>JAJGOT010000113.1:0-600000 GCA_022457155.1 Cladopsammia gracilis
AATTTACACGGTTATCATCTAATTTTATTAATCAACTTTTACAGTTGCTGCGTTGTCTATATTGAATTTTAAAAGGGAGACGTATATCATCTATGCATTTCCCACGCCAGTGATAGTTTGTCTGTAGTTATTATTACTACTCAAACTCGTTTTAAAGCGTGAGGCGGTTTGAATTGTAAGCCCAATTTACAATTGTCTGCTTAGTGACCTATCCTTTGAGTGGAAGTGAGGCTGTACAGTACTTACCCGCGTATAAGAACCCATTTTTTTCAAATTTAGCCTAAACGGGTTATTATGTAAATAGTGGTCAATAGTGCTTAGTGTAATTTTAGGCTACGCAGGTTCTTAAATAGGTTCTTATTTAATGAGAAATATATTATACACCTGTGAATGGTAGAAAGGTGGCATGTATATTAATTTAATGCCAAAACAGGCCTGGCCTTTAGACAGTATGTGACCATGACCCATTTTAGTAGATATTTTAATTCTCAGCATCAGGCTAAAAGTTGATTTAATGATATATATCTAATGTTTTTCCATTGTTTTTGGGTATGGTAATATATGCTAATGAATTTGAAACAAAGGAAAAACAAAAATTACCTGAAATCAAAATTAACTACAACATATACATGTTAAAGTTCACTACTTTTGAGTCATGTTTTTTTGCATGAAGATTTTTTTAGGTTAATTTCTGTAAGAACCTTTCTATAAGAACCTGTTTCAAATTTTAGGCTAAATAGGTTCTTGTGTAAATGGGATCTAAATTGATATTTTTAGGCTAACAGGTTCTTAAATTGCAGGTTCTTATAAGCGGGTAAGTACTGTAGTTGATCTTGTTTTCATATGTAAATCATGTCATTTTCATACTAACTAGTTTTTCTTGAACTGATTTGCATACGAAAAGCACTTAAGTTTGTATCAAAACAAAATCAACTCCATCCTCACTTTCTCTGGAAAGTTTCTATTCCTTTCTTAGTAGTGTGTTCTCTTTTTTCTTAAGAAAAAAAATGTAATTTAGTTATAGGGCATTAATTAGTTTACCTATATCTTGTCCTTCTCCATTTTGTTTTTTCCTGTCTTCCTGTCTTTACTTATCTCTCTCTAACCCCCCCCCCCCCAAACAATATCCTGCCTTTACAATGTTGTGTATGAATGGATTTTCTTCCTTCTTGCAAGTGGTATCTCTCTAACCCCACCCCTCCCCCCTCACCCCCCCCCCCCCCATCTTTACAATGTTGTGTATGAATGGATTTTCTTCCTTCTTGGCAGTGGTATCTCTCTAACCCCACCCCCCCCCCCCCCCCACCTTCCACGCCCCATCTTTACAATGTTGCGTATGAATGGATTTCTCTTCCTTCTTGGAAGCGGTATCTCTCTAAACCCACCCCCCCCCCCCCCCTCCCCCCATCTTTACAATGTTGGTTATGGATTTTCTTCCCTCTTGGAAGTGGTTCACCTAGGGACCAGTTCTAGTTGCGCCCGCTTTGAGAGACGTGACTGTATTTTACGTTTACTGGACGATAAATAATTGTTATCTATATGGTTAACAATGAACATGATGTTCTGGCTTGAAAATTAGGGAGCTTAAGCAGCCACGATGGTTACAACAACGAGAACGTCACAAAACAATTGTTCCAATTAAAAACACAATGTCTCCGCACGTGCGGTTTACATTTTGGTTCATTTTCTCTGCCATTCTCTGCAAAATAACGCCAAATGGCAAAAGTCCAGGTTTCGTGGAGAACGTGAACGCACGATGGTTACCTTTTCTTTCGCCACCTCAACTTGAAATCCGTAACTACAAATTCATCTTCTGGGTAATTCGTAGTTATTAGGCAAACTACAGTTGCAAATTGGAACAGTTGTGGAGTAGTTTGAAAGAACGTTTGAAAGAACATTAATGCTTTTTCAACTAAGGTTTTCGCTGGCGTTGCCGTCCTGGTTGCTTCAGGTCCCTGGTTAGTTTTTCTGGACGCTTCTACACTGTTCCATTAATAGACCAATCCGTGTTAGAGTAACGATCGTACCAGACGAGCTCATATGATCATTAACTCGCCACACTTAAAATGTCCGTTCCTTGTGATATGCGTGTGAACACTAAAGCCGTGGCCTTGAATGGTCTGTGATTGATTCCTGTAGCGGAGTTCAACTGTAGACTCGATTCCATTTAGTGTGGACACAAAGCAATGATCAGCCGAGGAAAGCATGGATCATTTTCCCAGTGTAACTGAGGTCTTTCAGCATGCTGCAAAGTAAAAAATACGACAGGTGTTCGACAAGATGAAATTAAGCTGAAATTAAGCTAACATAAATGTCAATGCACAACTGTTGTACAGCTAAAAATGTAAAATAAACTAGAAAGCAAAACAAAACGTGAGATTGTTAAAAACAGTGTTGCATGTGCAATATACACGTACGTGCAACTTGTCTCGCAACGGCTTTGTACAAATTGGGAGACAAGTTGTCGAAGGGATTGTTACACTGTGCTACTAAAAAAGGTGGCTGCAACCGTTGCAGAAATTAGAACTGGATTCTGCTTTATACAGCAATTCTACTTTATTCTAACAAATGCAAACTACTTTGCAGCATTTAACGAACGTCATACACCTTATTCTAAAATGGCGGCCAATTTATTATTCCTTTATATGCATGTTAATTAGCCCTCTTGGCCTTATTTTCGCTTGAAAATTCTTTTGTATTTTGCACATGCTTACAATGCCAAGAGGGCTAATTTACATGGATATAAAAGAATAATAAAATGGCCGCCATTTTGGAAATAAGGTGTATTTCGACAATGTTCCTGTAACTTGTCTCACAGCACCGTTGCACTGTAGCACTCTACTTTGTACACAAATTAGTCCTCTCACCTGACCATGTGCTGTGTAAAGGCGTCAGGACCACACACGCCAATCAGCAACTCGTGTTCATGACCGGCGCTAGGGGGAGGGGGTAAGATTTCTAACAGCATCTCCACAGAAACACGGCCTTCGTGGCCTTCGCACTCGGGGGTGGGCTGTGGCACTGTGTAGAACGCTTGAAATCTACAAGAAAATTAAAGCATCTTGTGAGATGCAGCTTTCTGAACAAATTCAATTCAATTTCCCTGAAGTATGGGTCGATTTTTGTGACTTAACATTACATATGGGTTACTGACCCGTGGGTACTTGATATTTTTCCACAGAATAAAGGTGTATCCCGAGGGCACAACAATTATTTTTCAGTTGGTAAGATTTTGGAATACAAACCAAAAAAAAAACCACTTTTTTACAATACCATTGCACGTTCGTGACGGAACTACGAGAAACTCATTCGTTACAGAGGTTACCAGTAACACGCGGACCATCGCACTTCATTCTAGACACTGAACTTCAGTTAGATTGACGTCAATCAAAGGAAAGCCGTCAACATTGCTTTTTGTTTTATTTTTTTTATTTCGCCGACTGGATTTCGAACAATTTTACCAAAACGAAATAGTAAAAAATTTAAAACAACCACAAGACGAAATCAATTACAGTTTTTAAGAGAATACATTTCAAGTTCATTCAACATCCGCCTGCTATTCATCATGCATCACTGAGTTGCAAATTATCAAGTTCAGCGAAATTTAAAACTTCTAATTTTTTTGTTTAAACTGACTTAATAATCAATTTTGACTAAGGTTTACCTTCTCTTAGCCGGTAAAATTGTCGATCTTTAAGCTTTGTTTGATTGAAATCCTGTCAGAATCCAAATAATTTTAATGGATTTTCTTTGATTGACGTCCACTAAAACTTAACTTTATCCTCCTTTTTTAAAAGGAGAAGGTTCGCGTGTTATTGGTAACGGCTGTAAGGCGTCAGTGGAATTTTACGTGATAACGTCGGACTGTAAAAATGTTTTGATAAGTTTGTAATTTTGCATTCTAAACCGCCTGTCGTTGAGAGAAGAAAGATGATTAACTGGCAGGAACGAAAAGTAAGAATTATAGAACTTATTGCTCAATTGTAACGTCTTAGCACAACTCGAAGGATGGAGTGGATGATAACGTTTTTATTTTTTCATTGGAAACAGAAATAGCACTGGGGTCAATGCTTCGGCAAGACGTTACATATAATGAAGTGCAATACTAGAAGAAAAACTATTGATTATATGATTCTACCGAGTATGGTGACGACCACGTTAGTTTTGTAAGAATTATATTCTTAAATTGTAGACAATTCTCGTCTTTACACTTCGTTGTGAGGGGAGGGGAGATTAAGACATAGTTTGGCTGTTGCTCGAATGGTCCACATGACATGTATTTGGATAAACCATTTCACCTTTGACCAGCGGATTCAGCGAGCTCGTCTAGCTGCTGTTTCCATAAGATGTCTTTTTCCTGATGATTTGTAAACAACAGCTTGATGGACCTGTAAAACAAGGCTACAATAAAACAGGTAAACAAAACGAGTGATGTGGTTCCGTAACATACATGTACTCATCAAGAACGTATATACCATTGCCAAACTCTTTCTCGTTTTTCCGATTCATAGGAGCCTCCAAGTGACAAAGGCTTTTAGAGCAAAGGCCCATAAATATAAAGAAATGCATTTTTTGCAAGTGGTTTGAACCCAGGAGTGCCAATAGTGTGATCATCCGGGTTAGCGTTGTTCTGAAAAGAACTGTTGTTGCTCAATGTGACAATGACTGACGTTTCGACAGCCTAGGCTCCTTCTGTAAGTCGACACACATTAACAGCACCGGCCAACTCAGTGTGGGTGTGGCTCCATTAAAGATAGCTTATATAGTACACCTTTTTATGGAACTTTAGATTGGACTACGAGTACGAGATTGAGTACGAGTACGACTTTTCAAACCTAGTTTGCATGCTCTAGATAACCATTTGCCACACAAATTGTATAGCTAGAGTCTCCTTATTTTACGGTCAGCAACAGAAAGGACCGACAGTTTCGGGGATGTGACTGGCTTTAAATTCAAAAGTCGTACTCGTACTCTAATCTAAAGTTCCCTATTTATAAATGACGGCCTTGTTCTCACTGACCTCGTTAGCGTGTGCAAAATTCAAAAGAATTTCTATTCTAAAATGAGGTCAGTGAGGCTAAGTAACATAAATATAAAAGAATCTCTAGATAGCCGCCGCCATTTACGAATAAGGTGTATACAGCTTTATCGATTGAGGTAATTTAAGTGGGAGTTCCAGGCGGCTTTCGCAAGGCAAAGTTCGAATGAAAAATCGCTATACATAGCCAGTTTTCGTTTTTGGTTCTGGGGCCAATAAAGCCGGCCTGGTGCAAGAACGGCTTTGGTGGTGATCTTGGTCAGAAGTTGAAGAGTGCTCCAAAAAAATCTTGTTCATTATTTTGTCCTACTTTTCATAAAAAGAAAAACATCGATATGACAAACTTCATAGAAAATCAGTCTTTAGGTGACAAACGTATACAGCACACCAACTTTGTCACAGCGATCAATAAACACGTCTGTAGGTAAACCTGGACACCAATTAGCATTTTTTATGTTTTGGCTAAACTTGTTACTTATGATTTTTTCACCAATCAACAATTCTATAAATTTTACTTTTTTAAATCAACATTTTATTGGCGACAGTTACTTACTTTTCAGCCGATGAGTTCTCCAGGAACTGTTTGCCGAATAAGTTTCACCATTGGCGTGAATCCTGTCGAACAAAGTCCTATATGAACAAATTTTGGCTAACCAACATTTTTTTATTGTTTTTCCCTATGATGACTATGACGTTTGCATACTCCAGCAAGTAACAAAACTTAACAGGGGCTGTCGATTACCTCTGTATTGATTAACTGGCTGACTGGCTGGCTGACTGTCTCACTGACTGACTCAGCATGTGAATGATTGACTGATTAGTAATAGTTCATTGACTAACTTTAGGGGCAGATCCAGGATTTTTCTTAGGAGGGGTGCACCTCTAACGAATGACGAACTGAAGGGTGACGTAAACAAGAATACTAGTTACATTAGAAAGATGCAGGTCATCTCGGGGGGGGGGGGGGGGTGCGCACCCCCTGCACCCTTCCCCAAGATCCGCCCCTGAACTATCTGACTTTCTGTCTGACTGACTGACTGACTGACTGATTGACCAACTGAGCTTGCAAGTGATTGACTGGTTAGTTGATTCCCTAACTGTCTGACTGAATGACTGACTGACTGACTGACTGACTGTCTGACTGACTGACTGACTGACTGACTGACTGACTGGCTGTGGGACTGACTGACTGACTGACTTGCTGTGGGACTGACTGACTGACTGACTGTCTGACTGACTGACTGACTGACTGACTGGCTGTGGGACTGACTGACTGACTGACTGACTGACTGGCTGTGGGACTGACTGATTGTCTGTCTGACTGACTGACTGACTGACGACGGACTGAGCATGCGAATGATTGATTGGCTGATCGATTGATTGATTGATTGATTGATTAATTGATTGATTGATTGACTGTCTGACTGACTGAGTTAACAATTGACCTCTATCTTATGGTAACACGTATATAATGTACCTGTTCCTGCTGCAATAAGAACTATTTCCATTGCTTCAATGAGCCAGGATTCTTGAAAATCTCCAGAATAAGCACTTATTTGAGCAATATCACCTGTAAAAATGGAATTGGGATAAATAAGAAAGACAAGCAAAAGAAATCCTCGTTTGAGCTTGTGCTGTACTACATTGCAAAATGTTTCTTATTCATTTAGAACAGTTGAGCCTGTGGATGTCATTGTGATGCGATCACTCAAATGATAGCTATGGAGCAAAAAAATAATGTGCCACTGCTTGTGTTTCTGTAGTACTGAAGCGAAAATAAATAACATGCAAGTTTTTTTTCTATCCTGCGAGCAGGTTCACTAGTTTTTAAACAATAACTGAAGACAATGCGCACACTCTAATTGGTCAATAGCTATATTGAATGTTATACTGGTAAACCACATGGAAAATGTAGTTATTATATAAAAGCAATAGACCACACATTCCTACGGTTTATCGATGCAATAAACCACTACATTGTGTACGTCCTGGGATGTTGTGGAGAACAACATTGGTAAAGCTTGTAAATCACTCGCCTTCGGCTGGTGACTTTATAATCTTTCCCCATGTTCTTCCAATCCAACATCTTTTGTGGTTTATTGAACCGATAAACCATGCAAATGTGTGGTCTATTTGCTTAAGGAAGCTATATATATGTTGCAAGTCACAAGCTGCAAAAATGACCTGATACTACACTCAACAGGCTACTGATAAATCCGGTTTCAAATCGTTTACTAAAATTTGTACTCAACTGACCTGCTACTAAAGAAGATAACGTTGGTGTTAGTGTTCCATCAGGGTAGATTTTAATCATTAAATAAAAGCGCCGGTGATCATATTCTCTTTCAGTTGGACCAACTTGCAAGGATGGTAGGACTACTGTGTAAGGACGACTCATCTGCATGCCTGCAATGACAGGAAAATGCACAATAAGTATTTCTAAAATTTGGTTCTCATAATGAATGATCAGGTTAATTGTATAAATAATAAGGGGCACCCATGAATTGTTTCGCTAAATAGCGGAACATTCCGAATGCTCATACCACCCTCAGATTTTCAGATTACAATAAGACGAGAAGTTTAGTTCTTAAACCAGAAATGTAAACTGAAGGGATTAAAAGTGATATTTTTAGATTTCAAAAAGTCCAGCTAAAAATTTCAGGAAGCAAATACCTCAAACCTTAAAAAATTCTTGGAAATCATACCTGAGATAACTTTTTCAGAGAAAAGGATTTGTTCCTTGAATTTTCAGCTTAGGCATCCAAACAGATCGAAACTTGGTAGCTGAAAGAAATATCTCTGATTCATTAAACAGCATTAAATAATCAGAAGAAACATAAAATTAACATTTTAAAGCTTTGGTGAACTTGGCTCGTTAGGTGCTCCTGAATAATATTTTGTAGATATAATATTTTTTGGTTATACATGTATATGTATAAAGCAACAGGAAATGGTCATTTTGTGCTCACAAAACTTGATACCACAAAGCCAGTGTAGGGAGCTTTGAAGAATTTGAAAGTACTTTATGTCAAAAATTCTTGGTTTTATGGAAAATCAACTGTGCTCCAGAAAACCTGACCCCTCCCATGGATGGGATTGCTAATCAATACATTAGTTTCTTCTTGCTATAGAAACCAGAGTTAATAAGCAGCCACCATTATTCTTGATCTGTGGCCTAACAACTTTACCTATTTACCTTTATCTTTACCTGTCCAATAGTTTAAATCGTTTTTTTAATTGACTAGCACTGACTAGTATTGAATCCCAGCTGTGCGACAAGAAGTCTAAAGGACTGATGCGAAGTGACGGCATGACTGCTCAAAAGGCTTTGATGATGGCAGATCTAGAGGAGCCCCCCCCCCCCCCCAATCTTCTCTCGCAAAAAAATATAAGGCTCAAAACATTTTTCAGTCTCTAACCTTTCTGAAATAAATGTTGTGATGTTTTTTATAGGTGGGCCTAGATGGGAGGGTGCATAACAGCTGACATTAAAATTTAGACCATGTAACTGACAACATTAAAAATTTCACTGTAACAACAAAATCGTATCTAAACCCCTCCAAAATGTCAAAATACTAATATTTTTTGGCAATTGTTGTTAAATAAATGTGTCAAGTTTAGCACAAAACTTCCAGAGTCCGTAAAATTTATCTCTGAAATTAAAAAAAACAGCATTTTAACTCGTGACATAGTTCGCGGAATTCCACATTTAATGATAGTGGTTACGCACTTGTGATTGACAGTATGACGTCACAAATGACGTTCAAACTTGGCGCCAAACTTTAGAATTTGGAAATTGATTTCGCAAACTGAATAAACATGTTAAAAGCGAAGCTTTCCAGCGAAAACCCTACTTAAAACCGATAAAACCGGACAGTTATGGCTGATTAATGAAATTCATATTTCCCACGAAAAGAAAGGAATTCAAGGAATTTAATTGTTTTATTACCATATATGGTGAAAATTTAGGGGTTTTAAGCTCGAACACAATTAAGGGAATCAGAAAGAAACAAAGTGCATAACAGATGAAAATAAATTTGTAGTTTTTTTGACTTAGGACTTATAATTAATTCACCTCTGACGTCATTAAAATGTGATTATGACGTCACATGTGTTCGCATATGACGTAATGCCCAACCTGACACCCCATGTCCTAAGTAAAAAAACTACAAATTTGTTGTTATCTGTTGTGCACTTCGTTTCTAACTCATTTACTTTATGGTGTTCGAGCTTAAAACCCCTAAATTTTGACCAAATATGGCGAATTCTTTACATTCTTTCACATTTGGTGGGAAATACGAATTTCATTAATTAACCATACCTTTGTCCGGTTTTATCGGATTTAAGTAGGGTTTTCGCTGGAAAGCTTCGTTTTTATCATAGAACATGTTTATTCAGTTTTCGAAATCAAGTTCCAAATTCTAAATTTTGGCGCCAAGTTTAAACGTCATTTGTGACGTCATACTGTCAATCACAAGTTCGTAACCACTGTCATTAAATGTGGAATTCCGCGAACTATGTCTATGCCAAATTTCGTTTCATTACGAATATTCAATGTATCTCTACGACACCAGTGGGAGAAAAAACGCCCATTCTGACCAACGTGATTCTGCTAAATTGTCTTTGTAGTTTAGGTCGTTTGATCTTGTCTTGATTTTTAATCACCACGTTCGCTTCAGTTTAAAGCATTATTTGGTTTTAAGTGAACACGAAATGTGTCCTTACAATACGCTTGGCTTAAAGACTAAATAACCGTAAACGGTTTTTTTAAATAAAAAGGTAAACAAAATTCAATTTGTGAGTGCATTTACTTTGCTAATGGTTTGAACTAAAGAACGTTATTGTAAACAAAATAAACTCAAGCATGGCTTAAAAGGAAGCGCGAGTTATACGCTTAAGTCAAGCAACACGAACGAAGCCAAATAATCGAGTTTAGCACGCAGCATTCCTTAGCGCGATTTTTCTTTGACCAAGCCATTTGACGCTACTCAAATTGAGTGAATTTCAGGTCAAAACAAATAGAGACTTTGAATTTAACTTGTAACCTAATAGAAATACCTTACGCTTAAGTCAAACAAAGAGCGAAGCTAATCGAGTTGAGCGCACTGCCTTACTTAGCGGGGTTTTTTTCTTTGACCAAGCGCGATAAAAATTTACTTACGAGTCAAAACGAATGACGATTTGGAATATAACTCACAACCCAACCGCATTACAGATACATTGTAAGAAATACTTTACTCTTTAGTTAAACAAGAAGGAATACTAATACAGAAACGTAGCGCTCTGCAATTCGTAGCGCGGGTTTCTTTAACCAGTAAATAGTCTTAAACATCATCAAAACAAAACTACAAAACTCAACTGGACAAGGCGGCAGCGCTGTTTTAACCGATTGTTTTAGTTGCTCGATACTTCGATTAACATTAACGAAAATTTCTTTCGAGCATTTGCATTCAAGTGTGTTCTTGAATATAAATGACTTAAAGCTTTTGAAGAAACACTCTTAAGAAACAATAAATGTAATTACCTTTTGTTAACACTCATTCAACCACGAGCGTAGCGTAATTCAAACTTGAACGTACTAGGGTTTTCCGATTTAGCGGAAATAACGCGGAAACGGAAGGATTTTTTCCGGATATATAAGTGATACAATTAACCATTATATTATTACAATAAAATTCAATTCGTTCTATAGGTGTCGGCACATTCACTAAAGCGTGATGCTTGAAGTTATTTTTGGCGGTGAATTTGCCTGTAAAGACCTGTAAGCCTTTCTCGACAGCTAGAGTTATCTTTTTGTTAACAAGGCCAAACACACGAGGATTGACCGAGCACTGCTAAATGTACTGGTATTCTTAATTTCAAAAACGTCCCGTTTTTGTTTTGCTTGACAGTTTGCATAGCTGTATGTTGACTTCATTTTAGACATTTTAGGCTGCAGGCAATTTTAAATTGTATCATGAATTTGTAGTATTGTTTCCGTTCCCGGTTTCGCGGCTTAGGTATCTCAATACCTCTGAGGATACTGAAGAAGTCGTTGCAGTCAGACCTTTGCAGGGATGCAGACTGATTTCTATCATATACTCGGTCGGCATTTCGAAAGTTTTTTGACTGTGGAAATAATAATTTTAATCTGGATAAGTTGTCGGTTTAGGAACTGATGCCTTGTTTTCTCGAGAGAGCGCTACTAAGGTTTTATCTAACTGTGGTACGGTACTTGACAATGTTCTCACGGGGCAAGATAATCAAGGTGGACTTAGAAAAAAGAACGTATGAAGGTTAAATCAACTCCGTCGGAGTCGAAAGGACAGTCGCATGAAAAAAAAAAAAAAAATCGCCCACTCCAGAAACAATGAAAAATACCATGATAATAATCTTTTACGTGCAGGCTCAGGCCCCGTCCACACGTATCCCGATATTTTTGAATCCGCAACTTTTTTGTTGCGGATTGGCCTTCCATCCACACGTATCCGGCGAATTCGGGCAAATACGATTCAAATACGCTAAGTGTGGACGCGAATATTTTCTAATCCGCAACAAAAACGTTGCGGATTCAAAAATATCCGGATACGTGTGGACGGGGCCTTAGCCTCACCGGGATGTGATTATTCAAGTCTCCTTTGTTAGAATGGCACAATGGAACTCAGAGTACATGTAGGAACGCTAGGAAGTAGCATTGTGTGTTCGTATATACAAATGTGTACCGTATGCAAATTGCCAGGAAGTTGAATTGAAGCACAGCACGTGCAGTTCGTGCTGAAAATAAACGAAATTGAAAAAAATCCGTTGCGTAAGAAAGAAATTAGCATACGAAAAAAAACAGCTTTTGTCTCATACGAGCTCTGGCTCAAGGAGTCAACATTGTTGTTGTCGTACGTTTTGAGAGCCGAAAATTCTGAAGATGAAAAGAGGAACCTGCCAAACAGAGCTATTCTAAAGACAACTCGCTTAGTAAGTGGTGTATGATTTTTGCTGTTTAGCGACAGAGAATTCCTGCGATGAACTCACGTGGTTTCAGCTGAACGCAAAATTCAACACTTGGATACTGGTTACATTATAGTCGCTTCACTTTTGTTTAGTTACGTTCCTTGTTGATATTTGCCGTTCAATGACTACTGAAAAGGGACATTAACGTTAATTTTACGCAAAAGTAAATCCACTGTGTAATGCAATCGAATTAGGTCCGGTTCAAACTTTGAACTTCACATGTGCCGAATCTAATGTAAATGAGCAAGAACAACAGAGTTTTCTCATTTGCATTAGATGCGGCACATGTGAAGTTCAAAGTTTGTTGAAAGAATATTAAAGATTCAGTCACCATTTGTTGTGTCAGTTGAGATTTTGATAATATTAATACGTCAGGTGCAGTGACTTTATAGCTAATAAAACACCACATACTCATCGCGTTCGAAGAACGCAATCCTAATTTCGTGTTGGTTGTCCTGTGGTTTATGTGCAGTAAAATCTGAGATTTTTTGGTAGAAGGTCTTCCAAATAACCGCCCCTATCGTTTTTTTCAGGGGCTCATTTCTGCCGGAAATCCCTTCGAACGCGTCTCCATAAGCTGTGATTACTGCTAGTTTATATGAATGTTTTCATCAGATATAAAGTCAGTGCACGTGACGTATTATCGATCTGTTAGGTTTGTGGGCTTTAATTGTTTTGAAACTACGACAACTGTATTTGCTTTAGAAATTCTTTTCACTTGTCAAATATCTCAACAGAAAATAGACAATCAGTAACTGAAAATGCATTGTGCAAAATGACCCAACACCACATTTTTATCGTCAATTAGCTAGCAAGGCGGAAAAATTCTTTCCGTTTCCGCTAAATCGGAAAACCCTACTGTAATATTAATTGAAGAAACTGATCACATGAAAAGAAAAATACGGTGAAATTGTTTTCAACAAGTGACTTTAAAGTAATGTTTGCCTTTCAAAGGCGAAAATACGCTTATCCAGAAAGCAAACTGCCTCATAAGCTTTTCTTTAAACTTACTGAACGTCAAACCGAAAATATCAGCGAATCTACTATGCTAATGTTTAGTTGAAAATACAATTAAACTTGCGCTGAGTTGTTTTGCAATTGTTTTAGTACTTCGAATAATGGTGAGCGTTAAAGACTTTAAAATTCAAGTCAAACCGCATAGAGATTTTAAATTTAACTCGCAATCTACTGATGCACAGAAATACTTTACGCTCAAGTCAAAAAAGGAGTGAAACTAATGGAATTAATATTAGCGCGCTGCAAAACGTAGCGCGGGTTTCTGTACAGTTAAACAAGGAGCGAAGTTATTCGAATTTAGCGCGCGACAATAATTGACTTTCAAGTCCAAACGAATACAGAGTATAAAACTTAGTTCGCAATCTACCGATACATATAAATACCTTACGCTTAAGTCAAACAACGAGCGAAGCTATTCGAATTTAGCCCGCGACAATACAGTATTTACTTTCAAATCAAAACGAATAGAGATTTTAAAATTTAACTCGCAACCTGATACACAGAAATACCTCACTCTTAAGTCAAACAACGGGTGAAACTATTCGAATTTAGCGCGCGACAATAATTTACTTTCAAGTCAGAACAAATAGAGATTTTAAATTGAACTCGCAACTTTCTGATACAAAGAAATATCTCACGCTTAAGTCAAACAACGAGCGAGGCTAGTCGAATTTAGCACGCGACAATAATTTACTTTCAAGTCATAACGTAACGAATGGAGATTTTAAATTTAACTCGCAATCTACTGATACACAGAAATACTTTACGCTTATTAGTCAAACAGCGAGCGAAGCTATTCGAATTTAGCGCTCGACAATAATTTACTTTCAAGTCAAAACGAATAGAGATTTTAAATTTAACTCGCAACCTTCTGATACACAGAAACACCTTACGTTTAAGTCAAACAAGGAGTGAAGCTAGTCGAATTTAGCACGCGACAATAATTTACTTTCAAGTCATAACGTAACGAATGGAGATTTTAAATTGAACTCGCAACCTACTGATACACAGAAATTCTTTACATTTAAGTCAAACAGCGAGCGAAGCCATTCGAATTTAGCGCGCTGTAAAGTGTAGCGCGGATTTCTATTCAGTTAAACAAGGAGCGAAGCTATTCGCGTTTAGCGCGCGACAATGATTTACTTTCAAGTAAGAACGAATGGAGATTTTTAATGTAACTCGCAACCCAATCGCTTTACCAATACATTTTCAGAAATCGTTTTACGCTTTAGTTAACTAACGTTTGAGAACAAAGATTAGCGAAAGAAGTCTGACACAACGTTTCGATGTCGCCATGACATCATTTTCAAGTGAGAAAATAAAAAAAAAAATTCACAAAAAGAATAATATATGCGTAAGGTGATAAAATTAACAATAAGTAACACATTTAGCATTATCAGTGCGTGTATATGGTAAGTATGTCTAAACAAATAGTTTTGCGTGGATGGAGTCGATTGCGTGTACAAGCTGTGTACAAGCTGTGCTCAACATGGCGACCGGTCATACCAGATGTCGCTTCGTGGCACGCTGGCTAATGGCCTTTCTACTTGCTTTGCTTGTTGACTACCTAGCTATATCTGAGAGATGTAATGTCTATGAACTTAAACAGCCAAGAATAGTCGGTGAAAAACCTTCAATTAACCTATTTCTGCCAGTTGACACTCGTTGGCATGTTAACCTCAGGTCCAAAGCTCGAGCGAAACGCTTTTTAGCCTGTAGAGTGCAATATACAGCTAAAGGAACAAGCAGTTTTCATTTGGAGAGAGATTTACTTGCATGCGGTGATGTCTCAGCAAACCCAGATCCTAGCAAGACGAAGTCTACACTAAAATATCCATGCAGTGAATATCAGAGGGCCGTAAGAAACAATTAAGACGCCATTTTGTGCACAGGTTGCAACAAATGGTCGCACGCCAAATGCCTGCGTATGTCGCGCACAATTTTCCAGTATTATCTGAATCTGACTGACCTAGAGTGGACCTGTGCAACGTGTGCCTTACCACCACTGAGTGATTCTTTTTTCGCTGAAGACCCGATTGAGGAGCCACCGATTACAACTGAAGTCAATTCTGAAGTCAATCGATCGACTCAAAGGTTTCAAGAAAGATCAGAGTTACTGAGTATTACTGAGCAGGCAGTGGAACATGATAACACTATTCCTGATAATGTGCAGCTAGTATCTTTAAGGAAACACACCAATAAGGATATATTAATGTGCCACTTAAACATTAACAGTATCCAAAACAAATTCGAGGAACTTGCTGCATTTATTAAAAAGTTTCGCGCTCAAATAACATTCATCAGTGAAACCAAGATTGATGCGAGCTATTCGAACACTCAATTCTCAATTCCTGGCTACACGCTGTATCGAAACGACAGGAAAAAGGGGGGCGGTGGTATTATGGCATTGGTATCATCCTCTCTGACCAAGAAAAGGCTTAAACCTAGCAAAAATTACAAAACACTGGAATTAATTGCATTGGAAATTAAGACGAACGCAAACAATATGGTAATTATTGGAATTTATCGCCCGCCTAGAGCTATGTGCGGTGATTACCGATTATTGCTGGAGAACGAGCTCAGTGACGTTTGTAACTGGGCCAGTCTCCAAAGCAACGCTGTCGTGGTAATGGGTGACCTGAATCTGGACAGACTACGCCCAGACAAGCCTGAGGGTAAATTGTTATTGGATCTTGAAAGCGAGCAAGGGTTCAAATGTTTAATTACGAAACCTACTAGAGTAGAAATGCGAGGAACAAAAGTCACGAAAACTCTGATTGACGTACTACTCAGCAACAAACCCGAACTCTTTAAATACTCTGGCAACTACTATCCTTCGCTAAGTGATCATGCCCTTATTTATGGAGTTTTAAAGGAAAAGGTAAATCCAAACAAGCCCAAAGTTATTACTTTTAGGAGTTATAAAAACTTTGAACCAGAGGTATTCAGGCAGCACCTGGCCATGGCTCCTTGGCACATAGGACAATTGTTTGATGAAGTCGATGATCAAGCGTATGTCTGGCATCTGCTAATGAACATTATATTGGATGAATTAACACCTAAAAGCATGAGAGTGCGGGACAAAGACGTTCCATATATGACTTCTGAATGGAAGAGCGCAATTAGAGCGAAACGAAAGGCTACGGCAAAATACTTAAAAAACAAAACACAGGAAAACTGGGAGCTCAGGCGAAAAGCAAGAAATGTAGCGACAAAACAAAGAAGGATTGCGATAAAGGACTATTGGAAGAAAAAAGCGGAAGATCTCAAGACTAAACCAAGAGATTTCTTCAAAACTTTTAAGCCTTTTTTAAATACAAAGGATTGCTCAAATAATGCGGAAATTCAGCTAAATGTCAATGGAATCATTGTGAAAGACCAAAAACGAGTTGAAGTACTGGTAGACCATTTTGCTACAATAGCCGATGGGATCGGTGGAGATATTGCCGAACTTAAATCAATAAATGATTTTAAAGACCATCCCAGTATTCAGAGAATTCAGCAGGAAAGTGAGAACTGGACACATATCCCTGATGTCAAACCCGTTACTCAAGCACAAGTCCTAGCTGTTCTAGAGTCGCTCAATACAAATACGTCTACCGGCTGTGATGGCATCCCGGCAAAAGTTCTGAAAATCGGAGCTGAAGAACTTTCCAAACCACTTACCACTCTCTTTAATTCATGCATTCATAACAGCGTATGGCCAAGTGAATGGAAGCGCGGGGACTGGACTCCGGTTTACAAAAAGGGTGACAAGTATTCTAAAGAAAACTACAGGCCCATAACTGTCCTCCCATGTGTGAATAAAGTATTCGAGCAATTAGTAAGCAAGCAAGTAACTACTGGTTTTGACAGCCGCATGTATGAAAACTCATCTGCCTATCGAAGAACATACAGCTGCGAAACAACTCTGATTAACTTAGTGGAGGGATGGAGAAAGGCGAGGGATAACAGATTGGCTGTAAGCATCCTATCAACTGACATGTCAAAGGCTTTTGACTCATTGTATCCACCTTTACTGCTCAGCAAGCTCAGAGCATATGGTTTCCAGGACAGCGCATTACAACTTTTAAATAGCTATCTGTGTGATAGGAAAAACCGTGTGAAAATTGGTAGTCATGCAAGCTCATGTAGGCTGGTCAACCGAGGCTGTCCACAGGGCTCCGCCCTAGGCCCGTTGCTATGGAACATTTTCCAAAACGATCTGTCTTACTGCATAACGAAGAATATATCAATGTATGCAGACGACCACCAAATCTACCACACCGGACGTGACCAGTCTATCGTTACATCCAAGCTTAGGGATAGTGCGAATATAGCTACCAAGTGGTACGATTCTAATTTTCTGGCGGGGAACCTCAAGAAATATCAAACTATGAACATTGGTTACAGTCGGGATGAAAACAGTGCGGCAAGTGCAATCTATGTAAACAATGAGGAAATCAAAGCAGCAGAAACGCTTAACCTTTTAGGCGTTACAATAGATTCCAAACTTAACTTTACTGATCACATAAGCTCAATTTGCAATAAGGCAAGTCAAAGGATCGGCGTTCTCATGAGACTTAGAAACTTAATTCCAACAAAGGCAAAGCTAGTACTATTTAAATCAGCAGTTCTGCCGTATCTTACGTATTGCCACTTAGTCTGGCATTTTTGTAGATCCAGTGACTCGCGAAAACTAGAAAGATTGCAAGAAAGAGGACTAAGGGCGGTGTATAGGGACAAGCATGCAAGTTATACTCAACTACTTGAGAGGGCCGAGTTGCCAACGCTGATGAACAGGCGCTTGCAGGATATCTGCATCCTTATGTACAAAGTTAAGCATAAATTATGCCCCACTAATATTTGTAATATTTTTAATAACCACACTTCTTCCTACAACTTAAGGCAATCAGATTTCTCAATTCCTAGGTACAATACAATAACACATGGTAAACACTCTTTAAGCTATCTAGGCCCAAGGTTATGGGGAAAATTATCTACAGCTGATAGATCAGCAAAAACGTTGTATGCTTTTAAAAACAAGATTCGTAAATATGACATAACTCTGTTAATGGATGATGGTTGCAGGGATTGTACCCTCTGCTCATCATAACAATACAATTTTATCATTTTCTTTTTTTTTAAATTTTAGCTTTTATTATCAATTAATAGATTGTTAGCTTTATATAAATTTTAAATATTAAATACTGATTTTAGGTTTTAAATTAATATTAGATATTTTATACTTTTTTAATATTTTTTTATGTGTCCCCAAATTAGTATGGGTTTACCCAGGCTATAAGGTCTTTTGACACTTAATTATTTAAAAAAAAAAGAAATGAATAGCATCTCATAAATTAAGCAGTTTAATTTTCCGTTGCATTTCTTGAGGACGGAAAAATTACTGGTAAGGTCGCCGATGGTTTAAATGCCGTGACCGTTCTTTAGATGCTTCCCAATTGCTGAAAAACGGTGTTCGTCAATACGTTGATGTAAATGCCGGCTGGTGTAGCCGACATACTCTGCATCGCACAGATCACATTGATAATTATACACCACGCATTGTTGGTTAATTAAGGATAGTTTGGGCTCACGCATCTTAAGATCTTCACCAATTTTGCGGCTCGTAAACACTGGTCGAAGAGTGTGTTCGATTTTCTTCTTTCTAACGAGTGAAATTAATCAAGTTGATCACGCGGAGAAAGTCTGCTTTTAAATCCTAACGAATGAACGCAATGACATATTAAACAAGTATTATTAACTCACCATTCTGATTTCAACTCTTGTAATTTGACAATGCTGATAGCAGTTGTAGAGACAAGTGGGTAATAAGTCTTAGTTCATCGCTTATTCGTAACTGTGGTAAACCATTTGATTAGTCACTTTATTTACTATGCTATCTGATTGGCGCGTTTCGATCCTACAATTTTCATAGTCGACTTGATTTTGCCCTGCATACGGACGCGTGAGGAAAAGGTTTAATTTTTTGATTTGTTAATTGCAAAACTCTATTGTCTATTCAAACTTAAACAAGAAGAATAAAATTAACTTTTGAGAAACAAGTAATTCTTGTTCCTGAAACTAGTTTTTAACAAAAAGAACAATGTATATTGTTATAAAAAAGGTTTTGATTGGTGTTTTTCGATCCCGAGTGTTCCTTCGGTATTCGCATACTCGTTATAAAAAGAGCTACGTAGTGTAGATTTTTCATTCAGCTTTGACAAGAGTCACGATGGAAAAACAAATGTGTCTGCATATGACTGATGACGAACTTGTACAAGCAATGGAGTCCTGGGAGGAAAATGAAATGGAAACTGCATTGGACTGTTGGGATTATGGTTACTTGTTAACTGATGAAGTAAGTGAGTCATGCGTTATGAAATAATTCATGTCCTAACCATTTTGAATAAATTAGATGCCTCTGCCATTTTGAATTAATTAGATGTCTAAGACATTTTGAATTTATTAAGTGTTCCAGCCATCGCTGTAAGTTACGTTACTGTTTGATGGATCTGTAAGTCATTCAGCCTCGTTGTCAATCTTAAGCTAAACTTCCTATTACCACTGTAAGTTACGCTACTGTTTGTTGTCTTTGATATCATTCAGCCACTTGGAACAGATATTAGTCAATTGTTTATCTCTGTAAGTAACTCACTTAATTTTTAATACCAGGTATATTACTGTTTAATTCACATTTCGCTCTTATTTGTTTTAGATGGAAGATGAGGATTGCTTAATGGCCGAAGAACAGATTGGAAAAGGAAACAAATTATGGACATCTGATCGACACTACACGCTTCGTGAAGTGGCCACAAGAAAAGTCCGCAAGTTTAACACGTCGGGCACAGATTACCTTCTCTCATTAAAGCCCCAATCTGAAGGAATCCCTCTTATGGAGCAGCTAGGCAACATTTTTGATTCTATGGTCGATGAAATAACATCAGGTATGGCTGATAACGATCTTGTACGTTTTGTCCTTCAAAGTCAGTAACTACAGTACCCCATCTCTTCACCCTTTATGCCACGACATGAATTAAATGCCGAACGGATCATGAGCGAGGTGCAGCGAGTTTTACAGTCAAACGAAAACGTCAATCTAAAGGATGGAATGAGTGTCCATCTGGTTCACGTTGGCATGCCGCAGGGTGGGGTTGCTACTCGGAAGAGGAAACACTTTGGTTTCAAATTGTCGAAATTCCTTGACAGCAAGCGATGCGTCCTTCGCATCCAAAACAAAGACTTCTTGTGCCTGGCTCGTGCTTTGGTGACAGACATGGCACGTCAAGAGAAACATCCCGACTGGAACTCGATTCTCAAGGACGCCAGCGTCAAAGCATCTTGGCTAAAGATTTACACCAGAAGGCCGGAGTTCCAGAGGGTTTCTGTGGACTCCCAGAGGTGGCCAAGTTCCAACAAGTAATTAGAGACTATCAGATTGTTGTCCTCTTCGCTGAACATTTTAACGCTATTATCTATGAAGGGCCCAAAAAAGACAAACAAATTTATTTATACCTTCGCCAAAAGCACTACGACATCATCACATCCGTTTCCGCGTTTCTTGGTAGAAATCATTGGTGTCTAGAATGCAAGAAGGGGTACGATAAGAAAGAAGAGCATCGTTGCAGTAAAGTATGCAAATGTTGTTTCACCGAGGGGTGTCAAGGGTATTTTCAGAAAGCACCGTGGAGAGAGTGTGGTACCTGTCACAGAATCTTTGCTGGTGACGACTGCTACGCTAACCACTGCCGACCCAATAAAGAAGGACAGTCGGTGTGCCAGAAATATTACAAGTGTACAAAGTGTCACAAAGTCATGTCGTATAAAAAAGAAACCCTGAAGCTCACGCGTGTGGTGAAAAGATGTGCTGGAATTGCGAAGAATTCGTCGACCCCAACACACACCGTTGCTACATGAAACCCATCGAGTTTCAAGACAGTGACGAAGTAGAAAGTCCGGAAGGCCAAGAAAATCAGGAAAAAAGAAGAAAAACAGACAAAAACGAAGACGTGTTGCAGAGGAGTTGATCGATGATGACGTGGAGGAAGGTGATGAACAAGAAGGGCAAGAATATTTGTTCTTCGATATCGAGAGCAGGCAAGACGAAGGACGGCATATCGCAAATTTATTAATCGCGCGAGACGAAACGGGGTTTGAAATGGTGTTTAAGGGGGATGATTGTGTTGACCAGTTTGGTTCTTGGCTACTGGATGGAACTCATGAAGGTGCTATCGTCATCGCTCACAACCGCAGAGGTTATGACGGGTTTCTCCTCTGTGAATATTTCTACAAAGAGTGTCTATTACCAAGTCTGATCCTGAACGGTGCCAAGATCATGTTTATGGAACTCGAACAAGCCAACATCAAGTTCCGCGATTCTCTCAACTTTTTACCTATGCCACTCAAAAAGTTACCAAAAACATTTGGGTTGACAGAACTCAAAAAAGGTTACTTCCCCCATTTCTTTAATCGCAAAGAAAATCAAAACTACGTTGGTCCACTGCCTCCTATTGAAAACTATAACCCAGACAGCATGAAAATCGAAGAAGATGATGAAAATAAACATGAAGAGTTTCTGGCGTTGTATAAAGCATTAGAAAAGGCTGAATATGTGTTTGACTTCGCGCATGAAATGGAAGAATATTGCCGCAGCGATGTGGACATTTTGCGAAGATGTTGCCTCAAGTTGAAACAACTCATGGAAGAAACTTGCAATCTTTGGAGCTGGGGTATCGTGTTGTTCGACTGATCGAAGTTTGGCATTTCCCTGAGAAATCATCCAACCTCTTTTCAGGGTAAGTCAAGCAGGAAGCAAGTGGTTGGCCAAAGTGGTGTGTGACTGAGGAACAGAAAACACGATACATACGAGAATATGAACAGAACGAAGGCATCAAACTGGATCAAGATAAAATCAAGAAAAATCCTGGTCTACGTTCATTGGCCAAATTAATGCTAAACAGTTTCCGGTGAAAATTTGGTCAACGCGACAATATGCCACATGTGGAGCTCGTCAAAGATTAAGAACGCTACTTTCAACCCCTTACATGCCAATCCACACAGGTTAAAAACATTCAATTCGTCAATGATGAATGTGTAGAGGTGTACTACACAATGGGAGATGGTTTCGTATCTACCTCTGACAAAACCAATATTGTGATTGCTGCCTTCACGACCACGCATGCCAGACTAAAGCTCTATTCTGTACTTGAACGTCTACAGACAAGAGTGCTTTATTTTGACACCGATTCCGTCATCTTTACAAGCCAGCCTGGTGAATGGATGCCCCCACTGGGAGATTATCTGGTTGAACTAACCAATGAACTTAAAGGTGATGACTATATTACCACCTTTGTCTCTGGGGGACCGAAAAATTATGCCTATCAAACCAAGAATGAAAAAACAGTCTGCAAAGTGCGAGGCTTTACTCTGAATTTTCGTGGTTCTCAAAAACTCAACTTCAACACCATGTGTGCCCAAGTGTGTAACCCAGATGGAGAGGAGATCGTCATTGAGAATCCACACGTCATCAAACATGACGCCCAAACAAAAGCAATTCACACTGTCAAGTTGGAAAAGAAATACAATCTCGTCTACGACAAGAGAGTGGTTCATGGTTTCACAACACTTCCTTACGGTTACCGCTGAAGTGATAAAAGGGGAGGTTGGAGGCCATCTGAAGCTCAAATCATATCGAGCTGTCAACATGAACAGGTTGTATTTCTACGTGGTTCGTGCTTGTGCCCAACACTCTTTCTCACAGTACGCATTTTGCACTATATCACGTGACCATTGGCCAGATATTCTCAAGCACCTTGAACCGATGAATTATGGCCGCTTGTTGGTTTTTTATGCTTACATGAATCAAAGTAACGTCACACTGGCTGAACAATACGGATTTCATCAAACATTGCGTGTGACGTATTCAGCACATTACCCTTCCACCTGGTGGATGTTTTGGCAGATTATAAAAGGGATATGGACAAACGTTTCTCATCAGTTGTTTTGAAACCATGGGAGGTGTCACAAGTCGTCTTTGTAGAAGTTCATCGCCTACCTTGGCTTTAAGTGATATATGTCAGAGGATGCGTTGTTTAGTTGCATGTTGCGGCAGCGAAGTACACATCGATTTTAGAGATGCTCCAGAAGAGCAGGAAGCGGATAACCAAGAAGAAGAAGACCAGCAATCGGAAGAACCGTCTATTAGAGAAACTGTATTATGAATTTAATCGTCCTTCAGCTTTAGGTGGCGTAGAAAAGTTGTACCGTGCTGCTCGTCAATATGTAATTACCCGTTCGCAAGTACTTCGTTGGTTACAATTACAACCAGGCTACACCCTTCACAAGCCTGCAAGAAAACACTTTCGTCGTAATCGAGTTTTTGTCAATGGTCTTGACGAACAGTGGCAGGCTGATTTCGCAGATCTGTCAAGTTTAAGCCGATGGAATCGTGGATACAAATATTTATTGACTTGCATCGATGTCTTATCGAAATATGCATGGGTAGTGCCGTTGAAGACTAAAACGGGGACGGCTTTGGTGGCTGCATTAAAGAAAATATTTCGACAAGGACGTAAACCTGAGAGATTGCAAACAGATGCTGGTACCGAATTCCTGAATAAAACCTTTCAAACATATCTCGAAAAAGAAGGTGTTTGTCATTTCGTGACATACAACGAGACGAAGGCTCAGATTGTAGAACGTTTCAACAGAACTCTGAAACAGTTGTTATGGAGGTTGTTTACCACCACCAGTTCCTACCATTATTTGGACAAATTGGACAGTTTGGTCAATGAAAATTATAATCAGAGTGTTCACCGTAGTATCAAGATGAAGCCTGCGGATGTAAACGTGTTCAAGCGCAAGATGTCTGGAGAACCTTATATGGTAAGCAATCAGCCTCAAAAAAGTATAAATTCCAGGTGGGACATCAGGTCAAAATCAGTAAGCATAAACGTATCTTTGAGAAAGGTTACTTACCATCTTGGACAGAAGAAACATTTACAATTGCAAAGAGACTTCCTCGAGATCCACCTGTGTATCGTTTAAAGGAAGCAGACGGTGATTGGATCCAAGACACTTTTTACGAACAAGAGTTACAGAAAGTGATAGAGAAGCCTGATCATTTGTTTCGCATTGAAAATATTTTAAAGTATCGCGGAAAAGGTGTCCACAAAGAGGCTTTGATCCATTGGAAAGGTTGGCCCAAGAAATACGACAGTTGGATTCCCTATAAACAGTTGGTATCCCTGCAACAAGCATGATTCAAGATGATGCTTTTTACGTTATACTTCCGAGTAATGCAAACACGAACTTGTTCCCAACCAATTCAGAATCATACTGCCGTGTTGCACTACCTCGACAAATTCATTTGAAAGACGAGGAAGACTGGGAGGTTGGACTCCATCACGTTATCTATCCATTCTCGTGGTTCGAAATTCCCCACGAATGCAATCATCCCCACGTCATGTTCCGACGTTTTGGTACGAAAAAGGTAGACGCTGTGACTTTACCCGTGGGAAGATATCGAACAGCTTTAGATGTTGTAGAAGGATTATTACAGTGCATGAACAATCCAAGCAATCCCTGGTACTTTAACCTTGCTGTAGATGACGACTGGAACATTACTCTCACGTCACGTGACGTTTGGATGATGTTTACAGTACCGATTGCTCAAGCCTTAGGATGGATAACCAATGACAAGACAATTCGAAGCTATGGTCTGTATGGTTTAAAGATTCAAGACAGTTTGAAATCAACCCCAGATTACGGGTACGAATGGTGTACACTGCCGCTACATTCATCTATAACCTTTCCTGGCACCTTCGTAATCCCTTTAACCGTTTCTCTCTGTCGCTGCAAACACAGAGTCGTACAAGTGCAAACCAACCGGACAGAACCACGTCAAGTGGGTGAAAAACGTCTTCATCTGCTACACGAAATGGTACCACATGGCATGTTTCGAGAGACCTTAATGGAGGAACCAGAAAATATTCATTATCTTCCACTGCGAACCAAAATATTCCAAACCATTGACATCTACTTAACAAGTGGTTGTGGACAACTACTTTCATTTCAAGGTGGTATCGTAAACGTGACACTTTACTTCAGACGACGAACAAGATGAGTAATAGTTTCTACATTGTCGTAACAAGCGATGCAAGTACAGTTAAATACCCTGACAACAAGACTGCTAGTTTCAAAATGCAACTTCCAAGTCAAGTGCATTTGAGTGAGGATTGGGAAGTTGCAATGACAATTTACCCCCTGGCTTTCAAGTGACGTTACCCAAGAACCTGGCTCGAGCTTTAGGATATTTGAACCATCGAGATCTCGTACCAGCCCTAGCCTTTATCGGACCAAAAGTCCTACATCTGTTCAACTGAAAAAGAACCAGTGTGTGACCCTTACAGCTACAACCACCACGGTACGACGAAACGATGAACTGGTATGGGGAGTGTTAAGCAAGCATTCATTTCAAACCATGTACATCTACTCTGACCTAATAGAGTCCTTAGTGGTAGGGGATGTACAAGCCAATCTGCTGCGTATGATAGTACCTCGCGGTCAACCTGGTGAGATGGTGGCAGAGGAAATAAAGATACCTACCTATTATCGGTTACGTACATCCATATTCTCTGCGGTGGAGATTGATATAAGAGGTGACACTGGGCAATTAATATCATTTGCGTCTGGTACTGTACGAGTAACATTACATTTTCGACCTCGTGCAATTCTATAAAATGATTTTGCCTATGAATCATCAATTTTACCCTTACCAACGACAAGTCATACCTTTCGGACAACGAGGTAAAGGCGATATTGGCATCTTTGGTGGAAAACATCCTTATGGTCAAGGAGGCAATGGAATAGGGGGAATGTTTCGTTCTCTCTTTCGAACAGCTACACTCTTCCTCAAGACAACCGTAAAGAAAGTGGGGAAACGTTTGCTCGATACGGGATTGGACACCGGGATGCAAATAGTACAAGACGTCATGAATGGCCAACCTCTGAAGAAAGCTGCCAAATCCAGAGCAAAAACTGCTGGTAAAAGCTTTCTGACCGGTGCTTTACAAGATATTACGCAACGAGGTCGTGGAGGAAGAGTACTTAAACGCAAGCGGAAAGCTACCCCAATCAGTTCAAGACAAACCAAGAAACCGAGAACATCAACGTCAAGGTTCAAAACTATTTTTGACTGAATATGACCTCAGCACATCCTCGCTCTGCTCCAGGTGAAAATTCCAGTTTGCAGTTGTTCCAAGTACCAGTAACAGACGTCTCCATTGTTAAAAGTAAATGGGTGGATTATGAACCAATTCAAAGCGGGACCAATCCTATTGAATTTGTTATGAAGCCTCTATCAGATAACATCGATATCAACAAGACTGAACTGCGGTTAGTGGTGAAAATTACAAAACGAAATGGAGGAGAGACAGGAGCTGGGAAGAAGTATACGTTGATCAACAACGCTCTTCATTCTATCATCAAACAGTTCACTATCAAGATCAATGAAACCCTTGTCACAGAACAATCAGACACACAAGCCTACAATGCTTATATCAAGACCTTGCTTAACTTTACTGATCAGGCCAAGAAATCGTACTTGACAAAAGCGTTATACTACAAAGACACTGCTAGGCATATGAATGAGGTGGATAATATAGGAAATCGAAATTTGGGTCTCAAAAAGAGAGGTTCTGTTACCACTGGAGATGCTGAAGTTGGAATGGTTGGTGTACCCCTGTGTGATGTATTCAACATTGATAAGTTACTGTTGGATGGATTGGAAATCAAAATCAAGATAAATCTAAACAGCAATGAATTTGTTCTGATGAGTGGTGAAGATGCCAACGATTGCAAGTTACAAATTGTGTCAAGCACGCTCCGTGTACGTACCGTTCATGTGGCAGACAGCACTAAACTGGATCACGTAAACACCATGATGGGTCAGAAAGCGCTTCCTGCAATCTATACACTAACAAGAACCCCTATGCATGCTAGGATCATCCCCAGAGGTGTGTTGAATCACACAGAGACCGATCTATTCAATGGTCTCATCCCCCAATGCATCATATTTGGAATGGTGCGGAACGATGCTTACAATGGAAACTTGGGAAGGAACCCATTCAACTTCCAGCTGTTTGATCTAAATGCTGTTCTTCTAACAGTCAATGGCGAAGACATGCCTTACTCAGGCATCGACTTGATAGGTGGCAAGAAAATCGAAGGCTACAACACACTTTTCTCAGGCAGTGGTGATATGAACTGTGGTCACGGAATAGACATTGACAGAGAAGAATGGGAGCAGGGGTATGGTTTATTTCGCTTGGACACAACACCAGCAGGAAGTGGCAATCCGGATCATTTGATTCCTCATCGCAGCGGAAATGTCAACTTGTATTTAAAATTTGGTACTGAGACCCCTGCAGTTCTCAATTTAATAGTGTACGCAGAATTCCAGAATCATTTGGAGATTGATCGTAACAGACGCGTGGTGTACGACCTGTCTCAAGGCGCTTAAAAGATGCATACCACCTACGAATTATGGCAAGCTGCTTTACAAGATCATATCCTGGCACCTATCATGGGAGGCGTATATCCCAGTGACAAGGTACCCATCATCAACACCTTTCCATCCTGCCTGATTGTGAATACAGACCCTCATGATCTACCTGGAACACATTGGGTTGCAATGTACTTTGTGTCGCCTTATGAAAGTGAATTCTTTGACAGTTATGGTTTCCCTCCTGAGACGTATGACATGGATGGATATTTGCTACAGGATGATACATATTACAATAACAAACCGCTCCAGGGACTAAGATCAGACACATGTGGAGACTATTGTTTGTTTTACTTATTTCATCGAGCACGCAATGTAAATTTGAATGCTAAATTTAAAAGGTACGATTCACAGTGGAATGATGCACAAGTAGCAAAGTTTGTACACACTTTTGTTAAAGACATAAGCAATGTTAGGAATAATATGGTTCTAGATAATGAACAACAAGTTTGTAAATCATTTCACTGTTGGCGCATGCAATCAATAAAATATTCTTAAAGTTAACAACAACAATGTGTGTGCATCTTTGATATTTATTTAAAAGGAGTGTGACTTTAAACAACCCACCAAACTGTATCCGCTTTTCGTTGCGACAACATGTCTCAGTTTAAATGTCCAAGCAGTATTATGATAGCTGGTCCTAGTCAGTGTGGTAAGACAACTACTTCAACAAGCGGATTCTTTATTTGAGCGACCCATTCGTAAAATCGTATATTGTTATGGACAGTGGCAAGACTGTTTTAAGGATCTGACAGCGCAAGTGACATTTGTAAAGGGTATTAGTGAGGATATCCCAAGTTTATTTCCATCCAACTGTCGTCCAGGAATACTCGTGTTGGATGACTTAATGAGAAATTGTAGCGATGACGAACGCACTCTGGATCTGTTTACCAAAGTGTCTCATCATTGTGATGTCACCTGTATTTATCTGACTCAAAACCTCTTTCCACCAGGAAAGTTTTCCCGGAGTATCTCTTTAAATGCTCATTACATTATCGCTTTCAATAACCCCCCGCGATACACTAGGGTTTCGAACATTGGCCCAGCAAGCATTTGCAGGAAATGTACCTTACCTGTGGGAAAGTTTTCAAGACACCACTTCACAACCCTTTGGATACCTGGTCTTGGATTTACACCCTCGTACACCCAACATTCAACGACTGCGGACAAGAATATTACCTGCAACACATTCCTACCCTGTGATCTACGTAAATAAGAAACTCTATAAAACAGATGAACCACTACCAGTTTATTTCAGTTAACATCATGCCTGCCTGCAAGTCGCATCAGCGAACGAACCGTATGAAAAAGAATCAACGTGGTGGTAAAATGGTCTTGCGTTCTGGCACTACTACGACTCACTCAAAACGAAAGCGCCCAGGAATGTCTAAACAGTCTAAAGTTGGCCAACATTTACCCTTTCTTTGTACGTTTTAAGAGCAACGGAAAACAACGCAAAGATATGATATCCCATGCGAACAAAGGTCAAATGGAAGCTATTGGCGAGATTGCTCTAAATCTCCTTAAAGGAAACATTGTGGTACCGAGGTCATCATTTACACGATTGAAGCCGCACAAGTCAAAGCTCCTGTATTTGACCCGCAAGACACCAAGCCTTAAAAGGAAAAAGGAAGTGCTCAATCAGAAAGGCGGATTTCTACCAGCCCTAGCTGCATTGATTACTCCTCTTGCTGTTGATTTATTGGGTAAAGTTTTAAAATGAAACATGCACAAAAGATGTTGATGGTACCCGAACACTTATTGCAAAGTATGGAAACAGAACATCGATTGACTGCTCCCGCTCAGCTCCCGACTCTGGCGCGCTTAGATCACGATATGAAACAAATCATGGATTCGTCTTTACCAGAAGATCAAAAAGTCCTCATGTTGGATCAACTTCTACAGAGGTATCAAAGGTTGACAAAACAGATGAAGAATGAAACCACCGAAAACCCACAGTGGTACTTCCTACACCAGAACCATCGCCTGCACCGACCACTTCGCCTAAATCTGAAGCAAAAACGACCAAAACAGTTAGAAAATTACCTGTTACACCTGTGTCTACGAAAGAACCGAAACTCCCTAGAAGAAAAGAAACACCATCTTTCGTTTTGCCTGACGAATCAGCACTTTCTTTGTTTTTGGAAACGCCACCTGATTCCATGCGCGCAAAACTCTGAAAAAACGCAAGGCGAGAACACCTGTGGTGGCCAGGTTACGAAGCAATAAACAATGGGATCCTTACTAAACTGGACGAACCAGTTTTTCAAGCTGAATTGAAATATAAGGGACAAACACTGTGTTGTCAAAACATTTTTTTATTGGATTGGCTTTACATCATGACTGCTGATATCATTAAGCACCATGTGCTAGAAGTAAATGATGAAAAAACAAAAGACGAATATTGGATATGTCTGGCTTTCATGGTGTTTGATGACATACAGAAGAGAGATCCCAGTTCTGTACAAGACAATAAACAGCTGACGATGTGTTTGGATCATGCATTTACAGTTTTGGAACACTATCGCACAAAGGCATATTGGGTATGGCACGATTTATTGGACATTCTGGATTTGCTGGCACCTTATGAACAAGACTGGATTGATAATCCACAGCAAGAAAGAGAACGCATTGAAAGCGCCATTTTGTATCCCGATTAGTTTTGTAAAACCTGTTGGTACTTGTTAGACATATTAACTAGTAATAGTTGACACTACAGCTCCCCCCTCCTTTATATGAAATATCATTTTCTATACAACACATTTAAGTATTAAAATTTATTGGGTTCTTGCTAACTTAAAACCAACAAGACAACTTTAAATTGACGCAACAAACAATATTTTATTTTTCATTGTTGTTGTTTTTCTTCTTCTGGTACTTTCTCCTCAATATTTTCATGGTGGTGTTTCATTTCTGTTATAAGTTTGCCACTTTGCGACAGGTGAAAGTCAATGTTTTACATTACTAGAAGCTTCTCTACCAGTTGTTCGACATTGTCTTTGTAGTTAAATATATTTTCTTGAAGGAAAGTGTTTACAGTCTTTTGAATGCTGTTACATTGAATTGCCTTTCATCTTTTTTAAGTTGGAACGTTGTGTTCATTTCCAGATAGCAATTTTTCACAAACTTGCATGGATCTGTTGCAGCCGAGACACTGAACAATTTTGGAACCCGGATTTCCATTTGTTTTTTTCCTACAGTCTTTGTTGTTGCAAATTGGATCGATCCTGTGTTGGCGATTTGTGTCTGAACAAATCAAGTTTATGAAATTCGTGATCCTGAATTCAAACTGAAGTAGAAAATTGAAGTATCAAAACTGAATCGGTGGATACTAATCTTGTTTCTGAATTATATTTGGTTATAACTTGTGGTTGGAGATTTGTGTCTGACAAATCAAGTTTATTCGTGGATAGCGTGGCTAAAAGCTGCAAATTTATGTAACTGGTGAAAATAATGCAAATTTACTCACCTTTCACGGCCGCGCTAACATCAACTGCAAAACTGCTCGATCGACGTAACAAATGATAATGCAATAATTTACCCAATAAGGGGTGTCGCGCTATATAGCGAAAAACAACTGTCTTAGCGCGCGCTAAAACGAGAAGTTAATGTCGTCAAATGGCGTCTGCAAATTACAAACTAAAGTTTAAAAATGTAAAAATTCACATTTTACAAGTTATAAAAGAACGAAATGGCACTCAAAATTGCTCAAACACATCTTGGTAACGAGCGCAAAACATGATTTCGTCTAAATGAAGTCGACACATTTACGGGTTTGAACAGCCGCTCACAGATTCTCGAAATTATTTATCGTTCTTATTTATATCGTTCTCTCTCAAAATGACAATTTTATTCGCAATATGATTGTGACATTTATTCGCTATTTCAGCGCGCGCTAATACGGTTGTTTTTCGCTATATAGTGCGGCACTCCTAAAAGTAACCAAAGCCAAGCTTTGGCTTTTACCCGTGACATATTTTTACCCAGTACTACCTTGCGCGCCTCGGCTGTTCAAGTCGAGATTTGATCCGTATATACAAAATATACCATATATACGCGGGGACTTCAATTATGCCTACTCGGGTTTTGGCCTCTGGGCCAAAACCCTGCGGGGGCAATAAATAGCATTGTTGAGGTGGACCAGTCCTAACCAGTTCGTACTTGTTAAACAGGTTTATTGTTTGGTCAAAAAACGGGTTTTTAAAAAACTGTATAAAGTTTCTACAACAGTGTTCATCACACATCAGTTTCAAGATGAGTTACTCAAAGTGTGGACTCTGCCTACAAAACCTTGAGGTGATCAAGCCCGCATCAGGTATTCCCTACATTCGCTGTTTGAATTGGAGAGAGTGTCCCTTCTTCTGCCGTGAAGACAAGGTCTATGGCTATCAACAATGTATCAAAGACCATGTGATATCTGCATATAAAGTATGCGAAGGTGGAAAACAGCTCTGTTGCAAACACATGGAAGTGTCAACCTCGAGGGTATCTGGATCAGAAAAGAACCCTTTCAGATCATACTTCATGTGCAGACAAAAGGAGAAATGTCAGTACTTTCAATGGGCCGATGAATTGCCTGCAGATGTCTTTGGTCCTCCAGCGATCAAACCAAGAGAAACTGAAACGTGGTGATTAAAAATCAAGACAAGATCAAACGACCTAACCTACAGAGACAATTTAGCAGAATAGATAAATCAAAATGTCAAAGAGATCTTGGACAATTAATTGCAGATGGCGTGTAAAATAAACATAAACAACACACTCTTTGTAATCATTGTTTTTGTTTATTCAATAAAATAATTTTAACAACGTGAAATATTGTGTCGTATTCATTTTGTGGAGACAAAGTTCAGGGTGCCATTTTGAATACTAAATAAGGGTAAACAAAACCGGTTTGACTAGTTTTTCTAGTGAGTGGCCATTTTTACACCCAGGCAAACTGGTTTGAACCGGTTTGACCATGACGTCAGTGTCTTCTCATTGGTTCATCACCCGTCCTTTGTTCTTTACCTATATAATTGAACCACCACCCGGCTGGTCGGGCGGATACGTAGCACCACTACACCATACACTTCTCAGTCAATTTTATTAAACCTAAATAATCAAATTCATTTTTCCCTCCCCCTGTACGGACAAGACATGCACCCCCTGTATGTACAAGGCTTGCATCTCATTACCTCAAAACCGGTTTGTACAGTTTCCCTGTTCAAATTGGTCCCAGCTCATTAACTCAAGGCTGCTGCATACATGAATAAATTGGTCTAGGCATCTGGGATAGACTACTGTAGAGGAAAACAACAAGCTGACTGCCCCACAGGCAAAATTTAAAAATTGCAAGCTTACCACCTCACAGGCATTGTTAAAAACTACAAACTTACCGCCCCACAGGCAAAATTCAAAACTACAAGCTCGCCGCCCCACCGGCAAAATTCAAAACTACAAGCTTGACGCCGCACAGGCAAAATTCAAAACAAAAAGCTCACCGCCCCACAGGCAAAATTCAAAACTACAAGCTCACCGCCCCACAGGCAAAATTCAAAACTACAAGCTCGCAGCCCCACAGGCAAAATTAAAAACTACAAGCTTACCGCCCCATAGGCAAAATTCAAAACTACAAGCTTGCCGCCGCACAGGCAAAATTCAAAACTACAAACTTACCGCCCCACAGGCAAAATTCAAAACTACAAGCTCGCCGCCCCACCGGCAAAATTCAAAACTACAAGCTTGACGCCGCACAGGCAAAATTCAAAACAAAAAGCTCACCGCCCCACAGGCAAAATTCAAAACTACAAGCTCACCGCCCCACAGGCAAAATTCAAAACTACAAGCTCGCAGCCCCACAGGCAAAATTAAAAACTACAAGCTTACCGCCCCATAGGCAAAATTCAAAACTACAAGCTTGCCGCCGCACAGGCAAAATTCAAAACTACAAACTTGCCGTCCCACAGGCAAAATTCAAAACTACAAGCTCGCCGCCCCACAGGCAAAATTCAAAACTACAAGCTCACCGCCGCACAGGCAAAAATCAAAACTACAAGCTCGCCGCCCCACAGGCAAAATTCAAAACTACAAGCTTACCGCCCCATAGGCAAAATTCCAAACTACAATCTTGCCGCCGCACAGGCAAAATTCAAAACTACAAGCTCACCGCCCCACAGGCAAAATTCAAAACTACAAGCTCACCGCCCCACAGGCAAAGTTCAAAACTACAAGCTTGCCGCCTCACAGGCAAGATTGAAAACTACAACTTACGGCCCCACGGCCCCACAGGCGTAATTCAAAACTACAAACTTACCGCCCCACAGGCATCAAGACTATAAGCTTCCAACCTGACAGGCATAAATTAACGGTATGCTTTGTGCCCCACAAGCGAGATTGAAAACTTCATAGAGCTTACTGCCTCACAGGCAAAAATAAAAAAAATGTATGCCTACTGCTCCACAAGCCTGAAAGGTAAATTACCAAGGGCGAAACATTATCGAACCGGCAAAATTCTAAACGTTATTACAAAAAATATCTAGGTTTGCCGCCATAAGCACATAGTTCGTACACAAATTGGCAATAATGCACACCCACAGTAGAATTCCACAGAGACATGCAAGGCATGGCCGTTTACATGTGGCGAGCACGTGGCGAGCCGAAACTTCGTAAACAAAATTTCGAAAACACTGCAAACCTTAAAAACGAACCCCGACCAAATGGGATAACTCCAAATACGCGACCAAAATAAGTCATACAGAACCAGAAAAACACGATACCTCAAATAGCTGGAGCGTTGGCTCCGCCGTAAACCTGAACAAGAACTTGCTGGACCAGTACTTAACCTTCGGGCTGGCCATCCTATTACCGGCCTCTGCTACAGCTAAAATTACTTGTTCTGCGGCGGGTGGATGAAGAGCTTGCCCGTTTTCTGCCGTTAGCGAGTAAGTCGGGTTCTACCGATAGCAGCCAAAGCGTCCTTCGTCTCGGACAAAGTGAAGTGAAACGGACAAAGCATGCCAGTGATTGCCATTATATATACACATTAATTAATCCCCAGGGATCATATTTACAATTCAAATGAATTGTGAATAGTCTTCGCACTTACTGCCTCTTCAGCCACCAACTTTCAAACTTGCTTTGTGCAAATAAAAATCATATTTAATGATCAAAAATTATCTGATTAGTTGCTACGGTCGATTTATGATATTTAAAATGATAATTGTTTTTGCAAAAAGAATTATGTTATGTTATGAAATTTTGTGGGAGTTGGCAATTTTTTGTATTTCGCGGGAACTATTTTATTTATTTATTTATTTATTCATTTGTTTTTTGCATTTTGGAGATTTGTAAAGGAAATTAATTTTTTGGGATTTGCAGCAAGTCAAGTACAACTTTGAACTTAGAAAACTAAAAAGAGCTGTTTAGATCTCGCCTGCATAGCAAGCGCCGGTTTATTTACAGGGCAAAATTTCGAGGACGTGCGCGCAAATCGCAAATTCTCCTTAGAAACTGCTTTTACCAGAAGAATGAGCATTTGCCGACATTAAAAAGAGAGTCATTGTCCCTATTTTGAAAATATAAGGTCTAATAAATAATTTTCCAATCAATGACTATAAGAGAAAATCTTTCAAGTTCAGCTCTACATGCCACACTTGATGCCGTATGGTTTACTTCTAGATAACGTCTGCAAAATTGTAATGGAATTTTTCAATCTAGGAATTGTCCCAAGACTTAAATTTTGCGTATGTACCCCAGACTTCACTTGTATATTGTTAAATTACAAAGAATGTAATTGCTATTCCCTTCGAATAAGTATTTTATAGCGTGTCCAAATTACCTCCGTTGAAGATAACTAAGTACTGTATTCTGTATTTTCTTGTTCCGTTGGAAAGGTCTGTTTGGTTCAATATTTCCTCCCTTGGTTCATAGAAGATGATATCGTTTCTACTGAAACCATCGCCCAGAATTCAGCGACACATCCGGGTCCTTTTGTGTAGCCAACAGCGCTAAATCTGAAATCTCGTCGGCGAGAACGTGCCAAACAATAGAGAAAATGGCCTGAAATTGTCGACCAAGGCTTGCTAATTTTTATATTTTGACGAAACTGCGTAACATTCACAAGTTTTAGCATATGGCTTTTATAGCGGAGCACTTGCCAGGCCGAAAGCCTGGCTGCGCAGCTCCATACTCATAGAACCATGCCCGTCATTTTTCATGGTCATGGCTAGCGGAATGTTTCGCGGGCGCGCGTGTGCCCGCCCTCCGCCGCCGCCGTCGCGCAGGACTAGCTTGCCTTCGCGCAGGACTAGCTCGCGGGCGCGTATGACGTCGCAAAACATGCGCGTACGACGTCATGTTGAAACCAAAGCGAGGCTTTGTTTTTTTGCGCGGTTACACGGCCGAATGTCACGTCAGCTAGAAAAACACTTTGATGTTTTGCTGTGAATTTACTAAGCGGAGAAAACCGTTGAAATTAAAGGCGTTATTTCCCTTTATATTTCGCGTTTGCTACTCAAAACAAGGATACTAATTAAGGGATACTCAGAAGCCGCTTTAGTGGAAAAAGACGAGCTTTCAGGGATAAAATCTTGCTTCGAGGAACTTCATGTATTACGTTTTTATCAATGCGGGAGATGTTTAATTTGTTTTCTACGGATTTCAGAACCAAGCAAGCGAGGGACTTAAAGGTAAAACAGATTAAGTTTTCGATGAGAATTTATGTTGATATCAATCTGTGAGTGACTTTTTATTGGTGTTATTGTTAGTTTTGGAGAAATGATTTTAAAACGTGCTTAAATTCAGTTTTATCGACCTCTTGAATTTCATCGAAGAAAGCTTGAACTCGATGAGCTATAATTCAATGGTACGCGTTTTGCTTTTAAACGTAAACTAATGGAGATTTGAATAAATTTTTTTCGAAATAAGGTTGTGTTGTCCATTTTTATGTGTTTGTTCACTCATTAGATAGTTTGAAAAGCGATTTTATGTAAACAAAACAAGACTTTGATTTTATCGTACAGTTCTAACTTCACTCGCATCGCCTTATGTAAATATGTTTGTGTATTTTTGCAATTTTTGATTTTCAAATCAGTTTCTCGGGCAATTTTTGACAAACAAAAACTGTATTTTATTCGGAAACTAGTGGTACTAGTTGTTCTAGACAGAAAAGTTGTTTTTGTGAACTTTTGTACGGTCTATAAAAATGTACTGTGCAGACGGTCGCGTAATACTGTTTTTGAGAATTGCTAAAATTGAAAATAGCCCGTTCGTCAATCTTAATTCTTGTGCTTCCAACCTTTCACCTTAGTTAAGTTTCACCTCAATTAAGCTTGTTCAAAGTGCGACGCTGTTAGGCTTGGGCTATCTATATATATTAGGAAAGGTATTAATGAAATATATTTTACAATCGCCGAGTTTTCAGTCCCCCTATAAGTTCTGGTTTTTTCACCTTGAAATTGGGGGTTTTTTGCCACACGTTAGTATGGAAAATCGCTTTTGATTCACATCAAGGCTTGATTTCTCATGAACTGAATCCAAATGTTTTGTTTTAGCATATGGTTATGGTAGTCTGACATTTAAGGTAGCCTCGTACAAATTTTCGAAGGATTTTGACGATTGGAAGTTCTGGTTTTTACTGAAATCCTGAAACGACTTCTAGTCACTTCATCTTGTTTTGCAGTCTTGTAGATTCCCAGGGGAACTCGACTGCCCGAGTTCAAAACTCCCGCTCGCATATTAATGATGCAAAACTCCGCCTCTACAAACAATAGTGCGTGTGACATCGCAACTAACCATTCAAATCGAAGTTCTACCAAACAATGACTTTATAATCACTAGATTTTAATTGTTACCGGGTTTTATTTGTATCTGCATAAGATCTTGTAATAGAATTCCTAGACATTTAACGAAACGCGCCTTTGTCCGCGGCACAAAGTTAGCTCTAAAAACTATAACGGCATCCCGTAAATTATAGTGCTTTATAGCGCTAATACTAATGACAATAATAACAAACGTTTTCATGAAAATGACCTTCGTAGAGCGAAGAAATGATTCCCGCATTTGTCTGCAATTAAACAATTACAAAAAAGCCACAAAAGTGTTGTTGACAAAACGTTTATAGATAAAGACAGAAAGTGGCCTTCCTTAAATTGAGAGTCAATTGCTCGTTTTACAGAGACAAAAACTTAATAGACTGGCCGGTTATTTTTGCGAATTTCCTTTTCGCAAAGCGCAAGTCGTAACGTTTTGCGCTCCTCTAGTCGCGTGTGACTTGCACTTCACGCTTCTTTGATTCGCGCATGAAGCTCGCTGCCTTCACTTGCCGTTTTTTATTTTTGTGGGGAAAATTTTCTGTGATTTCGCGCGTTCCTCTGGTGCGCAACTCAGTTACCTTTCGCGCTCAACTCAACTCGCGCTACTTTCAAAACTATTTAGTCTGAATGAAACTATTTCAGATAATGTTTTTAATACACTGCACAGTCCAGAATGAAAATGAAGAGGGCTTCGGCCGCCGAGGCGAGATCGTGAGTAAAAAAGCGCAACGTACAAGCGAGTGACCCGCGATCCACGCTCACTATTTGGCAACGCTTTTAACTGAAAACCTTGTTCTGCGGAAAATGTTTTTGCCATCGCACTAACAATTGCGAATCTAACGAGTCGAAAAAAAAATCTTGCTGCACACGAATTTGTTGACAAAACCGTTTGATTGACAGCAGTTGAATCTGCCAAGAGACTAGAGTATTCCCAATGCTTAATCTGTTGACCAATTACAGTCGACTAGTCTTGTATATGCAAATTATTATGCCGCGTATTAAGAAACTGGGCACTGCAAGTACATGTCGCGGAAGACAATGGCATTCTGGGCGATGCAACGTTGACAGACCGTCTCGCTGACGTCTAAGAGGAAGTGGAAAACCGATTCTGATAATCAAATTGTTCCTTTTATTGTCCTTTTACCTGGGACACCCAACGAGGAATGTTTAGTTCAAAATTTGGAATAGTGCTGTACTGTTTTTTTTTTTTACTATCATTTTTGTGCCTTTAAAGGAAACTGTATGGAAGCTAATACAATAAGACGTTATCGGTTCCTTTAGCTGAATATGTTAGGGGGAGGAATCTTATCTCCCGTATTTGCTAGTTGCTTTCTCCTTTTCCGAAAATCCCAGCTGGCCGCATTTTGTACCCAAACCGCATTTTGTTATCCATCCGAAAACAATTTGCGTTAGAAGGGCAACTATCTTCCATCGGGCGCGTCCCCAGGTGGCGGATAGGGTAACGGCCTCCAGATATGGAGGTTAGCTGCGAATAAGGCGTATGCCAAATAAGCAGTCATGGACCAACGGGTCAGTGGTGGCAGCATCAGGGCGGAGTAAGATGACGGGTGGCGCAGTTACCTCCAAGAAAAAACTCGTTTATCCGAAGACGTGTCCATCTTAAGGCGGTCCCGAGACGTCTTAAAAGCTTTGCCAATTTAGTTTGTGGGACACTAAATCGCCTAGGAGAAGAAAACCATGATTTCAAAACCGGGATAATAAAGCTTGTTAGCGCTGAAACCGCTGTCGTCTAAAGGAAGGAAAATCCTGGCCCTCCAATTAAGTTGAAGGTTCGGCTAAGGGCTGATAGCCTTTCCAGTAAAACCCTGTCATTACAGAAACCAGAAACGGAGCAAACAGAGGCCTGATATGCCACAAGGCACGCAAGAGACAGGTGAAGGTGACGAAAGTTTGAGGAAGAAAGAAAACTCTCGCTTGAAGTTTAATTAATTACGAAGTTTTAAGTTGTCTGAGGCCTTCCGAATTGAACAGCTTTCATTTGGTGCTCTTGTTACCTCATGCGCAAAGCGCCATGAAGTCATAAAATGGGCTTCGTTTTTCTTGTTTTTCTTATTTTTACTCATGCGCGAAGCGGCATGAGGTAAGGTTTCGGCTCCGTTTTTCTTGTTATTTTTATTTTTTGTGTCACGATTTTGCATGCAAATTTATGCACGCATATTTTAAATTGTACACTTCCGGTTCATAGCTTTGCCACTACACTTCCTGTTTAGTGACTTCCGGCTACTCTCACTTCCAGTAAAAGAGCGTTACTCAACTGTCACGACAGCGTCTCCTACAACCCTACTTACATTAGCAATGTTCATGTTTGGTATATATAAGACATAGAAGAATCATTCCCTTCATTGTGGTACAGCCTTCATTTCCAAAACAATCAATGGTAAACAACGTGGTTTGCAGGAACGATGACTGAATGAAAGGAGTACTCTTCGCCATGTCGGACATCTTCTTATCATCTTCTTATCATCTTCTTATCTTCTTATCATCTTCTTAACTTACTTACGCATGCGCATGAGTATAGGCTGCTAGGAGCCTCTTGTTATTTTTTGTGTCACGATTTTGCATGCAAATTTATGCACGAATATTTTAGTGTACGCGAACTCACCCCCGCCTCCCCTAGAAAGTTATTTTTGCCTCCTATTGTTATAAACGGCCTCGGGAAGGTTGAACCAATCAGAATTCGTCTACTGAGCACATGTCTGGGTTTTAGGGGGGACTAGAGAGAATCGGTTTGTAACTCAGAGAAGACTTATAGATTCAAACAAACATGGCCTCTTCTGTACTCTACACTTCAATTTTTCAGAAGTTCATTTTCCATTACCAAAATGTAAACATGCCTTTGAAGACTTCGAAATGGAAAGAAAGAGTCCTTAAGACGATTTGTATGCCTTTGAAGTGGCGGTTAGAGAGCTGAAAGCGATGGAATCGTCCTGTGAGGATCACAAAGCGAGACACAAGGCGAGACATGTCTTCCTACAGAATTCATACTCGAAGCACGAAGCGGCAGACATTACTAAGAATTTTCAAGCATTCCTGGAAAACTACGGTAAAGAAAATAAAATTTTTGAATGTCCATTTGCTTTGTAAGAAACATTTCATAGACTGTTGTCACTGTTTGTTTTTCGACATTTTTTCGACGCTGACACGGCTTCCTCGATGCGATAATTTAACGCATTTTGCTCTTGAGACTAAACTAATAGATATTTGAATAAAACGTTCAACTGAGAGAATTCGTTGTCCTTTTTCCTGTGTAAAGGCAAATTGCGATTAAACTTGTTCGAATGTTTTCTTCCAATAATCACGCCAATAATCACGCTAGTAAATATAATTAAGTTAGATGGCCAATGGCGCTTTCTAAAATAAAGTTTGCTTTCAAGATTTTTTGATTCGCGAAAACATTATGCGAATCATCTTTACGGATAAGAATGGGATTCTATATACACAGGAAAAGTCGGAAATTTTAGAAAACACTAGATATAAATAAAGCAGATTGCTGAATTTAAAATTATATTATTTTGTGATGAATTCGCCCGCGCTGCAGTTAGGATAAATAAATCGCCAAGCCTTCCGGAAGCAGAAAATCTCTGAATTCTGATAAGCGTTTAACTCTTTTATTCAAGGGAAAGACATTTTCATTCAAGGAAATATGAGTTTCATTAAAACGTTTTGACCTTTAGAACAAATATTTTGGATTCACGATCATGAATCGAATTACATTTCACACAACATTTGCATATTTGAAATTAAACGGGTGGGGGGGGGGGGGGCATGATGCGTCACGCAATATTTATTTTTATTAAAATGTTTCACAGTTTTGACATTATAAAAGCAGAATCTCCTGAATCCGATTACATGTATTTTTTTCATTATCTCAGATAAATTTAGAACTTCCAAAAATTTATTGGAAATCTGGGCAGGAGGAGGGGTCGGTAGGGAGAGGGGGGGGGGGGGGGGGGGGGGAGTCTAGCGGGCCAGGAAATCCGGGCGGAGGGGGAGGGGTCAAACAGTCTTGCCGTCCGTCGGTTGGGGGGGGAGGGGTGGATTCTTTCTGGAATAACCCAATGAAATAGAAATAATTCACGGTTTGGGAAGTATTAGACTAGTGTGGGTTTGATCAGGAATCAACAAACTAAACATTCAAAGCGAGTACAGAAAAATTGGTAGCTTCAATCAACATGTCTTGTGTGATGGTGCACTGTGTGTCATGCAAAATTCGTTGACGGGGGAGGGGTGCGTGACCCGTTTAAAATAAACCGTAAAACTTTCTTACGCAAGCGCATGAGTGTAGGCTACAATAGTAGCCTCTTGTTTTATGCATGACAGATGACAAGATGAAACCGAAGCATTAATTTAGCCCGACCGAAACCAAAATAAAAGAAACCGGTATGACTGGAATGGCTCTTATCCAACTCGTGCAAAAACATTTGCAATGTGTCACAATTAATTACGAGTGTCAGAAACACTTCACAAGGATTTTCTTGGAGTGATCTACATTGGATCAACATATTTGGCGAAATGATTAGTGGATGCCCCTGAAAAATGTTAAGGAAAGGTAAAATGTGCATGCTTTGTTTTTTCGCAACTTCAAATTTTGTTTCAACTATTTCTTTTTCCTATGATATACTAACTTTTTCTTTCTCCGGTGCAAAAATAGTTTTATTCGAAATTTCACTTCCGCCTCGAAAGCGTATGATGTGACGTCATTTCTGCAATGCTGCGTTAACTGGTCAGCGAAATCAATATATTCAAGAGACATCAAGTAAAAATAAATCATTTGAATTGAATAAATCAGGAGCAATCTTCATGAATCGTCTTTGTGATTAAAAAATGCAAGTTAACTCGTGAAGAACGCAGAAATTGGATACCGAGGGGACATCATTGAAAGGTTTGTGGCATTTGTTTATATTTTCTGACTAAACGTTTGCAAAAAGGCGAAGACTAATGTTTTCCCAATACAAACGGAACTCAATAAAGGATAGATTATCATGCTTTTTTTAACAAATTTGCCTACAACAAAGCTTGTATCTATTGGCAAGCTGGCGCAACAAGTAAAAAGCAGTTTTTTCTCAACATTTTTCGAAAACACAATTTAGTGAAATTAATTCTTGAGCAGTCGACCTTAGAGGTCCGAATAGCATAGCAAAATTCTAACCACTCAGGGAAACAATAAGAATGCTCCTTTAATGGTGTCTAACATGCATTCTTCTTGCATTTTTGTTAGCAAAATGTTTGTTTACATCTATTAATAGACTTTTTAGTGAATCTGTGGCGACATTCTTGTTGCATTTTTGTTACCAAAATTTCTCGCATTTTTGTGAGATACTATCAATTGAACACAAGAGTCGAGTAGCATATTTTTTGAAAGCGGTTTAGCGAGCGCACGTTTGTGGCCTGACAAAGCCATATATTCATAGGTTGATTTAGTTAACTGAGATTTTAGAGAACGTTAGAAGAGAGAGCAATTTATTTGGCCGTATTTTATCAAAAATTCAAGCTTTTGCTATTTCAACAATTTCAATACAGTGGTTTCTTGACTTGACCTTTATCTGAAGAAATATGCGTGTTAAATTTCCTATCATATCTGGTACGCTGTTTTCAAAAATGCCTCGGCATATATATTTTTCAGTTAGGTAACATTCCTACTGTTTAATGTCTCTCTTGCATAGCAATAATTTTTAAAGCGTACGATTATGAAATCTATGTTTTATGGGCACATGTTGTAGCATGTAGGTCATTGTATCGAGCGTCAATAAGTGTGACGTAATGTAATTTTATCGTAACCTGATGTAGACTTTGATCAGATATTTGGCACGCTGGAAGCGCGCTTGGCTAATAATCCTTTACGATGTGTTTTAATGTTTGTCCAATCTGGTTTATCAAACTTGTTGCTTCAGGACATTTGGTATTATTTATAGCACTACGTTCTAAAGAAAGGGAAAAGAGAGTTTGAGGTAAGCAATAACGCTATTGCTGACTGAGAATGGTTTTATGTTGTATATTTTTTTACAATACAATTCTGCGCCGAAATAACGTGTTTATAAATTTCCATGTTATATCGCCAAATGCCACCAAATATACAACTAAATTAAATAAAAAGATTCTTAGGAGAAAAACAGAAGCAGTAGCTTGGAGAAAAAGTGCGGGATTAGAAGAATGGAAGTTGATTACGGTTCAGCAATTTTGATTTCGTGACAGGCGATCCAGAAATATTCAAAGTTTCGATTGTGGTGGAATTTTGAGTTTTTTAGTCTAAAGCAAGCTCCTGACCATAATCATGAAAACACGATATTTCTGTCGGGACAGTGTCCCTTTAAGTTAAAAATGTCCTCGGTTAATTTACCCCATTCGCAAGTTATATAAAAGACTGACTAAACAACAATAGGTTTCACGAACTAGTGCTTTCAATTTCCTTGTAGGTTGACAAACGAATATAGAATTTTTCAATAAGCGTGCTTGTAAAAGTGATCAGAAACAATTTCACGAACGCTGTTTGTAAGATGCCAATAAAAGAATTTTATTTTATCAAGGGGACTGTTTTACTCTAGACTAAGCGACATTATTTTAGTTTCTTCTGATTCTCGTACGGTGCCAGGATGTTACATGTATTTTGCCGGTTGGCCTTAGTTTACTTTTTGTTCAATTTTTGTTAATTAACTTTGACCTATCGAAGCTCCCACTAAAGCTACCTGATTATTACAGGGAATGCCTAACCACTTGGACAAAACTGAATGTTCAACCTGTTACTACACTGGATGAAATTGTCAATCAGATTTTATGGAACAATAAGTTCATTTGTATTGGACAAAAATCAATTTTTAATCGTAAGCTCTTTTCCCTGGGACTTCATAAAGTCCAGGATTTGTTTAATGAGATATGTATCAAACAGCATACTACCTTACAAAACTTGAATGCTCTGGATATGATGCTTTTTAAAGGTCTCCACCACTCCCTTCCAGCGGAGTGGAAGAAGGCGATGAGTTCCGATCCTCCATCAGTAGTCATCAAAACTGAACCCCCGACTGACGATGTGTTGCTGTATTCGAACGATAAAACCTTTTTTTTAGCAAAAATCTCCTCCAGGGAAATATATAATATTCTCGTGTCCAAACGTTCGATCACTCCAACAGCAAAGAAAAAATACAATGAAGCTTATGCCTCCGAATATGATTTGAACTGGGAATTTATCTACAGTAATGCGTTTAAATGCGCAATTGACACCAAGACGCGTGAATTTCAGTATAAGATTTTGAACAGAATATCGCATTTAAATGATTTTCTTTTTAAAATTGGAAAGACTGACTCTCCTCTCTGTACCTTCTGCCAATCTTCGGAGGAAACCATGTGTCACTTATTTTTCAGTTGTCCGTTGGTATCAAATTTCTGGCACTCGATTAAGCATTTGTTGGAAGATTACGAAATTAATGGAAGTGAGGTGATTTTCGGAATTACTAAAGCAATTGAAAATGCACTACTTAAAAATCACGTAATTATTATTTCCAAACAGTATATCTTTAGGTGCATTATGGACTGTGGAATGCGTGTCATATTAATGTCGATTTTTACTGACTTTATTGCTTTTTCTGGTTACGAGGTTACTAGTAACCACTATGTTGTCACCTGTGTAAGTAAGTCCGACTTTCCGAAGCGCGAAGTTGTGCCGAGTTCACCCGATTTCTGTACGATGAGACAGTTCTGATAACTTCCGATTTGACGACTCGATTGTCAAGACAGTTCTGTTTGTACGTGCGCGCTTTGGATCCGTGGGAAAGGTAAACGAAGCTTTTTCGTTCTTTTTACTGTTTTACCAAGCACAGCTTTCACCAAATGTGGCCAAGTATTGTTTTCAAAGATTATTTTAGGTTTTTTCGTGGTTTGGAAAAAGGTTTTAGTGAAAAATCGAGCTGTGAATCGAAGTGTTTGTTTGCAGACCATGAGCTATCCGAACTCACGATTCAAATGCCGCCAGCATTTCATTTCTGTACCTTTGACCATTCAGAACTGATTTTTTGATTAGCGAAAGCATTATGCGAATCATCTTTCCGGATAAGATTGGCATTCTATTACACAGGAAAAGTCGGCAATTTTAGAAAGCATAATAAAAATAGGTTTCCGAATTGAATTATTATGTGATGTTTATTATATTTTCGCAGACGCTAGCCGCGGTTCCGCACCGTAATTAGGATATAATAAATCGCCAAGACTTCCAGAAGCAGAAAATCACTGAATTCTGATACGTGCTTGACTCTTTTAATCAAAGGAAAGACATTTTCATTCAAGGAAATATGAGTTTCATTCAGAAGTTTCGACCTTTTATAGAAAATATATTTTGGATTCAGAGATCATATAAAAACAGCTTGCTATCAAATTACATTTCACATCAAATTTGCATAAAACAAAATTGTGTATTTGCGACAAAACTTTGAAGAAACTGTGAAGCCTGGAAAAAACTTATTATAGATGGCAAAATCAAAGCATTTTTTTAAAGAACCTGCTTTAAGTTATGGAACCATTTCATTTCGATTTTTCAAGTTTCGAAATAAGATTAAACAAATACTTCTTGATACTTTAGAGCTTGGGAATGACTATATTGAAGTCTCTCATCTGATTAATTGCTTCAGCAAATTATCATAGACCTTGAAAAGCGTAATTATTTGATGTACTTTATTATTGCGTTCGACGTTAGGAGAACGCAACCTAAACTCAACAAGCGAGAGGCCTGGACACGAACATTTAGGGGAGAGAAACTCGATTTTGTGGGTGGGTCAAGTACCGGAAATACGTCATAGCCTCTTTCGGCATGGTGCGCGCGCACGTTTTTCTCCTTACGCGCACGTCATAGACTTATCCAGCAAGTTGCGCGCGCACATTGGTTTGCCATTTTTTCTCACCTCTGCTCTATTCGGTAAGTTTAATCTCTATCATTTTTGCAAGTAACTGCAGTGTTTTTACAACGAAGCTTGATCGGAAACATGTTTACCGCTTCTAAAAGGTACAGAAAGTCCTTTATTCCAGCTACAAAGAAGCGAATATGGCGCCTATTATCGTTCTGTGAGATGCCATCGATGAGAGAGAAGTCGGTGGAAAACAAACTAATACTAATTGATCATGAGTCATTGTACTCTGACCTATTGCGGTCACAACTACAAATACAACTAGCGGTTCCATATTGGAAGTGAAGTGCTGCCACATTTGGAAGTTTTAGTTTTGGCCTCGTGTAGTGATTATTAAGTTTTGCCGTTAAAACTTGGTTGTTGTGGAATTAGTGATGTAAGGGCTACGTCACGAATGTAAATTATCAATCAAGTAACTTGGAATACGTCTTCTTGAAATTCTGGAAGAATTACTTAGTGATGTATGCTTGACATCATGAATGAATATTACAAGTTATACTAGAAATAGCTCCCTGTGTTTCATTTGACCGAGTGAGGTCTGGGCGCTTTATATACGGCGCAACAGATCGTTTTGAGGATTTCGTGGACTTTTTCATGGACTTTTTCGTGGACTATGATTTTGAGTGAGGATGCAGTATGTATCATCAGCGGCAGTAGTTGTAGAATTCTGCGTGGTCAGGATAGGTGTGAACATGTACAACTGTATTAGTAACTGTAAAATCAACTGTATTAGCACGCGCTAAAATAGCGAATTAATCTCGCGATCATATAGCGAGTAAAATTGCCATTTTGAGAGAAAACGATGATTAGTTTTGAACAGCTGTATTAACAACTGTAGAAACAACTGTATTAGCGCACGCTAAAATTGCGAATTAATCTCGCGATCATATGTCGAGTAAGTGTCATTTTGAGAGAAAACGATGATTGGTTTTAAACAACTGTATTAGCAACTGTAAAAACAACTGTATTAGCGCGCGCTAAAATTGCGAATTAATCTCGCGATCATGGTCATTTTGAGAGAAAACGGTGAATATTATCGAGTTTTTAAAAGTAGTAATTTCTCTCGAGTCTGCAATTGCATGGTTGAAAGATAAAAAACCTCATAAAGAGCAACCACACACGTCCGGAGTGTGACACTTTGCGTTTGAACAATTTTTGAGTGACATTTCGTTCTTTTTTTAACTTGTTAAATTTGAATTGTTTTCATTTTTGAACTTTAATTAGTACTTTGCTGACGCAATTTGACGACATTAAATGCGCTATTTCAGTGCGCGCTAATACAGTTGGGTTTTCGCTATATAGCGCGGCACCCCTAAAGGTAACCAAAGCCGAGATTTTGCGTTCTCGCTCGAGGTAAGCTGTTTACTTATTACGCAGAGTTATCATGTCAAACACAATTTTATCAATCGCTGGAAGTAGTTATGGAAACTACCGGAAAATATGAATTACGAAATCCTTTAGCTTGCGACCGCTGACCAATGTTTTTTGTTGAAGTCAATCGCCCCGTCCGAGTCTCGTCTAATTTCGCGTCAAATTTTCCACTATGTAGCACGAGGGAGGAAAGATTGCGTGAAAAGCCCTAAGGATGTCTGCATTGGACTATGACTATGCGGAGCTATCCTCTTCTCGTGGTATGTCCGGGGGTATAAAACATTACAAGCTAAGCAATGCAAAACGACGAATTCTGTACTATTTAGTACTATATTTCTATTTAACACAAATTCATGCTTATTATTCAAACAATCCACTTACATTTTTGGGAAAAATATATACAAAAAAAAAACAGTAATCATCACAGAGCCTATCGACAATCATCATGAGTATTGACACTATTTGAGCTATTTCTAGTTTTATAATATAGAGGGCAAAATTACTGGATGCTGATTGGCTGACGAAGAGGGCATTTTTTCTTAATTGAAGGCAAAATTACTCGCTCCTGATTGGTCGAGCATCAAAATTTCTCACTCGTGATTGGTTGAGCGCGTCGTCGTTGCATTCAGTTCGCTCGGCGGGATTTTGAAGAAAATTTACAAACGCAGCGCTCGCATGTTTCGCCGGAGATTCTGTTATAAAAAAGGAATGAAATCGGAAGATACCTAAGAAAGGAATTCTACAGGTGAATTACAGCATTTTACGCCAAACAGGAAACGATTATTTGTGTCAAATCTTGGATTAACTAGGCGCCTGCAGGCCAGTTTGCGACGTTGAAGATCTCGAAGAAATTCATTCATGGCGACAAAAGGGTTTAAAGCTCCATCACTTCACTGAAAAAATGCGGATTTCTGCGGACCTAAAGAAAAGAACTTTGACAGATTTTGCTGAAAGGAAAAATGTACGTTTAACTGGAGAAAGTTAAATCGCCAAATGTGCAAGCAAATTTGAACTTTCGGCATTTGTTGTTGTTATCAAAGCGGCAAAAACTTCAAAACACAGGTACGCTTAAATAAAACTTGCTTTGTTTTTGTCGTAAAGTGTCTTTTAACGATAAAAATCAGGCTATGTTCTCTAGATGTATTTTAACAGCCAAATGTATCTTTGACCGAACAGAAATTTATTTAACCACAGTGAGTTGAAAAGTTTTTCTTGTCAGTTTTCGAGAGAGTCACTCTTAAACTCGAATTGTTATTTTAAGAACCAAATTTGTTAAAACAAATCGACAGGTAAGAACTTTTTTGTTGTTAAATTAAATTTCTTATTTTAAGAATTTAATTCTTACTTTAATTCTTAAGAAATTGATTTTAAGGAAAAACGTTTTCTTAAAATAAGAAGTAAATTCTTGAAATAAGAAATTTAATTTAACAACAAAAAAGTTCTTACCTGTCGATTTGTTTTAACAAATTTGGTTTAAGAGTGAGTATTTTCACTTCGGGTGGTTTCAAGTCTGAGTGACTCTTAAAAAGTCTGAAAGGTTTCCTTATAATTTTGCCCTCTACATTATAAACAAGTCATTATTGCCCGAGTCGCGATGCGACGAGGGCAATTTCTACAGCTTCTGAAAACACAAGTGATATTAATCCTTAATTTTACGAGGGAACATGCGATTACATATACGTATTATTTGTTTGTCTTCTAGTTCACGTAATCTTTTCTTGGTCTTTCTTTTCTTTTATTCTTAAGTTTGTATTAATCTTTCCCCCCGCCTCGATTAGCCTTTTTTGCTGTTAGCGGTGGGAAAGCATCTCTATTTCTTACTTTAATTAATTACCTAAAAGTGTATCTACTGTTGTTATTGGAAGGTGGGAAATGTTGTTGTTGCTTTTCACTCCCAAAACATTTCCAAAACATCACTCTATGATAAAGCTTGGCTTGTGGTATAAACTGTTCATACAAACACGATGGAAAGCAATTAGAACTCAACTTTCACTCAGCTTTCAATAAGGTGGCCTTTGGCATTTAAGAAATTCTCTTTTTTCTTTCTCACATTTTGTTAAAGAAATGTTAATTTTGGAATTTGGGTTTCCTATTTTGGGGGGAGGGGAAACCCAAAAAACTTGTCGTGTGAAATTTTCAAGCAATCCCTTTCCGGGGTTCGTCATTTACTTAGATGCTCTTTGTTTAAAAAGGACATCAAGGACAGATTCTTTGAGACTAGATGTGAAAACATATCATTTTCAGTTAGACCCTTTATATGGGTTGGGACAGACTTTTTTGGACCGCATAGCCAGGAATAGAAGCATATGAATTGAAACCTTGCATGGAACACTCTGAGTATGTCTAGATAATCGAAATGAAAGGGCAAGTCTGCATATTTCACCGCTCTCAATTCAGCTCTGAAAAGAGAATGACATTTTGACATAATTTCTTGTTACCTCATTTGCATAAACAGCTTTTTGGACCAGAAATGGTGAGAATTCAACGAAATCACGTGAAAACTTCTAGAACGCAGATGAGCGTGTGCATGTGTAGGAAACCACAGGGGAAGTCTGTGTCTGTCACCTCTGAGACTTGAAAACAGAATGACATTTTCAGTCAGAACTTTCCCGGCCTGTTATACCAATAAAATCGATGATCGATGAAATCGATATCAATCGATATCAATCGATGCCAATTAATCGATTGATATTGGAAATCGATGATCAATCGATGACGGATGTTTTTGTGATAATTCGATTGACCATCGATTTCCAATAAAATCGATTAATTAACAACATAACAAGACTTAGACTGAAAACGGTTTTTGAAGTCGCCAAAGCGGAGCTACTAAATCCCTCTGTAAGTGACCAAGTTGTCCGCGATCATCGGTCACCTCTGAAAAGCATCGCCACGATCTCCCCTTTTCGTGCTTGCGGAAAAGTTGTCACCAATTGCAACAGTACAGTAAATGAACACTCCTGGTACCCTTTCACAACGACATCGGATTTCACAAGGGTAACTTCCAGCTCGCGATGCTGCGTCAGTCTTGACCAGACATTGTGTTCGGAATTTTGTTACACGAGCTCCGAGAAAACAAGCAAAAATCGATAAAATCGATCATTTTCGGGACATTTTTTGTGATTATCGATTGATCATCGATTGGCCGATATCAATCGATATCAATTAACTAATTTTATCGATTGATATCGATTGATCGATTGGATTTTCGATGATCGATTGTCATCGATTTAACATGCCGGGAACTTTATAAGGGCAAGGGACACAGACGTTTGGACCTCATAAGCCATATGGTATTAAAGCAAATGACTTAAAATCTTGCATGTGTTGTAGGTTAAAATTATTTCAAATTAGGTCAACTTTTGTTTTCCTTTGTCCCAGATTCATTAACATAATGTCAGACAAAGGAAAATAGAAATTAACCTAGTTTGAAATAATTTTAACCTACAACACACGCAACACTCTGAGTATGTGTTGATAATGGAAACGAAAGAGCAAGTTTGTATCTTCCACCATTTCAATCTAAGTCAGAAAAGAAAATTATAGTTGACCTATTTCTTGTCAGGAAATAATTATGTACATCATCAATATAAAACATTTTGTTTACAGTACCTTTATTTTTATGTTGATTTGTAAAAAGAATATCAAAATCTTGTTGAAGTAATAAGTTTGTTGTTGTTGTTGTACATGATATTGAATCCACATTTTTAAGTATAAATACTGAAGAATAACCAAGAAAAAATGGAAGGTTAATCACACCAGTTTTCATGTTTACTACATTTAGGTAATTAGTTCATGCATTTTCCCATCCCTCACTGCACCCAACAATGAATGTATCAACTGTTACCATACAACAGTGTATCAAAATCAGAGGGACTTGCTTGGGCCAGGCTGAATACATGTATTTGACTATGCCTTAGAATAAGAAAAAGGTTACAAATTAACAAAAAAAATGGGAGCAGATTTCAACAATTGCACAATAATCTGAACAACAAACTTACACAATCTGCTGCAAAGAATATTGTTTTTAATGTATATTACTTTGTAAACACATACTTTTACTCAGGTGACATAGAATAACACAATACAAAAAATAGGGGTTACTGGGTAAACTTTCATACCATTAGTCTCAGAAGATAATTAGTCAGTCTCACCGATTTGGCTACTGCTGCTATGGTAACAGTTAATAGCATCATGTAAAACATTTTTTAGTTCAATGAAAGTTGGACATGACTGTTATCAATCGAGGTCCAGTTACCAAAATTGCCTACAATATGTGGATGTCTGTTACCAGAAAATACAATCAACTCTCTCTAAGATGGGCACCGTCGGTTCTGGCCCCAACTGTCCGTCTAAGAGAGGTATCCATCTTGTAGAGAGTAATTACAGTGAAATGACTGAAAAACTGAACGGCAGGGACCAACACCAGATGTCCGTTTTATAGAGGTGTCCGTTAAGAGAGAATTGACTGTATACCCAAATAAATTTCCATCAAAAAATATTGTTATAAGCATCCAGTGGTGTGAAACTGGAAACCTGATGTGAGCCACCTCACTTAAGGCTGGTTCTCATATAATCGTCCCGGTCGTCCCGGTCGTCCCGGTCGTCCGAGTCGTTTCAAAAATGTTTTTGCAAACGACTCAGACGATCGGGACGACTCAAGCGACTTGGGTTCTCATATGGTCGTCCCGGTCGTCTCGAACGTCAATAGCGCAGTCGTAAACTGTGTCCGACAACATGTTTTGGACAATAATACTGCATTCTGGGGTAGATTTCGGTTGCTTCGATCGCCTCAGTCGTCCCGGTCGCCTGAGAGTAGTTCTCATATGATCGTCCCCGATTATTCACGATCGTCTCAGTCGTCTGGATAGAACACAGTTCTATCCAAGCGACCGCGATCGTCCCAGTCGTCCGGGTCGTTTGCGATCGTCCCGGGTCGTTTCAGAAGTGTTCTCATATAATCGTCCCGGTCGTCCGTGCACTTTTTGAAACGACTCGGACGACCGGGACGACCGGTACGATTATATGAGAACCAGCCTTTAGCGTGTGTACATAGAAAAGATTGTTACTGTTACATTGTACATGTTGGTGCTAGGCAAGAAAACAACTCATTGCAAATTGTTGTTGTCTTGCAAATTTATTTTCTCATTGATAACTGTACTTTTTCACATCTGGATATAATGAATACAATGTATTGATAATATATATAGTTAGGCTTAGCCTAACAGCGTTGCCCTCTGAAGACCCTCTGAACAAGCTTAACTAAGATGAAACTTAACTTAGGTGAAAGGTCGGAATTAAGATTGACGACCGGGCTATTTTTCAATTTTAGCAATTCTCAAAAACAGTGAACTTAAGCTTATTACACGACCGTCTGCACAGTACATTTAGACCGTACAAAAGTTCACAAAAAAAACTTTTTCTCCGTCTAATAGAATAACTATTACGACTATTTTCCGAATAAAATACACTTGTTGCTTGTCAAAAAATGCCCAAGAAACTGATTTGGAAATCAAAATTGCAAAACTACACAAACATATTTGCATGAGGCGACGCGATTATAAAATGTAAGTCTTGTTTTGTTTACATAAAATTGCTTTTCAATCTATGTAATGAATGACCAAACATATAAAAATGGACAACACAATCTTCTTTCGAAAAATTTTATTTGAAATCTCCATTAGTTTATGTTTAAAAACAAAACGCAAAACGCGCATCGAGGCCGAGCCGTGTCTTCGATGAAATTCAAGAAATTAATACAACTGAATTTAAGCTACACGTTTAAAAACAGTTCTCCAAACCTAACGAGAACACAAACAAAAAGTCAATCACAGATTGATATCAAGATAAATTCCCATCGTGAAATGTAATTTGTTTTACCTTTAAGTCCCTCCGGCGACTACTGTGCTTGGAAATTCTTTAAATCTCCGCTTTGGTGCTGAAATCCGTAAAACGAACCCATCTCTCGCATTGCTAAAAATGTATATAGTTCCTCGAAGCAAGATTTTATCCCTGAAAGCTCTTCTTTTTCCACTAAAGCGGCTTCTGAGTATCCCTTAATTAGTATCCCTGTCTTAAGTAGCAGACCACGAAAAAATGTAGGAAAATAACGACTTTAATTTAAACCCGCTCAGTAAACACAGCAAAACATTAAAGTGTTTTCCCAGCCGACGTGACATTCGGCCGTGTAACCGCGCGAAAACAAAGTCTCGCTTTGGTTTCAACATGACGTCGTACGCGCATGTTTTGCGACGTCATACGCGACGGCGGAGCCCGGACGGCGGAGGGCTGCGGGCACACGCGCGCCCGCGAAACATTCCGCTGCCATGACCATGAAAAATGACGGGCATAGGTTCTGGTTCTAATATATATAGATAGCCCAAGCCTAACAGCGTCGCACTTTGAACAAGCTTAACTAAGGTGAAACTTAACTAAGGTGAAAGGTTGGAAGCACAAGAATTAAGATTGACGAACGGGCTATTTTCAATTTTAGCAATTCTCAAAAACAGTATTACGCGACCGTCTGCACAGTACATTTTTATAGACCGTACAAAAGTTCACAAAAACAAATTTTCTCTTTCTAGAATAACTAGTACCACTAGTTTCCGAATAAAATACAGTTTTTGTCAAAAATTGCCCGAGAAACTGATTTGAAAATCAAAAATTGCAAAAATACACAAACATATTTGCATATGGGGATGCGAGTGAAGATAGAACTGTACTATAAAATCAAAGTCTTGTTTTGTTTACATAAAATCGCTTTTCAAACTATCTAATGAATGAACAAACACATAAAAATGGACAACACAATCTTCTTTCGAAAAAATTTATTCAAATCTCCATTAGTTTACGTTTAAAAGCAAAACGCGTACCATTTAATTAAAGCTCATCGAGTTCAAGCTTTCTTCGATGAAATTCAAGAGATCGGCACAACTGAATTTAAGCACGTTTTAAAATCAATTCTCCAAAACTAACAATAACACCAATAAAAAGTCACACACAGATTGATATCAACATAAATTCTCATCGAAAACTGTAATCTGTTTTACCTTTATGTCCCTCGCTTGCTTGGAAATTCAAATCTCCGCTTCTGGTTCTGAAATCCGTACAAAACAAACATCTCCCGCATTTGATAAAAACGTAATACATGAAGTTCCTCGAAGCAAGATTTTATCCATGAAAGCTCGTCTTTTTCCACTAAAGCGGCTTCTGAGTATCCCTTAATTAGTATCCTTGTCTTGAGTAGCAAACCGCGAAATATTCAGGGAAATAACGCCTTTAAGTTAAACGGTTTTCTCCGCTTAGTAAATTCACAGCAAAACATCAAAGTGTTTTTCTAGCTGACGTGACATTCGGCCGTGTAACTGTGCGAAAAACAAAGCCTCGCTTTGGTTTCAACATGACGTCGTACGCGCATGTTTTGCGACGTCATACGTCATACGCGAGCTAGTCCTGCGCAGTAGTCCGGTCCTGTGCGACAGCGGACGGAGGGCACACGCGGACGGAGGGCACACGCGCGCCCGCGGAACATTCCGCTAGCCATGACCATGAAAAATGAGGTAGAGACTTGATTCCATAACTCAAAAGGAGGTCGCGGTGCCCAGCGGTTTTAGTGAAAACAAAGTTTGGGTGGGGGTGCTCAGTCTCGCGGGCTCAAAAACCTCCTTTTGAGCTATGGAATCTAGACTTTTCCGAAAAATGAAGGGCATAGGTTCTGGTTCTATGAGTATGGGGCTGCGCAGCCAGGCCTTCGGCCTGGCAAGTGCTCAGCTATGAGTATGGAAAAGAAACACTGGCGTCGTTGTGGTTCAGCCTTCACTTCCAAAACAATCAATAGTAAACAACGTCAGGAGCTTATGGGGTAACAAGAGGCATTGATTGAAGCTACCAATTTTCTGTACTCGCTTTGAATATTTAATTTATTGATTCCCGATCAAACCCACACTAGTCTAATACTTCCTAAACCGTGATTACATTGGGTTATCCCCCCTGATGGATGGCAAGATTTTTTGACCCCTCCCCTTCCGCCCGGATTTTCTGGCCCGCTAGACCCCCCTCCCGCCTGGATTTGCAAGCCCAGAGACCCCTCCTCCTGCCCGGTTTTTCAATAAATCTTTGGAAGCCCTAAATTTATTGTTAATGAAAAAAAACCATGTAATTGCATTCTGGAGATTCTGCTTTTAATTTTCAAAACTGTGGTGATAATTGCTATAGATTGGTGAAACATTTTAAAAATAAATATTGCGTGACGCATCATGAAAAAAACCCTCCGTGATTTCAAGACCAAATCGAAATGTTCCTTAAATAACTGCTTGGATTTTGCCATGTATTAGTTTTTCCAGGCTTTACAGTTTCTTCAAAGTGTTGCTGCAAATACACAATTTTGTTTGATGCAAATTTTGAAATGTAATTCGATCGCGCGCTGTTTCGTCATGATCATGAATAAAAAATATTTTTTCTAAGGTCAAAACGTTTTAATGAAACTCATAATAATATTTGAATTCAGTAGCCTGCTTTATTATATCTAGTGTTTTCTAAAATTTCCGACTTCTCCTTTGTGTATATAGAATGCCATTCTTATCCCTAAAGATGATTCGCATAATGTTTTCGCGAATCAAAAAAACCTTGAAAGCAAACTTTATTTCAGAAAGCGCTATTTAATTCAATTATATTTACTAGCGTGCCTTTACCGTGATTATTGGCTTTATGAAAAAACATTCGAACAAGTTCCCAAACCATGACTGCTTTCATCAGTAAACGACCGGGCTATTTTTCAATTTTAGCAATTCTCAAAAACAGGGGTCAATTCAATAAAACTGTTACAAGTGTAATTTACAAGTGTAGCCATTATTTCAGAGGTTAAAAACAATAGCTACACTTGTAAATTACACTTGTAAAAGTTTTATTAAATTGACCCCACTATTACGTGATCGTCGGCCGTCCGCCGTTGACTCTGTGTTTAGAGTGCACAAAAGCTCACAAAAGCAACCTTTTTTCCGAATAAAATACACCAGTTGTGTCTTGAAAATTGTCCGAGAAACCGATTTGGAAATCAAAATTTAAAAAAATACACAGACATCTTTGCGTAAGGCGACGCGTGTGAAGTTTAACCCTATTCAGACTGGGCTTTTTTAGGCAATCTGTGACTGGGGGGGGGCTCCTCGGACCCCCCCTTCATATCTCTGGAACCAGTAAGGCTACGACCATGAAATTTTCACACAATGTTCATCTCCATACAAGGAAACCTCACACCCAGTATTGACCTGCCACACCCAATTATGACGTCACAATGACGTCATTTTTGTTTTTCCGACGTTTCTTTGATATTTTTCCATCCAGATACTTAAAATATCAAATATAACTGTAAAATCATCTCTGTAATATTAAAACATAATAAATACAAACAAGGACACACTTGTAAAGCGAGAAAAAGCAAAAAAAGGCGATAAAACTATAATTTTTGAAATTATTGTCCGCCATCTTGGATCCGCCATCTTGGATCCGCCATCTTGGATTTCCTTTTTTTTCGTTTAAATTAAAATTTAAAAAAATATCTAAAAGAGAAAAGGATCAGAATGTATAAAACACGTATCAAACTAATGTCTATTATCCAAACAATGAACTTAGAAGCGTTATTTAATAAATAGTACGAAATTTTCTCTGTAAGTAAAAGAGAGCAAAAATTTGCCTACCCCTCCCCCCCAAATATTTGATGTTAACAATTTTGGATGTCTTTCAAGAACTAGTCCCAAGAAAAAACTATTCTAACAAGAAAATGCACTATAAGTCAAAGAACAAGATCTTAAAATAAAAAATTCACCATATTTTAATATTTTGAAAACCTATGTGTCAAAAACCGGTTGCCATGGCAACATGGTTAATCACACTGACATGTTATGGATACGAAAATGTCCCTAGATAAATTCTAGGAAAAGTCAGAAAATTTCAGCCTCATAGCTATTTCGGTGTAAGAGTTATCACAATTTTACTGGAGGGGGGGTTCGAAAAGCCCCCCCCCAGTCTGAATAGGGTTAACAGAAAATTTACTAGAAAATTCAAGAAAATTTACTAGAAAATTCAAGTCTTGTTTTGTTTACATAATATCAAATGTCATTACGACTGAATTTGAGAATGTTTTATAAACATTTCTCCACTAACGAAACTAACGAGAAAACAAAGAAACAGTGGATCACAAATTGATATCAACATAAATTCTCACCGAAAATTGTAATTTCTTTTACAGTAAAGTCCCTCGTCTGTTTGAAAATTCTTTAAAGCTCCGCCTCGCCCCGGTCCCGCACTGAAGTTCCTCAGGCACGACGCAAGAAATTATGCGCAGAACGTTATGTGTCATGCGCCAAACAAATCAAAAATGCGCCGAGTGCATTATTGAGTTTTATAAAATGCTCAAGGAAATGCGCGCGCTATGATTGGTTAAACTGAGTTCATTATAACTCGATAAAGCACGAGCGTGACTTAAGGATCATTATAACCGTTATTATTTTCTAAAAGAAATAAAATAAAACTTGTTCCTCGTGCATTGTTGAGTTATATAAGCACCTGGGAATTTTTAGGAACACTCGGGAAGTGTTCACTTCTCTGCACTTCTCTCGTGTTCTTAAAAATCCCCGCGTGCTTATATAACTCGATAATGCACTCGGCGCGTTTTTTTATTTCTTTATTATAAAATGCTCAAGGAAATGCGCGCGCTATGATTGGTTAAACCGAGTTCATTATAACTCGATAAAGCACGCGCGTGACGTAAGGTTCATTATAACCGTTTTTTATTTTATAAAAGAAATAAAAAAACTTGTTCTTCGTGCATTGTTAAGTTATATAAGCACTTGGGAATTTTTAAGAACACTCGAGAAGTGCGAGAAGCACTCGCCTTTGGCTCGTGCTTCTCTGCACTTCTCTCGTGTTCTTAAAAATTCCCGCGTGCTTATATAACTCAATAATGCACTCGGCGCGTTTTTTATTTCTTTTATAATGAACTCGGTTTCACCAATCATAGTGCGCGCATTTCCTTGAGCATTTAATAATAACGAATTACCTTAACAACTTTATAGACAGAAATACGAGATGGTTTTCGATGTCTTTTCCATTTGTGACTTGCTTTTTTATGGCCTTAAATTTGTCAGCGTTGTTAACAATTATGTTCGTCTGAATTGCATATTTACGAAAATCAATAATCAAAGCCTTGAGAGAAGTTCCTGCACGACTCGAGTAGGCAAATTTGCAAGTGAATTGATTGACTGGCTTGATTTCACTTGCCCAAGCAGCGTTCATTTGGTTCGCAATAAACGGAAACTGAACTATACAGCTCGGTTCCGTTTGATTACAAGCCATGATTAAAATATGGCGCACTGCTGGCCACCGAGCTACACAACTCTGAACGTTAAGTTTGCGACCACAAACCATGGTCATTTGCCATCGTCGAGATTAACAACTCGGTAAACGTTGACATAAAAATACCTTTACAAATGCACCCGAAGGTCGTAGACACTTATCTAAAACTTTGTTAAATTATTGCGTTCGAAGTTGGGAGAACGCAACCTAAACTCAACGAGCGAGAGGCCTGGGCACGAACATTTAGGGGAGAGAAACTCGATTCAGTGGGTGGGTCAAGTACCGGAAATACGTCATAGACTCGTCCAGCAAGATGCGCGCGCACGTTTTTCTCCTTACGCGTACGTCATAAACTTATCCAACAAGTTGCGCGCGCACATTGATTTGCCATTTTTTCTCACCTCTGCTCTATTTGGTAAGTTTAATCTCTAACATTTTTGCAAGTAACTGCAGTGTTTTTACAACGAAGCTTGATCGGGAACATGTTTACTGCTTCTGAAAGGTACAGAAAGTCCTTTATTCCAGCTACAAAGAAGCGAATATGGCGCCTATTATCGTTCTGTGAGATGCCATCGATGAGAGAGAAGTCGGTAGAAAACAAACTAATTCTAATTGTTCATATGAGTCATGTAGTCTGACCTATTGTGGTCACATATACAAATACAATCACCTCGTAACGCAGAAAAACCTTCCAGAAAGAATTTGCAGAACATTTCCAAAATATTATTTCCTAGTCATTGCCCCGTGTTATTATTATCAAGTACACCAAAAACAAAAAACAAACTTTTGTAAGATACTGTTAAAGTTTATTATCACTTTTATTTACCGCCTTGAATTAAACGTTTCATTAAATAAATGTTGGCTTTGTTTTTTGACAAATACTAAAACGTTATGGTTGTCCTTGATTCCAGAAAAAAACCCTTACTTTACTGTAGAATCCGTACGAACTAGTCAAATCTAATGTCATGTAATCATGTTGCAAGTCGCACTGACAGTTATCACTGGAGCCGCAAGACAATCGTAATTGGCCAGTCGGTCAATAATTCGATTCTACAGCCAGGCAAAAAGAGAAAACGAAAAAAAAAGTTTGGCAGGCTGCCTCCTCAAGATCAAATGTGGCAAAGGCCTCAATACCCATAACAAACATTCGAACGCACTTAATGATCCCTGATTATTGCTAGTTTTAAACAAATTAACGTTTCAATGGAAACGTTAATTCAACTCACCCAGCCAACCAGCGTAGAATTCAACTTGAACGCTAAGCTACTACAACGGATTATCAGTTGCCACTCACTAACGAAGTTGCGTGACAAAGTTTTGCCGAGTCAAGTCAAGTCAAGTCAAGTCAAGTCCAATTAATTGTGTTACGTTTCCAATTAGCTTGTTACGTTTCCAAATAATTAATTAATTGACTGTCATGGACGTCATCAGTTATTTCGCGCATTTTGTTACTGATAACGTCGAGAACACAAAAGTCCGTGAGCCAAAAATACTACGGAAAGACGAGCAGAGCGAGCGATTTTCAAATACCAAACTCTCCAAGCACACGGCATGAACATTGACTTTTTCTAGACTTTTTCCGCGCGCGCTGCAATGTTGCGATACTGCGACATTTGGAACTATTTAAATAGCTGACGCACGTTTTCTATTAACGGCTATTCACTGATAAAGGGACAGAAGTCCCGAAACGTCTGTATTTTCAGTTTCAAAAGCGCCTAAATAACATTTTTCATTGAAAACGTCCATAACAGACAAGTATATGTTGAAAATGTAGCAAGTTACCCTTGACAACAACGAAGTTTTGACGGCAAAACTTTGTCTTCAAACTTCGCTCGTGCGACTGATAATTGCAGTATGGCGTCAGATGTTGAAGTTCTTCGCAAAGCATTACCACGAGAGTCAATACTTCATGGGCGAGTTTTTGGAACTATTTAGATAGCTGACGCGCGTTTTCAGTTAACGGCTATTCACTGATAAAGGGATAGAAATATGGCGTCAGATGTTGAACTTAATCGCAGAAGCAAATCGATACTTCGATCCGCGAGTCACCGCATTATCTTACGTGAAAACGAGGCCGCCAAATTTGAAAGCGAGGTAATTGGATAACGGATAATTGGATAATTGATTTTGAGATTTCAAAGTTGAAAGCGAGGTAATTGGATAAACAGAGAAAAATCTCAATTTTTTTCGCTATACACAAAATTAGGCTCGCGGTCTCCTCTCGTCGACCGCAATGAAGATGACGTACAAACCCTCCGAAACGTGTACGTTGCAAATGCACGGTTGTTAATATTAAGGTGCCTGTTCGATCAAATTTTTAAATTTCGGTTTCTATTTTTGCACTTTCTGAAAGGAAATATTGTATTTAGTAACCTGTCCAAACCCTTTTTCAATCCGATCAAGGAAGAACCGGTTTTCTTTGCCGTACTTTTCGCATTTGCACGGCCGCGTTCTTGAAGTTCCAAAAGATAGCCGGCGAAAGTTACGTCAGAGACTCAAAAATTCATCTCTCACAATCACAATTCAATCACTCATGACGACAACGGCAGTGATAGTGGCACAAAACAAGATCACTTCCAAAAATAAACAAAAATGAAATCGAACTGGCACTTTGAGTTAATGATTTCAAATAAAAGCACACTACATTACTCCGTGATTAATACATTTCAATGTATGCCCTTTGATACAAATTTATTTGCATCTGTTTTCATTTTGTTTAAAATGCCTGCTGTTAAAACGTCTTTGAAAGTAATAAGGGTATAATAACGTGCCTCTTAGGGAACAAAAGAATAGTACAATAATGCTCGAATACAGATAATAATAAATACACAGCAGATTACAATGAAGTGCATTAATCATGGGGGAATGAAGTACGCGTTGATTTGAAATAATTTGTGAAGATTCTTGTTTATGGACGTCATGGTAATATCGAATTTATCAGAAAATACGTCTTGACAAACTTCAAACCAAAACTAGCTGTCAGTGGTAAAAATTTCACATCCATCTTACCTGGAGAAGACCGCTTAAAAGTCGATTGAAAATGTAGGTATCGTCAAACGTAAATACACTTCATATTTTCTTTTATCATTTACGGGATCAGAAAAAAATAGAATATAATAAGACCAACGATGTACTATACTTTCGCAATGCTACAAACAAATACTAGACATTAAAATATATGTCCACTTTTTTTGCAGCCTCTAAAAAGGATTGTTATGGACGACATAGACAAAGTTCAACAAGCTATTACATACATTCGTGTTGGTGTAGCGGTGGCAAATTTCCTTTGCAATACCAGTCGTGTTCTAAAAGCGATCGAGTTTTTAAAGGAATGTTTAGTACTCCTCAACATCAATGCCCTGGAAAAAGTCAAGAAACGTACTTTACTTACTTATGTTACATATCAATTTTTTTGCTGTTATAATCTTATCAATGATTACACCAGTGCAATAGAATACGGCAAGAAGCTTCAGGTCATATACCGCGAGTGTAGCGAAAAAGATACAGGAGGAATAATAACCTGCCAACTGGCATATTTATACCACCGTCAAAACAAATATAAAGAAGCAAAACAGCTTTACGAGGAAGCCTTAAGTATCCGTATTGAAACTGGCAACAGGACAGGAGAAGGAACGTGTTACGAAAATCTCGGAGTTGTGTTTTACTCTGTCGGTAAATATGCCAAGGCTGAAGAATATCTTCAAAAAGCACTCGCAATTAATAAAGAAATCGGTCACAAAACAGGAGAAGCAACATCCTACGGAAACCTAGGAACTGTGTTTTTAGCTGCCCGTCAATATGCCAAGGCTGAAGAATATCTTCAAAGAGCACTTGCGATCCAAAAAAAAATTGGCGACAAAGCAGGAGAAGCTTCATCCTATGTAAACCTAGGAATTGTGTTTCGAGATTTCGCTAAATATGCCAAAGCTGAAGAATGTCTTCAGAAAGCACTTGCAATCAAGAAAGAAATCGGTGACAAAGTAGGAGTAGGTTCATCCTACGGAAAGCTAGGAACTGTGTTTATAACCGTCGGTCAATATTCAAAAGCTGAAGAATATCTTCAAAGAGCACTCGCGATCAGGAAAGAAATCGGGGACAAAGCAGGAGAAGCAGAATCCTACGGAAACCTAGGAACTGTGTTTAAAAATGTCGCTAAATATGCCAAGGCTGAAGAATGTCTTCAGAAATCACTCTCGATCACGAAAGAAATCGGCGACAAAAGAGGAGAAGCTTCATCCTATGGAAGGCTAGGAACTGTGTTTATGTCCATCGGTCAATATTCAAAAGCTGAAGAATATCTTCAAAGAGCACTCGCGATCAGGAAAGAAATCGGGGACAAAGCAGGAGAAGCAGCATCCTACGGAAACCTAGGAACTGTGTTTAAAAATGTCGCTAAATATGCCAAGGCTGAAGAATGTCTTCAGAAATCACTCTCGATCACGAAAGAAATCGGCGACAAAAGAGGAGAAGCTTCATCCTATGGAAGGCTAGGAACTGTGTTTATGTCCATCGGTCAATATTCAAAAGCTGAAGAATATCTTCAAAGAGCACTCGCGATCAGGAAAGAAATCGGGGACAAAGCAGGAGAAGCATCAGATTACGATAACCTAGGAACTGTGTTCCAAAATGTTGGTCAATATGCCAAGGCCGAAGAATGTCTTCAGAAAGCACTTGCGATCAAGAAAGAAGTCGGTGACAAGGCAGAAGGTTTATCCTACAGAAAGCTAGCAACTGTGTCTTTTTCCGTCGGTCAATATGCCAAAACTGAAGAATATCTTAAAAGAGCACTCGTGATCAGCAAAGATATCGGTGACAAAGAAGGAGAAGCATCAGATTACGATCATCTAGGAACTGTGTTCCAAAATATCGGTCAATATGCCAAGGCTGAAGAATGTCTTCAGAAAGCACTTGCGATCCATAAAGAAATCGGGGACCAGGAAGGAGAAGCTTCATGCTACAAAAAGCAAGGAACTGTGTTTGCAAATGTCGGTCAATATGCCAAGGCTGAAGAATGTCTTCAGAAAGCACTTGCGATCCATAAAGAAATCGGGGACGAAGAAGGAGAAGCTTCATGCTACGAAAAGCTAGGAACTGTGTTTGCAAATGTCGATCAATATGCCAAAGCTGAAGAATACCTTCAAAGAGCACTCACGATCAGTAAAGAAATCGGGGACAAAGCAGGAGAAGCAACAAATTACGGAAACCTAGGAGCTGTGTTTACAAAAGTCGCTAAATATGCCAAGGCTGAAGAATATCTTCAAAAAGCTCTTGCTATCACGAAAGAAATCGGCGACAAAGCAGGAGAAGCAACATTCTACGGAAACCTAGGACGTTTGTTTAAAAATGTCGCTCAATATGCCAAGGCTGAAGAATATCTTCAAAATGCACTTGCTATCACGAAGAAAATAGGCGACAAAGAAGGAGAAGCAACATTCTACGGAAACCTAGGACGTTTGTTTCAAAATGTCGCTAAATATGCCAAAGCTGAAGAATATTTTCAAAAAGCACTTGCGATGATGAAAGAAATGGGCAAAAAAGCAGGAGAAGGCTCAACCTACGGAAAGCTAGGAACTGTGTTTTTATCTGTCTGTCAATATGCTAAGGCTGAAGAATATCTTCAAAGAGCACTCACGATCAGTAAAGAAATCGGGGACAAAGCAGGAGAAGCAACAAATTACGGAAACCTAGGAGCTGTGTTTACAAATGTCGCTAAATATGCCAAGGCTGAAGAATATCTTCAAAAAGCACTTGCTATCACGAAAGAAATCGGCGACAAAGCAGGAGAAGCAACATTCTACGGAAACCTAGGACTTTTGTTTAAAAATGTCGCTCAATATGCCAAGGCTGAAGAATATCTTCAAAATGCACTTGCTATCACGAAGAAAATAGGCGACAAAGAAGGAGAAGCATCACATCTCGGAAACCTAGGAATTGTGTTTATATCTGTCGGTCAATATGCCAAGGCTGAAGAATATCTTCAAAAAGCACTTGCGATGATGAAAGAAATGGGCAAAAAAGCAGGAGAAGGCTCAACCTACGGAAACCTAGGAACTGTGTTTTTATCTGTCTGTCAATATGCCAAAGCTGAAGAATATCTTCAAAGAGCACTCGCGATCAGGAAAGAAATCGGCGACAAAACAGGAGAAGCATCAGATTGCCAAAACCTAGGATCTGTATTTATATTCGTCGGTCAATATGCCAAGGCTGAAGAATATCTTCAAAAAGCACTCGCGATCAGGAAAGAAATAGGCGATAAAGCAGGAGAAGGTTCATCCTACGGAAGCCTAGGAGCCGTGTTTATCCACGTCGGTAAATATGCCAAGGCTGAAGAATTTCTTCAGAAAGCACTTGCGATCAAGAAAAAGATTGGCGACAGAAGAGGAGTGGGATCAGTTTACTTTTTTTTAGGAAGATTATTCCAAGGTTTTGGTGACTATGCCAAGGCTAAACGATTTGACGAGAAAGCTCTTGAAATAAGTTACGAGATAGGTGAACTTGATTTTCAGTTTAATTGCCACCTTAAGCTTACTTTTGATGCTATGCTTTTAGGAGGAAGCATGCACAAGACTTTTTCAAATCTCTTTGCAAGCATTGCAAAATGCGAGGAAATGCGCGATTTTTTAAGAGACAATGATCACTTCAAGATATCCTTTTTTGAAGAACACGTGTATCCCTACCATTTGCTCAGTTCTCAGTTTTGTGCTACTGGGAAACACAATGAAGCTCTTTACCTCGTAGAGCTTGGACGGGCTAGAGCCCTGGCAGACATCATGCAAGCTCAGTACTCTATGGGAAAAGATATATCAATCAACCCATTGTCATGGGTCGGTATTGAGAATATCATGGAGAAAAATGGTAACAGTACTTGTCTATACATCTCCTATTTCCAACAAGATATCATGTATTGGATTCTCACGGCAAACAGCACAATAGTCTGTCGAAAGAAACAACTCAACGATTGTATTAGTAACAAAGACGCAAAGAGATCTGTTGATGACGTATTTGGAAACCAAACATTTAGAACCTTCCAAATTTTACCTCAAGAGCAATGCGAAGATCGATCATTGTTTGTTTCATACGCTAGCCAGCTGACACATGCATTATCTCAGGAAGACAGCTACGGAGCACTGCGTCTTGTAGAAGAGGAAGACGACGAAACTCAGAATCCTGAAGTGCCAACTCTTGCTCAGTGTTACAACATGATCATCGCTCCTGTGACAGACTTACTCGAGAAAACAGAAATCATCTTTGTTCCCGATCGCTCCTTGTACACAGTTCCGTTTGCCGCATTAACGGATGAAAACGAGCAGTATTTATCAAATAAATTCCGCATCCGTATTGTTCCTTCTCTGACGACTCTGAAGCTCATTCAGAACAGTCCAGCAGACTACCACAGTCAAACCGGTGCAGTGATAGTGGGTGAGCCGAGTGTTAGTGAGGTGTTTTACAAGGGAAAACGTGAGAAATTATGTCCATTGCCCTCTGCGAAAAAGGAAGCAGAGATGATTGGACGACTGCTGGGAGTTCAGCCTTTGTTAGGGGAGCTTGCAACTAAACAGGCAGTTCTTCAAAGAATGCATTCAGTCAGTCTGATACATTTCGCTGCTCATGGCGATGCCGAAAGAGGAGAAATTGCTCTTGCTCCCTCAGACCCCACTTACAGAATACCACGCGAAGAGGACTACTTATTGACAATGGCTGAGATTTCACAAGTTCGACTGTCAGCCAAACTTGTTGTCCTTAGCTGCTGTCATAGTGCTCGTGGTGACATTAGAGCCGAGGGTGTTGTTGGAATCGCACGGGCATTCTTAGGATCAGGTGCACGCTCAGTGTTGGTGGCGCTGTGGGCCATAGAAGATAAAGCTACCGAGCGGTTCATGTGTCGATTTTACGAGAACCTTATTCGTGGGGAAAGTGCAAGCGAATCTCTTCACCAGGCAATGAAGTGGATGAGAGATAATGGCTTTCATGAAGTGAGGCAGTGGGCGCCTTTTATGCTGATTGGAGACAACGTAACATTCAATTTTGGAAAGTAAAGGTTAGCCGACATTTTGTCATACAATTGGATTTCTATTAATTGTTTTAGAAAACACTCACTGAGATTGTTGTCCGCAACAAAGCATTTATTTTCAGACTTTCTATTTCTGATGAGACTGTTTTGTTAGTCCTATTTTTACTGCCTTATCCTACCCTACACAAAAGTAGCAATTGATTGGTAAAAGCTTTCTCCTGCAACTTATGTATTAGTATTATGTGTTGGGATTTGAAAATGGATTTTTTGCCATGTTATTTTCTTCATTCTATTTACGGTGTCCTTATTATCACGTTCACGCTAAATAAATGACACGTAAAAAGAGTGATTTATTTAATCCTCAATTATTTTGTCACCCTCAATTTCAAGAGTCAGTGCAGTGACGATTGAGATATCGAGTTCAAAACGATATTCCTGACAATTTTCCAAAATCGTCCTAGGATTTCCGAGGGTCAAACGAACTTTCATTAAAGTAATTATGTCAAAAAGTGCGTATTTGTCCATTTTCGCACAAACTTTAGTATAGTGAATCTTGGTGAATATAACTCAAAAATATAAATAAATAAATTGTATGTTTACACATGTAAAAGGCACCAGAAAATACATTATTCTCTATATTTGAAAATGATCCAAAACTATTTGTGAAGTTTGTCCATTAAAGGGAAAGGCGCTAGTAATCGTAACATCATAACTAATTTTACACGTAATATTACCGTAATTTTGACATTCGACAGGTGTAAAAATAGGATTTTTGTCACTAATGGCAATTCTTATGAAAGACCGCACGTTATGTAACCTTTATAAAGACTGCTTCTTTATTATCTTTCAATCCGGCCCGGTTGGAATCCAAAGCAGATCATACCTCTCCAGCTGTCAAAGAAAGAGTATTTTTTATATTTTCAGGTGTTCTACCAGGACCACAACAAAGGATGGTAAATCAACACTCATTTCATTGAATCAGGAACCTGATAAACTGAACAGTTCATCAAAATAGCAGGCGGAACAATCATGTTTTTAAAATCTTTAAAAGATGTTTAAAGATGCCCAAAATTTCGAAAAATGTACATTTACGTTTAACAGAGATGTTGTCGAGTGTACAACTCGACAAAGTAGGTTTTTTTTACATATACCTGGTTATCATATGATGTGAAAATCCCAGACGATCGAAAATTTTGCTGTTTCCCAACCGTCCCAGATTTTTCCGACTAATGAAAACATGTTTCCTATCCCGATCATGTGGGATGGTCAGGGACAAATCGGGCAAATCGGAAGCGTTTTCATTTTCCCGACGCGTCCCAGATTTCTGCTAAGGTCTGCGATTTTTCCGAGATATCGGCAAAATCTGGGGCGGTCGGGAGCAGCAAAGTCACCAATCGTCTGGGATTTTCCCAACATATGAGGCTGAACTTACTGTTAATGAGTTGTCTCTTTTGGGTTTCCGACCGCTCTGTGCTCAATTGGTATTTTCAGTGGGAAACACCGTCTTCGATTCTATAATCGAGTTCTGGGTGATAACGGCAGTAAATCTCTCCGACTACGCTACAAACATGTTCCGTAAATATCAAAATATGATATAATAAACAATTATTTGTTGAAATTATACATTAAGAGCCTGCTTTTTAAAATGTCACTTATTCAATCACAGTCGCACTGCACAAAGCAATCAATTCATAAGTTAAGTTTTTAAGGATCCTGGTCGCGAGGATTTTGCTGCTTCCTGGTCCAAGCTGTACTAATTATTTGACTTTGTAAGTTTGTTTATAGAGAAAATGCAGCACAAAAGAAAAATTTGAAGTGATTTACTCTTAAGAAGATCACAACATATTCAAGTTTAAAGTGAATTATCTAAAGCAAGGAAAGAGCTTGAAAAGATTGTTTGCAAGCCATTTGTAGCCAAAGACAACTCATAATGCTTTAATACATCAGTTGATATCTTTTTAACAAAATTATACCATTAGTTTTTAGGTTTCCGTTGATACAAATATGGTTTTTGATTTTTCAAAGTGACACTAACTAGGTGACACTGCCATTGCCATTGACATTAGCTTGATATTTTTTGTAGCTCTTAACCGGTGCGCCTTATGGTTGCCTTCTTTACGACAACTATTTTAAACAAATTCAACGATATTTAGAAAACTTACCCATTTTTACAATATTAGAAAGGCTTTCATCAGATTAAAAGGCAACTATTTTAGCACAGTAGTTGTAGTAGTGATGATACCTTATGAAGGGCGGGCGGTTGCATTCACCGTGTCACTTCCCTATTTTGTTCCGTAATAGAAGACAAATTGTACTGTCAGAGACACAAAATTTCTGGTCCTACTGGAAGGTCAAGTCTTGCTGCTTGTCCTACCTTTTAGGGTTTAAAATCAAGTTTTATTACTTTTCAGAGCGTCACTTTCAAAGTGTCCTCAAAGTGTCCTCAGTTGTCGCTATCGGGGTAGCTAAAGGGTACAAAAGCTAGTGATCTCCAGTTATGAGTGATCCAGTGTACAATTCTTTTTTAGTAGAAAGTAGAGCTTTTATTTCGTAATCAAACGACTGATTTTTATGATAGATTTTTAATGTAAGGGATCTTATAACTTTGTTACGTGATAGCTAGGGCCGTCTACTTAAACGAAGTCTAACTTTGTTACTTGATAGCTAGGGCCGTCTACATAAACGAAGTCTAACTTTGTTTCTTGATAGCTAGGGTCGTCTACTTAAACGAAGTCTAACTTTGTTACGTGATAGCTAGGGCCGTCTACATAAACGAAGTCTAACTTTGTTACTTGATAGCTAGGGCCGTCTACTTAAACGAAGTCTAACTTTGTTTCTTGATAGCTGGGGCCGTCTACTTAAACGAAGTCTAACTTTGTTACTTGATAGCTAGGGCCGTCTACTTAAACGAAGTCTAACTTTGTTACGTGATAGCTAGGGCCGTCTACTTAAACGAAGTCTAACTTTGTTACTTGATAGCTAGGGCCGTCTACTTAAACGAAGTCTAACTTTGTTACGTGATAGCTAGGGCCGTCTACTTAAATGAAGTCTAACTTTGTTACGTGATAGCTAGGGCCGTCTACTTAAACGAAGTCTAACTTGGACTGCGGTTTAACCTTTAACTCCCAAGAGTGCAAATAAGCAAAATTCAAGACAATATTAGAACTACACCACATGTCTCCATAATTGACTCTGGGAGTGAAAGGGTTAAGACAATTGATGGACCTCCACATCTGTCTATAAGTGGGTCAATTCATTTTAGCTAGAGAACTGTTTTTCTAGTCCGCACTATATGCCTTTTTGACACTGTTTTAGTAAAGACCGTGTTACCGCGGTTTTTGTTAAACATCGTCTAAACTTCGTTTAAATACACGGCCCTGACTTTAAAATTAATGGACTTTCCAATTCTGGGAACTTTTGTACAGTGTTGGTCGTTTTAAAAAAAAAACGAAATGGTAATGATGACGCCTGAAATATGATCATAACGATGACGTTACTAATGTACATAATGTCAATATATTAATAAAACAAGTTGTATGTTGATAAATGCTTTAGTGCTCAGTGTTATTCACAAAGCACAGTCCCTAACATTACCAAGCTCTAAATGATGATTATCCTTACAAGCTAGAATGCACTCAATCTTCAAGAAAGAATTAAATATGAGAGTTCATAACATGTTCAAATAAATGCGCGTGCTATGATTGCGTGCTATTATAACTCCATAAAGCTTGCGCATTACGTCACACGCTTGCTTTATGGAGTTATAATGCATGGAATATACGTCACCAGCATGAGCGCACGCAAATCATAGGAGCATTTGTGCACTGTTGAGTTATATAAGCATTTGGGAATTTTAAAAAAACTCTGAAAGTGCTGAAAGCAGCATTCGCCTGTGGCTCGTGCTTGTTTGAGCATTTCTCTCGTCTTTTTAAAATTCCCGCGTGCTTATGTAACTCAACGATGCACTTCGTGACACTTACTATTCCCTTAACGTTTGTGACCGTTAACAGAATATAATCATAAGGAAGTGGAACGGCCTTCCGGTCGATGTTGTCGAAGAACAATTTACTGATTATTTAAATACATGTTTTCTATAAAAAAAATTAAATTATCATCTAATTTTATTCACCAATTTTTACAGTTGCTGCGTTTTCTGTACTGAATTTTAAAAGAGAGACGTATATCATTTATGTATATCCCACGCCAGTGATAGTCTGTCTCTAGTTATTTTTTTACTACTCAAACTCGTTTGTAATTAATCACGATTGAACAAACAAGCGTGAGGTGGTTTGAAAGCCCAATTTACAATTGTCTGCTTAGTAACCTGTCCTTTGAGTGAAAGCGAGGCTGTAGTTCACGTTGTTTTGATACAAACCTTCCTTGTTTTTCATGTCGTTCTTATGCTAACTAGTTTTTGTTGAACTGATTTGCATACGAAAAGCAGATGAGTTTGTATCAAAAACAAAATCAACTCCAGCCTCACTTTCACTTGTAAGCCAAGGTACTAAGGGTACTACGGGTACTACGGGTACTACGGGTACTACGGGTACTACGGGTACTACGGGTACCACGACTACAACTCGAAGTCGGTTAAAAAAATCCGCTGCGCCTCGTTTTTTTCAACCCACTTCTCGGTGTTCGGAAATCCTCATGAAACAATTTTCCTCGCGTTTGATATATAACACAGACAGCGTGTATACATTATAACGTCATTAATGTAAGCTTTGATAATCGAACGTGACCTGACAAAGCGGCAAAGGTTCTTGCTGTTGTTATTTTAGGAGAATTTGAGCGCTTTATCATCGTTTTAGAATTTGTTTTGCAATTGTTATTATTTCCTTCTTAGAAGGAAATGTAACGATAACTAAGCTACAACGCTTTATAAGATAGCGCTCAAATTGCCCACGACCAACACTGCAACCAAATGCCGATTTTGTCAGGACACTTTTCTGCTGTAATGACCAAATAATTAACAACCAGCGATTGTGACTGAACAAACAATAACTTAAAACGAATTGTCATTGCAATAGCGTATGTATGGCGGAATTGACTCTCTCAATGTTATCTTCTCTTTGCTTTTTTAAACTAAGGTAATGAGAATATGGTGACGTATAAAAATTACTCACAATCATGGTCAAATTGTTGGGAATGACCCACTTTTCACTTATCTCTCTCTAACCCTCTTCCCCCCCCCCCCCACCCCCCCATATCCTGTCTTTACAATGTTGCGTATGAATGGATTTTCTTCCTTCTTGGAAGTGGTATCTCTCTAACCCCAACCCCTCTCCCCCCTCCCCCCTTAACCCCCCCCCCCCACCGGTCTTTACAATGTTGTGTATGAATTTTTTTTTCCCTTCTTGGAAGTGGTATACCTAAGGACCAGCTGTAGCTGTGACCGCTTTGAGAGACGTGACTGTATTTTACGTTTACTGGGGCCGGATTCACGAAGAAACATTATTGTTAAGTATTGTTGTTATTGTTACGATATGTTAAGACATATCCTAAGTATTGTTAAGAAACAATACTTTGGACATGTCTTAACTTAGGAGGGTTTCGTGAATCCGGCCCCTGGACGAAAAATAATTATTATCTATATGGTTAACAGTGAACATGTTGTTCTGGCTTGAAAATTAGGGAGCTTAAGCAGCCGGGATGGTTACGGTAACGAGAACGTCACAAAACAATTGTTCTAATTAATGTGCGTTTTACATTTTGGTTCATTTTCTCTGCCATTCTCTGCAAAATAACGCCAAATGGCAAAAGTCCAGGTTTCGTGGAGAACGTGAACGCACGACGGTTACCTTTTCTTTCTCCACCTCAACTTGAAATCCGTACCTACAAATTCATCTTCTGGGTAATTCATAGTTATTAGACAAACTACAGTTGCAAATTGGAACAGTTGTGAAGTAGTTTGAAAGAACGTTTGAAAGAACTTTAATGCTTTTTTAACTAAGGTTTTCGTTGGCGTTGCCGTCGTGGTTGCTTCAGGTCCCTGGTTAGTTTGCCTGGAAGCTTCTACACTGTTCCTTTGATAGACCAATCCGTGCTAGAGGAACGATCGTACCAGACGAGCTCATATGATCATTAACTCGCCACACTTAAAATGTCCGTTCCTTGTGATATGCGTGTGAACACTAAAGCCGTGGCCTTGAATGGTCTGTGATTGATTCCTGTCACGGAGTCCAACTGTACACTCGATTCGATTTAGTGTGGACACAAAGCAATGATCAGCCGAGGAAAGCATGGATCATTTTCCCAGTGTAACTGAGGTCTTTCAGCATGCTGCAAAGTTAAAAATACGACATTGTTCGACAAGATGAAATTAAGTTAACATAAATGTCAATACACAACTGTTGTACAGCTAAAAATTAAAATAAACTAGAAAGCACATGAAAACAAGTGATTGTCAAAAGCAGTGTTGCGTGTGCAATATACATGTCCGTGCTGTGCAACTTGTCTCGCAACGGCGTTGTACAAATTGGGAGACAAGTCGTCGAAGGGATTGTTACACTGTGCTACTAAAAAAGGGTGACTGCAACCATTGCAGAAATTAGAACTGGATTCTACTTTAATTTACCAAACGCAAACTACTTTGCAGCATTTGTCGAACGTCATTTCGACAATGTTCCTGTAACTTGTCTCACAACACCGTTGCACTGTAGCCTCCCTACGGTGTACACAAATTGGTCTCTCACCTGACCATGTGCTGTGTGAATGCGTCAGGACCACACACGCCAATCAGCAACTCGTGTTCATGACCGGCGCTAGGGGGAGGGGGTAAGATTTCTAACAGCATCTCCATAGAAACACGGCCTTCATGGCCTTCCCACTCGGGGGTGGGCTGTGACACTGTGTAGAACACTTGAAATCTACAAGCATATTAAAGCATCTTGTGAGATGCAGTTTTCTGACCAAATTCAATCCAATTTCCCGAAGTACGGGTCGATTTTTGTGACTTAACATTAAATATGAGTTACTAACCTGTGGTTATTTGATATATTCCCACAGAATATAGGCGTATCCCGTGGGCGCAACAATTATTTTTTAGTTGGTGAGATTTCAAACAAAATAACACTTTTTTACAATACCATTTCAAGTTTGTAAAGGAAATACGAGAAACTCATTCGTTACAGCGGTTATCATTAACACGCGACCATCGCACTTCATTCTAGACGGTCAAACTTTTAGGTGGACGTCAATCAAAGGAACGCCGTTGACATTGTTTTTTTTCTCAATTTCGACAACTGGATTTCGAACAATTTTACCAATAAGAAATTTTAAAAATTTTAAAACAACCAAAATCCGAAGTCAAGTCAATTATGATTGTGATCCGCCTGCTATTCTTCATGCATCACTGAGGCCCCGTCCACACTAATCCGTTTTCAAACGAAAACGGAGCTGTTTTGCTCCGGATACGGCTATCGTCCACACTACAACGCCGAAAACGATCACTGAAAACGGAGCGATTCGAAAACGCTCTCCAGAGTGGAGCGATTTGAAAACGATGCTTTTTGGAAACGCTGTTTTCTGGTGTGGACGGAGAAAACGATGCTATCTGAAAACGGTTACGTCATCAAAATAGCCAGACCACTCGACCGTGAAACATATCCAAGATGTCACCATACTTCGACTGGACTGACTCCCAGTCTACACTCTCGGTGCTTTTCTGCACTTTGTATTCGTTTGTGACTTTCAGAAGTCTGTTCTTGGCATCGTTTAGAAGGAAAATATCGAAGAATTGTAAACCAAAACAACACTCAACAACAAAGAATCAAGAATGGCGCCAATTTCGCGGGCCGATATATTGAAATGCGCATGCGTAGAGTTTATTTGAGCATGCGCACTTAGGGTATCAAAGCGTTTTCAAAACAATACGGCGTTGTAATGTGGACGGGCGAAAACGATACGAAAACGATAAGTGTGGACGTAAATCTTTTTGAAAACGGAGCAAAACAGCTCCGTTTTCGTTTGAAAACGGATTAGTGTGGACGGGGCCTGAGTTGCAAATTATCACGTGCAGTGAAATTTTAAAGTTTTATTTTAAAAATACGGTTTCTGAAAACGGCAGCTTTTCTTTTTGTTTAAACTGGCTTAGAAATCAATTTTGACTAAGTTTTACCTTCTCTTAGCCAAGCTTAGCCAGTACAATTGTCGATCTTTTACATGTAGCTTTGTTTGCTTGAAATCATGTCAGAATCCAAAATAATTTTAACGGCTTTTCTTTGATTGACGTCCACTAAAACTTAACTTTATCCGCCTCTTTTAAAGGAGGAGGGTCGCGTGTTATTGGTAACCGCTGTAAGGCATCGGTGAAATTATACGTGATAACGTAGGACTGTAAAAATGTTTTGATAAGTTTGCAATTTTGCATTCTACACCTCCTGTCCTTGAGAGCAGAAAGAGGCTATCTCGCAGAAACGAAACGTACGAATCATAGAACTTATTGCTCAATTGTAACGTTTTATCACAACTCGGAGGATGGAGTGGATGATAATGTTTTTTTCCAAAGGAAACAGAAAAAGTACTGGGATTAATGCTACGGCAAGACGTTACATACAGTGTATAATGAAGAAAAGAAACTAATGTATGATTCTACCGAATATGGTCACGTTAGTTTTGTAAAAATTAAATGCTTAAATCGTAGATAATTCTCGTCTTGAGGAGAGGAAGCTTTAGACATAATTTGACTGTTGCTCGAATGTTCCAGATGACATATTTTGGATAAACCTCTCACCTTTGGCCAGCAGATTCAGCTAGCTCGTCTAACTGCTGTTTCCATAAGATGTCTTTTTCCTGATGATTTGCAAACAACAGCTTGATGGACCTGTAAAAGAAGAAAAAAATAAATCAGGTAAACAAAACGAGTGATATGGTTTCGTTACATACTCATCAAGAAAGCATATACCACTGCCAAAATATTTCTCGTTTCTCCGATTCACAGGAGCTCCCAGGCGACCAATAAGGCTTTTAGCGCAAACGCCCAAAATATGGCCAAACATCTTCTGATAGGATCCTTCTTTAATTGGACACTCGTCAAATGTACTCAGTCTGTGTTTGGCTCTATTAAAGACAACTTACATACAGCCGTACATCGATTTAGTTCCAGACACCTTTCGCAAGGCAAAGCTCGCTATAAAATGTCTACGTTTTTGGTTCCGGCAGGGACCAATAAAGCCAGGCTGCTTAGGGTAAGACCAACGCAAGCGATTATCTTGGTCAGAAGTTCAAGAGAATGCTCCAAAAGTTCTTGTTCATCATTTTGTCTTACTTTAAATTAAGAACTATCGAATTCCATGGCAAAGTCCGTAGAAAACCTGGAAACGTATTAGCATTTTTTTAATGTTTTGGCCAAACTTGTCACTTGTAATTGTCATTTTAAACTCTAATTTATAAATCAACATTTATCACCGACAGTTACTTACTTTTCAGCTGATGAGTTCTCCAGGACTGTTTGCCGAATAAGTCTCACCATTGGCGTGAATCCTGTCAAACAAACTCCAATTAACAAATTTTGGATAACAAACATTTCTTTAACATTTCTTTATTGTTTTTCCCTATGATGACAACAAATGTTTGAATACTCCAGCAAATATTAGACACAAAACAACAGAGGCCGTCAATCACTTTTAGTATGACACGCTACACTATGACTGACCGATTGACTCAGTGACTGATTGACTGACTGAGTCAACACTATGACTGACCGATTGACTCAGTGACTGATTGACTGACTTAGTCAGCATGTGAATGATTGACTGATTAGTAAATCAATTTAAAAAATAAAAAATAAATAAATAATTTTATTTAAGTGTCAAAGGTATTTAGCATGTGAGTACTAATTGGGGACACTTTCCAGATCTAAGTAAGTATTTATCTATCTATTTAAGTAATAGTTGATTGACTATCTGGTTGACTGACTGACTGACTGACCGACTGAGCATGTGAATGGTTGATGGTTAGTTGATTCACTATCTGGATGACTGGATGACTGACTGACTCACTGACCGACTGAGCATGCAAATGATTGACTGATCAGTTGATTGATCGATTGACTGTCTGTCTGTCTGACTGACTGACTGACTGACAGTGTTAACAAGTGATCTCTATCTTGCATGTATCATAGATAACATACCTGTTCCCTGCTGCAATAAGAACTATTTCCTTCGTTTCACAGATTCGGGATTCTTGAAAATCTCCAGAATAATCACTTATTTGAAGAATATCACCTGCGAAAACAAACAAACAAGTCTTACAGTTTGACATATCCAGTGCAAAAAGCTACTAAAATATTGAGTGGAATACCACGAACAACATGTTGCAGACTCGGATAATTGGGATAATTAAGAAAGACAAACAATTATAACAAGGATCATTTAGCTTGTCTGTTTTATATTGCAAAATGTTACTTGTGGAATTGTTTCAGTTTTTGTTTTTTTGTTTTTTTTTTTTTTCATTTAGAAGAGTTGAGCTCTGATACATCTGGGTGCAAATGATTTACTAAAAATTGTTTTCAACTGACCTGCTACTAAAGAAGATAAAGTTGGTGTTATTGTCCCATCTGGGTAGATTTTAATCATTAAATACAAGCGCCGGGTGCCGCCTTTGTAATGACTTCAGCAAATGGTATGACATTCTAGTCTTCTCGGATAAGGACGAAAAAACTGTAGGTCCCGTCTCACAGCACTCTCTGATCTGTTCTTTTGGGACGTTAAAGATCCCACATCACTGTTCGAAAAGAGTAGGGGACGTAGACCCCGGTGGTGTGGTCAACCTTGCGGGTTGTGGGATTGGAAGGGATGGCACCTCGCATGGGACCTGAGTCCCGTTCGTGCCTTTCCCTCTGGACTGTATGAGTCCAGAAAAGTTGGATAGAAGTTGGATAGAAATAATTCTCTTTCAGTTGGACCAACTTGCAAGGATGATAGGACGACTGTGTAAGGACGGCTGATCTGCATGCCTGCAATGACAGGAAAATGCACAATAAGTATTTCTAAAATTCGGTTCTCATAATCAATGATCAGGTTAATTGTGTAAATAATAAGGGGCACCCTTCAATTGTTTTGCTAAATAGCTGAACATTTGGGATGCTCATACCACCCTCAGATTTTCAGATTACAATTAAACGAGAAGTTTAATATGTAAACTGTGGGTATGGAAAATGCTATTTATGGTTCTTGAAAAGTCCAGATAAAAATTTCAGGAAGCAAATAGGTCAGACCTTAAAAAAATCTTGGAAATCATACTTGAGATAACTTTTTCGGAGAAAAGAATTTTGTTCCTTTCAGCCGGTTGAATTTTCAGCTAAGGCATCTGAACAGATCAAAATTTGGTAGCTGACAGAAATATCCCTTTAAACGGTAATAATTCATCAAAATTAAGAAACAAAAACAGACTTTCTAAAGCCTTTGGTGAAGCTGGCTCGTTGGGTGCAACTGATTTATATTTTGAAGAGATAATTATTTTGGTTGAACATGTACATTTGTATAAAGCCACAGAAAAATGGTCATTTTGTTTTCACAAAACTTGATGCCACAACCACTACTTTACATTTGTAGGAAGATTTGAAGAATTTAAAAGTACTTAATGTCGAGAATCATTGGTTATCATCTACATGTACATGTAATCCTGGATCATTAATTTGTTTTTTAGCCTGTGACTTACATGTACTGCAATGCCTGCTATCAGCTAGCCACTATTCAATTGTATGCTAATCCTGGGGTAACTTAATGTGATTTTGACTGCTATGAAACTGTTACTTAAAACTAACAGTTAAATTCATGCTTTCAAGAGATCCTGTTTGTTGGATAATAGTGTAAGACTGAGTGGCTCTATTATGGAGCTACAACTCAATTTTAGTTTTGAAGTATCAATTTTAAAATTATTTACTTTGGCCCCTTTATCCCCAATGGGACATTAAGGGCTGCATGTAGATATGTTGTACACTATAGGTTAAAATAATTTCAAACTAGGTTAATTTTTATTTTCCTTCCTCTGAGATTATGTTAATGAATCTGGGACAAAGGAAAATAAAAATTAACGTAGTTTGAAATAATTTTTAACCTAAAATAATTTTAACCTACAACAGATACATGTACTACATGTACCACATGTATGAGTCAAGTTTAGTTTCATTAACATTATTGACAAAATTACCCTAGAAACATTATTCTGGCCTATTATACCTTCTACATCCCTGTTCATGTGTATATGATGTGCTATGGGAATTCTCATAATGACGCCTTCTGGCAGCTCACAACAAAACATTTTGCAGTTATGTGTAATCAGTTCAACAGAGACTACTCGATCTGTAATCCCATAACCTGGACTCTGTAAATCAGACAAACATAAAATTTACGAAATATGTGCAACAGAGTGAATGTACATGTGACATGTAATACAATGAAGGTTGTCTTTGTATTGACTAGGAAGCAACAGTTGAATGATTCAAACGAAATAGTTGAGTTGCACCTAATTCAGCAACCCTTTTTTGCACGCACCATAAGCTTCATGTTTGAATCACATGATTACTTTTTTCCTTCATGTTTGCTTATAATTTATTGTGTCAATAGGTTTGCCATACCTTTTAAGTTTGCTGTACCTACACTGTAATTCCAATCTAGCTACCAAACCAAATTGATTGTGATGCCATACTACTGTAAAACTACTGTCGTCAGCCATTTACATGTAGTTCAGTGATGGAAGTCTGAGCCAGGACTTTAAACAAATTGGAAGGTCAATGACTGATCATGGTCATAATGCACTATGAATCACATGATTACTTTTTTTTTCCACAATCATACAAATAATACATGTTCATTACCTCTGTCCTTTGTGCAGCTTAAATGAATTATTGCCATGCAGACCTTTTCCCAAGTCTGTCCACCGTACCCCAGCAGATTCTTTTGTTAAAAGAAGGTCGACTTTTTCACTTTCTCCAGACACACGCACTGTTACACCAGTAAACAAATAGACTGCAATTAGTTTTACATTGTATTTATCTAATATTACTTCCAGGACCAGAAATCTCAATTTTGAGAGACTGATCACCGGCTAACAATAATCTGGATAAAATTTTATTCCTTTATAAAAAAAATTGAAATCAATGAAACTATTTGTTACACACCTTGTTGATGACTTATAACATTGCTGAGTTCTACAAAAGAAAACGAAGATAATTCTGTTGTTAGGCATTAGCCATAACATTGGATCAGGTTACAATGTACATGCATGCAGTGACAGACAAGTTCAAATTACTCAATATGTACTGTATTTGTTTTGAGTTCTGATTGGTTCATTGCATTGTGTTTTCAATATGACCATTTTATAGTTGTGTGCTAATGGTGACCTGGCCTTTGAATGCATGGAAGTGAGGATGGAGGTGACCTTGTTATGATACAGAACTTAGTGCTCTTCATATGTAATTTGTGATAATCGGTATTGACATAAATTAATATTTTGCCGACACGGAACAGAGAACCGGGTACTAGTGTAGTTCGCAGGGGCTCACGGTTCGTGAGTTTGAAAAGTGTTCGTTGATAGATTTGTGTCATTCTACGGTCAGCCTCGCCGCCTCTAGTACTGTTCAAACAAGTTAACTTTCGTCTTAGTTGTTTATTGTAATACCTTAAGATTTGTTATCGGCAGTTTTAGCCGCATTTTAGTCGTTTGTTTCTTAGTTAAAAACACCTTAAAACCCCAAAGGTAGCACCACTGCATAGGTCGGGGGTACACGGTCCCTATTTTTTCCAACAGTTGGTTTTTTGGGGTTTACGTGTCCGGCTCTGGTGCGCTTAGAGTTATCGTTATATAATAGTTCTTCGTCAATAACAAAATGTATCGTGGGCCTGGCCGGCCAACCTAGAGTTATTGTAATATTATAGTAATATTGTAATACGATAGTCCTTTGTCAATAATAAAATGTATCGTGGGCCTGGCTGACCAACGCGCCCATGCCTCAACCTTTGAGTGTGTTCGGTTGTGTAGTGAAGGCAAAATATGTAATTTTAGCTAGTTAGCATGAGAAAAACATTATTAACAAATGAAAAGCACTATGGTCTATATCAAAACAAGGTCACTCCCAGCCTTGCTTCCACTCAAAGGCCAGGTCACTAAACACACAACTGTAAAATGGTCTATTGGCCAGTGATTACTTTTCACATTGGTTTTGGTTTTATGACACTCAATTGAAAACTGCTTAAAATGCAAAAACACAGGGAGAGTAATCTGGCACAGAAGCTTATCCACTTCCAATTAATGTTCAGGATTGGACACAGAGGGGGACCATGCTACACCATGATAGGTATCACAAAGTGTCCCCATCTACATGTATGACAAAATTCGGAACATATGTACATGTAAATTTTAGTAACACGTACGCATGGTTTACCCACGGCCACCCACAATCAATATTACATGTATGTCAAAGAGATCATTCAACCAACAAATAACAATTTAATTTAAATGTTCAAAAAGACAAAATTTAATAGTACATAATTATACGTATTTTGATATTTATTTTGATAATATTTGTCTTTAAAATTAGTAGCCAATTTGCACATGGTTATAATAAAATTATGTAATAGTGCATGTGGCTTTGTTTGTACTTGAAAAAATAGAAAACCTTAATGTTTTATGGAAAATTAGAATCAATTTTTAAAGGTAATATAACACTTTTTCATGATAACATCACAAGTAGCCATTTTAAAATCAAACATAATAAGCCTAAAAACAGTATCAATGCAAAAACAAGCAATAAAAAAATAAATAAAAACTGACATTTCACTGAGTTATCATCACACCACTGTCAAGGTATTAATATTGGAAATATTTTGTGAGTATAAATTAGCATAATATAGAATGCATATTTTGTAAATAAAAGAGTATTGCAAAAAAGAAAAATAATATATTTACTCGTGGCGAAGCACACGAGTTGTAAATCCGGCGTTGACTTTTCTTGTTTTTTTTTTTCGTGTCACATTAGCGCATGCAAATTTATGCACGCATATTTAAGTCTATGTCGACGACTATATGGCTTTCGGCCATGAAATACATACCGTAAAATCTCTCCGTGTGTGTACTCGAGAAGCAAGATAAAGAACTACTGCGTACAACTGCACACTTTCAAGACAATTCAAGGCGTTCATGGATGGATAGGACCGTTTGATATTGTGTTCGCCGCTTATTCCTGTGGGATTTTTGCTCTGGCAAGTTCTGTGTTTTATATATTAAACTTGCCATTTGCTTAGCGATCGAGCTCCGGGTCGAGTTTATTACATGTTATTAATGTGTCAGCTACTGAATCTAGTGAATGCAGTGTAGTCTTACTTTTAAACCCGTGTATACGTGAAAGCATGATGAACAGGTTATCGGCAAGGGTGTTAAAATAAAATTCACTCTCTCACTCACTCACTCACTCACTCGCTCCTTCCATCAATTGAAACTTAGTGAGCAAATGCTTTGTTACGAACACGTTTCGTCACAGGAATTCAACGTGAATCCAACGATAACAATAATTAATTTGATGTAAACGAATATAGACAACAATAAGCTTACAGATGTTTCGCATTTGGAGTTTTTAGTGCAACATTAAAATCGATCTAAAAGGATTTTGCAACCTAACACGCGTTCTGATGCGTATCTAGCTTAAAATAATAAAATTTAGTTTGCGGGTAGTATGTGCTCTTGGACAGCGCAGTGATTGAGTTTGTGGCATAGTCCCGGACGGCCCGAGTTCGAGTCTTCATAAAGTCCTCTTTTTTTTTTTTTTTTTTTCCTTTTTTTTTTCTTTTTTCGAACTGGACATTACGAAAGTGATGTACTTTTTTTTTCGTTCGTCAAAAATCCTTACGTTTAATTTAAGGTGGCTCGATGGTGTTTTTTTGTGTGCCGACCACTCTTTTTCAATCACGTATTTGGATATCTTATTCAGTATTTACCTAAATACTCATGGCACACACTTATTAGGGAAAAATTGAAGTTTCCATTTCAGTTGTATTTTTTGCGATCGAAGCGTCCTTGGCAACGATACGTTGCTAGCCGTAGTTTTACTTGTGAGGCCGCCGTCGGCCTGTATGAGAAATTTTGGCAAATCGCTCTTGGGGACTGAAAGAGTACCACAATGCACACATTTTAGCCAAGTTTGGTTAACTTCTGTGAGAGGATTTTTGAATGGCGCGAGTTTACTTATTTTAGGGTTAAATTTGGTAAAATATCAAAGTTTGTTGTATTTCACCCCAAACTGAGAGATCGAGGACCTAATGCCGATTTCAACTTTACTCATTCATAAAAACAACTATTGTACCTTATTTGTTTGGCTCATTTGGCGGATTGACGGTTTTCGATTTTTCCCTGTGCCGAGTTATAATAATCGAAATTTACGATGTTTTTGCAACAAACGAGCAGAGAATCTTCTGACCTCGCTTATTTTAAAAATCTGAGATAGAATTTCCCAAGAATAAGCGAACTATAAATTTGGACCTTCTTTTACTTAGTCTCCAAATTTCGTGTTGGTTGAAATGCTGTGAGACTTGTACGCTGAACGTCGAGTTGGTAACATGCGCGCTAGTATTTTCAGAGATTTCTTGTTCTCCGAGATGTTTACAATTCATGATCTATTCTGCATATTTCATTGTTCTGAATTGACACCTGCACGCGAATTCCAGTCTAGCACGGGCGGAACCAAAACGCTTGATTAACTTCCGAAGATCTGCCGATTATGGTAATAAAATCTTCTGTTAGACACGCTTATTTTAGCGTTTTTCACGTCTTTTAATAAGGGAAATAATTGCTGCCTTGACAGTGAGTAAAAATTTCTGTTTTCTGTTTGCGGCATGAAAGAGTTGACTCTCAAAGGGCTTGTCTACACCACGTAGTCGGATATTTTCGAATAAACGGAGATCTTTTTCCACTCGAGCGTGGTCATTTTTAGTCCACTAAAATAGGACTTGCAACAAAAAGCATTTGCTCAAACATTTACTCTAACAGCGAATTCAAATTCCATAATACCATACGACTGCTCAATTTGCGATCTGTTGTCAAGCTAGCCTTCAGGCAGCAACTACAACTGCCGATTTCAATTTTTCTTCATTGTCGTTATGTTAAAGAAAAGAACACTCACTTTTGTAAATAGCCTTGTGCACCGTCTCGTCTAAAATTATATAGGAGAAAAATTGAAATCGGCAGTTGTAGTTGCTGCCTGAAGGCTAGCTTGACAACAGATCGCAAATTGAGCAGTCGTATGGTATTATGGAATTTGAATTCGCTGTTAGAGTAAATGTTTGAGCAAATGCTTTTTGTAGCAAGTCCTATTTTAGTGGACTAAAAATGACCACGCTCGAGTGGAAAAAGATCTCCGTTTATTCGAAAATATCCGACTACGTGGTGTAGACAAGCCCTTTGAGAGTCAACTCTTTCATGCCGCAAACAGAAAACAGAAATTTTTACTCACTGTCAAGGCAGCAATTATTTCCCTTATTAAAAGACGTGAAAAACGCTAAAATAAGCGTGTCTAACAGAAGATTTTATTACCATAATCGGCAGATCTTCGGAAGTTAATCAAGCGTTTTGGTTCCGCCCGTGCTAGACTGGAATTCGCGTGCAGGTGTCAATTCAGAACAATGAAATATGCAGAATAGATCATGAATTGTAAACATCTCGGAGAACAAGAAATCTCTGAAAATACTAGCGCGCATGTTACCAACTCGACGTTCAGCGTACAAGTCTCACAGCATTTCAACCAACACGAAATTTGGAGACTAAGTAAAAGAAGGTCCAAATTTATAGTTCGCTTATTCTTGGGAAATTCTATCTCAGATTTTTAAAATAAGCGAGGTCAGAAGATTCTCTGCTCGTTTGTTGCAAAAACATCGTAAATTTCGATTATTATAACTCGGCACAGGGAAAAATCGAAAACCGTCAATCCGCCAAATGAGCCAAACAAATAAGGTACAATAGTTGTTCTTATGAATGAGTAAAGTTGAAATCGGCATTAGGTCCTCGATCTCTCAGTTTGGGGTGAAATACAACAAACTTTGATATTTTACCAAATTTAACCCTAAAATAAGTAAACTCGCGCCATTCAAAAATCCTCTCACAGAAGTTAACCAAACTTGGCTAAAATGTGTGCATTGTGGTACTCTTTCAGTCCCCAAGAGCGATTTGCCAAAATTTCTCATACAGGCCGACGGCGGCCTCACAAGTAAAACTACGGCTAGCAACGTATCGTTGCCAAGGACGCTTCGATCGCAAAAAATACAACTGAAATGGAAACTTCAATTTTTCCCTAATAAGTGTGTGCCATGAGTATTTAGGTAAATACTGAATAAGATATCCAAATTCGTGATTGAAAAAGAGTGGTCGGCACATAAAAAAACACCATCGAGCCACCTTAAAAAAACGTATTTCGAACTGTGTCAGTGTGAAAACGTAAGCTTACGGCAATCTTGCGTTACGCGTTACGAGTTAGCATTTCTTCTTCTCGGGTTGGCTCTTAGGAGCCTTTGATTAGATATAATTTTAAGCTTATGTTTCTCTGTAAAAGCACTCAAATCACTTGGGAATCAATGCTGCAATGAGTTAAAGGCGCCACGAGTTCAAGCTGTGTACAGCTTCTTGTTTTTTATAATTTTCACCTCAGGAAAAAAAATCAATTCAAACAAAATAACTATCCCTATAATAATATTAATAATGTAAAATTAATACACTACATGGCAATAATGACTTAATACACTACAAAATTAAAAAATAACCATAACAATAAATAGAGGTTATTCAGCATGAAGTTGTGTAATATGGCTGAGTATTTTTACAAGTTTTCCCTGAATAAATTGTTCATTAGTATATACTGAAACAGTGGATAGCATTGTTGGCGCACTCTGTTTGGCTACTGAAACTCGGAATAGCAGGTGCTATTCACCTCCCAGCAATTTGCGTACGGAAATTGTAATCATTGACAGGAATAAATGAGTTAAAAAGCATCATTTTCGTTATATTATCTCACTGTTTCAGTATATACTAAAACAACTATTCACCTCAGTGTAGGTGGGTAGTGGTGGATGTATTTACCTCGCCGCTTCACGACTCGGTAAATATCCACGACTACCCACCTCCACTTTGGTGAATAGTTTTTAATTATAGGACAGTAATCCTCCCCTAGCGTGCGGTCAGAAGAGTGTAATAACATGTCATATTTGCACTCGTTTTGATGCATATTTGCACTCTAGAATGCTTTTATGTCGAATAATAAATGCATTATGAATCATGGTTGTTAATTAATATATGATGTCTTTTAATATTTATAATAATTATTATTATTAAACTGTGCATTGTATCATACCTAAATGGATTTGGAAGCTTTTTTCTCCTAAAATAAATATTGCATTGAAGTCTTTTCCATCCTTCAATTCCAGTATGACATCTTCTATTCTGATACCCTGCAAGCCACAAAATAAAATCTTATATAAATGGTGTAAAAATTAAACTACTTTACTCTGACTATCAGAAACGTAAATGGACCTAAACAAAAACTATATGGGGGCACCCAAAGTAACTGAGAATTACAAAATAATGTATTAGTGTCCTTGGCAAACTATGTTTTTATGTTTTCTTTCAGCCTCAACTGGCAACCTTTAAGTTATTTTAATTTAAGACCTGATAATTAATGCAATGCTGCTTATTTTCACATTAATTAAACTCGTAAGAAGTTATCATGAATACTACTATAATTTTAAGACTTCATAATTATATAAAAATAATTTTGTTGTATATATATTTTTATCTACTGAGTACTGCTTATTAAACCAGAATTAGCATGTACTAAAACAGAGAAAAACATTCACCTTTTTCTTGGTAAAAACTAAGATGGTGACTATTTTGTCGTTTTGATAGAGTGGTTTTACTTCACCTGTGAAATAGATAGTAGGATTTTATGCCGTAGTACTTCGTATCAGTTTCTATTATCCTCAAATATTAGAGCGATTACAGTTAACCCGTGAAATAGTTAGTAGAATAGTACGCACTATTAGACAATAATTCCATTGTTTTCTTTTGTTTAATTTGGACTATCACACACTAATTGTTAGATTGTGTTTCACGGGTTAACTGTAATCACTCTATCAAGGTCTAGCGCTAGTGTAATAGATAGTGATAGATAGTGTTACACACTAACTAATAGTTTCTGTTTCACAGTTGAAGTAAAATCACTCTACCAATCATAGCTGTAACAAAAGCAAAAATTATTAATAAACTAGGAGTAATCGGAGATTAGGTTAGTGCGTTCGGCGGTTGAAAGGGGGGATTTTGTTTTTTGGTTATTGGGATAGGTGAATGTCTATGGCATATTGTCAAATTAAGGGTTGTGTACAGTTAAACCTGTATTTACTCTGTGTATGAAGACGGTAGGGAAAGTTTGGTAGCTTAGCAGAAAAACAAATTAAATCCTTTGAAGTTTGTTGTAGTTGTCGGTAAAGGAAAGTGCTTGGCGGTCCCTTGGGAAAAGTGGAAAAAGTGCACCAAATTTGCATATGTCAAAACGGTAATCACGCTGGCGAAAGCGAAATTCGCAAGTATCTATATAAACAGACTATGCGCTTCTACAAATTCTCCGTTTTCTTTGTAGTTTCGCTCGCCAAATTAAGATTAAGCTTTTCCAAACTCTCAGCCTTCATTTCCAAGTTTTCCACCGCGCTAAAAAATCACAGAAAGTTTGGAGTGTCTCCGGGAATAAATAAGCCGCGTTTGGTTTCGCGAGCGTTCCATCGATCCATCCGCATAATCTCCATCAAAGTAAGAAAAACATTCGTCGCTTGATTCTTGCTCGTTTTCTGGCTTGAATCTCGCTCGTGTCCGGGCATAAATTTTCGAACGGGATGGCTTGAATATGGTCCGATTCAAGCTCAGTCAAGCCATCCGAATGTCACGGCGGTACATGTCTCCCTCTATTCTTGCTCAATTCTCGTTTGTTTGTCTCGTTCGTGTCAGCCGAATCATCGCCATGATTTGATTCTCGCTGATTAGCATATTTTATATGTTTTAGGACACACTAAGCGTGTTGTGCCAGCGTGTTGTGAGCGTGTAGTTCGGTGAAAACTGCAAAAAAGCTTCGAAAGCATAAGGACGCACGAAAAGCACATGGAAATACACAATGTAAGGAAAGATGAGATGAATGACCTTCAGCAATCTCGCCACGTGAGTTAGTTCGTCAAAGTGAGGCAAAACGTAAGCAAGCGCCTCAAAGCGAGGCAAATGTGTGTCGACGACGACGAACCAAAGCAATCTCGAAAAAACCTCCCTTATCAGTTGCACAGGACACCCAATAATGCACAGAACTCCCAACACAAATTAGGAGTTGCGTTCTCGTACCTCGAACGCAATAAAGCAAAACAAATAACATCAATACACATGTAAAATGCAACACCTGACATGTAACCTTCACCAAAGAACAATTAGCACCGGTTTTTTTTTTTAACTAATTATCAAATGTTATAAACATGTGTGTAGTAAATTACCGACCATCTTTTTCCGAGTGATAGGCGTGAGAATTTTGTTGTGGGAGTGCCAGGATTTCCAAAGGCAACCCGATCTATTCCAAAGATGTTCGAAGTTGTATTTTTATGAACGGTTAAGGCTGATAGCTCAAATCTGTAAGTCAGGCATGAGAAATTGCTCCATAGGTGTGAGTTGGTGTGAGATCGGAGCGTTTGGACTTTGTAAAGATCTTTACTAATATTAACAACTTACTATGGGTCTGGCGAGTTTTGTGGGGGAACCGGGACAGATAATCCATCTACTGGTAAATAAACAGAAATAACAAGTATAAGCACGTCTGCTAAAATACATGTACATGTAGTTATTGTTAGCATTGTTTGCAAACATACAACAGTATTATTGTACGTACAATGTAGGAGTAGTGAAGGTAAATTCAAGACTTTGTAAAACAGTAAGTCTTGTAGGATATTTTGCTGGGAACCCAAGCATTTTGTATGTTTTAAAATATGAGACTGAGCCCAAGACCTCAGGTATATTAAGGCCTGGGTCAGTTACGGTACATCCAAAAATTAAGGGGGGTTGGCTATCTCATGCAAAAGTTGATTTTGATACGAAAATGTCCAGAAACGGTCACGCAACTGATTAAGGTATCAAATTTCTATGTTTTTCTTTATGCTTAGTGCAGGAGAACTTAAGGTGGCTCCCAACAGTTTCCAGCACTTTCCAAGACATTGATTTTGATGGGTCATTAAAACCACTCTTTATCAGTTGATGCTACAATCGTTATATCAAACGAATGCCCAATGATTGGTGAACACGTTGTTATCATTTTTGTGACACAATATGTTACTATAGCAACAGTATAACGTGCTAAAAACACCCTTAATTTTAGCTTTAAGTGTTAATAACTCAAAAATGACTCCCATTTTTTTATTGTCGAATTTTGATCAGTAGGATAAGATGCAACTTTTTGCAAATTTTAAAAAAATTCTGTAGGTGGGGTTCCGAGCCACCTTAAATTTTCAAAAATTGAGCGGTACAGTAATTAATTTACTTGTGAAAAGCTCATTTACGCATTGGTGTCCGTTTATTAATTATTAACTACAACTTCTAATTTTAAAACTTCACTAAATCTTCAATATTTCTTATTTCTTTTAATTTTACCAATCCTTCTAGAAAAACTATCTCCTCCCCAACATACCCAAAAATCACCCAAAAATTCACAAAACACCCTACAGCATAGCTTCACGGGATGAGCATAGAGTTTTTGGATTGCTTGAAACGTGAACGAGATATTTCCATTAAAGCCATGTCAAGTGGCAGGAAAATGGCGTTTAGGTGAAGTCCCACCCAAAATGCAGTGCGCGCCTTGATCACTTTCCACGCTGAATTGCATGTTAAACGAAATTTACGCTTGAATGCGTGCAACCAATCAGATCACGCGTATGAACAATAGAGCATTTCAAAACAAAAACAAACGACCGCAACTTCTTTTGGGTGAAGGTAGGCCTTTAAAGTGGCTCCTTTGTTATTTCGGGTGCACTCGTCTATGATAAACTTTGTCTCATAACTTTTCCGGCTCTAAAGCGATGCTTCTAAAACATTGCGAAAACTTACAGCTATTACCTAGCAATAATATGATAGAATTCGATTTTCATGGGAAAAAAATATATTTAGTGATAATCGGGCTTAAATGAACCCCACTTTTTTAACAAAATCGAACCCTGTGAAAAATTTTGCTGTTATATTTGTGTTAAATTTCTGGAATCAGCTTACATTGACTTAGTACATACCCTTACCAAGTTTCAGCAAAATCGTTGGAGCAGAAATGCGGAAGAATTAACGCCATCAAAATTTAGCCCTAAAATTCTCTCAAAATTTTAAATAGTTCATGCTCTATGACTAAACAATCTACGAACTCAAATTTCTGGGAGAAGCCTTCCCAGTGCTTGGTAAATCTGAAATATAAGCCGATTGCAAATCGTGCGAACCGTTAAAAAGTATTCACTAGTTATGTAAATATTATAAAATGCTCCAAAACCTGCTCAAATCTCCAATACTGCGTTTTACGTCATTTTTCGAAAATTATCCTGCAGTTTGGCGTCAAACTCCTTCCACATGAATTTCAAGGTACTGCAATACTTTTACATCGATCGTTTTTTGCTTAGAAGGGCTTGCATTTGGAGAAATAGTTGGTTTTTATAAGCTGCTCCGCACCTGAGCTCAGGCGAAGCTGACAAGCAGTTTTCAGAGTTTTGTTTATGAATACGAAATGAGTACGTGTGAAATTTATTCTAAGAATTCGCACCTTTATAAGGGGGGCGAACGAAATACCCCAGGAGGGGAGGGAGCATGTACGCTCCATTAGAAGTTTCCATGGGGTGCAATGTTTTTAAATGCGGGGACGACTACGCTGACTACGCGCACATGTCACGTACGGCCCCCTAACTAAGGTGCGAATTCTTAGAACAAATTCAACACTTGCTCATTTCGTATTCATAAACAAAACTCTGAAAACTGCTTGTCAGCTTCGCCTGAGCTCAGATGCGAAGTAGCTTATAATCCCAACAACTATTTCTCCAATTGCATATTATTGCTAAATAATAGCTGTAAGTTTTCGCAAAGTTTTAGAAGCATCGCTTTAGAGCCGGAAAAGTTATGAGACAAAGTTTGTCATAGACGAGTGCGCCCGAAATAACAACGGAGCCATTCATTTATCTGCTTACAACTAGTACTACGATTCATCTGCCTGATCTTAGATCTTAGATCTACGATTCATCTTGCCTTATCTAGCTCAAAAGACCAACTTGATAGGTTTATTACATGAATTGTGGACAGTTTAATACGTTGGGTACGCAGATGATTCCTTGATTTTGTCGGCCCGATATCTAAACTATGTAGTTGAACCGGTCGAGTCTTATTTCCTTAAAGTCACATTTTTGCAGGAAACAGAAAACATTTTTTTTAATTAGCGTCTTTTTCAGTCGTTTTACGAATTGACAGAGTTACAAGACCAATTATATTAAAGAAGTATTTTTCGTTTGTCTCACGATGTAGTCGCTTCCGACGTGGATTGCGCGTTTCGACTGCATACTGCTAGTCTTCTTCAGGCGACGGGGTCGACTGGTTACGCGTCACCTTATGAAGCACGATGCTCTGCTGTGATTGGTTGGTTTTCAACAGCTGTGACTTGCGCATTTTTGATCCTCGTTGTTTCGGCGAATTGTTCCCTCGGCGGTCCTGTAGTCGTACGGTTCTCCTGTTGTTGTGTTTCTTGATCGTGGGCATCCATGCTTCTGGAATTTCTATTCCACTGTCCCTGTTGATGTTGTTATATGTTCATATATGATTTATTTCGTATATATCATTTCACACTTGCTCCTTTTCACGGGAACATATGAACCTACAATTGACCTGCTCCCAACGTCAGTGGCTTCCTAGCTCAGTTGGTAGAGCATCGCACCGGTATCGCGAGGTCACGGGTTCGAACCCCGTTGAAGTCCTGAATTTTTTTCAGGCTTCTTTTCGCAATTGCTTAAATTGTGTTCACAACTGCGAGGATCATTCTTCATTTGGTTCTTGGTTTATTGTCAGACTCAACTTTCAAGTGGAAAAATTCACCAAATTCACACACCTAACAAAAATAACTACGACAATAATTTTTTTCCAAAAGTATAACAAGACTATAAATAATGAGTCACAACTTCAAAGAAACATGACTGAAAATTCTAACATGATTGAACAATGAGTCGAAGTTCGAGAAACACTTATTTTTTATATAAAAGCAGGCCCTGCTAAAAGTAAACAATTTATAGTTCACGAAATCCATGTAAGCTTACTTACTTACACTGTACCCTGAATCGGAATCCAATGGTCTAATTCGTTTGTATCTTTTTGTAAAGGAGCTTTCTTAAACTGTTAGAGTTGGAGATTGATTGAAAGTGTTCACTGAAACAGTTATTTGTCCTCCGCTGATAACAGCACCCATGAATAATGACAGTGGTTGCTGGCCTGCTTGTTTGTTTGTTTGTTTTCATGAAGCTGAGCTGGAGAACTCTCGACTTTTTTTTTTTGTGTAGCAGTCGGTTGTTGTCGAAGATGGGATGTCAACTCGGCTGAATGTTCTCATTTGTTTTCATTTTCTTCTTCGTCTATAAATTCCTCTACGGACAAAGCGAGATCTTCAAAACGACTCAAAGCCATTTTTCAACTAACAGAAATGCCAAGGAGGGTGAGGGCACACGGAATGGCGGGAATTTCCATGTACGATTTTTGTCACTAGTGAAAAATGTTGTACAGTGTATCACGATTCTGATTGGTCATACGATATTCTTCACTGGTGAGGAAAATCGTATGACCAATAGGATGGCTTGTCATACGTGAAGGGACGATTTTTAACTCATAGTTTTCTGGTGTGTAAATCTCAGTATGTATATAATAATTGTTAATTATGTGAAATTTTAATTTCATAAATAAACATAAACATTATCAAGCTTAATCTTTTTACCACTACAGTAAATAAACAAGTTACAGTGGTTTATGAATGTATTCTGATAATTGCCTTCCTCTTAAAAAGCATTCAGCACAGGCTTCCCCATGTGGAACCCCTGGACATGCACATCCCTATAATAATAAGTCATGTTAATGGTTACTGTTACAAGAATAAAGGGTTCAATAAATTTGAGAAAATTGACAGTTATTTATTAATAATACTTAAAGTGCCACTGAGATGAAATTTTTTATTTCCATTTCTTTACATCTTTCGTGTACAATTTAGACTTTCTTACTCATCTTGCCAAATTTCAATCTACACTGTAGTACGAACATCAGAAGTTATTTTATTTTAACATTTATTTCCGAGAATTTACGGCCGCCATTAGTCAACCTTGTTCCAAGGCTTTGTTGCGAATGCGATAAAGTGACGTCAAAGGCTGAAACATACCTCACAGGTTGAGATTATAATAGCAAACAGCATAGAAAATTGCACAAAGAACAAGTCCAATGTTTTTGTTGCTTTTCACGTGATTTTCAATACTTATTGTTATTACAAGTTCAACCCGTGAGCCATGTTTGAGCCTTTGACGTCACTTTATCCCATTCCCAACCAAGCCTTGGAACAAGGTTGATTAATGGCGGCCGTAAATTCTTGGACATAAATGTTAAAATAAAATGACTTCTGAGCTCGCAACGGATTGAAATTTGGCAAGATGCGTAAGAAAGTCTAATTGTCCACGAAGATGTAAAAAATGAAAATCAAAAATTTGATGGCAGTGGCACTTTAATTATCTACCTTGGAAATGTTGCAGGTTGTGGATTACATGTAGTTGTCTGCCAGTCTACATATACATGTTTTCAGTGCAAAAAACTGAAACTTACATGTAAATATACAGAATGCGTGTACCCGAGTGCCAACCGTTTTCCGATGAATTTTGAAAAACGAAATTCGGATCAATGACTTAATTTTTCGATTTTCGTTTTCCGAATTTTAATTTCCGATTTTTTCAGTTTCCTCGGAAAACGAATTTCGAATTGCATTTTCGATTTTCGTTTTCCGAGAAATCGAAAAACGAATATCGAATTTCAATTTTTGTTTTCCGATTTCCTCGGAAAATGAATTTCAACTTTCAATTTTCGTTTTCCGATTTCCTCGCAAAACGAAATTCGAAATTGAGGAAAACCTTTAATAGCTTCCGGTACGTTTACTGAGAACGCCTGGACGCAAGTGTTTGTCGCGCCGATATAAAGAAAGAATTGAAGAAGATGCGGCCTTGAGCGATATGCTTGAGCCGGAATTTATTCAGAAGTTTCTCATTGAGGGAAACAACAGCTTCGTAGATCTCGTCGATGAAATAAAGAGCAACTTTCCTGGTATATTAGGGGCTGTAGTTTGCGAAGTGTGAAGAGGTTTTGCAGTGAACATGGAATCAAGAAAAATATTCATGTATTCAAATATGCTAGTAGTAATCACAGATTAAAGAGTGCGTTCGATATGTTTTGTAACAGCTGAAAGAAGCAGTATAGATGTCGATTTACACCGCCACTTGAGAGTGCAATCATCTCGCAAACCTTTTGCTTTTGTGTTAGTTGCACTGTAGTTGTGATACAGAAGAAACAGCGTGACAGCTGCGTTACTTTTTTACAGTGACGGAAATATATCTGGAAAATTCGACAAAAAGACACAAGCGAATGTCTTGAATATTTGACAAGCACCAGCACAGATGTTATAAAGATGATGTGATTCAAACATAAGCGTAATCGATCTTCAATAAATCTGAACAAAATCACAAAATCATAAAATGAACAACTCGAATTTTATTCGCTGTGTCTAGATGTCCGGCAGCCGGACAGGATTTATAAAATACTCCAATTTCAAGTCAATCTACTCAATGTATTCGATTTATACTATGCTATTCTTGTTTAGTCGGCTGAGGCCCCGTCCACACGAAGACGATTGTAAACGCAAACGCTAGTAAACGCATATTTTTATCTCCGTCCACACGAAAACGATCATCGTTTACGTAGCGTTTTCACCCGTCCACACGAAAACGCTCGTAAACGCATTAAACGATGTCATACAACGAACGCGCATGCGCTATCAATTTGAGCCTGCAAATAAACAAATAAACAAATATTTTTGGGTTGGGAATTTAAGAAATTCACTTAAAATCTAATAAAATGTAAAGATGATAACATGAATCTTCTCTCTTTGCTCTCACGTCTGCATCTAAGTCGTTTTACTGGAGTAAAAGTGCTTGTAGTTGTGGATAACAATCTTGAGAGGTTTAGTCTTCTTCTTTTGTAGTTTTCCTGTATATCGATTATTGCAAGATTCAATTGAATGCTCGCAATTATGCTTGAAATAAGCGCAAGCATGACACAGCTCAACACTCGTGTGTACGCCATCTTGGAAACGCACTCGATAAAAGAGACTGGCGCTGACATATGACGTCAGCGTTTTCACAGCGTTTACGAAAATATACGTTTACGGCCGTCCACACGAAGACGCATAAACGGCGTTTTGGAGAGCGTTTTCGAATTTATGCGTTTACGGTGAGCTATTTCATCGTCTTCGTGTGGACGGAAGGCCTAAACGCATAAAAAAGTTTGCGTTTACTAGCGTTTAGGTTTACAGTCGTCTTCGTGTGGACGGGGCCTGAGACGTTTACGATTATATATAGCCGTCCAGGAATTCGTGTCCGGCAGCTCGCGCATGTAAATATGATGATTCGAGATTTGCATAAAGTGCCGAGCGGTCAGAAACCTTTGCACTACGAATAGACATCTATAATCGTAAACATCTCAGCGGTCTAAGCAAGGGTAGATTGACTTGAAATTGGAAAAATTTCAGACTGCCGTGCAGGCGTTCTCAGTAAACGTACCGGATGCTATAAAAGGTTTTCCGCAATTTCGAATTTCGTTTTGCGAGGAAATTGAAAATTGAAATTCATTTTCTGAGGAAATTGGAAAACAAAAATTGAAATTCGATATTCGTTTCCCGAGGAAATCGGAAAACGAAAATTAAAATTCGAAATTCGTTTTCCGAGGAAATCGGAAAACGAAAATTGAAAATTGAAACTCGAAATGCGTTTTCCGAGGAAATCGGAAAACGAAAATCGAAAATTGAAAGTCATTGGTTCGAATTTTGTTTTTTGAAATTCGCCGCAAAATGGTTGGCACTCGGGTACACGCATTATACAGCAATTGACAACATAAATTGACCTGTGTACATTTGGTGTGATAATGTAGACATTGTACATTGTATGCTAACTAAACATGTACAATGATAACCTACCGTTATAACTTTGCAGAACACACAACATTCGGTTTCTTACCCCCTTTGCAAAGACACATATTCATTGGCATTGCTTTTTTCTTCCTTTTGCATCATGAGCATGACCAGTGCCTTATAATCAAGGGTAACTGCCATAAAAAATAATAATACATGTAGTTGTACTTTCATACACTAAAGGAAAGTAAGTTTTTAGTGCTCTAATTATCAATAATTTTCGACTGCCATTAAACCCCCATGTTCCTGCAGCCTAGCTACAAATTGCAGATGACTTCATATTGGCAATCAACACAGTCAAGCTCTCCAAATCACCATCCGAAAACTCAGTACAGCGTGTTTATGAGTTTTTATTTTGTTATTGAAGTGATGGGAGTGGTATTATGAGCTTTCACTTGAAAATTCAAGGGAGAAAATGATGTCACAGCATTAAGCAATTTAGCTTTGAGAAAACTCACTGATGGCATACTTGAAAAACCCAAATTTTCTAAGCTCAATATTTGTGAAGCGTAACACAAAAGCTAGACAGGTATACATTGTACCTTAAGGCCGCAGGATAAATGATTTCTAGTTGTAAACAAACGTGTGTAGAATTATTCAAATATATTTTTTTACGACTTAATCAATGTAAAATGTAAAACAAGGTGACATATTTTATGAGTAAAAACTCAAAAGTCAAATAACAAAATCTCAAAAGATTGAGAATCCATTCTTTATTCAATGAGATGCAAATAAGTGGACGGGTATTCTACAGTTTAGCCCAGATATCTTTCCAAAAGTAACTCGAGACATGAATTCCAAGAAATAAGCAAAGTTTGAAATGTAAATCGCACATCTAAATATCATTTTATTGTCCTATCAAACCACTTGGGACAAGAGTATATTCGACCACGTGCTAAACTCGACTCAACTCTTATAAGTTTCTTACCTTGATTCTTCGCTCGAATCCGCTAGTTGCCGATCAATTTCTGACTCTTCACCACTAGATATTCCTTCATTGTCACTTCCTTCTGTAAATATCCGTTTCAAAACTTCTTCTGGACTCAAACTCGGACTTCTGGATCTCTTCGCGGCGGAAGACATCTTGAATTTTGTTTCAAATTGCGAGCTGTCCAGCTCAAACTCGCTCAGTGATTGGCTTACAATGCTGTCACGCTTTGTTCAAAATTTGGAGGGAATCGAACATAACCCGAATTTTTGCGAGAATTTTCATATGACCGATGTTATGACTTTTAAATTGAAAAGAGTTTAAGCTAAAGTTTTGCTCTTGAATAGTTTGGATATCCTGTAAGCTTACATGTAAGGTTGATCTTGAATTGTCTACAGGCTGCACTGTTTGGTCACCGATCTTCAGGGAATTTATTTCATCCACCAACCAGACGAATTTGTCCTTTTCGTCTGCTTTAAGTTTTTGATGAAGAGGGTCGTGAAGGGTTAAGCCTAAAGAATACCGTTCAGAAGGACGTCGGACACCTTATGGAAACTTATATAACGGAGTAATTGGTTAGCTTCCAGTTGATGTTATGGGTAGCAGTTTATATAGTTAAATTTTGGCTTGAACAACCCGAGAAGCTACAGTGGTACAGTGGTACAGTGGTACAGTGGTACGGTAGGCTATCTAACCCTAAGCGTAGCCGAGAACACAGGTTCAATCCTGAGTGGGGGATTTTAGATTTTCTTTTTTACACTTAAAAACTTATTGAAAATAAAATTCTAAGTGTCGACATTACGTTATATAAGTCTTAATAAGGTGTCCGACGTCCCTCTAAACGGTATTCTTTAGGCACAACCGTCGTGAAGGGGGGTACCAAATCCCAGTTCCCAGCCTAAATTTGGCCCAAATCCCAGTTCCATTTTACCCCTTCACGACTCTAACTATGCAACCGTGTAAGCCTGGTAGCTAGACCGCGGGCGCGAAGGCGAAAAATAGAGCGTTTTCACTTGACGTCATGGCCGCCATATTGGTGTTCCCGTACAAAAGAATTTTAATTAACTTCTTTTGTTAGGAACACCAACATGGCTGCCATGGTCTTTGTCATTTGAGTCCCACGGGACTGAAGGTCACGTGAGTGAAAACGCTCTATATTGATTTCACGGTCTCTACTGTCTCTACTGAGGAGTGCAAGGTCTATTGCTACGAAATTTTATTTTTCTATTTCAAAATATTGGAGCAAAGACCGCTGAAGAAAACAAATCCCATTCCCATTTTATAATTTTTCTTCCCATTCCCAGTGGCTAAATCCCAGTCCCAGTGAGTAAATCCCATTTTCCCAGTCCAAAATAAAGCTAATCCCAGTTCTCATTTTACCCCTTCACGACCCTCGATGAATAATGGCGGAAACGACGCCGAACGTGGAGGCAATGGTAACTCTTCTTTGGATACTCGCCGATCATAAAGCCCGCCGTGTTGTAGGTCTGCAGGATGAATCCTAGCAAATTCGGTTGGAAATCTTTTCACTAACGGGCTCATAAAACCTCATAAAATGTCAAAAGATTAATCCAGCCTCCTAGCATAAACAGGCTTGACTCCACGAGAGTTTGTACATAATCTCATTAAGTGACAGACAGTGCTAAACTATGACGTCACTGCATAGCAACCAGACTATATGAATTTTTGAACTTCCGCTTATCTCTGGCTCGTTATGTGTACAATTGACAAGACGCGTTGTGGTGAGTACTTTGATTCTGCGTAGCCTTCATTTTTAATAGTTTTGAATAGGAGTTTATAGAAAACGTCCTAGGAACTACATGTACAATGGGAAATATTAACAAAATATTGACAAAATAGATCATTTGTGTTTTGTATCAAGGCTGGTTCTATGTTACTTAGAACTGCAGCCATGCAAATAACTACATAGTTATTTGACTTCAGTCAAACCATCGCACAGTTGTTATCACTTTTTTCACATTACGTATCCCTTTTGTTATTTCAACTCTACCTTTACTGATCTTAGAAAGAAACCAGGAATACCTTATTTAGTGATTTCTCTGGTGTGAATTTTGATATTTGAAGATCTAGACTTAATACACCGCCTGTGTCAACATTATTTCGCGCTTTCATGATCTTTTCATAATTAGCTGAGCTAGTATTCGTAAGGCATGATATTAGAACTGATTTCCATTATACTAAAGTCATATTTTGGCAAGATACAGAAAATATTTTGTTTTGTTGTTTAATTAGCGTCTTTTTCAGTCGTTTTTCGAATTGACAGAGTTATAAGAGCAGTTATGTTTAGTTGGTGAGCGCGTTTCTAGAAAAATCTGTCCGCTTGTCGCAAACAATGCAATGCACTACTGATCATAAAAGTGACCCGCATGCTGATTAAAAATTAAATCAAAGGTTCCTGTAAGCCAACTCGTGAATATGATATGCTCTACATATTGCTGGCTCATATTTTAGCCCTCCTACCCTACAAAAAGGTGTTGAAATGTAGTCAAATACATTAAAGAATAGACCAATCACAGGTCAAATCGAACTGTTCCTCCAACTACTCGTGTCCTGTGTAATAAGTTTGCTACGCAGATGAGTCCTTGATATTGTCGGCCTTACTTCAAAGCTTTGCAATTGAACCAGTCTTGAATAAATTCCTCGTCTGATCATTATTTATATCTCTCTGACAAGAAATCATAAAGCCCTGTAGTTATTATCATCTCTTCTAACACTTCTAAGTTAAATGTGGAATCATCTTCTATGAAACATCAAAATTTCTATTTATTTTCGACCTATAACGTAACGAATTTGCTTTTGGTTTCTCGGAATGCAGGGAAAGTCCCGGTTTTATCAAGTGTGACTGTACAATTGACAAGACGCGTTGTGGTGAGTACTTTGATTTTGTGTACCCTTTATTTTTAACAGTTTTGTATAGGGGTTTATAGCAAATGTCCTACAAACTACTGTAAGAAATAAGAACAAAATAGTAACAAAATAGATTATTTGAGTTTTGTATCAAGGCTGGTTCTGTTTCTTAGAACTGCAGCCATGCATGCATTCAGTTAAACCGTCGCACAGTTGTTATCCCTTTTTTAACGTTACGTATCCCTTTTGCCATTTCAACGCTTTCTTTACTGATCTTAGAAAGAAACCAAAAATATATTATTCAGTGTTTTCTCTGGTGTGAATTTTAATATTTGAAGATCTAGACTTAATACACCGCCTGTGTCGACATTATTTCACGCTTTCATGATCCTTTCATAATTAGCTGAGCTAGTAAGGCATGATGTTAGAACTGATTCCCATTAGACTAAAGTCATATTTTGGTAGGATACAGAAACCATTTTGTTTTGTTGTTTAATTAGCGTCGGTTTTCGAATTGCCAGAGTTACAAGAGCAATTATCTTTAGTTGGTGAGCGCGTTTCTAGAAAAAATGTCCGTTTGTCGCAAACAATGCAATGCACTGCTGATCATAAAAGTGATCAGCATGCAGAGTAAAAATTAAATCAAAGGCTCCTGTAAGCCAAAAGATAAAAATAAAAGTAATAAAATAATAAAAAAACAAATCAGTTTCTGTATTTAACCAGTCTGTTTGTGTAAACAACTACAGGCGCCTTAGGCTCCGTATACACCTATCCGGATATATTTTAAGGTGGCTCCAAGTAGTTTTTTTTTTGGGTCAACTTCCCTTTTTGAATGCGCTTATACATAATCTTACACTGTGTGGATTATAGCACATTTATTCGCTTGTCGCGGGTAGCCCCAACAAGCGAAAGAAATTTTGGAAAAACTGTTTTTCGCCATATTTGTTTACCGTTGCTATGGAAACGCATAAAAAGAGCATCATCCAGGCGGGTGGGGGGATCCTTAATGTTATCATAATGTGAGGGGGTTTGAAATTTAATTTTGCTTAATGAGAGGGGGGTATGACTTAGTTTTGGGCCATATTGCACCCCTTTTCCTGCACCCCCCCCCCCCCCCCCTCCTCTCCAGGTAATTATTGCACAGTCCCTTATGTATAATCGCAAAAAGGGAAGTGTGACCCCCAAAAAAAACTACTTGGAGCCACCTTAATCCGCAATTTTTTGTGGCGGATTGGTCTTCCGTCTACACGTATTCCTCGAATTCGTCTTACGAATTTGAAACTTTTTGAATCCGCTCTTGAATACGCTACGAGCACGGCATGTGTGGACGATGGAATCCGGATATTCTTTTAATACGCTGACGCAACAATATCGATCCAGTCTTTAACCGCGCGAGGGAAAGAAAAAGTCTTTGACTTCGGTGGGATTCGAACACATGACCTCCGGATTAGATCTTCCGTCGCTCTACCGCTTGAGCCAAGAGGCCGTACGGGAGCAGATTGTCTGTAATAAGGTGGTCCCTCGTGTGGTCCATCATTTCCTAACTAGGGTTAACGCTCAGTACAGGGAAATTTATGGGTTTACCTTAGCACTATAATTTACACACAGAGTCAATTCTCTGATTCCTTGTTTGTATCACCAGTGCTACGTGGCCCAACGAGATCAATTTTTTTTTCTTTCCCTCGTGTGGTCCCTCATTTTCTTACTAGGGCTAACGCTCAGTACAGGAAAATTTTTGGGTTGACCTTAGCACTATAATTAATTTTTTACACGCAGAGTTAATTCTCTGATTCCTTGTTAGGCTTACATAGCCTACCGGCCTTTTTAACTGGCTCGTCGCTTCGACGAGTCAGTTCTTAAAATACCCTCTTTTTTTTCGGCCTGTCGGGTCACCAGCCCCGGGAATCGCTTTTGCTGCGGCCAACACCGTACCTAGTTTACTTCCGGTTTTCAGAAATGGCGTAATCAGTGATGTCGGCAACTATAATTCAAATATTTACCGTTCTAATTTCGACAGAATTGTTAAAAATTAAATCTCTGTGATTTTTGGATGGGATCTATTTCTGGTAAAAGGAAAGCGAGTTGAATTTTTCTAACCAAATCAATTGTCAAACAAATGAATGTTGAGCCACGTAGCACTGATGATACAAACAAGGAATCAGAGAATTAACTCTGTGAGTAAATTATAGTGCTAAGATAAGCCCATAAATTTCCCTGTACTGAGCGTTAGCCCTAGTAAGGAAATGAGGGACCACACGAGGGAAAGAAAAAATCTTTGACCTCGGTGGGATTCGAACCCACGACCTCCGGATTAGATCTTCCGTTGCTCTACCGCTTGAGTCACGAGGCCGTACGGGAGCAGATCGTGGGTAATAAGGTGGTAAGCAGTCGAGTTTAGATCGAATAAATCGTTGAATAAAACACGTCTCGACAGGTCACAGAACTGTCGAGTAAACAATTCTCAAGCATTACTCCGTGGAGTCACGTTCAAATTCCACACATCTCGTATTTATGTCACGCTATTTGATCGATCATGTTGATATTGTTAATTTATTCGAAACCCCATCATGCCTGTGTTTAAACAATCCTGATTCCTTGTAGAAGGTGGTTTCAAGGATTTTAAAGTAAAAAAAAAAAATGTTCAAAGTTCTAAACTTATGTTTTTTTCTAACAGTACCGAGTCGATCAGAGAAAAAAATATAGACCTGAAATTGTAGCCTACTAAAGGTGGACGATGTTATTTTTGTGGGGGGTGGGGGAGGTGGCGGTGTTGGACAATTTTTCTGATCATGAATGTTTTTTCCATCTCGCATGTTGTGCAAGAATATTTTTCGGGATTGTTCCATACCTTTTTTTCCTCTCGCTCGCTGTGCATTATTTTTTTTTCTTTACTTTTGCTGTGCAGGAATTTTTTTTAGTAATATTAATTAAATACTTTTTGATTTAACTTTAGAGATAATCTCGTCAATATTAATATAGGAATCTGCTTCTTTAAGTATAGTCAAAAGTATATTCTTAATTTTGTTTTTAAATGAACTCTTTGGTAATTCTCTCAGAAAGCATGGTTCCATTTAGGAGCTGATGGGTCGATGAGAGTAGTAGTCTGGTGGGTTTATAGGTTTATAGTCTGGTGGGTTTATATAACCCGGGGCTAATCCATTTAGGGTCTTGCCAGTTAAAAGTAATAATTTAAATGATATTGTTTGCTTAACTGGTAGCCAGTGTAGCTATTTAAGAATTAGCGTTATATGGTCATATTTACTGCTACATGTTATAAGGTGAGCTGCTGTGTTCTGAACATTTTGTAAGCGATCCAGTAAATATTGCGGAAGTCTATACAATAACGAATTGTAGTTACCAAGTTTGGTAGTAATAAAAGCATGGACCAAAGTCCCTGTATCTGATATCGACAGACAGTTCCTTATTTTAGCTGTTACGTAAATGGTAGAACGATACTGTATCTAATACATATATTAGATACATGTTGTTCTAAAGACATATGTTGAACAAAAATAAACCCAATGTTCCTTGCTGAAGAAGATGATTTTATATGTTCGCTGTTCGCCGGCTACTTGAACAAAGTCTATTGATGGGCGATTATGGTGGGCGGGGGGGGGGGGGACCACACAGTACAGTTCAGTTTTGTCGAAGTTCAATTTCAGCATGTGGTGCACTAACCACGAGTTTATCTCATTTATACAAGTTTCGATGCACGCTATAGCTTGTTGTTGATCTGACTCAGTCAGTCTAACAGAAAAATAAAGTTGCGTATCGTCCGCATATAAGTGATAATCAAGGCCATGCCTCCCGAATGCAAAACACTATGGATACATCTGCGTTGGGCACAAAAACTACGACACGCATAAACCAAAGTTCACTTCTTTTACTTTCTTATCGACAGCGTTTTTTCACGGATCTCATGAATACTTAATGAATATTTATTTTTCATAATATTTCAACCAAATGTTTTCACGAGCTGCCCGTGCTTCATGGAGCATGGGGATGGCTTTCAACTATCAGCTAGTACTAATGTGTTTAATGGACGATTCAGATGCCTTAGTTGATATTTGCTGCTATATCCACTTTCTTTTATTTGGCTCAAGAGAACAAGTTGATAGGTTTATTTCATTATAATTTGTATAGGTAATCATACGGTTTCGAGTTCAATTTGGGATTAATTTGCACGAGTGAGTTTTTCAAAAAGCTCAAAATTGCACGAGTCTCTTCGGCGAGTGCAATTTGAGCTTTTTGAAAAACTCACAAGTGCAAATTAATCCCAAATTGAACGAGAAAACTGTATGATTAGTTATTTATAATTATACATGAAAACATTTGCATCCATTTTTGTTTGGAATTGTTTTTGCAAAAATTTTTATTTGGAAAATTTTTTTTCTTCTTTTTTTGGCAAAAAAAAATTTTCGGATTTGTAATTTGCACTGGTGTTACACTTTTTGCACCGGTGTTACACGTTTTGTACTGGTGTTACACTTGAACTGCACTGCTCTTAGCCAATCAGAATCGAGAAATTTTTTCATGTATATTATTAAGCTCCAGCATACATTGTGGACATTTTAATAAGTTTGGTACACAGATGATTGCTTGATATTGTTCGGTCCGATAGTTAATCTATGCATATGAACGTACTTAAATGAAATTTTCCTCATTGGTCATTGTTAAACCTCTCTAGTTATAATTTTCTTTTCAAATTTTCCTTTGATTCAAACCATTTTTTCAAGTCCTTTTTATTCTATTTAATGACCAAGTTACATATGGAAACATTTCGTATTTAACATTCATAAATTAATGTATTTTCGACCTATGACGTTTGTTTTTTAACGGCTCTGCTTCTGTTTCTTGAAATGCAGGGAAAGTCCCAGATTTATCAAGTATCGCTGTACAATTGACAAGTTGCGTTGTGGTAAGTACTTCGATTCCGTGTAGCTTTTTATTTTACTAGTTTACTTGGGAGTTTATCAAAAATTTCGTACGAACTACGTTGGGAAATATCAACCAAATAGTGACAAAATAGATCATTTGTATCAGGGTGGTTCTGCGTTACCTAGAACTGCAGCCATGCAAATAACTTGTTATTTGACTGCAGTCAAACCGTTACACAGCTGTTATCACTTTTTTAACGTTACAATCCCTTGTGTAATTTCATTGCTAGCTTCACTTGCCTTAGAAACAAACAAGGAATATCTTATTCAGTGCATTCTCTGCTATGAATTTTTATATTCGAAATTTAGATTGAATACACCGCCCGTTATTTTAAGAGTAGTTATAAGCGGTGCAAAGTTGGAAATGACAAGTTTTAATCTCTACTTCATTTTTGAGTTGAGATAGGTAACCGGGTTGCCACGGTAACCTTGATTGATCATGCCAGTCTCAGACCCATGTTTTGACCAATAATGTCACTCTCAAATAGTAAACTCTCCATCCCTTCCTCTCCCCTCCCCTCTCTCGCTCTCTCAATTCCTCCCTCCTCCCCTGTTTTATCCCTCTTCCTTAATAACAAATGAAACAACAAAACTACAACGCTTAAAGTACAGCTAATTATTACAAAATCAAAATGTGTCACCAAACTGTTTCGTTTTTGTTCGACGTTTTAGCTGCCCTTCTGTTGTTCCTTTCTGGATTATAGTTTTAATTTTAAAATTGGGAGGTACCTCAAGGCAAACTTTCCTGTAAGTTATAAACATTAACTTACAAGAGAATTAATTGAGTAACTTTCTGTTGGTTTTGACAAAAAATGGTAAAAAGCCCCGTATCACGGCTCCCTTAAAGAGCGAAGCAGGTAGCAAAGTACACCGGCAAGAGGCGTCTTGGTTTATTGAAAGTTGTTTATTCCCTGCAGCCTTTACCTCAATTAAAAGTTCGACTATCTAATTTCTGTTACAGCGACATCACATACTTCCATACAACAAAGGTTACTTGTTGTGTTAGTTTGCCTGTTATTAGAAAAGCACAACTGCATGATAAAATTTTTCTAAGTTGTGCAAGACTAGGACATGGACTTGTGTTTGAAATAGAAAAAATGAAGAAACAGTTCTAATTCTTTTTCAACTTAACGTAAATATTGTTTATATGCTACGAAATTATGCCAAAGAAGTTTTAATGTCAGTATATGAGTTCTATTTAAATAATAGTGTGCTGTTTTTGCACAGTTTCCCCATTTTGATGGTGAAATCGGATGTTGGATTCAGAACCGGCAATTGAGGTTATAAGATAGATGTGTTTCTTTTCATCACTTTTGAGACGGTTTTTTTCTAGATACTCGCTGTAATTTCACATTTATGCAAATGTCCAATTCTGTTTGTGTTTGGGTTGAAAGGGGTATGGATATTTTAAAACAATCCTGAACCAGTTTTCCTTTAAATTTTACTGTCACCCAAATATGAAATTTGCCCAAACAATGAAATCAAACCATCAATCTTACAATGCTCAAGCGTCAATGTATGAATACCGTCTTAAATTTCGTCCTTAGTCATCATTTTCGGATAAAGCAACGTTGTTTACGTCTCCGAAAAAATCTCATGTTTTGTATTCAAATTACGTCCGTCTTTTCTGTACTGATCCTATTTTTCAGACATACAATTTAGTAACCTACAACTGTTTTATTCCTTTAAGCCTATTTTTTTTATTTCTTTACATCTTTTGATTTTCTCCTCATTTAATCTTTTCTGTATGCTGTATGTGTCTATTAGTGAAATATTTACATGTTAATATCTTTCAGCAGGTTTGTTCGTTCAAAATAAACCGTCTATCAAAATCTACAAATCCAAGAAGCTATTCGGCCAACGTTGTGTTGTCTAATTTGAGGGAGAGAACTGTTTTGCGATAATTATATACTTTAGCGAAACGATGATCTTTTTAATAAACGATGAAGCCGTTGTTTACCAGTTTAACGAGCCGTGTCACGAGAATTGGGTGTCATTAAAAAAAAGTTTTTCTTTTTATAATAAGAAACCGACAAATAATCATCGGGTTTTGCCAAAAATTACCGCCCCGGTGTACCAAAACCGTTGATGAATGTGTGTCGTCATAGACAGACTGCGTCCGAATGAACTACATTTTCGTTTACTCTCTTTTAAGAATTGGTTGATTTACTTTCTCTCGATGTTTTAGTGTTATATTGTAAATAAGTACAGATATTGTGGCATGGTTTTGACCAAAAATGGTCAAAATCCCCGTTACACGGCCCCTTTAAGGCAGATACAACGCAGCTCTTAACAATCTCTAATTTCATTGGACCTGGTTATCACGCAGCTCTATTGTTTTCAGGGCTAGGGTCCATTGTTGTGTTGTTTGTTCTATTGTTTTCTCAGCAAATCAGAGAAGACTTTGTAAGCTAGAGCTGCGTACTGCCCCCTTTAAAGTGCGAAGCAGATAGCAAAGCACGCATGTGTTGGTCGTCTTAAACTGTGTGTGTGTCTTTAAATCTAAAAGATAGCGGATCACAACACAGTACAACCGGCTTGAGGCGTCGCGGTTTACAAAAAGTTGTTTAGTCCCTGTAGACTTTATCTCTGCCAATTAAAGGTACGACTATCTAATTTCTGTTACAGCGACATTAACATACTTCGATACAACAAAGGTTACTTGTTGTCTTAGTTTGTCTGTTATTAGAAAAGCAGAAGTGTTGGAATTGATCTAAGTTGAGTTGTGTAAGACTGGGACATGGTCTTTATGTGTCTTGAGTAGAAAAAAATGAAAGAATAGTTCTAATTCTTTTTCAACTTAACGTAAAATTCTTTAAATGCTGCGAAATTATGGCAGAGAAGTTTCAATGTCAAAATACGAGTTGTATTTAAATAATAGTCTGCTGTTTTTGCACAATTTCTCCATTTTGATGGTGAAATCGGATGTTGGTTTCAGAACCGGCAATTGAGGTTATAAGATAGATGTGTTTCTTTTCGGGTTTTTTTCTAGATACCCGCTGTAATTTCACATTTATGCAAATGTCCAATTCTGTTTGTGTTTGGGTTGGAAGGGGGATGGATATTTTAAAACAATCCTGAACCAGTTTTCTTTTAAATTTTACTGTCATCCAAATATGAAATTTGCCCAAACAATGAAATCAAACTATTAATGAATGTTAAAATGCTCAAGCGTCAATGTATGAATACCGTCTTTTAAATTTCGTCTTTAGTCATCATTTCTAGATAAAGCAACGTTGTTTACGTCTCCGAAAAAATCTCATGTTTTGGATTCAAATTACGTTCCTCCTTTCTGTACTGATCTCGGAAGTAAATGTTACAATATAATGACTAATGATGTTCGTAATGGATTGAAATTTGGCAAGATGGGTAAAAAAGTCTAATAGTACACAAAAATGTAAAAAAATGAAAATCAAAAATTTGATCATAGGGGCACTTTAACGAATTCGTTGTTGTGTTTAGTGAATGTTGATTTGTGTTTAACGAATTTGTTGTTGTGTTTTGCAGATATGGGCCACCGTACGTTTTTACAAAAAATCTAAAAATATATTTCAGGTCATATATTTTAAATATTGAATCTTTTTTTTAATTTTTGAGGTGAGAGAACGTTCAAGCCATATGATTTAGCACGGGTATTTTACTGTATGCATTTTCCTTTCAATATTTGATTCAACTCAAAACACAAATTCTCTTCACTGGTCCCCGTATAACACAAATTAGGAGAAATTGTTAAAGGATCAAGAGAACTCATCTTGGATGATTATTATCTTAATTCTTATCCCCTTTGTACTTAATAATACATTTATACTCCAATGAGAATTTTGATACTGATCACTACCATGGCCACGGCTTAAAGGGTTAATTCAAAATGCACATATCCTATAGCCCAGACAGTTTCTCCTTCGTCGCGAACTAAGCACATTTTCTCTGATGATAATAATATCTCTGTTCCTTTATTCAGAGTTCAGAGCAACCCTTGTCTCTGCATATGGGCGCTACTACAAATACGTTTAATAGTAAAACCCCAACATGACACAGATTGTAGTCAGCGTTTAAGTAAGAAAGATGTATGATGTAACGAGCGTCACAAATAATACAGTTATGTAGCAAAGCCCGCTACTCAATATTTTAAATATAGAAACAAATTATGGTCACCATTTTTGACAAATAAATCACTGTATTACAATAACGTAAAAAAAAAACACTACAGGGGAAAAAAGGAAAACAGAAAGCAAAAGAACGTAGCAAGACGCAATTTACACGGATTCGTACCAGGACCGTTGGAGTGCGAAACCACACACTACGATCTTTGGCTTGGCATTTCCTAACAAAGATCGAATACTCTTAAGAGGCTTAAATAATTCTTTCCGTGAAAACTCTATGAACATTTCTGACTGCCGGGCATTTTAATATTCCGTTTGAAACCATTCCTGTGAGTCTGGCCACTGATTTTGTAAGTGTCGAGAATATAGCTATTTTATAGCATTTCAAGGTATGCACAAGCTCGTAAAATTCGTCAACTACAAAAACAAAATGATTTCTTTGAATCCTTTGGCATTTCCAAACAGAGATCGAATACTCTTGTAGGTTTAAGTGAGGCTTTCCGTGAAAATTCTGTAAGAATTTCTGACTGCCGGGCATTTACCCCCTATTGCGAATTTTTATTGCAGCTTTGAATCCATGATGGGCTAGTTTACAGAATTTTTACATATGCATATATCTGCGAGTGAATGAGAATGTTTTATGATTCAAATAAAAACTGATACAACAATGTACGATTTTTAATTTAAACACCGCGTCATCTGTTCCATTTCTGCTTCCTAAAGGCACAAAGGTGAATTCCCTTTTATACTCCTATTATTTAAGAAAGAAAGTAAAGGGATCATGTACATGATTCACGACTACTCCAGTTTCGTGGTTTCTTGTGTACAACAATTCATTGCAAAGGATAGCATCTGATTAAAAGACCACGAACTGTCATCCTTATAATATTTTCCCTACTTTAACAAGGTTATTTTTCAAGGAAAATGCAGGTTTGCTATCATAAACTTAATGTTAAGTTTTACGTATGACAGCAACGTTGGATACAGTTCACGGGTTTTATTATTATAAAATACGACAGAACATTAAAAAACACGCGAACAATAACTGGCCGGTGTCATTCGTGATGAGATGACAACGAAACTGAAGAAAAAGAAGAAGGATAGTACAGAACAAAGTAATTTAATTGGTTCGCACCTTTTTGGATATTTTTAACTATCTTTATCCTTTTGCTTACTATTTCACTTCTTGTAGAGCAGGTTAAAAAACTCAGCTAGTAGTGAATTATCTAAATTTTATAATGAAAGAATTCGAGGAATGTGAAAACAATGAGTTTTAAAATTGGTCAAGGAAATATTTACAGAATTTCCAAGTATATAAGTATTTGAAATCAAAGATGAAATGTTATCTTTTTACAATGTTCATTAGTTACCTATTTACTTGTTAAATAGCTACTTAATTTACTCTTTATTCTGAAAATCCCTTTTGGGACGAATAAAGTATATATGGATGGATGGATGGATGGGTGGGTGGGTGGGTGGGTGGGTGGGTGGATGGATGGATGGGTGGATGGGTGGGTGGGTGGGTGGATGGGTGGATGGGTGGATGGGTAGATGGGTAGATGGATGGATGGGTGGGTGGGTGGGTGGGTGGGTGGGTGGATGGATGGATGGGTGGATGGGTGGGTGGGTGGGTGGATGGGTGGATGGGTGGATGGGTAGATGGGTGGATGGATGGATGGGTGGGTGGGTGGGTGGATGGATGGATGGGTGGATGGGTGGGTGGGTGGGTGGATGGGTGGATGGGTGGATGGGTAGATGGATGGATGGATGGATGGGTGGGTGGGTGGATGGATGGATGGATGGATGAAGTAAGGCCCCATTAACATCGAAAACAGTTGCCCCGCTACCCGAGATTACCCCCTTCCGAAACAACTTTACCGAGCATTTATATGAAAGTTTGGCGACTCCATTAAATAAGTAACGTTCTTAGTTTGACGACTCCAGTAAATTAGTCATCTTGTCTCGGGTAGGAAGGCCAAAGTGTTTATATGATAAAAGTATTATAAAATCCCTAAAAGAAATGTGTAGAAAGTCAGCTCGCCCAGGGTAACTCAGGGGGAGGGTTGTCTAGAGAACCCGACACCATAAAACTCGGGCCTAAGTGATTGACAAGTTGAATGAGATAAGCGGAATTAAGGTTTAAATAATTTCTGCAGAAAAGAATCGAACTTATTAGCTGAATTAAGGTTAAAATAATTTCTGCAGAAAAGAATCGAACTTATTGCTGTGTTTTTGTTGTTTTGCTTATTATTTTAATTCTTAGAGAACAGGTCTAAATACTCAGCTAGTAGAAAATTATCTAAATTTTGTAATGAAAGTATCTAGTAAGGAATGTGAAAACAATGAGTTTTAAAAATGATAAAGGAAGCATTTAGTTATACAGAATTCTTAGGTATATAAGTATTTGATATCAAAGGTAAAATGTTATCTATTTGTTATGTTCATGGAGCATTTAGCTGTAAGACCCCGTTTATATGGAAAACAGTTGTCTCCAGTACCCGAGACAACCCTCCGCCCGAGACAACTTTACCGAGCGTTTATATGATAGTTTGGCGACCTCATTAAATATAAGCCACGTGCTTGACAAGTTGAATGAGATAAGCGGATTAAAGGTTAAAATAATTTCTGAAGAAAAGAATCGAACATATGAGCTGTGTTGTTGTTTTCCTTATTATTTCACTTTTCGGCGTTTCATTTCATTTCTGTGTTGTTGTTTGAAAATTTCAGACTGTAAGCTCACGACTGTAAGCATTTTGCTTTTATTTAATATGAACTTCAACTTCACCATAAACGATTGCAATTCTTAATAAAAACGATGATGAACATATCTTTAATAGCCCGGACAGTTTTTCTTTCTTTTTTCTATTCTCGGAGTTAAAGAGGGGTCGTCAAAGCCTCAGACACGTTTAGATTTTCTCTGGTAATAAAAAAAATATCTGATCCTCTGGCAAGGGAGGTACCTCATACACGCGTAATAGTTAAACTCCAACATGCGACAGATTGTATTCGGCGATTAATGTAGTTACATGGCAGTGCCCGCTATACAAAATTTTACATAAAGAAACAAATTATCGCAACTGGAATGAAAAGAAAATAAGAAAACGCAGTTCAAAAGAAATCAAATTCGGATCGTTCGACCGAGAAAACGTACACTACACCAATTGGCCATCGAGGGTGAGAATTAACAATAAAGGTCAAAATAGGCTACTTATGTCCAATAAAATCTATTAGCAGTAATCGGAAATTATGGAGACGCGTTCGAAGGTTTCCGGCGGAAATGAGACCCTGAAAAAAGCAATAGGGTCGGCCATTTGGAGGACCGGACACCAAAAAAACTCAATTTTTTTGTATGCAAGGCACAGGGCAACCAACACGAAATTAGGATTGCGTTCTTTGAACGTGATTAATATTACGTAACAAAATTGCGACAAAAGATGCAGCCTTGGATCGACAAAGAATTCAGTAAAACCCACAATATTCTCCTGTACGTTAAACATTAACTTACAGGGAATAAAAACGAATTAAATATCAATCAAGTTGGTTTCAAGGGACGACGACATTTTTATGTCGACATCCGACCCGCGATTAGTATCTGACCTCACAAAAAGTGAAAATCGCGGCTCTGTAAGCCATAAATAAATTCGACGCGCTTTGTCTTTTAGTCACAAGAAGAGAAATGAAGGAAGAAATAATCATTGCAGACCGCTTTGTTGTAAGTTACCTCTTTATATACATACACCGAGTTCTCTATTGTGTAACATTTATTGAGACTAATAGTGAGAGTCGTGTTTGGCCAACCTGTCTATTTTTATACATCTGTGTGAATATTTTTACAGAGCTCCCTCCCGCTGCGTTGCACGAGACTAAATCCTATTATAGAACGCATGAAGCACAACAATACCACACGAGAATTGCACGCGTGTTATGCAAACCATACTAGTGTATCTCGAATTCACCGAGACATACACGAGACCACGTCCGTACAACTCTACAAAAGCTTTTCTCTGTGTCAGAAAATATATTACATGCTAACAAAAAATCAGAAAAAAGCCTCAGTAAGAAACACAACATAACGTCCGATGGAAACTTCAGCAATGCTATTGGCCCAATTTAATAAACGAGACGGTGAGAATAGAATAAAACATTGGTTCCTCCCCAAAAGTACAAAAATGGCAAACATTTCATTTGCAACGAAATGAATTCATATCACTCCCCAAGACATTTACTTATGGGAGCAACTTATGAAGTCCACCTTAGAACTGAAACTCGAACTCAATAAATCACTAGCTCCGTTTGATTTACCAAACAGATTATAACATCTAGCTGTTCGATGCAGTGACGCCATGATAAAGCAGCTCGACAACAGAATAAACTAAAGAGTTAAAAATAACCTCAAGTAATGATTCCAATATAGACACAGAATGTTCATTCTTGGATCTTAGACTACACCTTGAAAAACCACTTTCTTACAAACCTTGCATGCCATAGACTATTTAAAATTTATTAAAAATAGGCACCAAATCACGGTCTAAGGAATTTACTAATCCTCAGTAACATTCCAAAACGTTATCAAAAACTTCAGCAGCTTTCTTCCTATCTTGCAACACGAACCTGAGCCAAAGAAACCTTAATATACTACGCCAGGAAATCAGAGCTAGTGCAACGAAGGCATAGAGAAAAAAATATATAATTAAAATTGCTATTGTCAGCATGAAACCCTGCTGAAATTTTCCCAAAGATAAAAGGGCTAATATCATCAACAAAAGTAGTTAAATAATTGTGACATGTCACATATTCCTAGTGGTGATATTCTTTTAAAAGGCTTCTTATTCTATTCTGGAAATATATCTAATTAACTGTATCAGAGTACAACGTCATAGCAATGCTCAACCCATCTCGCAGCTTTTCCCTTTCAGTTTTTATCAGTTATCCCTGCTTATTTTTACTGGCTTAGTATAAGTGTCCCTTTGACCACTTAGCTGTTTTGTGATCTTGCATACAAAACTCAGTTCTCCCTTAGCTGCAGCTGCCTCTGCTTCACTTGCCAATTCCTCAGCAAAGGCTTTCTTGTTCCTTCGAGCACTCCTCTTTACTCCTTTATCTTTGGACTTGTAATCTTCTTTTGAACGTTCAGTCAGTCTGGCGGACTTTACACTTCTCTTATCGATTTTCCTCCATGTCTCAGGTGTTATCCATTGCTTATCTCTCTTCATTCTAAAGCCTAGGACACTCTCCACTTTTTCTTTGTACACTTTCGTGATGTTATCCCACATTGTTTCACTAATGTCCTGGTCTTCTCCATCTGCATCTTCACTTTCAAGTGCACTGGAGCGATTTTCTAAGTTAGATGGTAAACTCTCTTTTGACCACTGGTGCACGAAGCTTGTTGATGTCGAACACTTTGCGCCGCTGTTTGGTGGTTGCTGTTGCTCGCAGTTTCAGCCTAACCTTGGCTATTACCAGATGGAGGTCGCTGTCTACATCTACCCCACGGTGGACTTTGACATCATTAGGAGATCGCTGTCATTTCTTGTTGACGATAACGTGGTCAATCTGGTCGACACTATGTCCACCTGGAGATCTCCAACTCAGTTTGTGGATGTCTCTGTGGGGGAAGATAGTAACACCTATCTTACAGCTGTTGTTAAGGCAAAATTCGACGAGCCTCTCTCCATTGTCGTTGATGATTCCACAACCATGCCGCCCCATTGCATCCTCGCTCCCAATGTTATCCATTCCAACTTTAGCATTCAAATCTCCGGTTATCAGTAGCATGTCGTATTGTGGGACTTGAGAGAATGCATGTTGCAGTTGCTCGTATCTGTCGTCCTTGTCCTCCTCCTCCGCCTCGTTGGTAGGGGCGTAGCACTGCAGGATGGTCAGTCTGCAGTAATGGGATTCAAACCTTGCCCTGATTAGTCTATCACTGATGGGTTCCCATTAGGCTCGATTTCCGCCGCTTTCTCGCGACCGGTCTGTGAGCCTCCCCGGGAAGAACGGCTTTACGCGTGGGCCACCGATCGTGTCTGTGACATTAATTCAAAATTTAATTTATGCGTCGCTACTGGTCACCGGATATGTCAAACACACGTGATATAGCGCCAGATCTTGTCAATATGGGTGCTTACCATTTAGCCAAAAAAACCCGGAAATTTCGGTTCAAAGTCAAATGGTTCAGACAATTTCCGGAAAATCCGTTCGGAAATTGTGGAGTACCTCCAGAGGTAGTCCTGTTTTTCCGTTTCGGAATGGAACGTTGGAAATTACCTTACCATTTAAATTAAGAAAAATTTCAATCGCTAAATCGAGTTAACGGTCTGGGTACCATGATGGGTAAATGGAATATTTAATTGGTAAGGGCAATCTCGTCGGTTGGTCGGTAAATTTGGAAAATCGCTTACCATTATGTAACGGTCACCCCAACCAGTTTTTCCTACAAATGGTAAGCACCCTATGTCTATATGAATGTAAGTGTGAAATACAGTGAGCTTCATCAACAGCAATGAGGCACAATCTCTCTTCAAAGACTTCACTCGACAACATCTTCCTCCATCGATCAGAACGCAAAAATGACTCCGGTGATCCAAAGAGGATCTCGCAGTCTCCCCTTTCAACGGATTTTTTCGCCTCCTCGTCCTTTTGATCTTCGCCAATAAACTCGGCATCAATGCGTATTGATTTTAGTAATTTTATTTGATCTTCCATTAGCGAAGTCAGAGGTGAAATAACGACAGCAATGGACTTAAAACTCGTCTCTTCTACAATATCGAAAATCTTTATCGGTGCGGATTGGAAAATAAGGGGCTTTCCTGATCCCGTAGGTTGAATAACGAACAAATCTTCACAGCCATCCAGCTTTTCCAGCGTTGTCCGTTGTAAAACTTTAAAAGTTTCAAGTTTAAATCTCTCTACAACACGATCGCACTCCTTCACATCCGCCATTTTGAAATTATGCTCTAGAAAAAAAATTTATTCGCCCGCTCGATTTGAACAGGCAAGCTTCTGATTAACAATAACAAGTTCACGCGTCCAGCCATCTTTTCGTGGAGGAGCGCGGGCTCGTTTTCAGAACAGCGGCTGGTAGTCGAGCCTAGGTTCCCATTCCATAAGAAGTGTGCATCGTCTTTTCAAGAGAAAATAATAGTTGAGCCATCGCTTGTCACCTTACGTCCTGAACCAGTCCATCGGCACTTGCTCACACCGATGATGTCCAGTTTATAGTTCTGCATTTCCTTGATGACGTGGTCTCTACGACGTTTCGAACACGGTGCGGACATTCCATGTTCCAGGACGGATCGTAATTTGGGTTTCTAGAAAACTCTTGTTCAAGCTCCCGACTTAATGTAGTTTGTGGTGTTGCAGTTTCTGTAACAGGATGTTGTTTTCCGGTGTGGAGTTATTAGCCCTACGCCCAACCCCCAACCTGGAGGACCAGGTGCTGCTTTTCGTCTGACCTCTCCGCTGTAGGGCGGCACGGTGGTCTAGTGGTTAGCGCGTCGGACTTTCAACCTGAAGATCGGTGGTTCGAGCCTGGTCTCTGCCGTCGTGTTGTTTCCTTAGACAAGAAACTTTACTCCACACTGTCACTCTCCATCCAGGTGTATAAATGGGTACCGGCGACAAAATGCTGGGGGTAACCCTGCGATGGACTAGCATCCCATCCAGGGGGGAGTAGCAATATTCCTAGTTGCTTCATGCTACGGAAACCGGGTTAAGCTCCGGCCGTGTGGGCCATCGTGGCCCGAGTGCGACTTCACCTTACCTCTCCCCTGTAACCTGCCCGGCTTGGTTAAACCTGCCGGGTACTTCAGCTTCCACTGGTATGGCTCACAGGGTCCTTGAGGCACACAGGCCCCCCGCTCCCCCCCCCCCCCCCACCTCGCCAAGGTAGTTACACAGGGAAGAAAAGGAATCTGGTTAGCTAATTTTGTCTATCCGTATCTACGAGCGTAAACTGTTCAATTCATAAGAAAATATTATTCAGAGAAAACCTTGTTTAGGGAAACAAAGTCACTTGGGAATTTGAGATTGACAGGCTGAACACTTCTTCATATCACTTTATAGCCTCGCTCCCGGTCTAAAGCATTCGCTGTCAGTCGCGCTTCAAGGAAAATTGAAACAATCAAAAGACGAAATCAGATCGTGCTCAAACGAAATTTATGAATGAAGAAAAAACAAAAAAGTGTGCAATGCAATATCATACCCATCACGCTTCTCCTGTTGTTTAAACTGGTGAATCGTACAAACAAGGCTGACCAATTGATGCAAATGGCAATTTTTTGCAACCAAAACAAATTCTCCTACCTTCGCTCCACTTATTTTGTTTTCTGATGCCATTTATAGTTACCTACTTAGCCACTTCATAGTATTCAACTAAAACACAAATACAGTCGTTCATTTCATTTACCATTTACGAAAACAGAAAAAAAATTGCAAAATTAAGTATACGACCTATGTACTACGCCATCGCCACACTCAAACATATACTGGAAATTTAAATTTCAATTTACTTTTTAGCTTCTAAAAAAACTGGCATGGACGACATAAACAAAGTTCTACAAGTAATTCATGTTGGCATTGTGGTGGCAAATTTCCTTCTCAATACCAGTCGTGTTCTAAAAGCGATCGACTTCTTAAAGGAATGTTTGGTGCTTCTCAACAGTAAAGCCTTGGAAAGAGTCAAGAAATTTACTATACCAATTTATACTTCAGTATGTTTTCAAATTTTTGATTGTTACGCTCGCATCAATGACTACACCAGGGCAATAGAATGCGGCAAGAAGCTTCAGGTAATACTCTGCGAGTTGGGCGAACAAAAAGAAGAAGGAATTATAATCTGCAAAATGGCATATTTATACAAGCGTCAAAGTAACTATAAAGAAGCACAGCAACTTTACGAGAAAGCAGCAATTATCATGATTGAAATTGGCGACAAGGGAGGAGAAGCATCATCCTACGGAAACCTAGGAGTTGTGTTTATGTCTGTTGGTAAATATGCCAAGGCTGAAGAATATCTTGAAAGGGCACTCGCGATCAGGAAAGAAATCGGCGACAAGAAAGGCGAAGCAACAGATTACGGAAACCTAGGAACTTTGTTTAATTCTCTCGGTAAATATGCCAAGGCTGAAGAATATCTATGGAAAGCACTAACGATCAAGCAAGAAATCGGCGACAAAGCAGGAGAAGCATCATCCTACGGAAACCTAGGAACTGTGTTTATGTCTATCGGTAAATATGCCAAGGCTGAAGAATATCTTGAAAGGGCACTCGCGATCAGGAAAGAAATCAGCGACAAGGAAGGAGAAGCAACAGATTACGGAAACCTAGGAACTGTGTTTAATTCTCTCGGTAAATATGCCAAGGCTGAAGAATATCTACGCAAAGCACTAACGATCAAGCAAGAAATCGGCGACAAAGCAGGAGAAGCATCATCCTACGGAAACCTAGGAACTGTGTTTATGTCTATCGGTAAATATGCCAATGCTGAAGAATATCTTGAAAGGGCACTCGCGATCAGGAAAGAAATCGGCGACAAAGCAGGAGAAGCATCATCCTACGGAAACCTAGGAACTGTGTTTATATCTGTCGGTAAATATGCCAAGGCTGAAGAATATCTTGAAAGGGCACTCGCGATCAGGAAAGAAATCGGCGACAAGGAAGGCGAAGCAACAGATTACGGAAACCTAGGAACTGTGTTTAATTCTCTCGGTAAATATGCCAAGGCTGAAGAATATCTATGGAAAGCACTAACGATCAAGCAAGAAATCGGCGAGAAAGCAGGAGAAGCATCATCCTATGGAAACCTAGGAACTGTGTTTATGTCTATCGGTAAATATGCCAAGGCTGAAGAATATCTTGAAAGGGCACTCGCGATCAGGAAAGAAATCGGCGACAAGGAAGGAGAAGCAACAGATTACGCAAACCTAGGAACTGTGTTTAATTCTCTCGGTAAATATGCCAAGGCTGAAGAATATCTATGGAAAGCACTAACGATCAAGCAAGAAATCGGCGACAAAGCAGGAGAAGCATCATCCTACGGAAACCTAGGAACTGTGTTTATGTCTATCGGTAAATATGCCAAGGCTGAAGAATGTCTTGAAAGGGCACTCGCGATCAGGAAAGAAATCGGCGACAAGGAAGGAGAAGCAACAGATTACGGAAACCTAGGAACTGTGTTTAATTCTCTCGGTAAATATGCCAAGGCTGAAGAATATCTACGGAAAGCACTAACGATCAAGCAAGAAATCGGCGACAAAGCGGGAGAAGCATCATCCTACGGAAACCTAGGAACTGTGTTTATATCTGTCGGTAAATATGCCAAGGCTGAAGAATATCTTGAAAGGGCACTCGCGATCAGGAAAGAAATCGGCGACAAAGCAGGAGAAGCATCATCCTACGGAAACCTAGGAACTGTGTTTAAATCCCTCGGTAGATATGCCAAGGCTAAAGAATATCTACAGAAAGCACTAACGATCAAGCAAGAAATCGGCGACAAAGCAGGAGAAGCATCATCCTACGGAAACCTAGGAACTGTGTTTATATCTGTCGGTAAATATGCCAAGGCTGAAGAATATCTTGAAAGGGCACTCGCGATCAGGAAAGAAATCGGCGACAAGGAAGGAGAAGCAACAGATTACGGAAACCTAGGAACTGTGTTTAATTCTCTCGGTAAATATGCCAAGGCTGAAGAATATCTTGAAAGGGCACTCGCGATCAGGAAAGAAATCGGCGACAAGGAAGGAGAAGCATCAGATTACGGAAACCTAGGAACTGTGTTTAATTCTCTCGGTAAATATACCAAGGCTGAAGAATATCAACAGAAAGCACTAACGATCAAGCAAGAAATCGGCGACAAAGCAGGAGAAGCATCATCCTACGGAAACCTAGCAACTGTGTTTATATCTGTCGGTAAATATGCCAAGGCTGAAGAATATCTTGAAAGGGCACTCGCCATCAGGAAAGAAATCGGCGACAAGAAAGGAGAAGCAACAGATTACGGAAACCTAGGAACTGTGTTTAATTCTCTCGGTAAATATGCCAAGGCTGAAGAATATCTATGGAAAGCACTAACGATCAAGCAAGAAATCGGCGACAAAGAAGGAGAAGCATCATCCTACGGAAACCTAGGAACTGTGTTTATATCTGTCGGTAAATATGCCAAGGCTGAAGAATATCTTGAAAGGGCACTCGCGATCAGGAAAGAAATCGGCGACAAAGCAGGAGAAGCATCATCCTACGGAAACCTAGGAACTGTGTTTATATCTGTCGGTAAATATGCCAAGGCTGAAGAATATCTTGAAAGGGCACTCGCGATCAGGAAAGAAATCGGCGACAAGGAAGGAGAAGCAACAGATTACGGAAACCTAGGAACTGTGTTTAATTCTCTCGGTAGATATGCCAAGGCTGAAGAATATCTACGGAAAGCACTAACGATCAAGCAAGAAATCGGCGACAAAGCGGGAGAAGCATCATCCTACGGAAACCTAGGAACTGTGTTTATATCTGTCGGTAAATATGCCAAGGCTGAAGAATATCTTGAAAGGGCACTCGCGATCAGGAAAGAAATCGGCGACAAGGAAGGAGAAGCAACAGATTACGGAAACCTAGGAACTGTGTTCAATTCTCTCGGTAAATATGCCAAGGCTGAAGAATATGTACGGAAAGCACTAACGATCAAGCAAGAAATCGGCGACAAAGCGGGAGAAGCATCATCCTTCGGAAACCTAGGAACTGTGTTTAAATCCGTCGGTAAATATGCCAAGGCTGAAGAATATCATAAAAGGGCACTCGCCATCAGGAAAGAAATCGGCGACAAGGAAGGAAAAGCAACAGATTACGGAAACCTAGGAACTGTGTTTATATCTGTCGGTAAATATGCCAAAGCTGAAGAATATCTACGCAAAGCACTAACGATCAAGCAAGAAATCGGCGACAAAGCAGGAGAAGCATCAGATTACGGAAACCTAGGAACTGTGTTTATGTCTATCGGTAAATATGCCAAGGCTGAAGAATATCTTGAAAGGGCACTCGCGATCAGGAAAGAAATCGGCGACAAAGCAGGAGAAGCATCATCCTACGGAAACCTAGGAACTGTGTTTATATCTGTCGGTAAATATGCCAAGGCTGAAGAATATCTTGAAAGGGCACTCGCTATCAGGAAAGAAATCGGCGACAAGGAAGGCGAAGCAACAGATTACGGAAACCTAGGAACTGTGTTTAATTCTCTCGGTAAATATGCCAAGGCTGAAGAATATCTATGGAAAGCACTAACGATCAAGCAAGAAATCGGCGACAAAGCAGGAGAAGCATCATCCTACGGAAACCTAGGAACTGTGTTTATGTCTATCGGTAAATATGCCAAGGCTGAAGAATATCTTGAAAGGGCACTCGGGATCAGGAATGAAATCGGGGACAAGGAAGGAGAAACATCAGATTGCCTAAATCTGGGAACTGTGCTTTCCTTTCGCGGTGACTATGACAAGGCTAAAAGATTTCACGAGAAAGCTCTTGTATTAAGTCACGAGATGGGACACATTGAGTTGCAGTTTAATAGCTACCTTAAGCTTTCTTTTGATACTATACTGTTAGGAGGAAGCGTAGTCGAGGTCTCTTCAAATCTTTTTGCAAGTATTCAAAAATGCGAGGAAATGCGCGATTTTTTAAGAGACAATGATCAGTTCAAGATATCCTTTTTTGAAGAACACGTGTCTCCCTATCATTTTCTCAGTGCACTGTTTTATGCTACTGGAAATCATAATGAAGCTCTTTACCTCGTAGAGCTTGGACGGGCTAGAGCCCTGGCAGACATAATGTCAGCTCAGTACTCTGTGGAAAAAGATATATCAATCAACCCAATGTCATGGGTTGGTATTGAGAATATCATGGAGAAAAATGGTAACTGTACTTGTATATACATCTCCTATTTCCATCAAGATATTACGTATTGGATTCTCACGGCAAACAGCACAATAGTCTGTCGAAAGAAACAACTCAACGATTTCGTTAGTAACAAAGACGCAAAGAAATCTGTTGATGACGTATTTGGATACCAAACATTTAGAACCTTTCAAAATTTACCTCAAGAGCAATGCGAAGATCGATCATTGTTTTCATACGCTAGCCAGCTGCCACGTGCATTATCTCAGGAAGACAGCTACGGAGCACTGCGTCTTGTAGAAGAGGAAGAAGACGAAATTGAAATGCTAACTCCTGTTCAGTGTTACAACATGGTCATTACTCCTGTGGCTGACTTACTCGAGAAAACAGAAATCATGTTTGTTCCCGATCGCGCCTTCTACACAGTTCCGTTTGCCGCATTAACCGATGAAAACGGAAAGTATCTATCAGATAAATTCCGCATCCGTATAGTGCCTTCTCTGACGACTCTGAAGCTTATTCAGAACAGTCCAGCAGACTACCACAGTCAAACGGGTGCACTGGTAGTGGGTGATCCGACTATTGGTGAGGTGTATTACAAGGGAAAACGTGAGCAATTAATTCCATTGCCCGCTGCAAAAGAGGAAGCAAAGATGATTGGACGACTGCTGGGAGTTCAGCCCTTGTTAGGAAAGCATGCAACTAAACAGGCAGTTCTTCAAAAACTGCAGTCAGTCAGTCTGATACATTTCGCTGCTCATGGCGATGCCGAAAGAGGAGAAATTGCTCTTGCTCCCTCAGACCCCACTTACAGAATACCACGCGAAAAGGACTACTTATTGACAATGGCTGAGATTTCACAAGTTCGACTGTCAGCCAAACTTGTTGTCCTTAGCTGCTGTCACAGTGCTCGTGGTGATATTAGAGCCGAGGGTGTTGTTGGAATCGCCCGTGCATTCCTAGGATCAGGTGCACGCTCAGTGTTGGTGGCGCTGTGGGCAATAGAAGACAAAGCTACCGAGCGGTTCATGTGTCGTTTTTACGAGAGCCTTATTCGTGGTGAAAGTGCAAGCGAATCTCTTCACCAGGCAATGAAGTGGATGAGAGATAATGGCTTTCATAAAGTGAGGCAGTGGGCGCCTTTTATGCTGATTGGAGACAACGTAACATTCAATTTTGGAAAGTAAAGGTTAGCCGACATTTTGTCATGCAATTGTGTTTCTATTAATTGTTTTAGAAAACACTCACTGACATTGTTGTCCGCAACAAAGCATTTATTTTAAGACCTTCTATTTCTGATGAGACTGTTTTGTTAGTCATATTTTTACTGCCTTACTCCACCCTACACAAAAGTAGCAATTGATTGGTAAAAGCTTTCTCCTACAACTTATGTATTATATGTTGGGATTTTAAAATGGATTTTTTGTCTTGTTACTTTCTTCATTAATTCTATTTACTGTGTCCTTATTATCACGTTCACGCTAAATAAATAATTCAAGAGTCAGTGCAGTGACGATTGAGATATCGAGTTCAAAACGATATTCCTGAGAATTTTCCAAAATCGTCCTAGGATTTCCAAGGGTCAAACCAACTTTCATTAAAGTAATTGTGTCAAAAAAAGCGTATTTGTCTATTTTCGCACAAACTTTAGTATGGTGAATCTTGGTGAATATGACTTAAAAATATAAATAAATAAATTGTATGTTTACACATGTAAAAGACACCAGAAATTACATTATTTTCTATATTTGAAAATGATCCAAAACTATTTGTGAAGTTTGTCCAAGATCACCAACGGAGATCTAAAGTTGTTTTCAACTCTACTGCACTGATCCCTTAAAGGGAAAAGGCGCTAGTAATCGTAACATCATAACTAATTTTACATGTAATATTACCGTAAAATTGACTTTCGACAGGTGTAAAAATACGATTTTTGTCACTATTGGAAATTCTTATGAAAGACGGCACTTTATGTAACCTTTATAAAGACTGCTTCTTTATTATCTTTCAATCCGGCCCGGTTGGAATCCAAAGCAGGTAATACCTCGCGAGCTGTCAAAGAAAGAGTATTTTTTTATACTTTCAGGTGTTCTACCAGGACCAGAACAAAGGATAGTAAATCAACACTCATTTCATTGAATAAGGAACCTGATAATCTGAACAGTTCATCAAATAGCAGGCGCAACAATCATGTTTTTGAAATCTTTAAAAGATGTTTAAAGATGCCCGAAATGTCGAAAAATGTACATTTACGTTTAACAGAGATTTCGAGTGTACAACTCGACAAAGTAGGTCTTTTTACATATACCTGGTTTTCATATGATGTGAAAATCCCAGACGGTCGAGAATTTTGCTGTTTCCCGACCGTCCCAGATTTTGCCGACTAATGAAAACATGTTTCCTATCCCCGATCATGTGGGATGGTCAGGGACAAATCGGGCAAATCGGAAGCGTTTCCATTTTCCCGACGCGTCCCAGATTTCTGCTAAGGTCGGCGATTTTTCCGAGATATCGGCAATATCTGGGGCGGTCGGGAGCAGCAAATTCACCAATCGTCTGGGATTTTCCCAACATATGAGGCTGAACTTACTGTTAATGAGTTGTCTCTTTTGGGTTTCCGACCGCTCTATGCTGAATTGGTATTTTCAGTGGGAATCACCGTCTTCAATTCTATAATCGAGTTCTAGGTGATAAGGGCAGTAAATCTCTCCGACTACGCTACAAACATATTCCGTAAATATCAAAATATGATATAATAAACAATTATTTGTTGAAATTATACATTAAGAGCCTGCTTTTTAAAATGTCACTTATTCAATCACAGTCGCAATGCACAAAGCAATCAATTCATAAGTTAAGTTTTTAAGGATCCTGGTCACGAGGATTTTGCTGCTTTCTGGTCCAAGCTGTACTAATTATTTGACTTTGTAAGTTTGTTTATAGAGAAAATGCAGCAAAAAAGAAAAATTTGAAGTGATTTACTCTTAAGAAGATCATAACATATTCAAGTTTAAAGTGAATTTTCTAAAACAAGGAAAGAGCTTGAAAAGATTGTTTGCAAGCCATTTGTAGCCAAAGACAACTCATAATGCTTTAATACATTAGTTGATATCTTTTTAACAAAATTATACCATTAGTTTTTAGGTTTCTGTTGATACAAATATGGTTTTTGACACTAACTAGGTGACACTGCCATTGCCATTGACATTAGCTTGATATTTTTTGTAGCTCTTAACCGGTGCGCCTTATGGTTGCCTTCTTTACGACAACTATTTTTAACAAATAAAACGATATTTAGAAAACTTACCCATTTTTACAATATTAGAAAGGCTTTCATCAGATTAAAAGGCAACTATTTTAGTACAGTAGTTGTAGTAGTGATGATACCTTATGAAGGGCTGGCGGTTACATTCACCGTGTCACTTCTGTATTTTGTTCCGTAATAGAAGACAAATTGTACTGTCAGAGACACAAAATTTCTGGTCCTACTGGAAGGTCCAGTCTTGCTGCTTGTCCTACCTTTTAGGGTTTAAAATCAAGTTTTGTTACTTTTTAGAGCGTCACTTTCAAAGTGTCCTCAGTAGTCGCTATCGGGGTACTTAAAGGGTACAAAAGCTAGTGATCTCCAGTTACGAGTGATCCAGTGTACAATTCTTTTTTAGTAGAAAGTAGAGCTTTTATTTCGTAATCAAACGACTGATTTTTATGATACATTTTTAATGTAATCTTATAACTTTGTTACTTGATAGCTAGGGCCGTCTACTTAAACGAAGTCTAACATTGTTACTTGATAGCTAGGGCCGTCTACTTAAACGAAGTCTAACTTTGATACTTGATAGCTAGGGCCGTCTACTTAAACGAAGTCTAACTTGGACTGCGGTTTAACCTTTAATTAAACTCCCAAGAGTGCAAATAAGCAAAATTCAAGACAATATTAGAACTACACTACATGTCTCCATAATTGACTCTGGGAGTGAAAGGGTTAAGACAATTGATGGACCTCCACATGTCTATAAGTGGGTCAATTCATTTTAGATAAAGAAATATTTTTCTAGTCTGCACTATATGCCTTTTTGACACTGTTTTAGTAAAGTCCGTGTTACCGCGGTTTTTGTTAAACATCGTCTAAACTTCGTTTAAATACACGGCCCTGACTTTAAAATTAATGGACTTTCCAATTCTGGGAACTTTTGTACAGTGTTGGTTGTTTAAAAAAAAACGAAATAGCAATGATGACGCCTGAAATATGATCATAACGATGACGTTACTAATGTACATAATGTCAATATATTAAAAGAACAAGTTGTATGTTGATAAATGCTTTAGTGCTCAGTGTTATCCACAAAGCACAGTCCCTAACATTGCCAAGCTCTAAATGATGATTATCCTTACAAGCTAGAATGCACTCAATCTTCAAGAAAGAATTAAATATGAGAGTTCATAACATGTTCAAATAAATGCTCGTGCTATGATTGCGTGCTATTATAACTCCATAAAGCTTGCGCATTACGTCACACGCTTGCTTTATGGAGTTATAATGCATGATATATACGTCACCAGCATGAGCGCATGCAAATCATAGGAGCATTTGTGCACTGTTGAGTTATATAAGCATTTGGGAATTAAAAAAAAAAACTCTGAAAGTGCTGAAAGCAGCATTCGCCTGTGGCTCGTGCTTGTTTCAGCATTTCTCTCGTCTTTTTAAAATTCCCGCGTGCTTATGTAACTCAACGATGCACTGCGTGACACTTACTATTCCCTTAACGTTTGTGACCGTTAACAGAATATAATCATAAGGAAGTGGAACGGCCTTCCGGTCGATGTTGTCGAAGAACAATTTACTGATTATTTAAATACATGTTTTCTATAAAAAAAAATTAAATTGTTATCATCTAATTTTATTCACCAATTTTTACAGTTGCTGCGTTTTCTGTACTGAATTTTAAAAGAGAGACGTATATCATTTATGTATATCCCACGCCAGTGATAGTCTGTCTCTAGTTATGTTTTTACTACTCAAACTCGTTTGTAATTAATCACGATTGAGCAAACAAGCGTGAGGTGGTTTGAAAGCCCAATTTACAATTGTCTGCTTAGTAACCTGTCCTTTGAGTGAAAGTGAGGCTGTAGTTCACGTTGCTTTGATACAAATCTTCCTTGTTTTTCATATGTAAATCATGTCGTTCTTATGCTAACTAGTTTTTGTTGAACTTATTTGCATACGAAAAGCAGATAAGTTTGTATCAAAAACAAAATCAACTCCAGCCTCACTTTCACTCGAAAGCCAAGGTACTACGGGTACTACGGGTACTATGGGTACTACGGGTACTATGGGTACTACGGGTACTATGGGTACTACGGGTACTACGGGTACTACGGGTACTACGGGTACTATGGGTACTACGGGTACTATGGGTACTACGGGTACCACGACTACAACTCGAAGTCGGTTAAAAAAATCGGCTGCATCCCGTTTTTTTCAACTCACTTCTCGGTGTTCGGAAATCCTCATGAAACAATTTTCCTCGTGTTTGATATATAACACAGACAGCGTGTATACATTATAACGTCATTAATGTAAGCTTTGATAATCGAACGTGACCTGACAAAGCGGTAAAGGTTCTTGCTGTTATTATTTTAGGAGAATTTGAGCGCTTTATCATCGTTTTAGAATTTGTTTTGTAATTGTTATTATTTCCTTCTTAGAAGGAAATGTAACGATAACTAAGCTACAACGCTTTATAAGATAGCGCTCAAATTGCCCACGACCAACACTGCAACCTAATGCCGATTTTGTCAGGTCACTTTTCTGCTGTAATGACCAAATAATTAACACCCAGCGTTTGTGACTGAACAAAAAATAAAATAATAATTCTCTCAATGTCATCATCTCTTTGCTTTTTTAAACTAAGGTAATGAGAATATGGTGACGTTTAAAAATTATTCACAATCATGGTAAAATACTGAGAATGACCCACTTTTCACTTATCTCTCTCTAATCTTCTTTCCCCCCCCCCCCCCCCCAACCACCATATCCTGTCTTTACAATGTTGCGTATGAATGGATTTTCTTCCTTCTTGGAAGTGGTATCTCTCTAACCCCACCCCCTCTCGCCCCTCCCCCTCCGCCCTCAACCCCCCCCCCCCTCCCGTCTTTACAATGTTGTGTATGAATGGATTTTCTTCCTTCTTGGAAGTGGTATCTCTCTAACCCCAACCCCTCTCCCCCTCCCCCCTCAACACCCCCCCCCCGCGTCGTTACAATGTTGTGTATGAATGGATTTTATTCCTTCTTGGGAGTGGTACACCTAGGGACCAGCTGTAGCTGTGACCTCTTTGAGAGACGTGACTGTATTTTACGTTTACTGGGGCCGGATTCACGAAGAAACATTATTGTTAAGTATTGTTGTTATCGTTATTATTATTGTTAAGTTAAGACATATCCTAAGTATTGTTAAGAAACAATACTTAGGATATGTCTTAACTTAGGAGGGTTTCGTGAATCCGGCCCCTGGACGATAAATAATTGTTATCTATATGGTTAACAGTGAACATGTTGTTCTGGCTTGAAAATTAGGGAGCTTAAGCAGCCGCGATGGTTACGGAACGAGAACGTCACAAAACAATTGTTCTAATTAATAAAACAATGTCTCCGCACGTGCGTTTTACATTTTGGTTCATTTTCTCTGTCATTCTCTGCAAAATAACGCCAAATGGCAAAAGTCCAGGTTTCGTGGAGAACGTGAACGCACGACGGTTACCTTTTCTTTCTCCACCTCAACTTGAAATCCGTACCTACAAATTCATCTTCTGGGTAATTCATAGTTATAAGGCAAACTACAGTTGCAAATTGGAACAGTTGTGAAGTAGTTTGAAAGAACGTTTGGAAGAACATTAATGCTTTTTTAAGTAAGGTTTTCGTTGGCGTTGCCGTCGTGGTTGCTTCAGGTCCCTGGTTTGTTTTTCTGGATGCTTCTACACTGTTCCATTAATAGACCAATCCGTGCTAGAGGAACGATCGTACCAGACGAGCTCATATGATCATTAACTCGCCACACTTGAAATGTCCGTTCCTTGTGATATGCGTGTGAACACTAAAGCCGTGGCGTTGAATGGTCTGTGATTGATTCCTGTCACGGAGTTCAACTGTATACTCGATTCCATTTAGTGTGGACAAAAAACAATGATCAGCCGAGGAAAGCATGGATCATTTTCCCAGTGTAACTGAGGTCTTTCAGCATGCTGCAAAGTAAAAAATACGACATTGTTCGACAAGATGAAATTAAGCTGAAATTAAGCTAACATAAATGTCAATGCACAACTGTTGTACAGCTAAAAATTATAATAAACTAGAAAGCACATGAAAACAAGTGATTGTCAAAAGCAGTGTTGCGTGTGCAATATACATGTCCGTGCTGTGCAACTTGTCTCGCAACGGCGTTGCACAAATTGTGAGACAAGTTGTCGAAGGGATTGTTATACTGTGCTACTAAAAAAGGGTGACTGCAACCATTGCAGAAATTAGAACTGGAATCTGCTTTATACAGCAATTCTACTTTATTTTACCAAACGCAAACTACTTTGCAGCATTTGTCGAACGTCATTTCGACAATGTTCCTGTAACTTGTCTCACAACACCATTGCACTGTAGCACTCTACTTTGTACACAAATTGGTCTCTCACCTGACCATGTGCTGTGTGAATGCGTCAGGACCACACACGCCAATCAGCAACTCGTGTTCATGACCGGCGCTAGGGGGAGGGGGTAAGATTTCTAACAGCATCTCCATAGAAACACGGCCTTCATGGCCTTCCCACTTGGGGGTGGGCTGTGACACTGTGTAGAAAACTTGAAATCTACAAGCATATTAAAGCATCTTGTGAGATGCAGTTTTCTGACCAAATTCAATCCAATTTCCCGAAGTACGGGTCCATTTTTGTGACTTAACATTAAATATGAGTTACTAACCTGTGGTTATTTGATACATTCCCACAGAATATAGGCGTATCCCGCGGGCGCAACAATTATTTTTTAGTTGGTGAGATTTCAAACAAAATAACACTTTTTTACAATACCATTTCAAGTTTGTAAAGGAAATACGAGAAACTCATTCGTTACAGCGGTTATCATTAACACGCGACCATCGCACTTCATTTTAGACGGTCAAACTTTTAGGTGGACGTCAATTAAAGGAACGCCGTTGACATTGTTTTTTTTTTTCTCAATTTCGCCAACTGGATTACGAACAATTTTACCAATAAGAAATTTTAAAAATTTTAAAACAACCAAAATCCGAAGTCAAGTCAATTATGATTGTGATCCGCCTGCTATTCTTCATGCATCACTGAGGCCCCGTCCACACTAATCCGTTTTCAAACGAAAACGGAGCTGTTTTGCTCCGGATACGGCTATCGTCCACACTACAACGCCGAAAACGATCACTGAAAACGGAGCGATTCGAAAACGCTCTCCAGAGTGGAGCGATTTGAAAACGATGCTTTTTGGAAACGCTGTTTTCTGGTGTGGACGGAGAAAACGATGCTACCTGAAAACGGTTACGTCATCAAAATAGCCAGACCACTCGACCGTGAAACATATCCAAGATGTCACCATACTTCGACTGGACTGACTCCCAGTCTACACTCTCGGTGCTTTTCTGCATTTTGTATTCGTTTGTGACTTTCAGAAGTAGCTCAACTTCATCATCAGTCCATGTGAAACAGTCTGTTTTAGGTTTTGGTTGCTTTCCAGCTGTTCTTGGCATCGTTTAGAAGGAAAATATCGAAGAATTGTAAACCAAAACAACACTCAACAACAAAGAATCAAGAATGGCACCAATTTCGCGGGCCGATATATTGAAATGCGCATGCGTAGAGTTCATTTGAGCATGCGCACTTAGGGTATCAAAGCGTTTTCAAAACAATACGGCGTTGTAATGTGGACGGGCGAAAACGATACGAAAACGATAAGTGTGGACGTAAATCTTTTTGAAAACGGAGCAAAACAGCTCCGTTTTCGTTTGAAAACGGATTAGTGTGGACGGGGCCTGAGTTGCAAATTATCACGTGCAGTGAAATTTAAAAGTTTTATTTTAAAAATACGGTTTCTGAAAACGGCAGCTTTTCTTTTTGTTTAAACTGGCTTATAAATCAATTTTGACTACGTTTTACCTTCTCTTAGCCAAGCTTAGCCAGTTCAATTGATCTTTTACATGTAGCTTTGTTTGCTTGAAATCATGTCAGAATCCAAAATAATTTTAACGGTTTTTCTTTGATTGACGTCCACTAAAACTTAACTTTATCCGCCTCTTTTAAAGGAGGAGGGTCGCGTGTTATTGGTAACCGCTGTAAGGCATCGGTGAAATTATACGTGATAACGTAGGACTGTAAAAATGTTTTGATAAGTTTGCAATTTAAATTTAAAAAAATAAATAAATAAATTTATTTATTTAAGTGTCAAAGGTATTTAGCATGCGAGTACTAATTGGGGACACTTTCCAGATCTAAGTAAGTATTTATTTATTTAAGTAATAGTTGATTGACTATCTGGTTGACTGACTGACTGAACGGACTGAGCATGTGAATGGTTGATGGTTAGTTGATTTACTCTCTGGATGACTGGATGACTGACGGACTCACTGACCGACTGAGCATGCGAATGATTAACTGATCAGTTGATTGATCGATTGACCGTCTGTCTGACTGACTGACTGACTGACTGACTGACTGACTGACAGTGTTAAGTGATCTCTATCTTGCATGTACCATGCAGACCTTTTTCCAAGTCTGTCCACCGTACCCCAGCAGATTCTTTTGTTAAAAGAAGGTCGACTTTTCCACTTTCTCCAGAAACATGCACTGCTATATCAGTAAACAAATAGACTGCAATAAGTTTTACATTGTATTTATCTAATATTACTTCCAGGACCACAAATCTCAATTTTGAGAGACTGATCACCGGCTAACAATAATCTGGATAAAATTTTATTCCTGTTTGGTGTTTTTTACTTTGTCAAAAATGCTTAATTAAGAACATTATCACCATTATCATATTTTCTGGGTCATATCTTTTTATAATTAACATTTTTTATAGAATCATATCAAAGGTCATTTGTGGTCTCTCTTTGCTCGTTTGGTAAGCAAACCTCTACAATTTTATAAAAAAAATAGAAATCAATGAAACTATTTGTTACACACCTTGTTGATGACTTATAACATTGCTGAGTTCTACAAAAGAAAATGAAGATAATTCTGTTGTTAGGCATTAGCCATAACATTGGATCAGGTTACAATGTACATGCATGCAGTGACGGACAAGTTCAAATCACTCAATATGTACTGTATTTCTTTTGAGTTCTGATTGGTTCATTGCATATTGTTTTTAATATGACCATTTTACAGTTGTGTGCTAATGGTGACCTGGCCTTTGAATGCATGGAAGCGAGGATGGAGGTGACCTTGTTATGATACAGAACTTAGTGCTCTTCATATGTAAATTTAGCTAGTTAGCATGAGAAAAACATTATTAACAAATGAAAAGCACTAAGGTCTGTATCAAAACAAGGTCACTCCCAGCCTTGGTTCCACTCAAAGGCCAGGTCACTAAACACACAACTGTAAAATGGTCTATTGGCCAGTGATTACTTTTCACATTGGTTTTGGTTTTATGACACTCAATTGAAAACTGCTTTAAATGCAAAAACACAGGGAGAGTAATCTGGCACACAAGCATATCCACTTCCAATTAATGTCCAGGATTGGACACAGAGGGGGACCATGCTACACCATGATAGGTATCACAAAGTGTCCCCATCTACATGTATGACAAAATTCGGAACATATGTACATGTAAATTTTAGCAACACGTACACATGGTTTACCCACGGCCACCCACAATCTATATTACATGTATGTCAAAGAGATAATTCAACCAACAAATAACAATTTAAATGTTCAAAAAGACAAAATTTAATAGTACATAATTATACGTATTTTGATATTTATTTTGATAATATTTGTCTTTAAAATTAGTAGCCAATTTGCAAATGGTTATAATAAAATTATGTAATAGTGCATGTGGCTTTGTTTGTACTTGAAAAAATAGAAAACCTTAATGTTTTATGGAAAATTAGAATCAATTTTTAAAGGTAATATAACACATTTTCATGATAAGATCACAAGTAGCCATTTTAAAATCAAACATAATAAGCCTAAAAACAGTATCAATGAAAAAACAAGCAATAAAAAATAAATAAAAACTGACATTTCACTGACTCATCATCACACCACTATCAAGGTATTAATATTGGAAATATTTTGTGAGTATAAATTACCATAATATAGAATGCATATTTTGTAAATAAAAGAGTATTACAAAAAAGAAAAATAATATATTTTTTTATAATTTTCACCTCAGGAAAAACATCAATTCAAACAAAATAACTATCCCTATAATAATATAATACTAATAATGTAAAATTAATACACTACATGGCAATAATGACTTATTTTAATACACTACAAAATTAAAAAATAACCAGTTCACTTGTAGTAACAATAAATACAGGTTATTCAGCATGAAGTTGTGTAATATGGCTGAGTATTTTTACAAGTTTTCGCTGAATAAACTGTTTATTAGTATATACTGAAACAGTGGATAGCATTGTTGGCGTGCTCTGATTGGCTACTGAAACTCGGAATAGCAAGTGCTATTCACCTCCCAGCAATTTGCGTACGGAAATTGTAATCATTGACAGGAATAAATGAGTTAAAAAGCATCATTTTCGTTATAATATCTCTCTGTTTCAGTATTACTAAAGCAACTATTCACCTCAGTGTAGGTGGGTAGTGGTGGATATTTACCTCGCCGCTTCACGGCTCGGTAAATATCCACCACTACCCACCTCCACTTTGGTGAATAGTTGTTAATTATAGGACAGTAATCCTCTCCTAAAACTAAGTTTTTTAAACTGTTTTTCCTAGCGTGCGGTCAGGAGAGTATAATGACGTGTCATATTTGCACTCGTTTTGATGCATATGTGCACTCTAGAATGCTTATATGTCGAATAATAAATGCATTATGAAATAGCACACAAACTGCAGTGACAAACATGACAATAAAACGCATGTTGGAAAACAAAATATTAACTTGAAATATTAACATGCGTTTTATTGTCATGTTTGTCACTGCAGTTTGTGTGCTATTTCTTATTAAGCTACGATGGCCAAGGAGAATTAATTTTTAAAATGCATTATGAATCATGGTTGTTAATTAATATATGATGTCTTTTAACATTTATAATAATTATTAGTATTAAACTGTGCATTGTATCATACCTAAATGAATTTGGAAGCTTTTTTCTCCTAAAATAAATATTGCATTGATTGGGGAAGTCTTTTCCATCCTTCAATTCCAGTATGACATCTTCTATTCTGATACCCTGCAAGCCACAAAATCTTATATAAATTAATGGTGTAAAAATTAATTAAACTACTTTACTCTGACTATCAAAAACGTAAATGGACCCAAACAAAAACTATATGGAGGCACCCAAAGTAACTGAGAATTACAAAATAATGTATTAGTGTCCTTGGCAAACTATGTTTTTATGTTTCTTTCAGCCTCAACTGGCAACCTTTAACTTATTTTGATTTAAGGCCTGATAATTAATGCAATGCTGCTTATTTTAACATTAATTAAACTCGTAGGAAGTTATCATGACATCATATACTACTTAAATTTTAAGACTTTATAATTATATAAAAATAATTTTGTACTCATTACAAGTATATTTTTTATCTACTGAGTACTGCTTATTAAACCAGAATTAGCACGTACTAAAACAGAGAAAAACATTCACCTTTTTCTTGGTAAAAACCAAGATGGTGACTATTTTGTCGTTTTGATAGAGTGGTTTTACTTCACTCGTAAAATAGATAGTAGGATTTTACGCCGTAGTACTTCGTATCAGTTTCTATTATCCTCAAATATTAGAGCGATTACAGTTAACCCGTGAAATAGTTAGTAGAATAGTACGCACTATTAGACAATAATTCCATTGTTTTCTTTTATTTAATTTGGACTATCACACACTAATTGTTAGATTGTGTTTCACGGGTTAGAGTGATTTTACTTCATCTGTGAAACACTATCTAACAATTAGTGTGTGATAGTCCAAATTAAACAAAAGAAAACAATGGAAATATAGTCTAATAGTGCGTACTATTCTACTAACTATTTCACAGATGAAGTAAAATCACTCTAACTGTAATCACTCTATCAAGGTCTAGCTGTAATAGATAGTGATAGATAGTGTTACACACTAACTAATAGTTTGTTTCACAGTTGAAGTAAAATCACTCTACCAATCATAGCTGTAACAAAAGCAAAAATTGTTATAATAAATAAAGCAAAACAAATAACATCAATACACATGTAAAATGCAACACCTGACATGTAACGGCACCAAAGAACAATTACGCACCGGTTTTTTTTTAATTAATTATCAAATGTTTTAAACATGACTATCTCATAAAGTACGGAACATATTGATATGAAACTTGGGCAAAGGCTTAAACTTGATGCAAAAGTTGATTTTGATATGAAGATGTCCAGAAACGGTCACACAGCTGATTAAAGTATCAAATTTCTATGTTTTTCTTTATGCTAAGTGCAGGAAGGTGCCAGCACTTTCCAAGACTTTGATTTTGATGGGTCATTAAAACCATTCTTTATCAGTTGATGCTACAATCATGATATCAAACGAATGCCCAATGATAGGTGAACACGTTGTTATCATTTTTGTGACACAATATGTTACTATAGCAACAGTATAAAGTGCTGAAAACACCCTTAATTTTAGCTTTAAGTGTTAATAACTCAAAACTGACTCGGTGAACCCCATTTTTTATTGTCGAATTTTGATCAGTAGGATAAGATGCAACTTTTGGCAAATTTTAAAAAATTCTGTAGGTGGGGTTCCGAGCCACCTTAAATTTTCGAAAATTTAAGGTGGCTCCAAAACCTGCTCAAATCTCCAATGCTGCGTTTTCCGTCATTTTTCGAAAATTATCCTGCTGTTTGGTGTCAAACTCCTTCCACGTGAATTTCAAGGTACTACAATACTTTTACATCGATCGTTTTTTGCTTAGGAGGGCTTGCAATTGGAGAAATAGTTGTTTTTTATAAGCTGCTCCGCATCTGAGCTCAGGCGAAGCTGACAAGCAGTTTTCAGAGTTTTGTTTATGAATACGAAATGAGCACTTGTGGAATTTATTCTAAGAATTCGCACCTTTATAAGGGGAGCGAACGAAATATGCGCGCTAGTTACCCCAGGAGGGGAGGGAGCATGTACGCTCCATTAGAAGTTTCCATGGGGTGCAATGTTTTTAAATGCGGGGACGACTACGCTGACTACGCGCGCATATCACGTACGCCCCCCCTAACTAAGGTGCGAATTCTTAGAACAAATTCAACACGTGCTCATTTCGTATTCATAAACAAAACGCTGAAAACTGCTTGTCAGCTTCGCCTGAGCTCAGATGCGGAGTAACTTATAATCCCAACAACTATTTCTCCAATTGCATATTATTGCTAAATAATAGCTGGAGTTTTGCAAAGTTTTAGAAGCATCGCTTTAGAGCCGGAAAAGTTATGAGACAAAGTTTGTCCTAGAAGAGTGCGCCCGAAAAAACAACGGAGCCACGTTAATGAACCAAGGAGACATTGGATGGCTTTCAACTATCTGCTTACAACTAGTACCACGATTCATCTGCCTGACTTGGTATTGGCTGCTTTATATCCATTTTCTTTTACCTAGCTCAAAAGACCAACTTGATAGGTTTATTACAACAATTGTGGATAGTTTAATACGTTGGGTACGCAGATGATTCCTTGATTTTGTCGGCCCGAAATCTGTTTGGGCCGATTTGCGGCCCAATAATGACAATAGTAGAATAATTTTCATTGTTGTGCTGCACCTCTATGGCACACGCGAGGGTACTAAGACATGGGGCGAAAATAATTTCATACCCAAGCACAAATTGCCGCTGATAGGCGAACATACCCCGAAAACAAACCCATATTCCTCCTAATCTCAGACGCTCAACTCTGAAAAGGTGAAGTTTTATTATCAGTACATCAAGGAAACGCGAGAGATAATCCCTTGAGATTATTACGGGCACGGAACTCAGCCCCCAGCGATTCTGCATGACTGATCCTTGAGCTTGAAGAGAAGCCGGAAGAGACAGATCCATGACTTTCGGAAGCTGAGAGTAATATTGTGCTGTTTGAATGCTTTTCCAACCAACACGTCTAGCTACCTGGTCGTCTGACGCACCAAGAAGGGACAGGGTTATAGAGCAGCCACTCCTAAAGCTGTGCATAGTCTCGCCCTCAGCAACATTAAGAGCCGACAGATGGAGGCGCAGACGGTTAGCCACAGTTGCGCCGACGAAAGGTTTCGAGGATACGCCGCCCTTCGGTGCGGTAGCGCGGAACAAAAAGCCTTCTCGAAGATTGACGTTCATAAGGTCGGCCAACTTGACGTACGTGGTGAGATTTACGACGGGACAGACCATACTGTCAAGGGGACACGGTTTGATGGCGAAAACATTGGTCTTTTCCGCGAAGTGTTTTACCAAACTTGTGGTGAAACAACAAACCTTGCTTATCAGGGAGTAGCAGAACCTCCTTAATATAAATCCGACCAAGATCAGAAGCTCTGTCACCGGAGTAGAAATCTAAACAGAAGGAAGCTATATCACGACTGACGATGTACCTTTCCAGCGGGGATATAGATGGTATAAATGCTCGGTTACGAAGATAAGTACACAATCTAATAAACTTAACGAAGAAAAGTGGTACGGCCTGACGAGTAGAGACCCTTGCCTAATAAAGTTTTGTTTGTTGTTGTTGTTGTTGTTGTTGTTGTTGTTGTTTGTTGTTGTTGTTGTTCCTCGGAAATTGAGGCCAGGTATTCTTTTACAGACGGATGAGCTGCAGGGCTACCAGGGGATAGTCCCGACCAATCGCCTGATCGTTCAATGGAATTGAAGATGGAGCGCAACTTTCCAATCGTGCTATCAACCGTACCAGCGGCCAGCTATAAACTTGACCTTGGAAAGAACCTTTAAACTCGACGAAAAACTCCCTTACATCCACGCCAAACTCCAAGTACCGAAGAAATGCTGAACGGTTGGGGGAATCATGCAGAAGCGTAGACCACATTGGAATGTTACGATGGATAAAATCCGGAATGAAAAACGAGGAGTCACGAAACCGCAGAATGTCTGGCGAAGCGTGAGCCTTCCCGAAAGCCACCATCTGGATGGACGGGAGTGGACCGGCCCAGTCGGAGGGCTGCCCTTTCCAATTGCACCAAATGGGTGTAGATCTAACAGACTCTTGAGCATTTCTAAACTAGAAGCGTCTAGCGCCTAGAGCGAGCAAGGTGAAAACGAGAACAAATAAGTGTGAAAAGGGGAGCCACCAACCAGGCCGATCCAGGGACCCCGTCGTAGACAGAGTATCGGGTATTGTTAAGAAAACCCGTCCGAGATCGACCAAATTGATAGCAGAAGTATCCTAATAGCGAAAAACCCAAAACAAAAAGGACAATGAATTGCAGCCGAGAACATGAGTATTTATTGCAAAAAATAGAAACACTACAAGAGTATAATATTTCGGACAAAATCGAGCAATTTGGCCCCTCTGGTGACAATTAAAGCAGGTTGGCTGCGGCGGACGTAAATAATAACAGTCAAGGCAGCTAAGAAGACCTAAGAAATCAGCGACTATTATAAAGAAAATAGACTCTTTTACTTGCACCGAGATTTACTCGACAACAAACAGCGCGAAGAAACGCACGAAAATTTAAAAACATTATCAACTAAAAGAATTACGTGCTAGCCACGATGACATGTGACAAAGCCCAACAGCGTGTAACGAGCGAGAAAAATATAACAGAAAGAATGTAAACGAGTGTTCTAGAAAACAAACAACAGGTCGTGAAACCGAACAAAATTTCCTAAAAGGTTCAATACATTGCGAGAAATGTAATACAAATAACAAACGGCAGAAAGTTGAACGTACAACGAAAGGAAAATCTTGCGCCATGAACATAACCGCAAAATGAGACATACGAAGATAAATGGCTAAAGGCGGCGCGACCCGAAAATTGCGGTAGGTGACGTAGGTGAGATGCAAAATAAGTCTGATTTGCAATAAACAGTGACGCCGAAACACCTAGCTTGACAAGCGATGCGTTCTTGGGGACGCGGCAAGAAAAATCACACAAACAGTCACAAAAGACGGCACATCACGAAAACTGAGTTGAAGGTAGACGCACGGAATCAAAAGGCAACCGAAAGCAAGACACATAGAATAGACATTCGCTAGGAAAACAAACTGGGGAGGCAACACACGCCACAGGCTTACTTGAAAGGCGACATACGCTTGAAAATTGATTTGAAAGAAAAGGCGACACACGCCGTGAAAACAAACTAAAAGGCGATACCACGCCATAAAAACTAGCTTGAAGGCGACAAACGCCATGAGAACAAATTTGAAGGTGACATACGCCAAGAGAACTATCTTGGTAAATGCCTGGTGACACACGCCATTAAACAAACTTGAAGGCGACACACGCCATAAAAACACTGAACTGACTTGTAGGCGACACACGCCGAGAATGCTAAGTTGAAGGCGACACACGCCTTTAAACAAACTTAAGGAGGCACACGCCATAAAAAGACTGAACTTGTAGGCGACACACGCCGTGAAAGGTAACTTGAAGGCAACACACGCCAGTAAACAAGCTTGGAGGCGACACACGCCATAAAAACACTGAACTTGGAGGCGACACACGCGGTGAAAGCCTGAAGTTGAAGGCGACACACGCCATTAAACAAACTTGAAGGTGACACACGCCATAAAGACACTGAACTTGTAGGCGACACACGCCGTGAAAGCTAACTTGAAGGCGACACACGCCAGTTAACAAACTTGAAGGCAACACACGCCATAAAAACACTGAACTTGATGGCGACACACGCGGCGAAAGCTAAGTTGAAGGAGACACACGCCATTAAACAAACTTGAGGGTGACACACGCCATAAAAACACTGAACTTGTAGGCGACACACGCTGTGAAAGCTAACTTGAAGGCGACACACGCCAGTAAACAAACTTGAAGGCGACACACGCCAAAAAAAAACCACTGAACTTGAAGGCGACACACGCCTAGAAACAAACTTAAAGACGACACTCGCCGTAAAAAACTAACTTAAGGCGACACACACCATGAAATGACACTAAAAGACGATTAACGTCCAGGAAAACTCTTCGGCGGGTGGAGCGGGGTTTTCGCCAGCGGCACCAGCAACGGGAGCTTCAGCAACACCGGCAGCAGGAGCTTCGGTTGCGACGCGAACAACAGGGCGAGCGGCTTCTAAAACGTCCGCAGGAATAGCTGCAGGAACTTCGGCCATGAAGGTGAAGTGCTCAGCGACGGAAACGTTCGGATGAGAGAAGCAAAAAAGGACACCTCTGAGGAGACCTCTCGGGGCATGAACGGAAATTGAGAACGATCTCAAGTCGGGAGGGCGTATAAATACTAAGCGAAATACCCAAAGGTATTACAACGGTCTCAGGATGGCTAATTTATATAGCACGTGACGCCATTACGGCGCAAACATATCAATGAAAATAGTTATAATGAAGACAATAAATATAATCCTGTGGTTATTGTTTTCCGCATGGGTACCCTGTTTAGAGTCACGTGACAAAAAGCACATAGTTTGCTCGGTGGAGAAAACGCTTATCTCTGTTTATTCAATTTTTACGGACCGTATTTGCACAGACTTGTAAGTGATATTCATTTGTAAGTGTTTATGGTTACATTTAACTGGACTATTTCTTAAATGTTGACATTTTTCTCTGTTTTGGTTAAGTTTTCACCGTACCACGTACTGAACACGTATGTACGCGTGTGAGCATCAGCGAATTTATCGAATCGAATGTGAATGTCAGGATTCTACAAGATTGTTAGGGATGGATCATTTTATTTTTGAGGGGGGGGGGGGGGGTTGGGCAATTACCAAAAAAAATTCCTGCACAGCAAAAGAAAAGAAAAAAAAATCATGCACAGTGGGCCAGGGGAAAAAAAATTCGAGCAAGCCTTTCTACTGGTAGGATCCTGTTAGAGATTATCAAAAAGTAATCTGTAATTTTTGTCAATTTTATTTCAGCAGACCAAAAATGCTGTTAAAATGTTTGTAAAATAATTCACCTCTTTGTGTTTCATACCATAAATATCAAAAATACAACATTTCCATCCATCTCTTGTAGTAAAACATAAATTTGAACCATTTCACTGAATCTGGCCCTGATAATATAAAAATCATGTCTTAAAATATCATTTATATTTAAATATAACTTGTATTATAAAATAACTTTTAGCTATCTTCAACATATCTCATATATATTTATTAAATAACAATAACTGTAATGTCTTATAGTGTCTATGTTTCTGCCCCTTCTTCTGCTTCTACGGAAGCTTCTTAACAGACCAAAAATGCTGTTAAACTGTTTGTAAAATAATTCAACTCTTTGTGTTTCATATCATAAATATCAAAAATACATTTCCATCCATTTCTTGTAGTAAAACATAAATCACTATAGAGGTGCTGTAAAGAGGGGAGGCAACTGGTTCCACTATGATGGTATATGGGAGAGGCAACAGCCAGGAAGTGGATTGAGACTGGGGGGCACAGCTACTCCACATGGCTTTATGCACAGGGAGCAGAGGAGCCAAATTTGACCTAATACGCGTTCGATCTTTGAGCTTAAAACGCGCGCTGTGTCTTGCGTTATTCGAGCTGTTGTTTTCGAGTTTTTCCCCCAGCGGGACCCCAAGCGTAATCGGCGCTTTCCGGAAAGCGTAAGCTTTCCGAGCGAGGCACGACACAATCAGTCAGCAATCTGCGGTTACCCAACGGAAAGCTCCGATTACGCTTGGGGTCCCGCTGGGGCGAAAAACAGACTCGTAAACAACAGATCGAAGATCGAACGCGTAAAGGTCAAATTTGGCTCCTCTGCTCCCTGTGCTTTATGCTGTCAAGCTGCATTTATGTCAAGGCTTTGTTACTGTAAGAGGGTGGGAAGTATTAAAATTTTCTAGGTGTTTTCTTAAGACAACATTTGTCTTTTAGATAAGATATTCAATACTAATTTCCTGGCATCGGATAAAAAGATCCAGGCATTTTTACAACATTTGTAATTCAGCTGAACAGAATTCCTTTATATTTATTTTTGTAACCCAACATGTAACACTGAATAGACTAAATGCAACTTGACAGTATCGGCCTGGAGAGAAAGCACTGCTTGAGGTACATGTACAGTGCCGTAGCTAGTATGAGGCCAACCGAGGCACTTGCCTCGGTAAAATGTTGACGAATTTCGCCGATCCTTTTTATTTTACATAAGCGATCATCGGAGCCTCCCAGAAAAGATTTCGTGGCCAAAATATAACAGTTAATATATATATATATATATATATATATATATATATATATATATATATATATATATATATAAGCAAAATTTTCGCCGTATTAATACTGCAGGCATGTCAGTACAAAAACCTGTCGGTACACAGGAAGTACCTCGCTTTTCATGTGCTTGAATTAACTCGAAAAAAAGTTACCGAAAGGATCAGAAAACGCTGCAAATCGCATTTCCGAGAGACTAAATTTCAAAACTTCTCGGGGGGGGGGGGGGGCATGCCCCCGAACCCCCCCTAGCAACTACCGCCTTCGGCGGTCGGCTGCCTCAGTAGGCCGTTTAGTCTGGCTATGGCACTGATGTACCATTTTGTATAGACATACCCTATGGAATGCTCATTTTTGGTGATACTAAATATGAAGATTAAAAAAAATGGGAAAAAAAAAATTCGTGCACAACCTTTAGGTACTAAAAAAAATTCTTGCACAGCCCAAAAGCGAAAAAAAAAATTCTTACCAAGCAAAAATTGCCCCCCCCCCCCCCTCAAAAATAAAATGGTCCATCCCTTACATCGTTAAATATAGTCTGTTGCGTTACCTGTACGCGTTGAAAGTCTGTGCTTATTTGGCCCCAACACAAACAGTGAAAAAATTCTACGCAGAAGTGGTATTTGTTGAGCGATAGCTACATTAACTCGAGTGGATTTGGTCTCGACGGTGGAAAGTATGTATAAAGCCTCGTAATGGACTTCATAGGATTGGAATCCGGAATGGATCGTGGGTTGCCCGGTCTCCCGATTCTGGACCCTGTTGAGAGTTGTACCACAACTGTGGAAGGAAATATTATGTCTCCTTCTGTCACAACTACTGCTGTGATCACTGGACCACATTACTCCGACTATTTACTCCGACCCAGACCCCCTCCGAACACTCAAGTTGATTTTACCGAAATGGAACGGCAAAGGGATTCACAGGAACAACGTAGCGTAGCGATATTAGGGACAAACACTAGTAAGGAAATCGACGATTTATTACAAGAAATTCAAGCTAAAATCTTTGTGAATCCGAGCCCAATAGGAGCCAAGAAAACCATTGAACGACTCTCGGAAAAATGGAAAACACTCGAGGAGCTACATAGCAAATACCGTGCTGGAATAAATGAACGGCAACGTCTGGACCATGTACAGAATCGCTTTATCAACCTGAAACGTGAAATGCAGGATATAATTGACGGGTTTGAAATATGTTTCAAGGAGCGAACGTGATCTTGGACAAATATGGAATGGAACACGGACTACCGGATCTGACCAAAGGGCATGATGGCAATGCGTCAGTGAGCAGTAAGGCCTCCCATGCTTCAAGATCTTCGGCGTCATCTAAAGCCTCTTCACTTAAAAAATCATTGAAAAAGGCGCTTGTTTCAAAAATGAAATTGGATTTGGCAAGAGCCAGAGCAAGGGATGAAGCGGAAGCGGCTAGGCTGGCCTATGAACATAAGCAAAAAAAGGGGCCTTAGACACCTCGAGGAAGAAGCTGCATTGGCCGAATTGGAATGGAAAATTGAGACCGAGAATGACGAGAATGGTCTGACGCCTAGGACGGTTGGTCCCTTGGAAAAACCTGATAAACTGCCACAATCCACCCCAGCTATCTCTGTACCAAATAGTGGATCTATGGAGCAATCGGGTATTGCCAATACTGCCGCGAAGGAAACCATAACCCAAGATACACTTCGTACTGAAATGCCAATTACAAAAGAATCAAAGAGCAATCCTCATCGAAGGAACCGAACGAATACAAGTTTCTCAAAGGATCGGGCCCGCCCCAATCATCCGAGTTACATGATGTAGTGCCATCACAAAGGGTCGACAGCGAGGACCACACCCCACGCGATCACATAGCTGCTATGTGAAAGGTCCAATTACTGAGTGGAATACGGCCCACACAGTTCAGTGGTAACCCGGCGGAATTTCCCTTCTTTCGACAACAGATTCGGACACATCTTGAAGGCGATTTACTTACGGATGCACAGCGTGTCGAATACATTCCTAACTTTGTGAGCGGCGAGGCATTAGAGGTTGTAAGACGAAACGGAGGTTGCTCGTTCAGTGATATTATGAAAGCTCTTGAAGAACGTTTTGGCCAAGCAATAAGGGTGACTCAAGCATGTATAGAAGACCTCGTGGCTTGCCCCAAGTTGGCCTACGGTGACCATGTCGGACTTATGAACTTTTCTGAGAAGTTAAACGCGGCTACAAGAATCCTTCAAGGTGACGTTGAACGCGAAGCGAGTGTTGCAACAAATCTTAAACGCATAGTTAACCGTCTACCAAATGACCTGATCACCAAATGGCAAAACGAAAATTATGAGATCACTAAACGCGGGAGGACTGCTCGTCTAAATGACATTGCAGTGTTTGTAAAGAAACAAGTATCTATTAGAAACGATCCTGTGTTTGGAATACAAACTTTGAAGCGGGACAACAAAGAGACAAAGGCGCCTCTTAAGAACACGAGAGATCGCGAACCACCAACAAAGAACCCTGCGATTAACGCCACAGATGTTGGAAACAAATCTGCTACTCCTGGCCCGGACGTCTGCGGAATTTGTAAATCTAAACGGCACAAGCTTCAAGATTGTCCTGTCATCAAGCAGTGCGACCACGTTGCAGTCAGAAGACAATTCGCGGCGTCCTGTGGATTTTGCTTCAATTGTGGCCTCGAAAGACCTGGGCATGGCTCTGGTTCCTGCCCTGACACGCCAGCTTGTTTAAAATGCCCTGGTCGCCACCTGAGTCTCCTTCATACCGACAACAACAGCAACAAAGGTCGCCGTTTCAACCAACCCAATGATAAGGATCCCAAGGATAAACGTGACAAGCCATCCCGTGACACCCCTGCCGCCGGTAACGAGACAGAGAATACGGTTCAAAGTAAGGGTTGTAACTCAGACAACAAATCTGGAACAACATCTGATTCATCGGCTGGAATAGCGACTGCGCAATCTCAAGTGTTGTAGAACGTTGTACCAGTCACTGTAACTGCAGACAATGGCCAAGCCGTATCCACCTACGCCTTCCTGGATAGCGGCTGCACAGACATGCACATTGACCGCGAGTTAGCTGCATACCTTGGCTTAAAGGGGATACCTGAGCAGATCGGAATTAGCACAATCACAGCTAGTGACAACGTTGTGGAGTCTAATCGTGTTTCCTTCACTTTGAGTTCTGCGGATGGCCTGGGAGAGGATATTGACGTCACTGAAGCATACGTCCTCCCTGATCTTAACCAATCACAACGGATCCTGTCCGAGGAGTTTGACGTCCAACAGCACTCGCACTTGCAAGACATTGTGTTCCCGCCGGTAGATATTAAGCGTGTTTCCATACTCGTCGGTAATAACATTCCTTATGCGCACATACAGGAAGAAGTTAGAATCCCCGAAGATAAGAACAAAGGGCTTTATGGTTGCCGATATGCTCTCGGATGGTGTGTCGCTGGTCCTTATGACATCAAGTATCGTCAAGGAGTTTCAATGAACTTTGTTTCAGTTGGTCGTAAGCCTGATGACCTCATCGAGAGGTTCTGGGACCTTGAAGATTACGGAGCTGTGAAGTCTGGATAGAAACCTCTCTCAGCTGAAGACAAGAGAGCTCTCAAAATAATCGAAGATACCACACGCTTTGTAGACGGACACTACGAAGTAGGCTTGCTGTGGAAAGAAAACAAACCACAACTTCCTAATAATCGTGTCATGGCTAATCACCGATCGGAGTCCCTTAGACGTCGCCTGACAAAACTGGGCAACGAAGAGATGGCCAATAAATATCGTAAAGAAATGAACAGTTATATCGACAAGGGATTTGGTCGCAAACTGTCAGAGGAAGAACTGTCCAAAGAGAGCGACACGTGTTGGTACCTCCCACACCACCCAGTGACTAGTCCTACCAAACCGGGAAAGGTGCGCATCGTGTTCGATGCTGCAGCAGAATACGATGGAACGTCGCTGAAAAAAATCTTGTAAGCGGCCCAGACATGACGAACAACCTAGTTGGCGTTCTTTTACGCTTTCGACAAGGCAAAGTTGGCATTGCTGCTGACGTTGAAGGGATGTTCTATCAGATTCTTGTACGGAAAGAAGACCAGGATTCATTGAGGTTCCTCTGGTGGACAAATAGTTAAGATGATCTGCCTGACGTTTACGTAATGCAAGTACACATTTTTGGAGCTGCAGCATCCCCCTGTGTCGCCAACTCCTCTCTGCGACGAGTCGCTGATGACAATACTGATGACTTCAAGCCTAGCTTCGTTGCAGCAGTAAAGAGGAATTTCTATGTGGACGATGCGCTTCCCTCTGCGAATGATGAGAACTCAGCAATTTGTTTGGCCCGCGTCATGGCTGACATCCTCGATCGAGGTGGCTTCAAACTGACCAAATTCACATCTAATTCCAAGAAAGTCCTTGCGGCGATTCCAAATGACAAGCGTTCCAAGCCCGAACTTGACCTTGACTTAGATGAGCTACCCGTCGAGAGGGCTCTCGGTGTCCGTTGGTTTGTGGAATTTGATAACCTAGGCTACGAGATAAGAAAGCTCGACCGTCTCGAAAAGAAACGCGGCATCCTGTCCACAGTGTGTTCTTTGTTTGTTCCGCTCGGGTTTGCAGCACCTGTAGCTTTAACCGCACGAAGTTTGGTTCAGGATCTGTGGAAGGCCAACGTAGGTTGGGACGAGCCGTTGAACGAAGATTTATTGTTGAAATGGAGGTTGTGGAATGCTCAACTACCTTCACTGTCACAGCTGCGTATCCCGCGATGTTACTTCCCGCCAGACAGTGACACTTCTGACTACAAGTTGCATCTCCATGTTTTCTCTGATGCATCAGAAGACGGATACGGTGTATCATCCTATCTTCGGATCAAGTACCCTGATGGTCAAATTCATTGCGCCTTCATCATGGGCAAGGCTAGGAACGCACCGGTAAAGTTTACAAGTATTCCGAGGCTGGAATTACAAGCAGTCGTCTTGTCGACCCGATTGAACAAGTTGTTACGAGAGGAACTTGATTTGAACATTGAAAAGACATTTTACTGGACTGACAGCGAAATAGTACTACACTATTTAAAGAACGAAAAAATATTTCAAACTTATGTAGCGAACAGAGTCGAGGAGATAAAAGAAAACTCGCTTGTGCAAGAATGGAATCACGTGCCGGGTACCCTTAATCCCGCCGACGACGTGTCTCGAGGTTTGAGTCCATCTTCGGTGACTGTGGACCACCGCTGGTTGCGTGGACCAGACTTCCTATAGCAATCGGAAAATTGCTGGCCGAACGAAGTACGTGGAAATGTCCCGGACGATAGTTTAGAGCTGAAGAAAGAAGCTCACATACTGTCAGCGAAGTTGGGCTTTGACCCGGTTGGGAGAAGAAAGGAAATCTCAACCCATAGCTCTGAAGTGCCTGTAGGGTCCTCTATTCAAATCCTGTTGACAAGTTGTTCGGACTGGACCCGCCTCCGACGCAGAGTAGCCTGGTTCCTTCGCTTTGTGCAATTTATCCGAAACAGCAAGAGCGTCAGAACTGGTAGATTGACTGTAGAAGATTACGACGCCGCGACATCAGCTATCTCAAGAATCGTCCAGAACTCAGCATATGCACAAGAGGTCAAAGACTTGAAGACAAAGGGCGCGGTCAAATCATCCAGCAAGATTGCCGCTTTGAACCCGGAAGTGGATGCTCATGGAGTGTTAAGAATGAATCGTCGCGGAATGGTTGCGCACAGTGCAGCTCGGCAAATTATCTTGCCAAGGTCTCATCCTGTTTCCCCACTGATTGTCCGGTATCTCCATCAATTCATCGGACACCTGGGTCGCGAACACGTGATAGCCAAGCTGCGAGAGTCCTTCTGGATTCCCCAAGCCCGCGTGTTAGTACGTTCAGTCCTTAAGCGATGTCTCAAATGCAAGAAACGCAACACCAGACCTATGACCCAGCAGATGGCTCCTTTACCCAAAGCTCGGCTCACGGCATATGAACCGCCATTTTCGCACACAGGTATGGACCTTTTCGGTCCTTTGTTTGTCAAACATGGCCGTGGGACGGCGAAACGTTGGTGCTGTCTTTTTACTTGTTTATCTACCCGTTGTGTGCACCTAGAAGTAGTGAACACTATGGAAACGGATGATTTCATCATGTGCCTGAGACGATTCATCAACCGCAGAGGCGAAGTCAAGGAGCTACGATGTGATAATGGTTCGAATTTCGTAGACGCTGAGCGGGAATTGAAGAAAAGTCTTGAGGAATGGAATCAGGCAAACATTGAAAGGGAGCTTATCCAACGCGGCTGTAAATGGGTTTTTCAACCACCGACTGCGTCGAGTATGTCCGGCGTATGGGAACGTCTGGTTCGTAGCGCGAAGACAGTTCTGAAGTCAGTTCTAGCCACGCAGGTGGTCACCGATGTGGTCCTGCAAACGCTGCTTACCGAAGTGGAGCGTATCCTGAATGGAAGGGCCCTAACCGCAAATTCTGATGATGCGAACGATCTTGAACCTTTAACACCTGCTCACTTCCTAATGCAAAGGAAGGTTATCTGTTTGCCGCCTGGAGTCTGACAAGACAGATATGTTCAGAAAGAAATGGAGGCAAGTTCAGTTTTTAGCCGAGCTATTCTGGAAAGATGGTTAAAGGAATATCTCCCCATCCTTCAACCACGAGTGGTTTGCGCGTCGGACTTTCAACCTGAAGGTCGGTGGTTCGAAGCCTGGTCTCTGCCGTCGTGTTGTTTCCTTAAACAAGAAACTTTACTCCACACTGTCTCTCTCCACCCAGGTGTATAAATGGGTACCGGCGACATAATGCTGGGGGTAACCCTGCGATGGACTAGCATGCCATCCAGGGGGGGAGTAGCAATATTCCTAGTTGCTTCATGCTACGGAAACCGGGTTAAGCTCCGGCCGTGTGGGCCATCGTGGCCCGAGTGCGACTTTACCTTTACCCTTCAACCACGAGGCAAATGGCGCAAGGTACTGCCTAACATCCAACCCAATGCTCTAGTTCTACACTTTAACAGCACCATTCCCAGGGGTCGTTGGAATCTCGGTCGTATCATTGAGACGTACCCTGGTCCGGTTGGCTTAGTGCGGACTGTGAAGGTTAAGACCAAGGACAGTGTCTATATTCGCCCCATTCAGAAGCTCTGTTTACTGGAAAATTATCTCGAGTACAAGTAGGAAGTGACAATGCTGATTTCTCCTTTGATGTTGGGACTCTTTATCAGATTGCCCCAAGGCCGGCGGGATGTTTGGGCCGATTTGCGGCCCAATAATGACAATAGTTATAATGAAGACAATAATTATTATCCTGTGGTTATTGTTTTCCGCATGGGTACCCTGTTTAGAGTCACGTGACAAAAAGCACATGGTTTGCTCGGTAGAGAAAACGCTTATCTCCGTTTATTCAATTTTTACGGACCGTATTTGCACAGAATTGTAAGTGATATTCATTTGTAAGTGTTTATGGTTACATTTAACTGGACTATTTCTTAAATGTTGACATTTTTCTCTGTTTTGGTTTAGTTTTCACCGTACCACGTACTGAACACGTATGTACGCGTGTGAGCATTAGCGAATTTATCGAATCGAATGTGAATGTCAGGATTCTACAAGATTGTTACTTCGTTAAATATAGTCTGTACGCGTTGAAAGTCTGTGCTTATTTGGCCTCAACAATATCTAAACTTTGTAATTGAACCGGTCTAGTCTTATTTCCTTGAAGTCACATTTTTGCAGGAAACAGAAAACATTTTTTTAATTAGCGTCTTTTTCAGTCGTTTTTCGAATTGACAGAGTTACAAGACCAATTATGTTTAGTTGGTGAGCGCGTTTCTAGAAAAAAATCTGTCCGCTTGTCGCAAACAGTGCAATGCTCTACTGCGCATAAAAGCGGCCCGCGTGCTGATTAAAAAATAAATCAAAAGCTCCTGCAAGGGAACTCGTCAATACGACATGCTCTATATATTGCTGGCTCACATCTTAGCCACCCTTTACTACAAAAAGGTGTCGAAATGTAGTCAAATACATTAAAGAATATACCAATCAAAGGCCAAATCGAACTGTTGCTGCAACTGGTCGTGTCCTGTGTAATAAGTTAGGTACGCAGATGATTCCTTGATATTGTCGGCCCTATTTCTAAGCTTTGCAATGGAACCAGTCTTGTTTTATTTCCTCCATTGGTCACTTATTATACCTCTCTTACAAGAACTCATGAAGCCCTTTAGTTATCATTGTCTCTTCTAACAGTTATGACTAATTTAAATGTGGAGTCATTTCCTTTGACAGATCTATATATTAATTTATTTTCGACCTATAACGTAACGAATTTGCTTTTGGTTTCTCGGAATGCAGGGAAAGTCCCGGATTTATCAAGTGTGACTACATGTACAATTGACAAGACGTGTTGTGGTGAGTACTTTGATTCTGTGTAGCCTTCATTTTTAATAGTTTTGAATAGGAGTTTATAGAAAACGTCCTAGGAACTACATGTACAATGGGAAATATTAACAGAATATTGACAATAGATCATTTGTGTTTTGTATCAAGGCTGGTTCTTGTTACAGCTTAGAACTGCAGCCATGCAAATAACTAGTTATTTGACTTCAGTCAAACCGTCGCACAGCTGTTATCACTTTTTTAACCATACGTATCCCTTTTGTTATTTCAACGCTACCTTTACTCATCTTACAAAGAAACCAGGAATATCTTATTCAGTGATTTCTGCGGTACGGATCTTGATATTTGACAATCTAGTCTTGATACACCGCCCGTGTCGACATTATTTCACGCTTTCATGATCTTTTCATAATTAGCTGAGCTAGTAAGGCATGATGTTAGAACTGATTTCCAATCGACTAAAGTCATATATTTTAACAGGAAACAGAAAACATTTTGTTTTGATTTTTAATTAGCGTATTTTTCAGTCGTTTATCGAATTGACAGAGTTACAAGAGCAATTATGTTTAGTTGGTGAGCGCGTTTCTAGAAAAATCTGTCCGCTTGTCGCAAACAGTGCAATGCTCTACTGCGCATAAAGCGGCCCGCGTGCTGATTAAAAAATAAATCAAAAGCTCCTGCAAGGGAACTCGTCAATACGACATGCTCTATATATTGCTGGCTCACATCTTAGCCACCCTTTACTACAAAAAGGTGTCGAGATGTAGTCAAATACATTAAAGAATATACCAATCAAAGGCCAAATCGAACAGTGTTGCTGCAACTGGTCGTGTCCTGTGTAATAAGTTAGGTACGCAGATGATTCCTTGATATTGTCGGCCCTATTTCTAAGCTTTGCAATTGAACCAGTCTTGTTTTATTTCCTCCATTGGTCACTTATTATACCTCTCTTACAAGAACTCATGAAGCCCTTTAGTTATCATTGTCTCTTCTAACAGTTATGACTAATTTAAATGTGGAGTCATTTCCTTTGACAGATCTATATATTTATTTATTTTCGACCTATAACGTAACGAATTTGCTTTTGGTTTCTCGGAATGCAGGGAAAGTCCCGGATTTATCAAGTGTGACTGTACAATTGACAAGACGCGTTGTGGTGAGTACTTTGATTCTGTGTAGCCTTCATTTTTAATAGTTTTGAATAGGTGTTTATAGAAAACGTCCTAGGAACTACATGTACAATGGGAAATATTAACAGAATATTGACAATAGATCATTTGTGTTTTGTATCAAGGCTGGTTCTTGTTACAGCTTAGAACTGCAGCCATGCAAATAACTAGTTATTTGACTTCAGTCAAACCGTCGCACAGCTGTTATCACTTTTTTAACCATACGTATCCCTTTTGTTATTTCAACGCTACCTTTACTCATCTTACAAAGAAACCAGGAATATCTTATTCAGTGATTTCTGCGGTACAAATCTTGATATTTGACAATCTAGTCTTGATACACCGCCCGTGTCGACATTATTTCGCGCTTTCATGATCTTTTCATAATTAGCTGAGCTAGTAAGGCATGATGTTAGAACTGATTTCCAATCGACTAAAGTCATATATTTTAACAGGAAACAGAAAACATTTTGTTTTGATTTTTAATTAGCGTATTTTTCAGTCGTTTATCGAATTGACAGAGTAACAAGAGCAATTATGTTTAGTTGCAATTGGTGAGCGCGTTTCTAGAAAAATCTGTCCGCTTGTCGCAAACAATGCATTACTCTACTGCGCATAAAAGCTGTCCGCATGCAGATTAACAAGAAGCTGTACACAGCTTGAACTCGTGGCGCCTTAAACTCATTGCAGCATTGATTCCCGAGTGAATTGAGTGCTGACGCGTAACGCGTAACGCGTAACGCAATATTGCAGTAAGCTTACGTTTTTACACTGACACGGTTGGATATATATATATACTGACACGGTTCGATATATATATATATATATATATATATATATATATATATATATATATATATATATATATATATATATATATATATATATATATATATATATATATATATATATATATATTTAAATTAAACGTAAGGATTTTTGACGAACGAGAAAAAAAGTACATCACTTTCATAATGTCCAGTTTGAAAAAAGAAAAAACATCAAATTAATTATTGTTATTACATCAAATTAATTATTGTTATCGTTGGATTCACGTTACGAAACGTGTTCGTAACAAAGCATTTGCTCACTAAGTTTACAGCTGATGGAAGGAGCGAGTGAGTGAGTGAGTGAGTGAGAGAGAGAATTTTATTTAAACACCGTTGCCGATAACCCGTTCATTATGCTTTCACGTATACACGGATTTAACTGCATTCACTAGATTCAGTAGCTGACACTTAAGCTAGACCCGGAGCTCGATCGCTAAGCAAATGGTAAGTTTAATATATAAAACACAGAACTTGCCAAAGCAAAAATCCCACAGGAATAAGCGGCGAACATAATATCAAACGGTCCTATCCATCCATGAACGCCTTGAATTGTCTTGAAAATGTGCAATTGTACGCTGTAGTTCTCGAGTCAACACACGGAGAGATTTTACGGTATGTATTTCATGGCCGAAAGCCATATAGTCGTCGACATACACTTAAATATGCGTGCATAAATTTGCATGCGCTAATGTGACACGAAAAAAAAAAACAAAAAAACAAGACAAGAAGCTGTACACAGCTTGAACTCGTGGCGCCTTTACCTCATTGCAGCATTGATTCCCATGACTTCCAAGTGATTTGAGTGCTTTTACAGAGAAACATAAGCTTAAAATTATGTCTAATCAAAGCGGTCAGTGTAAAACGCAGACTGCAGACTGCAGACTGCAGACTGCAGACCGGGGGTAAAATGCAGACTGAGGGTAAAATGCAGACTGCAGACTGCAGACCAGGGGTGAAATGCAGACTGAGGGTAAAATAAAATATTAATAATAAAAAAACAAGATTTGGGAGTGTTCCTACGCGTACCCGTAATTTTTTTTTTCAAAATCCCGAAAACTCAAACCAAAAGGCGTTAATTCGCCTTAGTCAAACATATTATCAACCTCAAGTTTTTGCTGAACCAAGTTTCCCACAAGCGCCCAAACTAATCGTAATTCTATGCATCTTAATTACCTTTGTTTACGTGTCGGCCATTTTGAATTGTGCTTACGCGATTGGGTCTGGGATCGAGTAACTCTTTCAGCGTTCATAACTTGGAACGCCTTGGAATTGTTCGGAAAACACGACAGCACAACAACAAGGCAAGGTAAACTTGTATGTATCGAGCATAGTTTGTGAAAGACATTCAATCTTTGTACTCGACTTCAATGTATCAAGAGGTTTGTGAATTGATATTTTGCTAAAAGGTGACAGTGGGCAATCCAAACACGAAAAATTATAACATTTCAGCGTTGTCAAATAATCGTTACTATGACCATTCTGATATAAGTCACAAAAGCTGGTCTGGTCAAAAAAGCTGGTCTGCAGTCTGCATTTTACCCTCAGTCTGCATTTTACCCCCGGTCTGCAGTCTGCAGTCTGCGTTTTACACTGACCGCTAAGACCCGAGAAGAAGAAATGCTAACGCGTAACGCGTAACGCAATATTGCCGTAAGCTTACGTTTTCACACTGACACAGTTCGATATATATATTTTCAAATTAAACGTAAGGATTTTTGACGAACGAAAAAAAAGTACATCACTTTCATAATGTCCAGTTCGAAAACAGAAAAAAAAAAAGGAAAAAAAAAAAAAGGACTTTATGGAGATTCGAACTCGGGCCGTCCGGGACTACGCCACAAACTCAATCACTGCGCTGTCCAAGAGCACATACTACCTGAGAACTAAATTTTGTTATTTTAAGCTAGATACGCATCAGAACCCGTCGTGTAGCAGCTGTTCGCAAGATCTGTCGAGATTGGTTATATCTAACAATGGTTTTCATTGTTAGGTCGTTCAATTGTTTTACTTCTATTGTTTCTCGTTCTATTGTATCCATCTAATTGGGTTAGGTCTTGCGACAGCTGCGTGTTTAGGTTGCAAAATCCTTTTAGATCAATTTTAATGTTGCACTAAAAACTCCAAATGCGAAACATCTGTAAGCTTATTGTTGTCTATATTCGTTTACATCAAATTAATTACTGTTATCGTTGGATGCACGTTGAATTCCTGTTACGAAACGTGTTCGTAACAAAGCATTTGCTCACTAAGTTTACAGCTGATGGAAGGAGCGAGTGAGTGAGTGAGTGAGAGAGTGAATTTTATTTAAACACCCTTGTCGATAACCTGTTCATCATGCTTTCACGTATACACGGGTTTAAAAGTAAGACTACACTGCATTCACTAGATTCATTTTCGACCCGGAGCTCGATCGCTAAGCAAATGGCAAGTTTAATATATAAAACACAGAACTTGCCAGAGCAAAAATCCCACAGGAATAAGCGGCGAACACAATATCAAACGGTCCTATCCATCCATGAACGCCTTGAATTGTCTTGAAAGTGTGCAGTTGTACGCAGTAGTTCTTTATCTTGCTTCTGGAGTACACAAACGGGGAGATTTTACGGTATGTATTTCATGGCCGAAAGCCATATAGTCGTCTATATAGACTTAAATATGCGTGCATAAATTTGCATGCGCTAATGTGACACGAAAAAAAAAAAGAAGAAAAGTCAACGCCGGATTTACAACTTGTGTGCTTCGCCACGAGTAAAAAGTCAAAGCCGGATTTACAACTCGTGTGCTTCGCCACGAGTAAAAAACAAATCACAGGCTCCTGCAAAGCAACTCGTGAATACGACATGCTCTAGATATTGCCGGCTCATATTTTAGCTATCCTACCCTACAAAAAGGTGTCGAAATGTAGTCAAATACATAAAACAATAAACCAATCAAAGACCAAATCGAACTGTTCCTGCAACTAGTCGTGTCCTGTGTAATAAGTTAGGTACGCAGATGATTCCTTGATTTCTAAACTTTGCAATTGAACCAGTCTCGTTTTATTTCCTCCATTGGTCATTTTTATACCCCTCTTAAAAGAAGTAATAAAGCCCTTTAGTTATCATTGTCTAACAGTTATGACTAACTTAAATGTGGAATCATTTCCTATATAACATCTAAATATCTATTTATTTTCGACCTATAACGTAATGAATTTGCTTTTGGTTTCTCGGAATGCAGGGAAAGTCCCGGATTTATCAAGTGCGACTGTGCAATTGACTTGTGGTGAGTACTTTGATTCTGTGTAACCTTTATTTTTAATAGTTTTGAATAGGGGTTTTAGGAAAATAATTTCCTACGAACTACAATGGGAAATATTAACAAAACAGTGACAAAATAGATCATTTGAGTTTCGTATCAAGGCTGGTTCTGTTACTTAGAACTGCAGCCATGCAAATAACTAGTCGGCAGACTTCAGTCAAACTGTCGCACAGTTGTTGTCACTTTTTTCACGTTACGTATCTCTTTTGTTATTTCAACTCTACCTTTACTGATCTTAGAAAGAAACCAGGAATATCTTATTCAGTGATTTCTCTGGTGTGAATTTGATATTTGAAGATCTAGACTTAATACACCGCCCGTGCGTGTCTACATTATTTCGCGCTTTCATGATCTTTTCATAATTAGCTGAGCTAGTAAGGCATGATGTTAGAACTGATTTCCATTAGACTAAAGTCATATTTTGGTAGGGGATACAGAAATATTTTGTTTTGTTGTTTAATTATTGTCTTTTTCAGTCGTTTTTCGAATTGACAGAGTTAGAAGAGCAATTATGTTTAGTTGGTGAGCGCGTTTCTAGAAAAATATGTCCGCTTGTCGCAAACAATGCAATGCACTACTGATCATAAAAGTGATCAGCATGCTGATTAAAAATTAAATCAAAGGTTCCTGTAAGCCAACTCGTGAATATGACATGCTCTACATATTGCTGGTTCATATTTTAGCGATCCTACCCTACAAATTAACAATTGGTTCATGCTTTAGCGTGCACTATCGAGTTATGGAGCACGCGGGAAGTTTGGAGACCACGAAAGAAGCGTAAGAGTTGCCCGAGGCGATAGCCGAGGGCAACTCTAGCTTCTTGAGTGCTCTCCAAACTTCCCGCGTGCTCCATAACTCGATAGTGCACAGCTAAAAGCATGAACCAATTGTTTTTTAACATAGTTGTGCATCAAATCCGACGCGAAAAACGGACAACAATATCAGAAGTGATTGTTCGCGGTAAGCGAAATATTAAGCAAAATAGGAATTGTTTTAATTTCAAATTTTCTGTTGAAAGCTCGAGTTTTATTTTACTGCAGTTTAAATACAAAATTCTTTATTTTTAAAAAAGAAATCACGGTCAAGAATGGCACTTGCGATTTGCTCACGCTATCAGCGTGCACTATCGGGATTTTGAGCACGCTTACGTATACTGAATTTGATTGCGCGGTTCTGCTAGCTATGTTATAAAAGGTGTTGAAATGTAGTCAAATACATTAAAGAATTGACCGCGGATCACAGGTCAAATCGAACTGTTCCTGCAACTAGTCGTGTCCTGTGTAATAAGTTTGCTACGCAGATGATTCTTTTATATTGTCGGCCTTACTTCAAAGCTTTGCAATTGAAGCAGTCTTGAATAAATTCCTCGTCTGATCATTGTTTATATCTCTCTGACAAGAAATCATAAAACCCTGTAGTATATTATTCTCTCTTCTAACACTTCTGACTAAGTTAAATGTGGAATCATCTTCTACCTATAACGTAACGAATTTGCTTTTGGTTTCTCGGAATGCAGGGAAAGTCCCGGATTTATCAAGTGTGACTGTACAATTCACAAGACGCGTTGTGGTGAGTACTTTGATTTTGTGTACCCTTTATTTTTAACAGTTTTGTATCGGGGTTTATAGCAACTGTCCTACAAACTACTGTAAGAAATAACAACAAAATAGTAACAAAATATATTATTTGATTTTTGTATCAAGGCTGGTTCTGTTACTTAGAACTGCAGCCATGCATGCGTTCAGTCAAACCGTCGCACAGTTGTTATCCTTTTTTTAACGTTACGTATCCCTTCTGCCATTTCAACGCTTCCTTTACTGATCTTAGAAAGAAACCAAAAATACCTTATTCAGTGTTTTCTCTGGTGTGAAGTTTGATATTTGAAGAACTAGACTTAATACACCGCCCGTGTCGACATTATTTCGCGCTTTCATGATCCTTTCATAATTAGCTGAGCTAGTAAGGTATGATATTAGAACTGATTTCCATTAGACTAAAGTCATATTTTGGTAGGAAACAGAAACCATTTTGTTTTGCTGTTTAATTAGTTCCAGACAGATCGTCTTCAGAAGGTGCTCAACGCCGGTGCTCGATTAATCTTTAGGATTCCCAAGTTTGATCACATTTCGTCCGCCTTATTTCATCTCCACTGGCTTCCTGTAGCTTATCGCGTTCATTTTAAGTTGATGCTTTTAGTTTACAAGTCTCTTAACAATCAAGGCCCACAATACATTAAAGAATATCTGCAGCCACACTCTATTACAGCTCATCACCTAAGTTCCTGCAACCAGGGCCTCCTTAAGGTCTCAAGAACTAGTTTCAAGACCTTTGGTGATCGTGCTTTTGCTCGTTCCGGACCATTTCTGTGGAACAAACTGCCGCTTGAAATTCGAAACAGTCAAAGTGTAGCCATTTTTAAGTCAAAGCCAAAGACGCATCTGTTCAAGCTGGCTTACAATTTGTTGTAGTACTTTTAACATTTTTATATTTTTAATATTTTATCGTTTTATCGTTTATTGTAAAGCGCTTTAGAATATTTTTATAAATTTAGCGCTTTAGAAATGTTAATTATTATTATTATTATTATTATTATTATTATTACAAGTGAAACCGGAAATAATATATTATAATTAATTTAACATATTCCATAGACTATAGTCCAGAAAAGAACTTCAACAACGTTGAAGTAAAATCTGCGCCATTCAAGTAAATCCTGCAAATAAACATGTGTATATACCACATGGCCTGCTTTCTAAAGGTGCTAATTGTGGTATTGGGAGGGTTCATACTAAATATATAGAGTTTGAGGGGGGCAGCAAAAAAATGTCCTTACCCTTAAAGGCCCATGTTCACCCATTCTGCTTTGCACGCTTGTGTTTTTTGTTTTGAAACAGTTGCTCAATGTAGCATTATGATTAGCTGGCACATCGATTTTTCGATTTTCCGTCTGTGCGAAAATCAGCCCGGGCGCGCAAAGCAGATTGGGTGAACATGGGCCTTTAATAGTAAAAATAGGTTATTCAGCATAAAGTTGTGTAATACGGCTGAGTATTTACTGACTAGTAAAAATGCCCAGCTGTATTTACACAACTTTTTACTGAATAAATGTTTATTATACGACAGAAATATTCTCCTAAAGGCTAAGTTTTTGTAGCTGTTTTCCTAGTGCACGGTCAGAAGAGTGTAATAACGTGTCATAATTATTTGCACTCGTTTTGATGCATATTTGCACTTTACAATCATACATTGTATTTGCACTTGTTTTGGTGCATGTTTGTTATGTCAAATGCTACATACATGTTGCAAAATAACACCATATACACTGATTTATAATACAACAGTATTTGAAAAAATACATATTTATTTAAATTTCAATGATAATACATTAAAACGACTTTCTGACACACATAAAAGGTAATTGATTTGACAAAATGTACTGGTCATTATTGTTAAACTATTGTCAATTTCCTTATCTTACCTATATCAACCAGTGTACATTCACTTGGAAGATGACAAAGCTTTAGAAAAAAGTAAGAACATTGTCGTGATCAAATAAACCGTACATGGACATGTATATAACCAATTCACTAAGAAGAATGCCCTATCCAACAAGTGATCTAAATCACTTTGACAGCTCCTCATATTTTTTTGTTTATTACTTTAATTTACTATTTGTTTTCATGTTTTTAAGAAAGAAAGAAATCCAGTTTGCCAATGTTTCAATGTACATGTACCTCAATAGAACCTTAAATGTTTGCAATAATCACTGGGTGGCCTTTTTCGCAGCATCCAGAAATGGCCACAAACAGAACCTCAGAAAGCAATATACCCTGGTTGAGAATGACCCTTTAATGATTTAAAGGGAAGGTCAGATAATTACACTACAACATTGTTTACAAACAGACAATATCATTATTAATTGAAAATATTTTAGTCATTGTAAAAAATTCCATTTACTGTACTAGTTCAGTCATAGAAAATCCACCTTATGCTTATACTGAATATACCAAGGGATGCCTCTTCAACAGTCTGTTGAAATAGAAAACTTTTAATTTAAACATGTTCGCACTTATTGTTTACGTGCATCCTTACTGCACATACAGTTTATGTCACAATGCCATGCTACATCATGCAACTCAGCCGTGCACAGAGGAAGAAAACTAACCACATCAACGGTTGGTAGCCATTGCATTAACTTTGCTAAATAAAAGATGGTGTCACCTCCATTTTTTTGCATTCATTTTTTTAAATTCATTTATTTATCCGGGGACATCTGATTAGTATAGGTAATCATACGGTTTCGAGTTCAATTTGGGATTAATTTGCACGAGTGAGTTTTTCAAAAAGCTCAAAATTGCACGAGCCGCTTCGGCGAGTGCAATTTGAGCTTTTTGAAAAACTCACAAGTGCAAATTAATTCCAAATTGAACGAGAAAACCGTATGATTACTTACTAATAATTATATATACTTATAAAATTCATTAATAATTCATAAGGAAAATACAAAAGAAATGAATGTTTAATGAAGGTTTGTAAACCCCAATACAGATCAACTGAGTTGATGAATTATTAAACAGTAGCATTAACTTTTGATACAGATCTCTGCTGAGCTAATTAGTATGCATTAACTTTAGATACAGATCTCTGCTGAGCTAATTAGTATGCATTAACTTTTCATACAGATCTCTACTCATTGTTTCATTTCATAAGTCAGAAAAAATTTGCATCCATTTTTGTTTGGAATTTTTTTTTTTTGCAATTTTTTTTTCTTTTTTGGGCAAAAAAAGAATTTTTTTTCTTTTCGATTTGTAATTTGCACTGGTGTTACACTTTTTGCACCGGTGTAACACGTTTTGCACTGGTGTTACACTTGAACTGAACTGCTCTCAGCCAATCAGAATCGAGTAATTTTTTCATGTATATTATTAGCATAAATACACACTGTGGCTAGTTTAAACACTACACTGGCCCTGACATGAGTTACTTATTACCAAGCTGTAGCAAAAGTATTACAAAAATACATGTAATCAATGTTAGAAAATTTTTGGCCAACACTCCCCCCCCCCCCCCCCCTCCCCTCCCAAGGGCAACATTCAGTTTTGTTACTTTTCTTCATTAAGAACCACCTTCCTAAGAACTCATGGATCAAGACGTTTTGGCTAAGTAAAATGGGCAATGCAATTACTGTCACTATGCAATGAAAGAGACAATTTCTTGCAAGTTATGTTCTGAGCATGTGTAGTCCATATAATAGGCATAGAACAGTATAACTAAACAATAGTAATATTGTTAATACTGTGCTGTAGCAGTCACACAGTATATATGGAGAGGCCCAAAATATACATGTAAATGTTCAGTATTTACAATGAAAACATAATATAAACATGCATGTAATATAAATCCACAACCAATTATTCTTATTTACATGGAAACTTGTATATTAACAATAATTGTCAAATTAACATACTTTAGAAAGATCACACATTTGCAGTGGGTTTACAATGTGGTGTAGACTTTTATGTCTATAATCCATGACAGTACATGTAGAGTATGTGATGCTTCCTGGGAGAAACAATTTGAATAATATAGTAAGTGAGCATCTTGAATTGATTGATAAATTTTTCAGACATAAAAAAAGGATTAACTGCTGGTATACATGCACCTAGTTCAGCCAAGGGAGGGCTGTCACTAAGGGCCAGGGGCCGGGGATACTAACTTCCATAGGAAAATAGAAGGAAAATAGAACCAAAAGAACTCCCCAGCTGTTAGATTCTGCGCCTACCAATTGCATTTACCCAGCAACTTGAATCTTAGTGACAGCCCTACTTGCTGAATATTGCAATTGTTATAGTGACATTAAATTATTCTTTCACTTTAAGCAAGGCACTGGGGCTTGTAAAAACAGTTTGTAATTTGATTGCCTTTCTACAGGTAAACAAAGAACTAATTGTTTAAGTATATACTTAAGCACTTTACATTTAAGCAATTAGTTTTTTCCAAAGTGTGGAGTGAGCAAGTTCCTTACTGCAGAGCACAAGGGTCAGAAAAATAGAGCATCTTTAGATTCCTAATTGCACATGTAACTGACAATGACAGAAGAGCAAGGCTGATGAAACATGTCTTGCAGAATTGAAACTGTGGTTCTCTTATTGCAAAGTACCTATCTTAAAGTATATATTAAATCTTTATTACTATTGGCATAGATGAGGAAGACGTTATAAATTTGGCTTTGCATCTATGCATGCATATTTTTGTCTCACTGATCTGCCTCATGATTTTGTGGCCTCATGTGTGTTAACTTGAGAAGCAGAAAGAAGAATAACAGCATATAAGTTTTCAAGACAATGCAGGGCATTCATGGATGGATAGGACTGTTTGATATTGTGTTCACCGCTTATTGCCACATGGGATTTTTGTTCCAGCAAGTTTTGTGTTTTATATAACTTTGCATTTCAGTTACGATGGTGGTTTCAAGTGTCAGCTACTGAATGTAGTCTTACTTTTTAGACACAATTTTATGTTCCTCTAGAAAAGCACTCAAAACATTTGGGAATCAAACACTACAATGGGTTAAAGACACCGCAAGTTCAAGCTGTGTACAGCTTCTTGTTTATTTATACCATCCAAGTTTCATTGTCACAGTTTTAATACTATTGATATTACATGGGAGGACAGAGGGAATCCCCTAATGCACCGTCCAATGAAAGGGCTCTAACAGCCATGCATCTCATGAATATGAAACAGCGTAAGGATAATTTTAGTTGTTCTTGATGTTTTGTAATTTAGCAGTGTCACTGTGGTAATTAACACATCTTAGGATGACAGAAATATCCACTGTGTGAAATGAGACAGCTGGATGAGCCGAGTAAGCAAGCAATGACAGCAATACAGTGACATTTTCCATAAATGCTACAAATCCATTTGAAATCCACAGATTGGTTATAATTTTTCATACTAAGTGTGAAGTCCAAGAATTGAAGAGCAAACAGATTTTAAAATATTTTAAACATTTTTGCATGACATAAATATGCACCAAATCATACAAACTCAGATGTAACATAAGTTATATAACATCAGCTCACATGTACACTCTGCTATATTTAACTCACATGCATTACATTGTGTCTCTTAAGAAATTTAATTATTTCTACCAGCTGCTTCTAAAAATATGGTAGAAAGAACTCTGAGTTATAACACATGCTGCAAGATTGGGCATTATTAAATAAATAAATAAACTGTCCCCCCCCCCCCCCCCCCGGGCATTTGTCAGGCATGTTATAACTTTCTCCCCAAGGGTGGGGCATTTACCAAAACAGGTCAGCCTAGGGGTGGGACATTGTCAAAACAACCTTATCTTTCAGATTTTAAAAGTTGACTAGTACAATGCTTAGTTTTTTTTTTAATTTTCAATTTCCTGATTGTCCTCAAAAATACAAAAAACTGAGTTGATAAACATTGTTTGGGCCACACACTTTTCAACACCCTGGATCCAGAGGTCCGTTCTCTGAATATCATGAGTGAAATTAACCGCATAAACGGTTAGAAGAAGGTCGCGAGACGGACCTCTGGTCACTCGAATATACAACCTCATTTCCATGCGAGGATCTAGTTCAGAATCTGAACTAGGTCGCTGATTGGTTTCTCCTACTTGTTTCCAGACTCTATCCGGAGTTAATGATGCAACAGCAACTTCGATTGGCTGGACCAAAACAATTCGCCACGGGCGCGTGAAAAACCGGTTTCCCAAAGTGAAGCCACACAAACAACAATGGCGGACGTAGATAGAGATTGCGGCGTTTTACGATCTTTAAGAAACGCTGTGGATTACTCTTAAGTATCCAAACTATCAAAATATCAGAGAACTAAAGCCAGTTCAGAAAGAAGCGCTGTTGAAATTTATTTATTTATTGACAGGCCAGACACGACTTCGTAATTCGTGTTATCGTGGAGTGTGATCTTTAGAGTTTTGTCTGAACGAGGAAAATTTTTTATCTCTAGCACGGTGGCATGCTTTGGAGCTGCAGGTATTCTCGCTGAACGATTTCGCTGGCCACTGGTAGGTGACAGGATTAATTGCGTGCGGATATCAAGGATTCTCGCCATTGAAAACGGTTGTATCCAGAAAGTTTACTTCTTTGTCTGAGATTAATGTTTGTTTGCTAGGACAATAAAATCTTCTATCTCCTTTTTCTCAACACTCTACAGTGAAAAAATGTCATCGATGTATCTTTTCCACTGGAGTGGATTTGATTTAATATTTCTGTCTCGACCGCGGAATATTGTCACCAGATTTAATGTAAACAAACAGACACGCGTTGGTTCCCAAGGCTTAAAACCGGTTTGGTGAGATATCCGATCCACAAATCGCATGGAAATGAGGTTGTGTACTCGAGTGCCCAGAGGTTTTTATTTTTTTCTCGGCGCGTTGCGCCTCGTAGTCGCGGCTTCGCCGCTCAAACTCGCCGTTTTCACTAAAAAATAAAAACCTCTGGCACCCAGGGTAACTTTTCAAGTGAACCAGAGCAAAATGAAGCAACAGACTGACTGCAGTCATATTCCATTTTGGGCTTTCACACAATTTTCAAGATAGGCAGGCTAGTGCCTTATCTTTCAAGTGCCACAGAAGATACGTAATATCATGGTAAATTGTCATGATGTTGAGGTCTTATTTACCAACATTTCTAAATTCCAATTCGATCAAGAATTTTAGAGGGCCACCTCAGAGTCAAATGTTTTGCGGGAACAATAAATTAAACACATATTTAGAACGAATGAGGGAAGGGATGTAAGTAATACTGAGGAAAAATGACAGATTTTCTAGCATGAATAAAGATCCATTTATTTGTTAACAATTATTGCTGCCACCATTACGTGTAATTATTTAAATAAAATTTTGAACTTGTCCCTGGGCATTTGCACTCTTTCAGAAGCCCCGCCATGGGGATTTGTACGTATAAGCTGACCCCACAGCACAACAAAGAGCCGTTATTCGGCAAATTTTAGAGAACTGCGCTCGGCGATAATCGCAAAATAGAGCACAATAACCTCACACAAAGTCAAATATAAAATTACTAGGCACAGTCTACAAAGCTAACCTTTTTCAAATTTGAAATATCTTCGAATAATCAGATGAATCTTTGCTCCAAGTTGTTTTCGGCTCAGTTTTAGTTCTTTCGGGCGCCGGCGACTGATTCCGTGGATTTTCCCGTGAAACTACGACACGTTGTTTGTCCTTTTTGCTTCACACTTAATTCCAGGCAAGTTTAGCTGATTGTAAACTAAATTTAACTGACGGGAGAGCATTCTTTTCATTAAAGAATTCCACTTTTAAGTGCATTTTTCACTGTTTGAAGAACTCGCAGCGCCAAAAGTTTGACAAAACTCACCGCGTTGCGTTTACCTGTTACGTCATTTTCATGGTCTATACTCTCATCGACCATAGAAATGAGCCAATCAGCGCGCGGGAATTCACACAGTTATTGTAAAATACCGATTTTACACTGTAATTGGAAGCTCAAATAAACACAAGCTGAAATCAGAAACTACTCTTTTCTTCCAATAAAGTGATTCATTTTCATGTGAAATTATTTTACGTCTTATCAGTGATTTATGCATCTCAGTTTCATGCTACTTCTTGATCGCGCCTTCTGTCATGCTGTGTCACGCTGCTTCTGTCATGTTCTCACAAAACCTGATTAAACTGCAGCGCTAATCAATTTTAACAGAATTTAACGGCTTTTTGGGGTCCATCAAGCACTGAACGAACCACTGTTTACCTTGGTTTATCATTTCTCAAGGTGATTATTCGATTCTACATTGAATAAAAAACCACTTGGTTGCTCATTTTTTTTATGTAAGTTTATTGCCGTAAAGATTTAAGCTACTTAAGAGCGGTTTTTGCTTCCATAGAAAAGTCGTTCGAGCTATTATTAGTTTGGTTAATTTCGTAGCTATGAAAATCTTGTGATTATCAACTTTTATCGACGAATTAAACCTGTCGATTGACAATTATCGACGAACATCGAGTACTGTCGACTTATCGACTACGTTTTCGATGATCGAATTTGATCGACATGTATGTTACGCCCTGTGATGTTTTTTTTTCAGCGCTCAAAGTCGCAGACTTTCGCCAATCTGTTTGTAAACAAATACGCTTTAATAATAATTTTAAACTACAACCCAAGACAAAATTAGTTGGGAAGGCTTGTAAAACGCTAAAAATGACACCACCTTTGGGTTTCAGCTCAATTAAAGGCGCGCACAACGCTTTCTATAGCCCCCTTCTCCCCCAAATCCAATGTTGAAGACGTCTATACAAAAGACAGTGTAAGTTAAGTATTTGCGTTAACAGCAACTTTGAAAGAGGGGGGACGAGGGGGGAAGGGTGAAGAAAACAAGGAACCTTCCCAACACTTTTGTCTTTGGTTGTATGAAAACTGAAAAAAACTTTTAACTACTCATAAAATCAAAACTATTAACGATATAGGGCTAAGACATCGTCCGCTAAATGATAATTCATTAGTCTTGCTTGTGTCAATGTCAGAGGTTAAAACGTTCAAATTGACGGATTATTACAAATGTATAATAATGATCAAACGGTAACGGTTGCGTGACATAAAGTCCGTGAAAACCTCGAAATACATTGCACTCTAAACGGCCAAATATTATTACATAGGAAAGCGTTTTAGCAATGTTACGTTATAAGTTAATGTTAATACGTGTTATTACTGAGTTCAATAATAGTTTTCTGGAACGACGCTTCAAAGTGCAGGTCGACCAAAAACATCACGTAGATGGACAATGAACGTGGATCCGAAACGAGAAAATGTCGTTTAGGAGTAACTTGATTGAGCTTTGAATGATATACTAACAACACAAGCAAACAGAAAAAAAAATTGAAAAGCGAATAAAAACGATTATTGGTATATTTATTATCTCTGTGGTAACGACCTGTCAAACTTGCGTGACCTCGGATGAGTACTTCTGCCAACATTACTCCACAATACTCCACACCAAAAAGCACTCAAAAATAGCTTTTAAAAGGTCTTTCATTTCGATTACAGTGGATTGTGGTTAAGAACTTAAAGCTCAGCAGAGGACCCTGTTATAAATCTCTAAAGTAAAGGATTTTCCTTATTTTGAACAATACTCCATTGGGAAACAGTTCTTAAAACATAAATCTAATTATCTTGTTTATATTTCGTACTTTTCGTGGAGTAATGTTTGATTTCTACTGAAATGAAACCGAAACAACTGGATTATTCATTCCAACAAGCCCTTATAACAAAGACATTAACATTGGCCATTTTGCTTTCGTTTACATTGCTTTCAACAGGTATAATTCACCATATATGAATGGAGTAATGTCGCACGTTCGTGGAGTAATGATGCACTCGCACAATTAACGTCGAAAACCGATGACTGATAATTAAATTACTGTTTAGCTTAATAACTGGGCAACACAGTGCCCATAGGGTACCAAGTGCAATTGTTCTGCTGGAGGAATTTGCCCCCAGAAATGTAGACATTTCCATCTTACATTTAACATCCCTGTATTCAGGATTAACTCGACTAACAACGTTCTTTGAAGGTTTGAATATTCAATTTTAACTGAATTATCCTGTTCTGTCCTTGACCAAAGAAACTACTAATAGTTCGATATTCATGCTAGACACAATCACAAAACATTTCATACTATGATAATGTATTTTACGCCTTCAATTGTTGTAGAAAACGAAGTTATCCGTAGACCACACCCAAGTAATCTTCAACACAACCCAAGACAAAATTAGTTGGGAAGGCTTGTAAAACGCTAAAAATGACACCACCTTTGGGTTTCAGCTCAATTAAAGGCGCGCACAACGCTTTCTATAGCCCCCCTCTCCCCCAAATCCAATGTTGAAGACGTCTATACAAAAGACAGTGTAAGTTAAGTATTTGCGTTAACAGCAACTTTAAAAGAGGGGGGACGAGGGGGGAAGGGTGAAGAAAACAAGGAACCTTCCCAACACTTTTGTCTTTGGTTGTAGTTAGATGTGCACAATATCAAATAGAAACTAATAATCAATCGCCCCAAAAGGTCTAAAATAACCCTGAACCCTGTCCAGTTGGACATTAGGTTGAACGTTAAACTTACTACATGTAATTTTAAAACTCAAATCACTTAAGCTAAAGCTTACCTTTTCCAGCTTGACCGGCACATGACCGGCAAACAAGCAGACTTCTTTGCGCTAAATCGTAAGTTAGCCACGAAAAGGACAGTTTGCAAAGCAATTTCGCCAGCCTTTTGTCACTAAACAGGACTCTGAATCGACGAAATAAAATAAATTTTCTGTGCTGATCGTCGGCGGTATCGTGAAAACTCGAACAAGTCCTCCCGCTGACCATGTCCTACAAACCCGAGCAGGGTAGGGGAAGGAAGTGGACCGAAGGGGGAGGGGAGGGTGGGGAATAAAAAAAATCTAACCCCTGATCGGTATGAAAGAAAAATGCTACAAACAAACTGCCAACGCCATTGGTAAGAGGTAAGATAAAAACCACTTATGCAGATTTGTTTATAATTTTAAACTGAAAAGTCGCTGAACAGGATCAGGAAAGGATGGATTTCCAACGAGTAAAACTTTTTTCGTCACCTTCATTTTTACTCAGTTTTACTGGAGGAGTAATAATGGCCTTTATTATACACAAAAATGGCATAAATTTTAACTGGGTGGAAAAACGGGGATTTATTTAGTTAATAAAAACGGAACTGGAACCGGAACCGAGCCAAAAATCAGTCAACTTCCGTGCGTTCTGATCACGTGATTTAAGACGTCATGCTAATGACGTTGATAAGGAACTTATTTTTATACTTATATCTACCAACATACCAATTTTTTCAACTTTGCATTCCACCCTTACAAAGATACATGTATACAAAGATACTTGTCCCCAGACCCCTATTTGCTCATGTGTATAGCCCCATTAATTTTGAAAATCCAGAACCATACCGGGCATGACGAAATGATACAAGTGAATGCCTTCCTTGCCACGTTGACTCACTTGACTGTATTTGCATTTATCAAAGCATGTTCCTAAAAAAACGTTAAAAGGCACTTATGGGCATAGTCACGTGACGGATGACGTCATCACACTTAGTCGATAAAAATAGGTATTTTATGGTAGGTGTGAATAGCACGTGGTGTAGTATCCTCATTCACTCAAAATTGACATAGTTATTTGGCATGGAAATTTTTTCTGGTGCAAAGGGTACTGGGAAGGTTTTTATTATAATTATAATATGTTATTTAATTATTATTATTATTATTATTATTATTATTATTATTATTATTATCTTTAGTTGGTGAGCGCGTTTCTAGACAAAATGTCCGTTGGTCGCAAACAATGCAATGCACTGCTGATCATAAAAGTGATCAGCATGCAGATTAAAAATTAAATCAAAGGCTCCTGTAAGCCAAAAGATAAAAATAAAAATAATAAATATAATAAAAAAAAACAATTCAGTTTCTATATTTAAAGGCCCACTTTCACCCAAACTGCATTGCGAATTTAACGCAGTCGAAAATTCCCAAAAGAGCCAATCACGAGCGAGCCCGTGTTTTGAAAACAAAAACAAACGACCGCAAAGCCGAATGGGTGATAGTGGGCCTTTAACCAGTCTGTTTGTGCAAACAACTACAGGCGCCTTAGGCTCCGTATACACCTATTCGGATATATTTTAAGGTGGCTCCAAGTAGTTTTTTTTGGGTCACACTTTCCTTTTTGAATGCGCTTATACATAATCCTACACTGTGTGGATTATAGCACATTTATTCGCTTGTCGCGGGTAGCCCCAACAAGCGAATAGCGGGTAGCCCCAAAGAAATTTTGGAAAAACTGTTTTTCGCCATATTTGTTTACCGTTGCTATGGAAACGCATAAAAAGAGCATCATCCAAAACTTTCATCCAAGCCTAACATCTGGTATCAAAATCAGATTTATTGAGCTATAGAAAGATTATGCATAATCGCATTCAAAACGGGAAGTGTGAACCCCCCCCTCCCCCCCCCCCCCCCCCCCCCCCGTGGCGCCCTGTGGCGGATTGGCCTTCCGTCTACACGTATTCCTCGAATTCGTCTTACGAATTTGAAACTTTTTGAATCCGCTCTTGAATACGCTACGAGTACGGCATGTCCGGACATTTTTTTAATATGCTGACGCAACAATATCGATCCAGTCTTTAACCGCGCGACGAAAAAAAAGTCTTTTACCTCGGTGGGATTCGAACACACGACCTCCGGATTAGATCTTCCGTCGCTCTACCGCTTGAGCCAAGAGGCCGTACGGAAGCAGATCGCGATTGTGGTAATAAGTTGGTCCCTCGTGTGGTCCCTCATTTCCTTACTAGGGTTAAGGCTCAGTACAGGGAAATTTATGGGTTTAACTTAGCACTATAATTTACACACAGAGTTAATTCTCTGATTCCTTTTTTGTATCACCAGTGCTACGTGGCTCGACATTTATTTGTACCCTTCACATTTTCATTGCAACGAAATACAGTAAAACCCCGCGTATAAGAACCTAGATTTTTGAAAGTTAGCCTAAACAGGTTCTTATGTAAATGGTGCTTACCAGGAAATTAGGCTAAACAGGTTCTTAAATATGTTCTTATTTTCTTAAGAAAAAAGTGACTCATTTTCGGTAGGTGTGGTGTATAATTTATAACAATTATGCAGAACTTATCTAAACAATGATAGTATGTGCACTTATACCAACCCTGTATGCACTTTAATTGAGATTGTCATGTAGTATTTTCACTGAAGAAATACAGTTATTTGTTGTTGTGTTCATATAGACATGTTATTTATCTGAATGGCATTTCCAGGGTTCTGGGTCATTTTCATTACAGTTTGTGAAGACTGCTTATTTTCTTTCATTTATAATTTTTTAGTTTTGATAAAATAAGAACCTGCTTTGAAATTCTAGTCTAAACAGGTTCTTATTTAAAGTGAGTCTAAATAAAAAATTTTAGCCTAACAGGTTCTTAAATTCTAGGTTCTTATACGCGGGGTTTTACTGTATCACCTTGTTACTCACGATCTGCTCCGTACGGCGTCGTGGTTCAAACGGTGGAGCGACGGAAGATCTAATCCGGACATGGGTTCGAATTCCAACGAGATCAATTTTTTTTTCTTTCCCTCGTGTGGTCCCTCAATTTCTTACTAGGGCTAACGCTCAGTACAGGGAAATGTATGGCCGGTTGACCTTAGCACTATAATTATTTTTTTACACGCAGAGTTAATTCTCTGATTCCTTGTTAGGCTTACATAGCCTACCGGCCTTTTTTTGATTTACCTTGGAACATTCAGAACTGCTTTTTTGATTAGCGAAAGTATGGATAAGATAAGATTGGCATTCTATTACACAGGAAAAGTCGGCAATTTTAGAGTTTAAAGTTTTGGTGCAGCATACTGGAAAGCACGTTCGCCATAGCGTGACAACTTTGCACGTGGGATTTTTAGGAGCTGATGGGTCGATGAGCTTAGTAGTCTAGTGGGTTTATATAGCTGTAACATGTCTGAAATATAACCGGGGGCTAATCCATTTAGGGCCTTGCCAGTTAAAAGTAATAATTTAAATGCTATTCTTTGCTTAACTGGTAACCAGTGTAGCTATTTAAGAATTAGCGTTATATGGTCATATTTACTGCTACAAAGTCATGTTATAAGGCGAGCTGCAGAGTTCTGAACATTTTGTAAGCGATCGAGTAAATATTGCGGAAGTCTATACAATAACGAATTGCAGTTACCAAGTTTGGTAGTAATAAAAGCATGGACCAAAGTCCCTGTATCTGATATCGACAGACAGTTCCTTATTTTAGCTGTTACGTAAATGGTAGAACGATACTGTATCTAATACATATATTAGATACATGTTGTTCTAAAGACATGTGTTGAACAAAAATAAACCCAATGTTCCTTGCTGAAGAAGATGATTTTATATGTTCGCCGGCGACAAAGTCTATTGATGGGCGAGTATGGTGGGGGGGGGGGGGGGGGGGGGGGGAGCACACAGTACAGTTCAGTTTTTTCGCGGTTCAATTTCAGCATGTGGTGCACTAACCACGAGTTTATCTCATTGATACAAGTCTCGATGCATGCTATAGCTTGTTGTTGATCTGACTGAGTCAGTCTAAAAGAAAAATGAAGTTGCGTATCGTCCACATATAAGTGATAATCAAGGCCATGACTCCCGAATGCAAAACACTATGGATACATCTGCGTTGGGCACAAAAACTACGACACGCATAAACCAAAGTTCACTTCTTGTACTTTCTTATCGACAGCGTTTTTTCACGGATCTCATGAATTCTTTATGAATATTTATTTTTCATAATATTTCAACCAAATGTATTCACGAGCTGCCCGTGCTCATGGAGCATGGGGATGGCTTTCAACTATCAGCTAGTACTAATGCGTTTAATGGACGATTCAGATGCCTGAGTTGATATTTGCTGCTATATCCACTTTCTTTTATTTGGCTCAAGAGAACAAGTTGATAGGTTTATTTCATTATAATTTAGCTCCAGAATTGTGGACATTTTAATAAGTTTGGTACACAGATGATTGCTTGATATTGTCGGTCCGATAGTTAATCTATGCATATGAACGTACTTAAATGAAATTTTCCCCATTGGTCATTGTTATACCTCTCTAGTTATAATTTTATTTTCAAATTTTCCTTTGATTCAAAATATTTTTTTAAGTCCTTTTTATTCTATTTAATGACCAAGTTACATATGGAAACATTTCGTATGTAACATTCATAAATTAATGTATTTTCGACCTATGACGTTTTTTTTAACGGCTCTGCTTCTGTTTCTTGAAATGCAGGGAAAGTCCCAGATTTATCAAGTATCGCTGTACAATTGACAAGTTGCGTTGTGGTAAGTACTTCGATTCCGTGTAGCTTTTTATTTTACTAGTTTACTTGGGAGTTTATAAAAAATTCCGTACGAACTACGTTGGGAAATATCAACCAAATAGTGACAAAATAGATCACTTGTATCAGGGTGGTTCTACGTTACCTAGAACTGCAGCCATGCAAATAACTTGTTATTTGACTTCAGTCAAACCGTTACACAGCTGTTATCACTTTTGTAACGTTACGATCCCTTGTGTAATTTCATTGCTAGCTTCACTTGCCTTAGAAACAAACCAAGGATACCTTATTCAGTGCATTCTCTGCTATGAATTTTTATATTCGAAATCTAGATTGAATACACCGCCCATGTCGACGTTACTGCTCGATTTAACGATTTTTTAAGAGTAGTTATAAGCCTTGCAAAGTTGGAAATGACAAGTTTTAATCTCTACTTAATTTTTATGTTGAGATAGGTAATCTGGTTGCCATGGTAACCGCGATTGATCATGCCAGACTCAGGCCCATGTTTTGACCAATAATGTCACTCTCAAATAGTAAACTCTCCATCCCTTCCTCTCCCCTTCCCTCTCTCGCTCTCTCAATTCCTCCCTCCTCCCCCGTTTTATCCCTCTTCCTTAACAACAAGTAAAACAACAAAATTACAATGTTTAAAGTACAACCAATAATTTCAAAATCCAAATGTGTCACCAAACTGTTTCGTTTTTGTTTGACGTTTTAGCTACCTTGTGTTCTTCCATTCCGTTTTAAATTTTTTAATTTAAAAATCGGGAGGTACCTCATAGTAAAACCCCAACAGATTGTCGATTGAGACAGATTGTCGTCAGCGTTTACTATACCTCATAGTAAAACCCCTATATGAGACAGATTGTAGTCAGCGTTTACTATACCTCATAGTAAAACCGCAACATGAGACAGATTGTAGTCATCGTTTACTATACCTCATAGTAAAACCCCAACATGAGACAGATTGTAGCGGAGCACTTGCCGGGCTAAAGGCCCGGCTGCGCAGCCCCATACTCATAGAACCCATGCCCGTCATTTTTAATGGTCATGGCGAGCGGAATGTTTCGCGGGCGCGTTGTGTGCCCGCCGTGCCGTACGCCCGCCGTGCCGTACGCCCGCCGTGCCGTACGCCCGCCGTACGCGATGGGCTAGCTCGCGGGCGCGTATGACTTCGCAAAACATGCGCGTACGACGTCATATTGAAACCAAAGCGAGGCTTTGTTTTTTCCCGCGGTTACAAGGCCGAATGTCACGTCAACTGGAAAAACATTTGATGTTTTGCTGTGAATTTACTAAGCGGAGAAAACCGTTTTAAAGGCGTTATTTCCCTGAATATTTCGCGGTTTGCTACTCAAGACAAGGATTCTAAGTAAGGGATACTCAGAAGCCGCTTTAGTGGAAAAAGACGAGCTTTCAGGAATAAAATCTTGCTTCGGGGAACTTCATGTATTACGTTTTTATCAATGCGGGAGATGTTTGTTTTTTTTACGGATTTCAGAACCAGAAGCGGAGAATTGAATTTCCAAGCAAGCGAGGGACTTAAAGGTGAAACAGATTACATTTTTCGATGGGAATTTATCTCGATATCAATCTGTGATTGACTTTTTCTTTGTGTTCTCGTTAGTTTTGAAGAATTGTTTATAAACGTGTAGCTTAAATTCAGTTGTATTAATTTCTTGAATTTCATCGAAGACACGGCTCGACCTCGATGTGATATAAATGGTACGCGTTTTGCTTTTTAACATAAACTAATGGAGATTTGAATAATTTTTTTCGAAAGAAGATTGTGTTGTCCATTTTTATGTGTTTGTTCATTCATTACATAGATTGAAAAGCGATTTTATGTAAACAAAACAAGACTTAGATTTTATTCTAGCGTCGCCTTATGCAAATATGTTTGTGTTTTTTTACATTTTTGATTTCCAAATCAGTTTCTCGGGCATTTTTTGACAAGCAACAACTGTATTTTATTCGGAAAATAGTCGTAATAGTTATTGTAGACAGAGAAAAAGTTGTTTTTGCGAACTTTTGTACGGTCTAAATGTACTGTGCAGACGGTCGGGTAATACTGTTTTTGAGAATTGCTAAACATAGCCCGGTCGTCAATCTTAATTCTTGTGTTTCCGACCTTTCACCTAAGTTAAGTTTCATCTTAGTTAAGCTTGTTCAGAGGGTCTTCAGAGGGCTTCGCTGTTAGGCTAAGCCTAACTATATATATTAGTCATCGTTTACTATACCTCATAGTAAAACCCCAACATGAGACAGATTGTAGTCATCGTCTACTACACCTCATAGTAAAACCCCAACATGAGACAGATTGTAGTCATCGTTTACTATACCTCATGGTAAACCCCCAACGTGAGACAGATTGTAGTCAATGTTTACTATACCTCATAGTAAAACCCCAACATGAGACAGATTGTAGTCAATGTTTACTATACCTCATAGTTAAACCCGAACATGAGACAGATTGTAGCGGAGCACTTGCCGGGCCGAAGGCCCGGCTGCGCAGCCCCATACTCATAGAACCCATGCCCGTCATTTTTCATGGTCATGGCTAGCGGAATGTGATATATATATAGTTACGGAGCAGAGTCCGCTACACAAAATGAAAAAAAGAAAGAAGCAAATTGTCCCAATTTAAAATGACGTCGCCACTTCCGACAAATTAATGACTGAATGTATTAATTAGAAAGCAAAAGAAAAAAAAAATAAGAAAGCGCAGTGTAGGCGGATTTGAACCTGAACCAAGCGAGCGCGAAACCACACACTACGCCAAATGACCATCGGGATCAGAATTAGTTGAATATAATCTATAATAAGTATGTAACAAAAATGCGAACAAGAATGTAGTAGAGCCCAAAATATTCTCCTGTAAGTTATAAACATTAACTTACAGGAGAATAAATTTAGTAACTTTCTCTCGGTGTTTTAGTATTATTTTGTAAATAAATAAAGATACTGTAGCATGGTTTTGACCAAAAATGGTAAAAATCCCCGTGACACGGCCCTTTTAAAGAGCGAAGCAGATAGCAAAGCACGCGTGCGTGGGTCGTCTAAAACTGTGTGTGTGAGTGTGTGTGTCTTAAATCTAAAAGAAAACGGATCACAGAAACACTGTACAACCGGCGAGAGGCGTCGTGGTTTATTTTAAGTTGTTTAGTTCCTGCAGCCTTTATCTCTGCCAATTTAAGGAAGGACTATCTAATTTTTGTTACAGCAACAACAAAGTGCACTTGTTGTCTTGGTTTGTCTGTTATTAACAAAGCATAACTGATGAAGTTGATCTATGTTGTGCAAGACTGGGACATGGTCTTATGTGTCCAAAATAGAAATCAAAGGGCTCTTAAAGCCATCTCGTTAATGCGAGAGAATCTAAGGTTAATAAAAAACAACAAAAACAACAAGAATTGGAAACGTTGGGTGCCTTTGATAGGTAAATGTAGTAAAGACGTGACAGGTAATATGTGTAAAGCTGCTGAATGGTCTATTGAAGTTGAAAGATTGAAAATACCTGTATGTCTAATCGTAGACTTAGACACTGCAGTCAGAGGACTTAAGGGCTTATATATATATATATATATATATATATATATATATATATATATATATATATATATATATATATTTATTTATTTACTCAACTTTAATTATACAGATCTTAACATTAGGAGCCACCAAATCGATAAAAGTCATGAGCAACAAAATAATCACGAGTGTGAATGTAAATAATTTTCATGTTAATCTAGCATATTTGTTCAAAATAGTCTTCATTTTACTGAGGGGAAACTTCAACTTGATTATATTAAGCGAATGAGGAGGCGAATTTGGTTGCTACGGGGGGAAATTTGTGAGGAGGGATGGGGGGGGGGGGGGGCAAAACTACTTAGATTCAATCTATCTTGACTAGAGAACCCTTTTACTTAGTTAATTTTTCTATTTTTTGTATCAGTCACAGTATTTTAGTAGTATGGCATTACAATGGCGATTTTGTTATCAATCGAAATTTGGGAAAGATGTATGAAGGTTAAAAAAAATTACTATCTTTATTAATTGATATTTTAACAGAACTAAAATATATTGCAACGATTTTCATTTGGGATTAAAATCGATTTACTGGCAATGTTTTTCAACAGCCAATTTATATGTGCAGTGTATATGTGGATGTATGAGACAAAACAAGAACTTTGTGCAGGTGAATAAGTTCAGTGAGAAGACTTAAATCAAAGGGCTCTTAAAGCCATCTCGTTTATGCGTTAGAACGTGAGGTTAACAAAAAAGAAGAATCTTGATTGGGGGGGGGGGGGGGGGGTAAAATCGAATGTTCAATCTTTCCGAAGAGTACATACGCGACAAAGATTTTATGAACAAGGCAATAATGTCATTTTATTCCGCGAGACATTTAGTTATTGAAGCAACGGATGAACAGGGATGAAGTTCACTTTACAGTAGAACAGACAGTGGAGTCTTGCTAAATAAAGAACGTAAAGGCTACGGCATGAAGGCTTTAAAATTCATTTGCCGGTGACTGCAGAAGTGGTTAGAACTAGTGGAGGCTCATCAACGGTTTTTGACTGTGAAATGAGTGGTTGTAAGTGAATGTTATAAGTAGCATTGTTGTGATCATCTACTGGTGCATTTGTAGGACATAAATAGGAAATATTCATAGGATAATTTTTTTCTTTTGATTTTACATTAAGAACTCTTCGATTTAAAATGGCAATATCATGTTTAGTATGTTTTCCCTTTCTCATGCGATTAAGTAGCTCTGCAAATTTTTTGGCATCTTTTTGTCTCATTATTTCTAAATTCAAACATGGTTGAAACTGGAAAACTTGAATGTCGTGTGTAAAATGTATTGCCTCTAATATGTAAAGCCGCTTTCCCAGTTGGAGCTGTTTTCAAAACTTTAATATCATCTGGATTTTCTCCTGCAATACTATTGAAATGTTTGACTGATGAGTGCTTCATATGGCAATGATTCAATATTCCAAAACCGACAGAACAAAAGCCAAATCCATACTCTTGCATAATCAAGCCGAAAGTTTTTTAGTTAGCTTAATCGGCAAAATCTTACCTTTCTAACATACTATTACATAATCATGACACCTCAACATTTAATGCCCATTTAAAATTGAAATAACTCTTTCATAAATCAAACCGTAATAGCAATGATTCAGTATTCCAATGACTGCTAAAAAAGGGACATTAACGTTAATTGTGCGCAAAAGTAAATCCATTGTATAATGCAATCAAATTAGGCCCCTCCACATATGCCGAATCTAATATAAATGAGCAACAACAACATATTTTGCCAGGAGCCATAGTCACCGAAAGAAACCGTGAGCGTTGGCCCCACGCATGCAAAGCCATATTAAAGACGTCTTGAGCTATTTTTCGCAGAAATTGCGCCACCATTGACTCAATGAGAAGTCCGGCACCTACTACCTTACGATATTTAACGAGAATACTTCGTATTTAGATGCAACCGTTCCAGTTTCTTTGCAATTTGGTTGGACCACATTTAGTACAACAAAACACAAATATGCGACGAGAGAGGCATGAAAATAGAACGCTTTTTTTTCCAATTTGATAGCTTTTTCTGATAAATGACCACAACTGGCTTCTCATTGGCTAAAATTAATTGCCAAATCGCTTAAGCTACCTGCTTTCGTGCCTTAAATTTAACGAGAGTTCAATTCAATTGAGCTGTCTCGCTTTAATAACTTTAAGCGAGTTGAAAAGCAACTCTTTTCACGAAATTTCCGGTTGTCACTCGCTAATCGACCACATCTAGTACAACAAGACGCAAATATGCGACGAGAAAGGCATGAAAATAGAACGCGTGCTTTATCTCCGATTTGACAGCCTTGTCGGATAAATGACCACAACTGGCTTCTCATTGGCTAAAATTAATTGCTGACTCGCTTTCCTGCCTTAACTTTAAGCAACTTTTCACGAGATGTCCGGTTGTCACTCGCTAAGCGACTTCACTTTAATATATTTTAAAACATCGATCATTCATATATTCCATAGGGCCTGGTCTGTTAAATGTTGTTTGATGTTTGATATTTTTCTTGTAATTTATTCAGATGTGGATCGGCTGAAATATCTCTGTTTTCCGTTTTTCGATTAGTGGTACGTCTGTTAGCGTTAAGTGGCAGTCCCGCTAAAAGCGGTCCGCTCGATTTCGCGACCAAAAATAGTTTTCCTTTATTTTTTGCTGGTCAAAAGGCTTTGGTACACGTGTTTGAAATACACAATTCTTTTTTTTTTCAAATTCTTTATTTTCGCCCTGCTACAACTGAAGCAAGAAACGAATTCAGGCCGTCTCGGCCCTTTCGACGGTACTATAAGAAGCAAGGGCTGACAACTCCGTAAAAAAAGTAACGCAACAAACCGAAAGTTTAAATGCAACTGCGGATAGGTATTTCGCCGTTATTGCGGATCGTCACCACAGTGTAGCAACAAGTTCGAGTAACTAACCTGACTGAGTTAGCACTTTCAAAAATGTCCACTTGGTTTTAAACTCCGGATATGACCCTGTCCACGTGTACAGCTTATGCCATACACAATGAACAAAACAGTTGAGAAAATCATGCCACTATTGCAAAACTATCTGCCAGAGAGAACATGGCCAAACCATGTGAAAAAAATGACGCAACACAACGGATGTTTCTACGTAGCGCGCCTCTCAAAAACCATCAATTTTAGTCTCCCGATCACCGTCGAAACCCGGGGGGGGGGGGACTCCCATATGAACGGGGCGGGGATGCTCGTCGTCTCGCTTAGGGGTGTAAATTTCGGATTTTGGTCTCGCTTAGGGTGTTCTGGGCAAAACGCCATTATATTTTGCCGTCAAAGTCTCGTTTAGGGTTGCACGCGAAGAAACATTAATATAATACATTTGTCTGTGTTTAAAAATGGTCTCTTTTAGGGGTCAACAAAAGCTTGAGCCACACCCAGATTGGTCTCCTTTAGGGGTTAAATTCAAAATTTGCAACGGGCATCCCCGCCCCTTTCATATGGGAGTCTCCCCCCGAGCGTCGGTGGTGGGGGTGTTTCGCTGGGACCTAAGAACCTCTACCCCATCTCAGATTTAAAATTTCTATTTTTGCTACCCCATCTCAGACCATACAGTTAAATTTGGTAAAAGGCTCTTTATACAAAAAAGGGGTTTGTTTACAAAAATTGACAGAATTAGGCGTCAAACCCATACTCGCTCATTGAATCGACTTCTACAGGCACGGTTCCAGATGAAAAATGTACCGGAAAAAAATGACAAAACACTTAATTCGAAAATTGAACGGAAAAGTATACCCCATCTCAGACTTAGTGGGCAAAACTAAGACCCCATCTCAGACCCAGAAGGTCAAAAACCCGACCCCATCCAGCGGCACATACCCGTATAACTTATATATGGGAGATCCCCCCCGGATTTTTTTAGGTACTGCTAATTAGTATAAAGTTAAAATTTGGGTACACGGCAGTTAATTTGGGATAATTCAGATCATTTGGAACCTATTTACGCATCTCTTTTCAAGCTAGCGATGCAAACATCTTAGTCATATAAGAAGGATACAAAAAAAAAAAAACTTTTCTCTTTGCCTCTGGGCACAAGTCATGAAATGTTTTCTTATTGCTGAAGGGCCAGTAATAGATTGGAAGTCCGATGATCGGATTTCACCGTGCAGCCTCGTCACATAATTTGTTGAATTTTAAGTCAAAATTTACATTTCTTGAATCAGTTTTTCACTTCCTAATGTAACATTGCCTTGTATTTATTGTATTTGAAGCGCACAAAACGTTCAAATCACGTTCACCGATTTTTCATATCCAAAACATCATCACCATAGGACAAAAAAGAAACGAAAATGCCTCGACCCTGTGTAGAACAACACCCTCTATTTTAGGACCCTGTCTAGGACACGACTCGTGCGTGGTTATTAATCTGAGCTTTAAAAAAATAGTAGACGGATCTGAAACTAAAACGACTTCACCTTCGCATGAATATGCTAATCACGACAAGGGAAGTCACCACAAGCACTACGTTAACTGGAACCATACCCTGTTTAGGACAGACTTGCGTTAAATTATATACCCTGTTCAGGACAAAAATACCAAAAACCATACCCTGTCCAGCGGCACGTCCCCGTATAGGTCATATAAGGGAGTACCCCCCCCCCCCCCCCGCGCCGGGTCACGCTCATACAAAGCCTTTGAGCGGACAGCAAACTTTGTCTGAGTCACGCACCCCTTCAGTTCACAAAATACTAAATAAGCTTATAACATGTGAGCCATAACATCTTTAACAAATGCATTACAAGTTATCTCAATTATAAGCATCCTTGACCTGACCTCGGTCAAAGTGATTGTTGACATAAAGATCATGTTCTATTTCTCATTTAATTAAAGTTGAAGTTTTCCAGCCTGTGTCATTCAAAATTGATTATGCTTTTAGCAGCAAATCTTATCACTGAAAGAACAATGAACGATAGAAGAAAATCACGTTTCATTAATGTTTCATGTACAATGTAATTGCTCACCTCAAATTCTCTCTTCTCGGGGCGTTATGTTATCACATAAATCATCCTTTTTTCCCAACAGACTAGAGATCCCAACGGCTTGGTTATTGGAAACGGTCCCATCAGCATAATTCGTTGAAATATCAGATTGCAAATGATCAATATGATTCAACAAAATTGAGGGAATACTTTCCCAAATTCTGCATGTATTACAAAGCAGAAAGTTTTCCACTAATTTAGGCTGCTCTATCTAGTGTAGAAACTCTCTTCTCTGCAGAATCGAGACATCTTTGTTCTCGCGCTTCGCGCTCGTGTCTCGCGCTACGCGCTCACGCCCCAAAACCCACTTGAGCGCCCCCGACCGAGAAGAATGGCTCGTTTTAGGCGTATTTGTCTCATTCAATACAGGCCGTAAAAATCACTTCAGGCCGGATTCTCGCTATGTCATTCCGGCTATAATTTTTCGTACGGGTTTGACCCTTTTTAATCAATTAATACCAGCTACGAAAAGCGCGTGAAGCATTTCTCATAGACAAAGCAAAGACGTTAGAACCACTTGGAATCAACAGACGCGACGAACTTCATTAACTTTCTCATCACTAGTCAGTTTAGTTTATCACCCGTCAAACCCTTCACCAATCATATTCATTGTTTTTGTTATTTTTTAGTTTTTTCAAAACCACTTGTATAACGGTTTTACACACTGGAAAATTTGGACCATTTACAGACTTGATAAAATGTCTATAAATCTTGAATTTACAGACTTGGTACTTTCACCCGTTAAAAACAAAATCTCTGTAAATTATTTTGACAGACATTTTTTATAGTTTTGTTATCTTGTTCTTTATAAAATGTTTGTAAAATGTTTATAAATTCTAGGAGCTGTATTGAGAGGAAAGACTGACAATTTACAGACTTTATAAAATCTGTCAACAATGTTTGTAAATCTACTATTTACAAAGATTTTATAATACCTGGCTTCTGATATAAAATGTCTGTAAATGGCACTGCGTAATTTTAATTTTAATTCAGTTACCAAATCTCTGTAAATTTATGTGGTCCCCAAGCGCAACATCTAATGACAAACAGAGAATCATAAAATCTCTTTAATTTGACACAATCAAAAATAATCTACATCCAGTGTTCACTCACATAATGTAAGAAATTCAAAATACAACCTTTTGGTTCCTAGACCGAGTACTGAAGCAGGCAAACGACGTTTTCAATGTCGCGGTTCTGTTCTCTGAAACAAATTGCCTTTGAGTGCTAAGATGTAGCCCACTCTTAGCTCTTTTAAATCATGCATTTACTTTCTATCTGATTTAATTACAGATAAAGGGTATTTTTGTAGTTTTTAGTATAATCCCGTATAGATCATGAATTTAGTTAGATAATTCAATTTAGTTAAGTAATTAATCTATTGTTGTTTAAGGCTCGACAGAAAAGCATGTATTATGAATTGACACCGCGTACGATAAATAAAGTTTACCTACCTAACGGAGCATTATAAAATATCTGTAAATTGACGCAACCGGGGATAATAAAATCTCTGTAAATTGACACAAACGGGGCATTATAAAATCTCTGTAAATTGACACAAACGGGGCATTACAAAATCTCTGTAAATTGACGCAAACGGGGCATTATAAAATCTCTGTAAATTGACACAAACGGGGCATTATAAAATCTCTGTAAATTGACGCAAACGGGGCATTATAAAATCTCTGTAAATTGACGCAAACGGGGCATTATAAAATCTCTGTAAATTGACCCAAACGGGGCATTATAAAATCTCTGTAAATTGACACAAACGGGGCATAATAAAATCTCTGTAAATTGACGCAAACGGGGCACTATAAAATCTCCGTAAATTGACGCAAACGCGGCGTTATAAAATTTCTGTCATTTCACGCAAACTATTTTTTTAGTGAAGAAGGCATTTTACTCGATATTTTGAGTTAGTTTACTTAAAATTTGACTTAAATATTTAATCCAACACAGTGAGTTGAAACAACACCTTATTTTTGCTCTTATTTTTGAGAAAATCAAGTGGAAGTCACTTTTACTCAAACATACGATTAAATACTTACTCACCGCAAGAAGTAATTGTTTCTCACTCAAATTCAGACATGAGTTAATTCTTAAAGTGAGTTGCAACAACTCTTTCTTTTTAGTGTAACAGTCCGACATCTACTCAAATGTGAGCAAAAGCACACTCATAAGAGATTGCCGCTTCGCGCCGGCGAGAGCGGGGAAAAAAAGTATCATTGAAAGAAAAAAAGCTATATTTTAAAATACAAGACACAGTTTAGTCTCATGTACCATTTGGATCACAAATCTTTACTTCACATGTCAATGAAAAAGTTAAAACCAGTGAGGAGCACTGTACAGCTGACACACTGAGCATTTTAATAGCGGAGCACTCGTCAGGCCGAAGGCCAGGCTGCGCAGCCCCATCATAGAACCAGAGAACCAAAGAACCCATGCCCGTCATTTTTCATGGTCATGGCTAGCGGATTGTTTCGCGGGCGCGTTGTGTGCCCACCGTCGCGCAGGGCTAACTCGCGGGCGCGTATACCGCGTATATCATTCGGGATCTTTGCAATTTCACGTCACCTGGGAAAACACTGCTGTGCTTCGCGGAGAAAACCGTTTTAATGAAAGTCGTTATTCTCTTGCATTTTTTCACGGTTTGCTACTCAAGACGGATACTAATTAAAGGATACTCAGAAGCCGCTATAGTGGAAATAGAATAGCTTTCAGAGAAAAAATCTTGCTTCGAGGATGGGAGCAATGCGGGAAGATGTTTGTCACTTCGGGTTTCAGAACTGAAGAAGCGGAGATTTAACAATTTCCAAGCAGTGGAGGGACTTCAAAGTAAAACAAAATACATTTTTCGATGAGAATTTATGTTGATATCAATCTGTGATTGACTTTTTCTTTGTGTTCTCGCTAGTTTTTGAGAATTGTTTATAACACGCGCTCAATTAAATTCAGTTGTTTTGATTTCTTTCATCGGAGAAATCTCGGCTTCGATGAGCTCTTAATGGTTCGCGTTTTGCTTTTAAGCATAAACTTTTCGAGATTTGTGTATTTTTTGCAATTTTGATTTCCAAATCAGTTACTCGGACAATTTTTTTTTTATAAGCAGCAGGTGTATTTTATTTGGAAATTAGTCGTACTAGTTATTCTAGATAACTTTTGTACGGTCTAAATGTACTGTGCAAACGGTCGCGTAAGTCTGTTTTTGAGAATAACTAAAATTAAAAGATAGTCCGGTCGTCAATTTTATTCTGTGCTTCCGACCTTTCACCTCATTTAAGGACGTTCGCGCCAAATGTTTATGCGCATCCTTACTGCGCACGCAATTCATGTCGAAACGTCATGCACGAGCGCGCGTGCAAAGGAAGAAATCTATTCACATGAAGGGATGGCAGCCATTGCGTTAACTTTGCTTCGATTTAACTCGCTTGGATGGTCGGTGACCCCTATTTTTTTTCTTCATATATCACTTTCTTTACTGATTATCTACAGTTTGTGAAAAAAGGAAAAAATCTGTCTTGTAGAAGTGTGATTTTTTTTCATTTTTTTATCCACGCGACGTCGAATTGCACTCATATCTCAGCTATATGTTGTTTCCGAATGCCCTCTTTAAAGGGTTAACTCATTTAAAGGTTGAAAACAGTTCGAATTATTTACGAATCACGCCCACTTAGATAACATTTGAATATAACAGTTTCTCCCCAGCGATTCATCTTTGATATGGTTTAACTAAAAGCCATGGACACCATGTCATGTTACGAGGACTAACTTTTCAAAAACAAGGTATATTTCTACACACTATATCTCTTAAATCAATTCGGTGACCCCCAATTTTTTTTGCATTTCTGAAATCAGTAACTCATTATCAGACCGTAGGATACGTTTGAAAAAAATCTGTCTCGTAGACGATTTTCGCGCGAACGTCCTTAAGTTTATCATCGGCTTTCTGTTCAAAGAGCGACGCTGTTAGGCTCAGGCTATCTATATATATTATTTTAGCCCCTTTATAGCCTTGCCTAAACAGCTCTTGAAAGAGGTGTTTTTAAGGTTACAGTGTACCTTCGGGGGCGTCTCCAGTATAACAGCTCTAGTGTCTTAAGATTACACTTAACATACCTAAACCCAGATATCAAATTAAAGCTTATAGAGCTGGCTATCTAAATATAGAAACCATTTGGTAATTAAGTGAATTGTCGAATTTTTTACGACGTCTAAATTCGAACGTCCGAATCAGCTTTAAAACGCTATAACTCAAAGCGATTATTGTATTTTGCCTATTTGATTTGTTCTCGGATTTCCGGACACGAAGCGCTAAAAAGTGTCGGCGATTTCCCATATTCAATTGTAGTGAAAAGTTACAGAATAGGGAGAAAAAAAATGGAATGATCGCACGGAAATGGCTCTTGACGAAAAAGTTTTCGGAATTAAGAAATTCGCCGACAGGTTTTTGTTGATTATATGTTAGCCTAGCTTCTGTCCAAATTTGAGGAAAATCGAACAAATTTCCTTTGAGTTGTAGCTTTTTAAAGTGTCCCCAACAAGCGAAAAATTAACTTTGAGAAAGCAGCGCTTAATAAAACATATCGCTTCATAAACAAACTCCGCCCACAAAAGTTATACTGTCATTTCTCCGTCAATTTTCACTATTTTTCGATAGTTTTTTTTGAATGAAAGTTCATTCTGTAAACTTTATTTTGACGCCAAAAAAAAAAAAATTCGATAAATTTTCGATCTGAAGGTACACTGTAACCTTAAAGCCTGGATTTTCCTGGAACTGAAATAGGAATGATTTCCGAAGAACGAGAGAATCAAAAGAAGTGCATCGAAAAAGCTGTAAGTGAGCTGAAAAAAAAAAAATGGTAAATAAAATAACTGAAATAAATCAAAAGCAATCATCAAAACAAATTTTCCGCCAGGCCGTTCGACCGAGAGGTCTTGGGTGCGAATCATGCGCAGGAGAGTCATTCCCGGCGGGCAGTTCGTGTTTTTGCCCCCTTTTTTCAACGAACTTCCCTGCTCGCTTTCAGCTCTCAAAACGTTAACTTCACGACTTGCTTTGAAAAGATAACTTGTGGTTTGAGACTTTTTCTCGTTCCAAGGTTTGTGAATAAGCTGCATGCAATGTTTTTACAACATATCAACGATCGCTATGCATACAATTGCTTCCAACCTACAGTACAAGCATCATCGTCAGGTCAAGTTTGACCGCCATATGGATTAGTTCTTTAATGCTACACCAATTCAAGCGCTTCATTCTTGCTGCCCTTGTGATCCCAAAGGTACGTAAGCTTACGTTAACAATGTAAACCAGTTTAAAGATTATTTTTGGCTGCCATTACTGAATTTCAGCGTTCTGTCTTGGTGACTGTACGGGCTCACAGTCCCTGTCAAGGGATTCCACATTGTATTTTGTTTAGTCTTTTGTTTTTGTCCTTGTGTATCGGTACACCAGGAAAGAACCAATTTCATCCTGTTCATTTGAATAATTAGGCTTTTAAGAGACTAAAACTTGAGTTTTAATATTTATTTCAATCTTGCAGTTCTGTTCGAGTGATGTTGATTTTTAACATGAAGTACATGTACACTGTACAGTATTATTTTCTTCTTATTTGCGTTCATGCTTATGCACTAGTCAGTGGAAAGCCCTGCACCATCATACCCGGGGAATGCTGGGGCATCAGCAGGGCATTTGAGCGAAATTAGACTGCCTCTGTTGCCCCGGTATGCGGAACTTTCGATAACATTAGGCTCAAGTTTCACTGACCGGGGACCATTAGTGGGGCTTTGGCAGGGATTTGCATCTGACGCCACAGAGAACACTGGGAATCCATACGACAAGGGCCTCAAAAACAAATTATTTTTAGTGCTAGGAATAAAAATGGTTAAATTTGTGGTACGAATATTGTCTATACGAAGAATGAAACAAAACCTGCCAATACAGCTCACTGATATAATTACACACTCAGTGATAAATTAGTTCTTTTTCACCGCGGGTATTGTCCAAAAAAGTCGGGAAGGAAGATAAAGCACTGGTGGCAGAGTATAAAACACAGTCTTCAGTTTAAATAAATACATGTATGGTATTTAACATCAAGTATCAACGTGAAGACACAAGTAGAACAAGAAGGACTCGACCAAATCCCAAGTTATCATAATTATGGGATGCAGACAATCCCATGTGCTTTTCTTTTGGATCTGTTGTGCATGTGCTGTCAAGAAAATATTGATGTAGGCCTGGTGGAGTACATGTATAATGAAACACATGCACAAGCAACCATACTGTTGAATAGTGTTGGAACAAAATAAAGATTGGTTTTGTTTGTTATTATTTCTAGATGCTTTGTGAATACTCGCAAAGAGCAGTGTTTCAGGTTCGAATCTAGCCTCACCCCCTCCCCCTTCCCTCTCCCTTCCCTCACCGAGAACGTAAAATGAATCAGTATGGTGGCTTTGGCATGTGTTTGTTTATACTCCACTAGACTTTTGTTTTATCTGAATCCAAAAGCCATGGCATTGTCAGCATCTCATAATACATGTAATAGCACACTGTAGCTTGGGACTTGGCCCAGTCGTTCTTGTTCTACTGTACATGCATCAAACAAAATCTGTGGGGAGAGCACTAAAACTTCACATGCTCCTGCCCCAACAGTGCCAGCCCGGAATCTGACTGCATACAATGTGCATATTTTATACAATGTAACATTGTATAAAATGTAATGTTGGCAAAAGCTCAAAATAGTAGGAAGTTAAATATTGATGTTGAATGCCATATTTATTTCAATTTAAGACTGTGTTTTATACCCTGTCCTCAATCCATAGTCCATCCTTTAGACTGACAGTAAAATCTGGGAAAAAAAATTAAAATTGACAAACATTAGGGGCGGTTTATCAGGGTGATCCATGAACCTGGTCCAAAGCTGTTGTACTTCACTTATTTTTTTTTTCTTTAGTCTGTGTGAGATACACGTAATGTTTGCTAATGAGGATAAAACAAAAATAGAATCAAGGATAGTTTTAAGCACAACATGCATGTAGCCATCGTGTGGAGAAATTCATGTAGCATCATTACATGTACGTTATTTTTACTTTACAATGGATACAGCCTTGTCAGGGCTTTAAGGCTGTGCTCTAAATCTACATTGGTGCCAGCTTATACGTTTTGTGAAAAGCTACATGCTTGTACACTTAGGACAGCCCAACATTGCAAAATTTTACCTTTGGACGAGCAGTAAATTTTTGTTTTTGCACCAAACTTATATGCTGGGCACCCCGGATTTCAAGTGTTTGGAGATTTCGGGCTCCCAACTATTTTTTTTAGAGCACAGCCTTGGTTGTCTAATACATGTACAGGTATGTACATGTAGTCAAAGTTTATAGTTTTTTTTAATCTAAATGGTGACTATTTCCTTTATTTCTTAGAAAGCTGACAAAACTACAGCACTACAGCATGCAGTTATGAAAAAGATGTAAAATGGTCTGAGCCAGAGGTACATGTATATTATCTTTCATCTTGCAGCAATGGAACTTGTTGATTAATTTTATTTTGTCCAACCCCCAGCCTGATACACTGTATTGCAAGTTACAATGCATGGCATCGCCATGGGAATATCTCTTGATTTCTAACATTTCCATGCATGTAAGAGTACATGGGGGCATCACACACATCAATATTACCAATTTCTGCTTACGGATTCCTCCTGTATCTTTGAGGATACAGTAGATTCTGTAGTCACGGTCTCATTAGCACACAACTACTGTACCTTTTAACCCAGAGTAGACTTTAAACTATGCAAGAGTTGCATGACTCTCTGTTGTGTTTATACATGCATGTATACAGGAGCATAATTTGCACTGGTCTTGCATGTATAAAAACTGAATGATAGACACATGAATAATATAAAGCAGTTGGTTTCAAATGAAACTGAGTGTGATAATGAATTGGTGGGGTAGTGAAAGAAAATGTTAGTGTTAACAGCCATGTTGATAAAGTAAAAAATAATTGCCACCATAAAAGGAAACCTGTGAAAACCAGGGTGCCCAGCATTGAGTTTTATGCAAAAACTTAGATTTCAGGTTGCTTCAGGGCAAAAGTAAGTTGCCAGGAAACACCAGGCACTGCTAGAGCCAAGCCCTGCTCATTTGTATATCAGAAAACCTTAAGTTTTCGATCTATAGTGTGTACACTGTAGGTCATGGCTACATTTTCCAAAATTTTGAAAAGCTAGTGTGAGACTTGTTGGTTTGCTGGAGGTCTCAAACTCATTGTTTAAAAAAATTAATTAGAAAAAAAAAATACATTCTGACTTACATGCATTATTTTGTTTCCTTTCAGATTTTACCATCTTATGCATCAATCTGCATTGTTTTTTTTCTGAAGGCCAAGAAACTTAGTGATGTAAAGTAATGTATTTTAAAAAGGAGGTGAACAATTCATTGGGTGCAACTTTTCCAAAAAGGTCAAACATATTCCAAAGAAGCTTTAGTCATACTTTCAGGAAAGGAACTTTTTAATTAAGGGAAAGTGAAAAGAAAAGATGAAACAAAGCTGATAACGAAGAATAATCTCACATGTATGTTAACTAATACACTGTACTGATTAGTGGGAGGGAAAATACAGTGTAATAACAATTTATTTTGTTGATGATTTTTTAAGAATTATCATAGTACACAAAAGTCATGCTATATCATTCATACATTCAAATATTTACAGTATTTAAAGTGTACATGTATCATTAAAGAATCTGACCCACCCAGTTTGCATTGCGCACCTACCTGTACGTTGGTTCATCTGCCATTTTAAGGACCCCCGAAAGTCCATACAGTATTGTAGATGAGAAATTCACTCGTGCAAAAGGGTGATATGCTTGCCCAAATATGGAATAGAGCTGTATCATAACAATAAGAGAAGCGCACAATGCAAACTGGGTGGGTCAGACTCTTTAAACTTAAGCAAAATTTTTTAGGTACATGAAAATCATACAAAAAGTATAAAAGATTACACAGAAAATTAATGTCAAATACAATCTACATAATAATGGGAACATTTTTATTGAAAGGAAGTTTATAATACATGTTAGGCTAAGGCTCTCAGTTGGTAGAGCATCGCACCGGTATCGCAAGGTCACGGGTTCGAACCCCGTTGAAGTCCTGGATTTTTTTTTCAGGCTTCTTTTCGCAATTGCTTAAATTGCGTTCACAACTGCGAGGATCATTCTTCTTTTGATTAATGTTACAGTTTATTACATGTGATTATTTATTTATAATCCAACCCAGATAAGTAAATATTAAACCAGAATTTATTTTTTAAAATGCTACATGTATACAGTATTGTAGTGCTATTTTCATGAAAGTACAAATGGTAAATTTAATGTCTTATTTATTTTTTTAAAGAATTATTTCCCATCTATCAGACCATTATGTGACAGCGTTTAGGTTTTATTTATCCGAATTTTTATACATTTAAATGAAATTATAGAGATTTAGAGAACAAAATTATTATAGAGAGTTATTAGATTTAGCTTCTAAAGCAATCATTATATGGAATTGTAGATAAGATTTTTATGCAGTTTTTTTCTCTCTGAGATTGTCTTTGATTGGTTTCTTTGGGCATACCATTTTAAGAGGGCATATATAGCTTATATCAAGATTTAACACAGTGAAATATATCTTAATGAACACCTTCATGTAACTTGATTGTACTGTATAACAAGACTTGAGCTATATTCACACTTGGTGCCCAAGCACCAGTGCCTGGGTACTGACATATAATGGGCACCCCTCAGACACCATTTTGAAACATAAGCATAGCAGAGAGTTATGGGTATGTAAAGCAGTGGATTTAGGGTCAAGTGCTTCGAAAGCAACGAAATATGCATTTACACCGAGAGCCAATGCTCACTTAAGTGCCCAATAATAAATTCTCAGGCAAGTGTGAACTGAGCCTTACTGAAGAGCTTTTAATTTCACTTTGTACAATGTATAACTGTTGTTTAAAATCTTACATTTTTAAACAGTTACATTCCGCTGCTAGAGTGATTTTACTTCATCTGTGAAACACTATCTAACAATTAGTGTGTGATAGTCAAAATTAAACAAAAGAAAACAAAGGAATTATAGTCTAAAAGTGCGTACTATTCTACTAACTATTTCACAGATGAAGTAAAATCACTCTATTAGTTTTATTTGAACTTCAGTTATTAAATAAAATGCAGTAAAGTTGTTTAACTGTAGCAAAATGTTTCTTTCTACAGCTAGATTTTATTGAGAATAATGTAGACATTTTGCAAGAATTTATATTTGCAATAAAATTTTAGAAATTTACAGACATTATATGAACTTCTCTATGACATTTGTGTGGTTTATTTGTGGACATTTTACAGATATTTTAGTGAGATTTTATGCTATGCATTCTTCACGCGTTCATTTTATACATGCTGATTTTACAGAGAAAATGTGGACATTTTGCATAGATTTAGTGCCATAAAATACATACATTTTACAAGCATTGTACGTACTTTTCAGTGACATTTTGTGTATTTTTTTGTGTACATTTTACAAACATTTCATTAAGTTTTTTTGACTCACTTTTTACAGAGATAATAAGGAGATTTTATGTTTTCTGGTTTACAGAGATTTTTTTCTCGTGCCATTTTTACAGAGAAAGTAGAGAGATTTTACAGAGATTTGCTGTTTGTAGCATAAAATCTCTGTAAATTTTACACAAAATTTACAAGAAAAACATTAAGATTACATACACATTTTATGCGATCTTACCGCAAAAAATGTGCTGTAATTTACAGACTTTTTACGAAGTTACAAAATCTCTGGGAATGTGCACGTTTACAGACTTCGTAATTTACAAAGGAAATGTAGACATTTTACAGAGATTTAACTAACTTTAGTGAAGTCTGTAAGTGGTTCAAGTTTTCCAGTGTACAGTTGTAATCATTTATAGTGCTAGCCCCTGAAGAAGCTTTGTTTTGCAAAGCGAAATATTGGGCACTATTATATTCCACTTTTATTTTATTTTATTTGCTTCTGCTTCTGTTATTCTGCCGTAAGGATCAGTTTGCCGTTTTTTTTCCTTCACTTACTATAGAAATAGGTCAGTGTCTATTAAAACCTCTTTAGACGCTCACAAGACAATTCACCCTTCACGCTTTCCTCCCACGCCGCTATAAACGAATTTACCCCTTTAAACAAACAACCTTTTAATCAATTTATGAGCCTACGCACACCCGAATTTACTTCTCCTACACCACATATTACCTTATCTACTCTCAAATCTCCATAACTTGCGATATAGATCGTGTTTTGATTGGTTATTTCCAAATCACTGCGGTCAGTTAATATTGGTGGGAGTTGGTGGGCGGAAGAGCCAGAACAATGGACTGTCTACAGGCGCTTATTTTTTTCCCTCCCCTCGTCTCGCGCTTCGCGCTCGTGTCGCGCTTCGCGCGAAATGCTTCGCTCGCCCCGCTTGGCTCATAAAGCGCCTGCCATGCAGGCTAGGGTCTACTAAGTCACGATTTACTAAATTACTCTTTTAAACATGGATCAATCTCTAACACACAACGTCAAGGAATTATCTGCCTGTTTTACAAGAAGAACGACAAGTTAGACTTGAAAAACTGGCAACCAATTTCTCTGTTAAACACAGATTATGAAATTTGTACCAAAGTAATCAAACATGCGGGATTCCTGACCGCAGTATTTTTAAAAACCTTTTTCTGGTCCGGTGTGACGGAAGGTTTTGCCGGTGTCGGACTAAGGAAAGCCTTTAGGGGAATCGGCGCTTGATAACGGGGGAAAACTACTCAAATGGGCAACTCGCTTGCAAAGGAGAGCCGTCTCTCTCGGTAGGTACGGGATCAAACCACGAACTGGTACGCAACAGGAAGGCGATCAAGAAACCTGACTTGCGGTTCCAACAGCGTTTATTCCTGACTTGTGACTTAACGATGTAATCCAACGATGTAATCAAACGATGTAATCCAACTAACAATTGCAAACTAGGTTCTTATATACGTAAGGTACAAGTGTTCAACACAAATGAACATAATGAAAGTGTCAAGCGAAATTCTTTGAGCTCAGCAAAAGTAAATTTCAAAATATATTTTTAACCCAAGTGTCCATTGTTCATAAAACTATTTTTAAAAGTAATCTACATTTGAAAACCCTAAAACAAAGAAGTAGCAGAAAAGCCAAGTCAGCAAGCGGCTTTTTAAGCACGTAATGGTGTCGTATCAATAGATTTGCAAGGTCGGCAAATAACTTGTACGGCACTTACTAGCGATGTACCATTATCGAGTTATTCACCTACAACAAAAGCTACTAAATTTAACTTCGATGAGTCAGCTAAACTATTCATACTGAAAAAACAAAATGACACCATTACTTGCCAAGTCGTTGATTAGTTAAATAAAACTGAAAAAACACCGTGAGTGCCGGACGAGACTAACTAATTTAGAACAGTAATAACAACTATTGTGTGTACAGCTTGATACGTGAAAAATCAGCTAGACATGATAAATTTACTAACAAGGTGTCAACTTGAATAGTGGAACGAACCTAATTAAGAACGATAAATTAACTCAAGGTAAACTATTGTTCAGAAGGTAGTACATTTTAGTATGAATGAAAGCACGACCTGGTACAGTAATTGAATGCTTTTCAAAGAGGTTAAAACAATTAAGTTTGATTGTCAAAAACAAAACCCTGTTGACTTTTAGAAGATTAAATTTCGATGAATAGCACAAAAGCTTAAAATAAAAGCGAATTTCATACTAAGCAAAACCTTTCACAGCTGAATGTGGAGTAAACCAAGCTGAATTAATCCATAGGAACTTTTTAACAGTGAACTCTCATAACTCATAACTCTCATATAACAGTGAACTCTCATAACTCCGAGGCGACCAACACAACAGTCATTTGTATTCCCGATTCAACTCCAGACTTGTCCTCAAAAGAACCAGAGACTGTTATCATAATACTGTTACGTTTTTACAACAACGTACAATAATTCACTCACTAGTTTTCTCGTTGTTTATGTTCATATTGGCGCCAGAACAGCAACCATAACTATAGGAATTATACCAACCTCCGGTCAGGAAGTAAAATTGCAGTTTAATACCGATGCCTTGGATTTTATTTATACTTGACCAGAAATCCGCAAACATTTCCTTCCAGCAGAAATTTTAGCTGTCTCCGCAACCCGCAAAAATTTCCTCCCGCAAAACAAATTCAGTCGGACAATCCGCAAAATTTCCTTGTGCACGGTAACTAAATCAACAAAACTATGACGTCGTTCCCATACTATTGCACAATCAAACCGTAATAGCAATGAATAGAAAAAAACGCAAAGTTCATGCTATTTTGCTCTGCCATACCGCTCATATTAAAACACAAACTTTCCTGTCCCATTTAACTTTCTTAAAACGTCTCCATTAGTAAAATACACCGTGAAATTCTCGAACTACGTTTCCCAAGAAAACGCATTTGACCTATTTTTACCCTTTTAACTTTACGACAAATGATTGAAACTGATAGGTAACGTGAGATATCGAAATTTAAGGTCTAATACCTTTGCGGTAACGTAATGTGAGATATGACAAGTTCATGACAAGTTCTGACATCCCAATACCCTAGGGAAATTAACAATAGGTCCGGGGGTGCTCCCCAAAAATTTTAGTGGCAGTATGTGACTCCCTTCTTGAAATCCTAACCGGTTTAACCAACCATATCCTCAATGCCCTAATATAGCTTCTATAAAGAAGGAAGAAGAAACCCCCCCGGACAAAAGTCCACAAACTTTTGTTAACAACTTTTGTCCCTTTTTCGTACTCAATTCCGAAATCTCGCTTAATGCGCATGCGCATTAACGAGATAAAAAGGACTGTTTTCTCTAAATACTTCACTAAGGTAGACTATTGTAAAAAGGCAAATGAAAATATTTTACTTGTCGCTTTTTCCGTTAACTAAAAAATTGTGTACCTTCGGGCAGAATGGTGTCTCTTGTAGGAATAGAGCTAATGATTAGGTTTCGTTTCCTTTTATAGTCAATTAAAATGCGAAGCTGTTTTCAAAACATCTCGGCTTAAAGTGCACCTAACCCCAATTTTTTTTTTTTTTTTGCCTAATCAACTCTATGTACGTTGAAAAGTTGAATAGTTTTAAAAATATTCTTGTTTTTATCGTCGCGTTAGTGAGTTATAGAGATTTGAATTTACAAAATGCTAATTAGATGACGTAAATTCGGGAATCATTTATTGTACAACTACTTGTTTTTACCTCCAAGTAATATGTTTTATGAATCAATTGACTATCCACACACAGTTTATATTTGGTATTTCTCAAGTTGATTTTCCTTAAGTTGTATACTGCGTATTGTTAATTGACGTAGAAATAATGGCAAATTCCCGAATTTACGTCATCTAATTAGCATTTTGTAAATTCAAATCGCTATAACTCACTAACGCGACGTTAAAAAAAAGAAATATTTAACTATATTCAACTTTTCAATGTACATAGAGTTGATTAAGCAAAAAAAAATTAGGGTTAGGTGCACTTTAAAGAAGCCTTGGTAAAAACGACAAGCGACTTAGCCCCGAAAACTGCCGACATGAGACGTTCTGAACAGCGACAAGCGACTCGATTCCGCTTCAAAAATACGACAAATTACGACAGCGACACAATAAACACTGAGAATAGACAGCGACTTTAGAAGGTTGTGCAATTTACCAATAAAAATTAAACATTATTGACCATATCGTTTATATCAACACGCGACGGCCAACGGTCTATTTTAATGATCTATTTGTTATTGAAACGTCTTACCAACCTCGTTCCCAAGGCCCCCCTCTTCCTCTCTCTTGGATCGGACGTGCAGTTAGAGTAGACCCTAGACTCCCAGTATACACATACATATCGGTGACCCTTTTTTTTTGGGCGCTCATTTATTTCGAAGTCATTCATTGTGTTCTGAATTCTGGTGATCTCTGGTGATCTTATATCGTCAAATAAGGATCAATAAGTAACTCTTCCCGTATCACAACTACACACACAGTCATGGAAAAACACAAGAAGGAAAAGAGGAAAGGAAAAAACGTAAAAACGCAGAAGTCGACACAAATCACACAAGGCTCAAAAGCCTTGGAAGGGTGGAAAAGGTAATTCAATTCTTTTTATGGTCTTTTATGACTTTTGGGAAGGAACCTGATGAAGGTAACCGTTGAAAATTTATACATCAGTGGTCGCTGGCCACCCATGATTGTAAGTTCAGAAAATTACTCTGAAATACATGCATTGAAGACTTCGAAAATACAGTTGAACCCCGCTATTTCCAACATCTACTCTCATTAGACTCATATAGTAAATGACTGAAAAAGCAAATCGAAGGTCACCGGAGGGAAATGGATTTGAGTTCGAGATTACAACAACAACAACAACAACCTTTATTCATGTGTCAAATCTAAAATAGCAGTTATACAACCACTAACTGAGGACACTAAATACTACCTAAAAATATTTAAGAATTTAAAATAAAACTATATATAATATGTACAAGTTTAAAATACGGGGAGTTCGAGAGGTTCAACTGGTCTCAACTGTGAAACTGTAGGTGCAAAATGTGGATCATCGCAATACAGAATTAATTCTGACCAGAACTGTCAGAACTGTCGAGCAGAACCGGTTCAAAAACAAGCTAGGATCATCCAATTTAAATCTTTCATGTGTGCCACAACGCATCGGAAAAATGTTTACGTTTATCCGCGTTTGTAGATCTTTAAATATAAGATTAAATATCTTAGAATTTTACGGAGATTTCGAAGAAGAAAAGAACTGATAACTAACCATAACCAATGGTGATTCTGAATGCACGTGTTGCCACTTATCGTCGCTACAATGTCTGTCATTGATCGATCAGAGTCTGTTCACGCATAATCGTTTATCATTGTTCATTGCTATTTTAAGACTTAAATTTAGTCAGGAAGTCAGGACAAAAAAGTGCATATCCTTAGAATTCCTCTATTCCTCAAAGAAAGAATTGAGCAAATATATATTTTTCCAACTTTAATTTCATTTTTAAGACAGTTTTGAGATTCGCTCTTTTCTTTTCAACAACAACAACAACAACAAGTTTTATTTCAAATTAAAGTTTAAGTTTACAAATGTTTTGTCCACAATTAGCAAGGGCAATTCGAGGCGGACACAGGAGAAAAAAGAAAGAAAATTTTATAATATATATTTATGTAAAAAACGAACAATCCTAGAAGCAATCTAGTTTGTCGTGTTCATTTTAATCTTCCGGAAACCGGACATTCCACAAAGATAATCAAAGGGCTCTTAAAGCCATCTCGTTAATGCGTTAGAACGTGAGGATAATAAAAAAAGAAGAATGTTGATAGTTAAAGGTATTAGGTGCTGGCGCTCTCATTGCATCTAGGGTGGTGAGAAAAATCTATCAAGCTGGGTTAAAATGGTTTTAGCGACGAGCAGGATTTGTGTTAGGCTTGTTATCTTTTATAAGAAAAAATTTGGACGAATAATCATTACTTTGTGAACTTCGGTGAGCTGAGTTTTATTTCTCATTTTAAACATTGCTCGTTTTAATCTCTGTAATTACGGACACCGAAGGGGCAGAGTAAAGTGTCGGAGAGTGATTCTGTAATGATGTGCACTTGGTGCTTGGGTAAACGGCAGCGACGTGAAAAATGTAAAGAATAAATAGCAAAAACCATGAAGATCAATCAAATAGTAGACTGATCGTTTTTTCCTTTGTCTTTGTTTGTCGTAAGTATTAGTCTGTTGTTTTATTTATTTTGAGGTGCAAAATGGCGGGAAAATGGTGATGACGTGGTCATTTTTTGGTCACGTTTGCTATGGGCGCATTTATACTAATTGGCTTTTAATGGAATAGGTAGTAAAAGTACAAAAGTTCCTCAATACATCTTCTTACCCTCCCCTTCCCTCACTTATACCACCAGACGCTATTTTTTCTCTCTGAAAAGAAAAATGACGTTTGTATAGCAGGCTGAGTTGCAGACAATTCCAATGAATAGCTTTCGAACTTGAGCTTTTCAAAGTTCTATTTCACCCTCGACCAAAATTCTGCAAACTGTTTAGTTCAACCCTGTAAAAACGCAAACTGAGATCGTTTATTGCGTCCTGGGGGGGGGGGGGGGGGGGGTTGGAGGGGAGCGTGGTTTTTCCGTTTCTGACATGAGACTCCTTCCGATGTCTTGCAAGTTTCTCGTTCAACCCTTTCACCATACCGACTCCTCTTCTCGCGCATTTAATCCCTCAGCCTGCCCTCCCTGTTTTCTTGCTCCCATGGGTAAGGCAGGTGACCACTAAGGATTGCGGGCTCAATACGTCCCCAATACATCCCTCAATACGTCTACTAACCCTCCCCTTCCCTCAAGTATACCACCCTTAGCCTACCCAGATTTAGTTGACATTTCATGAATTCATTTCATGAAAATCGTTACCCCCGACCTCTACGCATACCTGCACCCACGACCCACGGCCAATTGTATTTATTACTATTACATTTTACTACTGAACACTTATACCACAACTGGTCACAACACGTACATATGTATTCTGGACCACATTTAATATTATTGTGAAATTGATTTATCATAAAAATTGCATTGCTTTTCTTTTTCTGTGATTGTAATTGATGACTATCAGTTCTTAAAGCTGATTGCTTTTCTACATTTTTATGTTCCATTTCAGCAGCTAGTGCAGTTCTATGTAAATTGCCACCTTTTTGCTTTTTAGATAGATAGATAGATAGATAGATAGATAGATAGATAGATAGATAGATAGATAGATAGGTAGATAGATTTGTTTATTCAGAGCCCCTTGCAGCTAAGAGCTGGATAACAGGATCGTGCGCAAATACATATACATACATTTAACATTTCTGTTTAGTTCCATAATCTCTTGTGTATTTTCTACGGGCGCTTCTTTAGAGGACCGTTTCTTAATTTTCTTTATCTCTTCTAACTTTTCTTCCCTGTTCTTTCTTTTTTCAACAATTTTTTTCCCTCTTTTGTTTTACATTGTACATCGGCTCTTTTAATTTTCATGCATTCTTTCGTATAAACTCTACGTTTTTCATTTTTATCAATTACTTCTTTTACTTCTGGATTTTCTACGTGCACTTCTTTTAAGGACCGTTTGTTAATTTTCTTTATGTGTTCCAACTTTTCTTCCACATTATTTCTTTTTTTTTCAACAATTTTTTTCTCTCTCCTGTTTTACATTTTACATCAGCTCTTTTCATTTTCATGTATTCTTTATTATAAGCCCTACGTTTTTTTCTTTTTATCGATTACTCCTTTTTCTTGCGCATCAGCTCTTTTCATTGTCATAATCTCTCATGTAAACTCTCTGTTTTTTCGTTCTATCACTTACTTTCTCCCGCAGTAAAGTAACATCACTATTTGTTTGCTAATTGACAACTTCTTTTTTCTACAGTAGACACATAATGAATTTCACCTATGTGCCCAATATTACTCTCTATAAACTGTTCTGGGTTGTATACTAAATACTCAATGCCAAGACTACGTATGTAAAAATGGTTGGTAGCATCGCCATACAATTGATGTGATACGGCACGAAAAAAACAATCGCCACCTCCTCCAACATCAAGAGCAATTCTATTTAATTCAGATAACCTACTTTCTAGTAGTGAAACTGAATCTATGGCACCTGAAGCATCAAAAGCAACCATTATAAACAATTGATAATTTTGTTTTACGAAATAATAGATTTCAATATATATTTTCTTGCTTTCAGTCTGCTATATTCTTTGCTAATAGAGCTCCGTTGAGCGCTCGAAGGCAACTCTCTTGCGTCAGGATTTCAATGCGATCAAGCTACGTTGAGCACTCTAAAGTAACTCTCTTGTCCGCTTCAGGATTTTAATGTGATGAGTACGACACACAATTAATATTCGTCTTCTTTTTATACGCCAAGAACGTTTTCTCCCTCTTACTTGCCACTCAAATAATACATTGTCTTTTTGTTTGTCTTGTCAATTAGCTCCCAAATGGTGACAATATCTCTCTTGAAAAAAATCAACACGCTGAAATCGCTTATAAAATGCTTATTAAAATGTTTGCTTGATAAACTTTTGTTAACAAAATCAGCAAAATTATTACGTTTTTTGCATACTATTGCATAATCAAACCGTAATGGCAATGATTAATTGTTCCAAAATAGAACAAAAGCCAAATCCATACTCTTGCATAATCAAATCGAAACATTTTTAGTTAGCTGAATCGGCAAAATCTCACCTCTCTTGCATACTATTGCATAATCATGACACCTCAACATTTAATAACCATTCAAATTTGAAATTACTCTTTAATGATCAAACCATAATAGCAATGATTCAGTATTTCAATGACTACTGAAAAGGGACATTAACGTCAATTTTGCGCAAAAGTAAATCCATTGTATAATACAATCAAGACAGCCTTGTCCGATAAATGACCACAAGTTGCTTCTCATTGACTAAAATTAATTGCCGACTCGCTTAAGCTACCTGGTTTGGTGGCTTAAATTTAACGACAGTTTAATTCAATTAAGCTGACTCGCTTAACTTTAAGCGAGTTGGAAAACCAACTCTTTTCACGAGATTTCCGGTTGTGACTCGCTAAGCGACTTGAAAAATCGCTCTTCGGGGTTAGTCGTCCCGGGTAGACAAGGTATCGCAGAACATTCCTGCCAATTTTTCTTTTCACCTCAAAAAGCGCACAGAGATCATACAGGTTGAAATTTCTTAGCTTCGTCGATCGCGGAAAATGTCAGATATAAACCTCAAAAAGCGGACAAAGATACAGCGTGAAATTTCTAAAGCATAAGACGCAAAGAGCGTAGAACGTCTCCGACACATCCACACAGGAAACAAAAGGCATAAAACGCAAACAGCGTAGAACGTCTCGGACACATCAACTTAAAAACAATTTTGAAAGATTGATACCTAACGTGAGATATCTAAACTTAATAAGAACTGTAATACCTTTGTGGTGACGTAGCGTAAGACATGACAAGTTCATGACATTTCAATACCCTAGGGAAATTAACAATAGGACCGGGGGTGCTCCTCAAAAATTTTAGTGGAGGTATGTGACGCCCATCTTGAAATCCTAACCGGTTTTACCAACCATATCCTCAATGCCCTAATATAGCTTCTATAAAGAAGAAAGAAGAAAGCCCCCCGGACAAAAGTCCACAAAATTTAACAATGAACCGTTGTTAACAACTTTTGTCCCTTTTTTGTACTGATTCCGAAATCTCGTTTGCGGGCATGCGCATTAACGAGATAAAAAGGAAACTTTATTACGAAAGACATCAGAGCGATCAAAGCCAGGCAAACGCTGAAAAGCAATTCTCACTATCTTTTGCCTCAACTAAGTCTCTAGACTACGAGTAGTCCCTCCTTTTTCCCCAGGGAAAGAAGTGCGAGTGAAACGCGAGCGCGCGTGAAAATCACCCCACGCAAGAAAGGCGAGACGTATCCTTTTTCTCTCTCCCCGCAGCGCGTCTCGCCTTTCTCGCGTAGGGTGATTTTCACGCGCGTGCTCGCGTTTCGCTCGCTCTACTATCCCTGAGGAAAAATGAGGGACTACTCGTAGTTTACTAAGTCTCAAGCTGTCGCAGTGCTATATTTTTGTCTTTTCTTAAAATCTTCACCGGATATGTTTCTGTCATTTCTGCACAACACAACGGCTATGCTTAAAATAGGAAAACGGCAAACTGATCCTTACGGCAAGGCGATGAAGGAGTAAATAAAAGAATAAAACAAAATTTATATAATAAAATAAAAAAAATAGGGAAAAAATAGGGAAAAAATTAAATAAAAATAAAATAAAATAAAATAAGATAGGGAACGGGGAATTGGAAATAGGAACGGGGAAAGGGGAACGGGGAATCTTTAAAAGCGGGAATCTTCGGGGGAATTTTGAAAATCAGGAATCTTGAAAACGTTATAAAGTGGAGATATTTATGCCGTAAACAAGATAAATAAACTTAAAATGAGATATTTAACCGATCAACACATTATCCTAAACTGAGTGAAACAGTAAATAATAAGTTGCTGCTCAAAAGTTGTTACTGCTTTACAGGCCTAACACAATTCCTGCTCGTCGCTAAAAGAGCCCTAGAAGCATTTTAGCCCAGTTTTTATAGAATAAGTCTACCCCAAGTACTCTCTACTATACGCTCAGGTAAACGTCCGATGCCAAACCCTTCAAATCGCTCAAATTCGCCGTTTTCAGCTACAAGAACGACAACACACAACATTTCATGTAAAAATACGTTTATCTTGATCTTATTTATGAATATTCATCACAGAATATTACGATAAGTGAACCTTTTCGATATTCCCATACATTTCCTCTAAATTTAAAAATACGAACAGTCACACTGATTGTGTGGGCCACCTGTGTGCTACCATGTACCTAAATCTAATAATGGCAATGAGTCACTATTCCAAAATAGAACAAAAGGCAAAATCCATACTGCCTTTTCGTTCGCGTGATCGGTAATTTAAGATCAAAAGTTTATCAAATGATAATACACCATGAGAACTCAAAGCCATTCATTTCATAATTGAACTTACTAATTACTGCTTTCCTCATAACATGCCATGAGAACTCAAAGCCATTCATTTCATAAATTGAACTAACTAATTACTGCTTCCCTAAAGAATCGCGAGAAAATCATTAATAAAAACAAAGAAACTTTAGATAACTTAGACGTTTGCGTGATCGCTAAGAGAAAATCAAAAATTCATCAAATGATAACATGACATGACAGTTCAAAGCCATTCATTAAATAATTACTCCTTTTCTCAAAAACCGCGACAAAAATATCAACAAAACAAACAAACTTAACATAAACTACATACCTACATGTGTACATGCGATTACCTTAAAGTCTGAAATCTCAGTGTTTCTGCAGATCGGCTACGTTTACACTGTTTTTCTTTACAATGTTTCTCCCGCATACTTTAGATAGTCGGCACTTCAACAAAAGATAAAAAGCACTCTAAGGTAACCCTCATGTCCACGGCACGACAACAACTGAACACTAATGCAATGAAGCTACGTTGGACATTCTAGCTTAACTGTCTTCTCCACGTCAGAATGCCAATGCCGTGCAGTGAGTACGACACACTCACTTCTTGATATTCATCTTCTTTTTCTGCGCTAAACACATTTTCTTCGTATTGGCACCCAACTAATATTGCGCTGGATCTAATAGACTAATTGCACGGCCAATGCCCAGCAGTCAGAAATTTTCACAAAATGTAATAAATTTGACGCAAAATGTAATATTTCAGTTTGACAGACGCCACCAATCAATCAAGTTGTACACGTCATCGATCACTTGGCAACGATATTCAAGAGAGTAAGAAGCCCCTTCCAGCAAAGTATAAGTTGGATATCGAGCGTTTGCCGCAATAAAAACGGCAATAAAAATAACACCAAACACAATAAAAGTTCATGTTTTCTCCTTCTATGCATATAGAAACGTCTGAGAAATCAAAATCACCCACGTTCTTCAAAAGTATTGTGAACAAGGTTCCTTTGCCAAGAGTGTACATGCATCCCAGAGCTGAGAGGCCATGTTCTCCGTATCAGAGTGAGAAAGATAATCTACATGAAAGGAAAAGGTTCTGGCTCAGTCTTGGAACATAAAAACATCATCAGTTAAAATAACTGGTCAAATTCTTGGCTGATCTTAGTGGGCGATATCCCTTGTCTGGTTTTTCATCAATCAATTTACTGGAAAAAATAAGTTTTCCTACATGCGAATCCTCGTTCCTTTTTCTTTTTTTACCACAAAATGTTGTGTTGGTGTAAAGTTCTGAAAGCTCAGTATTCAGTATGACAGCATTCAGTATTCAGTATGACAGATATGATAGAGATGTTTGTGTTTAGAACCAAAAGCTTCCCATGTAAACTTTAAAGCAGGAAAAGGCATGCAAAAAACAACAACATTCGATCAGTCTGGATAGCGCATGCACTACGTACGGACTGCATTTGCTTATATAGAGTGTTTCACATGAGTCATAAAAATTAAAAATCTAAAGTATGCATCCTACAAAGCTGTTTCTAACATGGTATGTAGATACCAGTGTTATGATCTTTCACAAAAAGTTTCAGGTTTTAACGATGTGTCGTTTTCGATTTATAAAGGTTGTAAATGTGTCACGCAATTCGTCACGCTATTTTAGATAAGCCGTTAAAATAAACAAAATTGAACTAGTTAAAAGTTATTAATAAATTATAGATGCTTAAAGGCCGATTTCATGCCTCTTATAGTCAATATTTTGTGATGAGATTTTTGGTGTTATTAAGACTTTAAAGTCTTAAATTTTTTGCCGCCATGTTGGTGTCCCTAAGTGGGACACCAAGATGGCCGCTCCAAACATTTCTTACTGTGTAGTTGTAAATTCTCTACAATTCCATAAACATTTTAGAATCGAAAACTGCTTCTGAATTTTGATATGACGTCAGTGAAAACACTCTATAGGAAGGTTTTTTTGTCGTTCAATAATTTAATAAAATAAATGAAAAGTTCCAAATTTGGTAGCTGGTCACATACCGAAAACCGAAAAATCCCGAAAATAAGCCCCTCTGTATATAAGCCCCTCCGAATATAAGCCCCCCAAATTCGAAATGCAAAAAAGCGTCCTAATATAATAAGCTCCTCCGAATATAAGCCCATGGACTATTAGGGTTAGCTTTTTTAAGCTGTTTTAATTCTGAGTGTTTGAGCTGTATTTGTTGTCAATCTTAACCCATTTTGAAACGTTCCCTCCTATAATAAGCCTCCGTATATAAGCCCCTAACGAATATGTCCCTCGAAATAGTCCTTTGAAAAGTATAAGCCCGGGGGCTTATTTTCGGAATTTTACTGTATGTCAATTTATAAATTTCAAAGATTTAGAAAAAAAATCAATCTAGTCACGTGATCGATGACGTCACACCATGTGATTCATAGACGATGTTTGGCTTGCCGTCTTGGCTGTAGTTGCCAAATTTCGTGGTTGACTTTATAATAAAACGGAAATAGTAGATTTTCGATCTAGTCACGTGATCGATGACGTGTACAGCTTGATTGATAGGTGGCGTTTTTCGTTTCCAAGTATAGATGTTCATATGTGTACTGCCCCCTTGAGCTACGACAAAACTGAAATTATTACATTTTGCGTCAAATTTATTACATTTTGCGTTACTTTAGTTTATTACATTTTGCGTCAAAAGTTATTACATTTTGGGTTACCGAGTTTATTACATTTTGCGTCAAAAGTTATAACATTTTGGGTTACTATTACATTTTGCGTCAAAAGTTATTACATGTTGGGTTACTATTACAGTTTGAGTCAATTATTACATTTTGTGGCGTAACAAACGTCTCACTCAAAACTCTTAAGAGTAATCAAAATAAATAATACTTTCAAATAATTTTGGGAATCGCTTGACATTTCTAAACGAACTTTGAATACTCTTAAGAGGCTTGAGTGAGACGTTCAGTCAAAACTCTGTGAACATTTCTGACTGCCGGGCATTTAGTCTATTCGAGGCCGTGCCCAGCAGTCTGCAGAAATTTTCTAAGTGTCGTGAACATAGCGATCTTATGGTATGACCAAGCTTAAATTTCTGCTGAGACTCGCAGTCAGAAATTTTCACAGAATTTCGACTGAACTTCTCACTCAAACCTCTTAAGAGTAATCAAAGTTCGTTTAGAAATGCCAAGCGATTCCCAAAATTATTTTGATTTTCCAGTTGACGAAATATCCAAGCTTGGGCATACTATAAGATCGCTATGTTCACGACACTTTATAGAACATTTCTGCAGACTGCCAGGCACGGACTAAATGCCCGGTAGTGAGAAATTTTCATAGAACTTTCATTGAAAGGCTCTTTAAACCTTTTGAGAGTATTCGATGTTCGTTTAGAAATGTTAAGCGCTTCCAAAAGTTATTTTTCCTTTCTTGTTGACGATGCTGCAATATTTCGGAAATATTTTACATCCAATAGATAGCCCGCGATGTGCTCTACAAGATAAGGTAAATATTATGGGTTGGGGCGCTGCTGGGGGTCCGTGACGTCATCCAAAATGGCCGCCAAGGTGGCCGCCATCTTGGATTTTACTAAAAAGTCAAATTTATCAGAAAAATGCGGAAATTGCAAATATTGTCTGCTAGAGTTGCAAAATAACATACAAACATTTTGATGCTTTAAGTAGCATTTTATGTTTTTTTTGCTGAAAAAAGGTGAAAAACACGCTTTTTTCTTCAAAAAAAAATGACTTGACTACATGTTACTTATGACGTCATATCTCGTTACCATAGCAACCGGTTGTCGCCAAACTTTACCAAAATTTGTCTCAAGGATAAATGAACAGCTACTGAAAACGGCATGCGCTAATCTTAAATGGTCTTGAAAATATCGGAGAAAAATCTTAAGGAGGTGGAAACCAACCCCCCCCCCCCCCCTCCTCCTCTTGTACGTCCGAGGGTTAAACATTTTGTTGCTTTTGGTGGCATTTTATACGTTTTTTTCCACTGAAGAAAGGTGAAAAACACGTATTTTTATGTAAAAATGGCTTGGCCACATGTTATTTATGACGTAATATCTCGTTACCATATCAACCGGTTGTCGCCAAACTTTACCAAAACGTGTTTCAAGGATAAACGAATAGCTACTGCCAATCGTAAATGGCCTTGAAAATATGGCAGAAAAACCTTGAGGGGAGGGGGGGGGGGGTGTTGTAGTCTTTCAAAGAAAAATAAAATAGTCGAATATTATTATCTTTCAGGTTTGTTTCTTCAACATAAACCGACTCCATCAGAATCTAGAAATCCAATAAACTATTTGGCCAAGCTTTCGTTGTCTAATTTGAGCGAGAGAACTGTTTTGCAATTGTACTTTAGCGAAACGATGATCTTTTACATAAGCGGTGAAGCCGTTGTTAACCAGTTTAAGAAGTAATGCCACGAGAATTTGGTGTCATTTAAAAAAAAGAAAGTTTTTATAAGCAGACATTTTTTGCGAAAAACTGCTACCGTGGTGTATCAAAACGGTTGATGAGTGTCTGTCGTCGTAGACAGACTGCGTCCGAATGAATTTTAAGAATTGGTCGATTAACTTTCTCTCGATGTTTTAGTATTATTTTGTAAATAAGTAAAGTTATTTTAGCATTGTTTTGATCTAAAAGGTAAAAATCCCCGTGACACGGCCCTTTTAAAGAGCGAAGCAGATAGCAAAGTACGCATGCTTGGGTCGTCTTAAACTGTGTGTGTCTTTAAATCTAAAAGAAAACAGATCACAGAAACACTGTACAACCGCCGAGCACAAATGATTCTTGAATGAGGTTGATGCTGATTTTTTCATAAGCTGTAAAGCAGTCGTTAACGTACAGGGGCATTGTCACGGGGATTTGGTGTCATTTCAAAAAACAAAAAAGTGTTTTTCCACTAAATGAAACCGAAAAATAATCGTCGGGTTTTGCAATAATTTGGTACCCTGGTGTACTAAAACTGTCTATTAGTGTCTGTCGTCATAGACAAACTGGATCTGAATGAATTGCAACTTGAAATAATTATAACTTATAAGTAATTAATTAGGCTAACTTTTTTTTTCAAGTTCTCACATTTTCGTTTCCAAAACAGGTTAGAACAGACCATGATTGGGTTCCTCTTTCAAGAATTGGTTAATTAATTTTCTCTTAGTGTTTTAGTTTTCTTTTGTAAATATATTAAGGTATTATAGCATGGTTTTGGCCATCCTTGGAGACCCAGGGGGCAGTTAGTCGGGGCAAGAGAGAGTAAAAGAGGGCGAAAAAATGGAGATTGACGGCAGAAACTAAAATACCATCATTTATTTCTGAAGCATCTAAGCGGGTCAGAATCCTGAATCATTTAATCTGATTCACTGGCTAATCACGCGCTATCTGCCGGTTCAGCCTTTTTTTTTATCCGGACCGGGTTTGCCTAGGCTCGACTACCAGCGGAAAACGACTCCGCGCTCCTCCTCCGAAAAGACGGCTGGACGCGTGAACTTGTTGTTAATTTCGTTCAATCAGAAGATTACCTGCTCAAATCGAGCAGGCGAATAAATTATTCTTCTAGAGCATAATTTAAAAATGGTGGATGCGAAGGAGTCGTTTGATTTGGTGTGCGATCGTATTGTAATGAAACATGAACGAAAATAGCATCTTAACTCGGAAAAAATTTCCGAGCTCCAGATGGGATTCGAACCCACGACCCTCCGTGATCTAGTCGGATGCTCTACCACTGAGCTACTAGAACTCTGTGGTGAGCAAGGGTGAAATGTGGGCTTTGACTGGAACCGCATCGCGCGGTCACACAGCCAAATAACTTAACACATATGACTCATAACTGCATCGCGCAGTCACATTAAGGCATATCCAGGATGCAACCAACCAACCTCCAAGTGAGTCTTTTTTTTTAGAAATGAAACATGAACGAAAATAGCATCTTAACTCGCCCACATTTCACCCTTGCTCACCACGAAGTTCTAGTAGTTCAGTGGTAGAGCATCCGACTAGATCACGGAGGGTCGTGGGTTCGAATCCCATCTGGAACTCGGAAATTTTTTCCGAGTTAAGATGCTATTTTCGTTCATGTTTCATTTCTAAAAAAAAGACTCACTTGGAGGATCGTATTGTAGAGAGATTTAAACTTGAAAATCTCAAAGTTTTACAACGGGATCAGGAAAGTCCCTTTTTTGCCAATTCGCACCGATGATTTTCGATATTGTGAAAGAGACGAGCTTTAAGTCCATTGCGGTCGTTATTTCACCCCTGACATCGCTAATGGAAGATCGAGTAAATTCCTAAAATCAATAGGCATTGCTGCCAAGATTATTGGCGAAGATCAAAAGGACGAGGAGGCGAAAAAATCCGTTTTTGTTTTCTGATCGATGGGGGAATATATTGTCGAGTGAAGTCTATGAAGAGAGACTGTGCCTCATTGCTGTGGCTGAAGCTCACTGTATTTCACACATATCCATATAGACATATTGACAAGATCTGGCGCTACATCACGTGTGTTTGACATATCCGGTTGTGGTTTGTTGTGAGCTGTGTAACCGCTCCTCCAGTAGTTTTCCAACAGATCAGTTCGGATGAAACACATTGCTAGAATTAAAGGAAGTTGTGTTCTAGAACTTTGGCTGGTTTACAACGAGAGCGACAGCTGGCTTGAGTATACCGAACGACTCGAGAACTACTTCGCGGCGAATGAAATTACGGACAACAACAAGAAGCGAGCGGTACTGCTAAGCGTATGTGGAGCGAAAACTTACAAGCTAATCAAGAATTTGGTAAATCCAAGGAAGCCTACCGCCAAGTCGTTTGCTGAGTTAGTCAAGCTAGTCAAGAATCATCTAAATCCAAGACCCTCTTCAACCGTCTATCGGTTCAAATTTAACAGCCGTTTCCGCCAGCCGGAGCCGGGAGAAACAATACAGCAATATGTCGGCGAACTGAGGAATTTATCGGAGCAATGCGAATTCAACGACCAACTGGAAGAAATGCTTCGTGATCGACTGGTTTGCGGTATGAATGATGAACGCATACAGCGGAGAATGCTAGCGGAAAGTCATTTGGAATTCAAGAAGGCAATGGAATTAGCTACCGCGATGGAAACTGCCGACAGAAACACACGTGATCTGAAGCAGGGGAACCCAAATGAGAAACCGAAAGAACCACAAGTAAACCGCGTGACCAAGGAGCCACCGAAATAGCCCGCCAAGGAATCCGAAGCAATCTAAAGAATGCTATCGTTGCGGAGGCCAGTTTCACGATGTTGACAAGTGCAGGTATAAAGAAGAAGAGTGCTATAGATGCCATAAGAAGAGTCACAAAGCAAGCAAATGCCGCAGTAAACGTAAAGTGGGCTCTCGAAGAAGCAGCAGATTTGGAAACACACATTGCCTGGAGACAGCAGAAGAGGCTGAAGAAGAATATGAAGAATACACATAGCCGCAAGGGAGAGAGAACCGTATCGAGTCGACCTACAACTAAACGGCGTTCAGACAAGCATGGAAGTGGACACGGGTGCTGCACCTACAATCATTATTGAAGAAACCTACAAGAGAATCATTGATTGAAATTCTGTGAAGAATCAACCGCAGATAGGAACCGCTAAAGTGAAACTAAGAACTTTAACAGGTGAATTAGTAAAGGTCTTAGAAACTGTGAACATTGATGTGAAGTATGAGAAACAAGAAGTGGAGCTGCGAACACTCGTAGTGGAAGGATCAGGTCCTTACTTACTGGGATGAGACTGATTGAGAGTTCTGACACTCAACTGGAAGCAGTTGTTCAAAATGCAAGTTGATGAAAACAACCTAGAGTCTGCACTTGGAAGATTGATCGATCAGTATTCGGAAGTGTTTCAAGAAGGACTTGGAACATTCACGGGCCCTAAGGCAAAGATTCATGTGGAAACAGAAGCTAAACCGACGTTTTTGAAGGCCAGGCCAGTGCCTTACGCCATGACAGGGAAGATTGAGGCTCAACTCAAGAGGTTACAAGGCGAGGGAACAATTGAACCTGTTCAGTTCTCGGAATGGGTAGCTCCCATTGTACCTATTTTGAAATAACACGACTCAATTCGCATCCGTGGAGATTACTAAACAACTGTAAATCAAGCGTCTAAGCTGGATAGTTATCCTATCCCGAAGGCTGAAGATCTCCTAGCGACTCTAGCAGGAGGCGAAAAATTCACTAAACTGGACATGAGCCAGGCCTACCAGCAGTTACTTCTTGATGATGAATCTAACAGTACACTGCCATCAACACGCACAAAAGATTGTTCCAGTACAACCGTCTACCCTACGGAATATCGTCGACACCAGGAATATTTCAACGGAACATGGAGAATCTACTGCAGAACATTCCTTATGTAATCGTCCGGGTGGACGACATCCTATTGTCCAGAGCTTGTTACGAACATCACTCAAACAACCTGGAAGAAGTCTTAGAACGACTAGCAAGCGTTGGCTTACGACTTCGGAAAAACAAGTGTGTGTTCATGGAACCTCACGTAACCTACCTGGGTCACAAGGTCAGCAAGGAAGGTATTCAACCGTTGGAAGACAAGGTCGATGCTATTACCAATGCTCCAGCGCCTACGAATGTGTCGGAGCTCAAATCGTACCTAGGCATGATCAACTACTACCAGAAATGTCTGCCCAACTTGTCTAGTGTGTTGGCTCCATTGCATGAGTTGCTGCGTAAAGATACTCGCTGGCATTGGGATAAAGAACAGATGCAAGCATTCCAGAAATCGAAGGAATTCCTGAAGTCCTCTAGACTTCTAGTCCATTACGACAGTCAGAAGAAACTACCCTTGGCATGCGATGCATCACAATATGGTTTAGGAGCCGTCGTCTCGTATCGAATGGATGATGGCTCGGAGCATCCAATCGCATATGCTTCTAGGACCCTTCCACGGCAGAAAGAAATTACTCTAACCTTGAAAGAGAAGCACTCGCCCTAGTATTTGGCGTGAAGAAGTTTCACCAGTACATTTACGGCAGACATTTTAGCTTAGTAACTGACCATCAACCGTTGGAATCATTGTTTAATGAGAAGAAGGCTATACCTTCCATGGCAGCAGCGAGAATTCAGCGTTGGGCCTTGACACTGGCTACCTACAACTACTCCATTGATAACAAACCAGGACCGGAACATGCCAATGCTGATGCCCTCAGCCGGCTACCCTTGCCGGTTAGTCCGCTGACTACACCGTTGCCTGCAGAAACTGTGTTTCCAATGTAACTTTTAAATTCGACACCAGTGAGTGTGAATGAGATCAGAACTGGAACCAAGTGTGATCCGATGCTGTCACAAGTGATGAAGTACGTACAGCAAGGTATGTTGGCCTATTCACAACTCAGATGAAGTATTGAAGCCCTACTTCACAAGGAAAGATGAATTAAGTGTTCAAAATGGGTGTTTGCTATGGTCAATCGAGTGGTGGTACCCTCTAAAGAAAGAGCAAGAGTGGTAGAGGAGTTATACGAGACACACCCTGGAATTTGCCGTATGAAGGCGTTGGCGCGTAGTAACGTGTGGTGGCCAAAAATGGATACCGATTTGGAGTAGAAGGTGCGCCAGTGCAGTCCTTGCCAGGAAAACAGGAAGTCACCACCAGAAGCTCCTTTACATCCCTGGGAATGGCCTCATAAACCATGGGTTCGACTCCACCTAGACTATGCAGGTCCGTTCCTTGGAAAAATGTTCCCCATTGTGGTAGATGCTCACTCTAAGTGGATGGAAGCGTTTCCAATGAACACATCGACGTCGAGTGCGACCATCGAGAAATTGAGAATCGCTTATGCAACACATGGCCTGCCGGAAATCGTCGTTACAGACTATGGCAGCAACTTCACAAGCGAAGAGTTTGAAGATTTCCTCAAACAGAACAGAATTCGTCACATCAGGACCGCGTCCTATCACCCTACATCAAACGGGCTGGCAGAGAGAGCGGTACAAACATTCAAGGAGGGGATGAAGAAGATGAATGGAGGAAGTGTGGAGACGCGAGTTTCGCGATTCGTAGCTCGTTACAGAATCACCCCTCAGACTTCAACAGGAGTGTCGCCAGCAAAATTATAGGAAGGAAACCCAGATCGAGACTAGATCTAGTCTACCCGGAAATTGGAAGGAAAGTGTGACAAAGCCAGGCTTCTCAGAAACAGGCACATGACTGACATGCTAAGCAACGTACCATGCTGGAAGGAGAAACAGTTTACGCAAGCAACTTCAGAAGAGGACCAAAGTGGATGCCTGGAGTTTTGAAACAGTCGACTGGTCCAACTTCGTTTGCAGTTCAACTGGAAGATGGGCGACTGTTGAAACGGCACCAAGACCACCTCATACAGCGGTGCAGTGTCCGCCAAGCATATACTGTTAATCAAGAGGAGGTCCTGGAAGATCCGATTTCAGCATCTTTGGAAGCTGAAAAGCCAGAATTACAGCTGGACGAAACCCCACCACCACCAATTGAACCTGTCTGCTCCACAAGGCGTCCCAAAAAAGCGCTCCCCTATTAGGAACAGACACGCCCCTTGGCTGATTCTGTTACTAAATGACTTGTTAGGTTATTAGGACAGAGACACTTAAGAACTGTAAGATGAGTTTTAATGCTAATTTATTATGATAGTTTTCATGACTAAGTGGAGGAATGTGGTATGTTGTGTAACCGCTCCTCCAGTAGTTTTCCAGTAGTTTTGGCTGGTTTATTTGGCCCAGAATATTAAACCGGTGACCAGTAGCGATGCATAAATTAAATTTACCTCACAGACAAGATCGGTGGCCCACGCGTCCAGCCGTTCTTCTTGGGGAGGCTCAGAGACCGGACGCGAGAAAGCGGCGGAAATCGAGCCTAGGGTTTGCTGGTCCGGAATCCTGTTGACATACAATCTCACGTTCACGGTTGTGACTCTGAATTGATTTTCTGTTGTTTAAAATTTAATATTATTGAATTTTTTTCGTTAATTATGGACCCAGACCCAGGTGCCACGCGAAAGTAAATTTTTTATGGCGACCTGAGACAAAATATTTAAAAACACCAACAAATAAAGCAATGTAGAAAACCAGCAAAGTTTTCATAATGGCTGACATCGGCTGACATACAAAGATCCCAAAACACGCTTGAACGAGATATCAGAAAGACTCAGTGAAGAAAGAATTTAAACTAAGTGGAAGGAGATCGGTTAGGAATCAGCCGTAAAATTAAAGACCAATGTTATTCCTCGAAAAGGCGAATACAAGTTCAGATTTTCATGATTTGTTGATTTTAATTTATAGTTTGTTGTAAGTTGTTTTTTACAAAGTGACATATTACTGTAATTAACGACTCTAGCACTTTTTTACAAAGGTTTTGAATTCATTTGGTTTAAGTGTTCTTATCTCACCGACCGATATCAACAAACGATATGTGGTGATTTTTGTTTAATTTTTATTTTTGCATTTTACAAAACCAAACTTACAAACAAGATATATTACAAGTACAAACAAAATCAACAACAACAACAACAACAAAAAAAAAGAGAAATTCAATGTTGCAACATTTGGATTGAAGTACACCTAGATATAGAGGGGGTAAATAAGAGATTGAATTTTTAATTAGTTTACAGATCAAGATTTATTGACTTATGAATAGAGTTCAATTCTATATTTGTACATAACTTTTTTTTATAAAATCAGAGACCAGTAATGAATCATTCTGGAGTTTTCTTTTATAAATGTAGTAACGCAAAAACAGTAGAGTGTAATTTAATTTTTTCTGTAATACATCAGATACAGTAGATAGCCCTAAAAATTCCTCAGTGTAAAGATTGAATGCAGAATTGTGAGTTGTATTAAACCATTGCAACACCTTCTGAGCGAAAGACACAGTAAACTGACAACTTATAAAGCTGTGATCAATAGAATCCTCTTCTCCACAATAAATACAATCACTATCTTCCTTTTAAAATCTTGAACCTGAAAAGTTCCTTCTTGGTCACAATAATTCTATGAATGAATTTAAAATGAAACGCGCGTAATTTGTTTTCCACACACATTCTATGACTTTATTGGAAAATTTCTTTCCAGCATATGTTTTTCAGGATTGATCGATTTATTCCACCGTTTAGGTCCGGTTTGTGGATTTGTGCGTAATTTGTTGACAAGCAGCCAGTAAAAGTCCTTTGATTTTGTTTTTAATAAGTTTATATTATTATTTTCATCGAGAGGAAAGCAAGTTAAGTCTTCATTTATTATATTTCCATCAGAAAAAGCTATCAGTTCTCTACCTTTTTGTAAAAGATGGTTTGGAATAGCGCTGACAACTTGATAGTACTGAAGAAAGTTGGTCTTTTCCAAAGAATATTTAGATTAAATTCATTGAATGGAAGGATATTTCCATCACTATCCAAAAGGTCCACAACCGTCTTAACTCCCTTACTAAACCATTCATGAAAAAAGAAAGGCTTTGCTCCAATTAATATCTCTTTATTATGATAGAGAATCGTATCACGCGAGTCTGTATTACCATATAGGGTTTTCAGTTCATCGAAAAAGAGTAGAATATCCTTATAAAACGAGGTAGGTATTCAAAGTCTTTCACTCGATAGGTGCAAGATAGTAAAAAGTCAAGGTCACCACATTTCTTAAAATAGTAGTCTGTGATTGTCTTCCAATTGAAATGTCCTTTCTTTAAGAGTCTAGGAATCCATGCTAATCGTAATGCTTTTATCATATTTTCCATATCAATCATACGTAGTCCACCTTTTTGATAATCCTGATATAAACTCGTCCTTTTTATCTTGTCTTGTTTGTTTTTCCATAAAAAATTAAAAAGGCGACCTTGCACATTTCCTATAAACTCTTTTGGAACATCGATGTTTGAAGCAGAGAATATCAGCGGTGATACACCTAGGGCCTTAATGATCCAAACTTTCTCAAACAACGTTAAGTCTCTAGATCTCCACATATCTAAATTTGTTTGAAGTTTTTGGACTTTAAGATCAAAGTTATGCTTGTTATTTTCTTTACTATCGTAAGAAAAGAAAATTCCTAATATTCTCGTCGGGTTATCAACCCATTTTAGACTTAATGGTTTGTCTTTCTGGTTGGCTAATTTGCCTAGCCACATTGCTTTAGTCTTTCCAATGTTTAGTTGTAGCCCTGAAATTTCACCAAAAGATCTTATAAGTTGCAACCCATTTTCCACTGATATTAAATCAGAACACAAAAGGTTTGTATCATCCGCAAACTGACTCAGCTTAATTTCATTTCTAAACAAAGAAATACCATGGACCTCATTACTTTGGCGAATTTTGTTAGACGTTATTTCTGCTGAGAGAATAAACAAATATGGGGAGAGTGGGCAGCCTTGCCTCACTCCAGTAGAAGGTTTTATCCAGTTAGTTGCGAAACCATTGTTAACTGCTGCACTTTCGATCTCGCTATAGAACACCTTGACCCATTTTCTTAGGCCTTCTCCAAAGTTATACACTTTTAAAGAATGTTGTATACAGGACCATTCCAATGTATCAAAAGCTTTACGAAAATCCAGTGACACAAGAATACCAGGGATGTTGTCTTTGTTAGTTTCCTCCATGACATCACTTATAAGCCTAATATTTTCACCAATGTATCTATCTTTTACAAAACCTGTTTGAGATAAGATGAGGTAATAGTAGTTCAATTCGTTTAGCAATGGCTTTTGAAGCAATCTTGTAGTCAACGTTTAAGAGAGTTATTGGTCTCCAGTTTTGAAGCTGATTTAACTCTGAGTCCTCCTTGGGTATAAGGCTTATAATCTCTCTTCGTTGTGGGATTGATAGTTTTCCCTTCTCATATCCAGCATTAAGAGACTTAACTAAATCACCGCCTATAAGATCAAAGAATGTCGAATAGAATTCAGCGGTGAATCCATTTTCTCCAGGGGATTTGTCATTTTTGAAAGTTGTTAAAATGTTCTTGCATTCTTCAAAGGTTAAAGGACCTTCTAAACTCTCGCGTTCTTCATTGGACAGTTGGGGCAATTGCACGTCCTCAGTGAATTGTTGAAATTGATTTTCCGTGACATTTATTTTAGACGTATAAAGATTTCTGTAATAACGTTCAATTTCTAACAAGATTTGCTTTTCATTCTCAATTATCTCACCATCTTCATCCTCTAGTTCGGATATAACTTTTCTGTTGTAATTTCTTTTTTCAAGATTAAAGAAATACTTTGTAGGCCGTTCCCCCTTTTCAATCCAAAGACATTTAGCTCTGAATCTCGCAGCTTCACCTTTAGCTTCATATAGTTCTTGTAGCTCCTTTTTGAGATTATTATACTGCTTCAATTCGTGGTCTACATTTTGTAGATCCGTACCTAAACAAATTTTCCTATCGAGCTCATCCAATTGATCCTTAACAAAAAGTTCGCGCTCCCTATTAATTGTTGCTTTTCCTTTGGCAACAGAAATCGTAGAGGTTCTAATTTCCATTTTTAGAAGTTCCCAAAGTATTTGTTCATCTTGGACATAACTGTATTTACTTCGGAACTCAGGATAGGATTTCCGAATCCGCTCGATGTAATCTTCATCCTTGAGTAAACTGTTATTAAATTTCCAGAATCCCGGTCCTCGAGTAGACAATTTTTCCCATTGAATAGATAAACAGACTAGCTTGTGATCTGGTGCTATTGATGATTGAATGTCAACTTTGTGAACATATTTTGTCAGATTTTGTGCCATTAAAAAGTAATCTATTCTCGATTTCATTTTTAAAGCCTTTGATTCATATGAATATTTGTCAACATTTGGGTGTTTAATTCTTTGAATGTCGATGAGGTTCAACATGTCCATTGTAATTAAAATAGAGTTACGAAAGATTGTTGGTTTCCACGATCAACCACCTTTTTTGTCTTTCTTTGTTAAGGTGCAATTCCCATCACCACCAATTATAAGGGATGATAATTCGGATTTGTCTATTAGCAAGTTATTTAGATTTTGAATGAATTGCAGTTGATCTGTATGATTATTAGGAGCATAAATGTTACAAAGTGACAGTTCTAGACAATCAATCAATATGCTCGCATTTAACGTTGCGAAATCAAAGTTTGTGACATACAGTAGTCCATCTGTATAAAAAAATGTATTATTATTTTTCCGGTTTTGCTTTTTCTTATAATTAAGATTCAATGATTTTTTTGCGTTAGCCTGCTAACCCCGGGCTTCTAGTTTAGTTTGTTGTTTATTGCTCAAACAAATTTTCTCATGCATGAAATCCATTGTGCTGCGTCAGACACAATTGCTTCGAATCAAATTTTGTACCAGAAACGCTCATCTTTAATAGGATATTTTATTTAAAGGTTTTATCCTCGGTGTTAAAACGACAGCTAACAAAAACTTTAGAATCGTTTACGTTCAGCTACAGTTGTATTAAAAGAGACACTACACTGACGTCATCCGCCCACCGTTGCTAAGCAGTCGTGTTTATCTATCCAGATATGCGTCCGCTGTGATTCGTGTCCGATTTCAATTTCCTTAGATACCCTTCCCTAGACTTCTCTTCTTCAAAATCTTTCCGTGGATGCAGGTCAGTTTCATTAGATTTTCGTGGGTAAAAGAGTTACGTAAGTTTTTGCAGCTATCCCACATACACACATACAGGCCGTGCAGATCGATGCTCAATTAACTTAAGTAATTTACTAACAAATGAAAAATAAAATACTTAAATTTATGCAATGGTCTTCCATTCCTTTAATTGGAATAAACGAACATGAATTACAAAAGAAACTCCCATCTTATTTGAAAGCTTTCTATTTCTTATAGCAATTATCTTTTCAACTTCTTGTTTAGCTCCTACCTTGTGCAGAAACAATCTAAATTTTGGAGAAGTCTTATTTTTGTACCTTAAATTATCAAATAATTTAATAAATCTTTTCTTGAGAAAAGTCAACAAAGATTACATTCGAGAGGTCAAAATCAACTGTCAACTTTTTAAAGCTATTCGGGGTTTTCGCTTTACTTAATATCATCATTGAATAGAACTGTTTACACTACACCGTGTATGTATTAAGTATTATATTTCAAATTCATAGGATAAAAGTTAACCATTGTTAGGAGATGGTAGAAACCATTTTGATTTCATATTAATGATAGACGACCTCAACGCTGTCCAAGTCAGAAAAATAGTGTTGAGTCCTTTGTATATGTTTAAAAGATTCATAGGAAAGTACATTATCAATATCAAATTGTAAATCTTTTAAATAGATTATATCCTTATCAAAATATGTTTTGTAAAAAACCGGTTTGTTATTTATTTGTATGTCCTTATTATTCCACATTATATATTGAGAATAATTTACATCAGAAAAGGAGCTTCTAAATTCCGCCCACCGCCTAAGGAGCTCCAAGTAAAAACTGTTGAGACTCAAATCAAGATCATTCACATTATAATTGCATCTGACAAGAAAACATCCTCCATATTTTTTTTGTATTGTATTTTAGATAGGTTATCCAAGGACCTTCCCTCCATCTGAAAGTCGAGGAATCCAGGACATTCTTAATGCTTTAATAAGTGTTTCAAGATCTGTAAGATCCAGTCCACCGTTCTCTAAGGAATTTTTAACAGAAAGCCTTGTGACCTTATCAGGGCCTTTCCACAAAAATGTATAAATCATCTTTTCTATCTGTTTGATAATTTCAGGTGGAATTTCTAATATTGAAGAAACATATAATAATTTGGGGATGAGGAAGGATTTAATCATTGCTACTTTGCCAAATGTGGACGGCACGGTGGTGTAGTGGTTAGTGCGTCGGACTTTCAACCTGAAGGTCGGTGGTTCGAAGCCTGGTCTCTACCGTCGTGTTGTTTCCTTAGACAAGAAACTTTACTCCACATTGTCTCTCTCCACCCAGGTGTATGAATGGGTACCGGCGTCAAAATGCTGGGGGTAACCCTGCGATGGACTAGCATCCCATCCAGGGGGGAGGAGCAATATTCCTAGTCGCTTCATGCTATAGAAACCGGTTTTAAGCTCCGGCCGTTATGAGCCTTCTGGCTCGGGTGCGCGACTTTACTTTTTACTTTTACTTTGCCAAATGGGGAAATACCTCCAGTCTCCATAAATAAATCGCTTTTTGAATTTCATTCAGTCAATCATGAAGTTTTGTTTCATAACTTGTTCTTGGTTACAGGAGAAATGAAATCAATACTTAAAGTCTTTGCACCAGTACACCACTGAAAAGGCCCAAAAGTTTCTCTAAATAAGTTTTACTTGTTCCAATCAACATAGCCTTGGTTTTTGAAAAATTCATTTTTAAACCAGAACATTTCTCAAAGTTATTAAAAGTTTGTATTACTCTTTCAACTGATGAAATATTTGCTAATGTAACTGACATGTCATCTACATATAAAAGAGTTTTGGTTACATCCTCACCGATTTTAATGCCTTCAATGTATTAATTTGTTCGTAAGGATATTTCCATAATTTCAATGGCAATACAGTAAGAAATAAATACGGCGACCGTGGGTCGCCCTGTCTTACAATTGTTAAGAACACAATTTCATAGGTTATTGTAAAACGTTTGAATCCACTTTATAGCAGAGCACGCGTCGGGCCGAAGGCCGGGCTGCGCAGCCCAATACTCATAGAACCCATGCCCGTCATTTTTCATGGTCATGGTCAGCGGAATGTTTCGCGGGCGGCGTCTGTTACATGTGTGCCCGAGCGTCGCGCAAGGCTAGCTCGCCGGCGCGTATGACGTCGCAAAACATGCGCGAATGACGGCACACGCGCAGCTACACAGTCGTCAGCTCGGTAAACACTTTAAATGTTTGATCTTTCGCAGTGTTTAGTAGAGCAGTAAAGTCGTTATTTCCCTGCATTTTTTCGCGGTTTGCTACTCAAGACAGAGATACTAAATAAGGAATACTCAGAAGCCGCTTTAGTGGAAAAAAGAAGAGCTTTCAGGGATAAAATCTTGCTTCCAGGACCTTCATACGTTTATATCAATGCGGGAGATGTTTGTTTTTACACCTTTTGCTGATCATTTAGGCGAAAAAGACATTCATTTTCGCGAAGTGTAGAATCAATAAGGCGAATATACATTCTATAACACCAAGAAGCACTTCATTAACGCCACGGAACATTCAAGAGCGCAATTTGCATGTTTATAAACATTCAATAGTGTCAACGAACAAACAAGAGCATCTTTCGATAATCAAGGACGCCAAGTGGACGTTTAAACACGCGCAATTGACAATCAATAACACCAAAAGAAAATCATTAACATCTTCTGACAATCATAAGTGAAAAAGAGACATTCAATAAGACAATAAGCATAGAGAGGCACAATCAATGGCGTCAAGAGACAATCATTTAGTGTAAAGTTACATTCAATCCCGCGAATCGTTAAACATTTGTGTAATAATGACAAACAATAAAGGGAAACAAAATTTCAAAATTGTTTCTTAGTTTAAGGCTATTATCCTTCGATTGCTTCGTTATTGATGCATCTTGGTAAGTACGTCTGCATAAACCTGAACCACTGTCCACATTTGGCGACAGTGATGGTACCAATATTCCTCTGTAGTGCTTGAAGTAACAACTGCGTGCGGTAATTTCCCAAGGCAAGTCCTTGTCGTCTGGCTTCAGCGCGGTCGTTCATCTGTACTTGAATTTCAGGACGACTTATATCCGCCTTTAAAGGCGGATATAAGTCGTTCTGAAATTCATATATCCGCCTGTGCAGACGGTCGGGTAATAAGCTTACTGTTTTTGAGAATTGCTAAAATTGAAAAATAGCTCGGTCATCAATCTTAATTCTTGTGCTTCCGACCTTTCACCTAAGTTAAGTTTCATCTTAGTTAAGCTTGTTCAGAGGGTCTTCAGAGGGCTACTCTGTTAGGCCAAGCCTAACTATATATATTAATTGAGGGACCAGAATTAAAACACTCTAATGCTTTATAAAGAAAATCGCGTTCCATAGAGTCCAAAGCTTTTTCAAAGTCTATGAGGAGTAACACACCTGGTGACTATAATACTTCGGTTCGCGTGATAATGTCTAAGATTGAGCGAGCTGTTTCTCCAATAAACCTTCCTTTTACAAAACCAGATTGATTATGATGAATTATAAGAAAAAGAACGTTTTTAACTGTCTCGTCGCTCTGCGACGAGACAGTTCTTAAAATACCCTTTTTTTTTTCCCTGTCGGGTCACCTGAACCGGGAATCGCTTTGCTGCGGCCAACACCGTACCTAGTTTACTTCCGGTTTTCAGAAATGACGTTATCAGTGATGTCATCAAAACGACGTCACAGTAGCGACACGCGGTCACGCCGTAACGCCACCAACCCCAACCCATACTACACTAACCATTACCTTCAAGTCACCTATATTAAAGGCAAAGACGAATTGGTTGCTTCCTTTTGGTAGCGTTTTTTAGAAAAGCAATTTAAAAGAGAAACGTGCCGTACACAGATGCGTATTACGTGCAAGAGATAATTCTTGGGAACATGCGGGTTCTCATCGTCTTGTTGCTTTAGGAAAATTGCTGCTTTTGTTATGGTACATTAAAATATATGATAAATGTTTCTCACGCATGCGCTTGACATACGTTTTCCGTGATTTGGTCTAATTGGCGTAAAAAGTCAATCATTTATTTCTCACATCGAGGTGAACGTTGCTTTTGTATACAGCATGCGACTTGAGGCCAAATTAGTCCAGATTCTGTAGAAATAAGAGCTAATTTTAGGTCGAGCTCTTCCGAGGCTAAAGAGCAAATTCGCATTCGTAAGCTTGCATATTGTTAATTAATTACAAAGTTTACTACCGATTCTTTACAATGCCTTTGTACAGTCCACGCTGCCTGTAGTAAGTAATTTCAAAACTTTATTTAACGAAAAAAAAAACACAATAGAAATAGAAGGAAAAACAGGATTGTTCTTTGCTAGGTAACATGCCCATCATTGTAAACAAAATTTAGACCTATGGACTGGACTTCTGTGGATTATGGACTGTGAAATGCATGGCATACTGATGAAGATTTTTACTGATTTCATTGTTTTGAATGTAACAGAAAAAAGATTATGGTTTGGAAAGTATTAGACGAGTGTGATTTACTCGGGAAGCAATAAATTAAATATTCGAAGCGAGTAAAGCCAAATTGGCAGCTTCCGACACTCAAGAACACGACAGGACATGTTTATGATGCAATGTTTGTCACGCAAAAGGAAGATGAGTTATTTTGTTGGGGGGGAGGGGTGCGTGACTTGTTCCGGACTTTCCTCTGCTCGGCCCTACTAGATTGATGGCGAAAGAGTTGCTTACTTGCTTCGATCGTTATAAATGCAAGCGATATCATCCGCGTTTGCTGTTGTAAAACAAAACGATACTGTAACAAGATTCGGCTGCATCGTTTGATGCAGCTGCTGTGACATTCATCGATCGCTTCACTTTGACAAATTTTGGTTAGATATTCTGCAAGGTCAGCGCTTGCCTGTAGCCGTTTTCTGTGATTATTTCAAAATACAACCATATGTTTTCTACATTGTTTTCGTTTTAGGAGACGTCTAGGAGGAAGTCATGATCATTTAAGGGAAATGACTTTGCTTTGAGATTTATATCTTTTGTATATCGCTACCGTGTGTGATTTTGCTGTTTTCAGAAGTAGTATAGTGAACTTTAACCAATAATTAAGCAACTACAATTCAAATATTTACCGTTCAAATTTCGAGGGAATTGTTAAACATTAAATCTCTGTGATTTTCGGATGTGTTCTATTTCTGATAAAAGGAAAGCGGGTTGAACTTTTCTAACCAAATCAATTGTCAAACAGTTGAGTTTAGATTGAATAAATCGTTGAACAAAACACGTCCCGGCAAGTTAAAGAACTGCTAAGTCAACAATTCTCAAGCATTTCGTCATGGAGTCACGCTCAAATTCCACACATCTCGTATTTATGTCACGCTATAGTCGGCTGTTAATTATTTGATCGATCATGCTGATAATGTTAATTTATTCGAAATCCTATCACCGATTCTCCAAAATGCCTGTGTTTAAACAATCCTGATTCCTTGTAGTAGGTGGTTTCAAGCATTTTAAAACGAACATGGCAAAAAATTGGGTGACATTTGCCTCTAATTTTTAACTCGTTCCCAGACCCCCAATTTGACCTTAAAATCACAATGAAAACGCCATTTTTTGGAGGGAAAATCAAAATTTCGCCCATTTATGAATTACTTTTCGGAAATCCACACTCGAATTCCAGTAAACGTTAAAATATTTTAATAACTGATCAAAACAAAGAAAACAAGAGGCTACCCGTAGCCTATACTCGTACCGGTAATTACGTTACTCGCGAGGAACACTTACGTAACACAACAACATGCAAATAAAATCAAAATTAGTTTCGCTTCTGCTTGCATGCGTGCGTATTCTCGTACGCAGAACTAATGCGATGCACAAATAACAGACGAAAACAAAAACAATAAAAAAAAACGGAAAGCAAATTTTACCTTGTTACCGTATCCGTCACGAGTAAACAGCAACAAACAATGAATATACAAAGTTCTAAACTTATGATTTTCTAACAGTACCGAGCCGATCGGAGAAAAAAATATAAACCTAAAAATTGTAGCCTACTAAAGGATGGACCATTTTACTTTCGTAGGGGGTGGGGAGTTGGGAAATTTTTCTGAGCATGGATTTTTTTTCCGTCTTGATGATGTGCAAGAATTTTTTTTTCGGGATTCTTCGATATATTTTTTCCTTTGGCTCGCTGTGCATGATGTTTTTTTGGGTAATTGCCCACCCCCCCTTAAAAATTAATAGATTCTACATTGTATATTGTGGATTGTAAAACTCTAAAATGAAAACCGGGTGGAAACGAGCCAGTTGCGAAGCCCAACGGGCTACTTGTTTATTATATTGGCGATGACCTTAGTAGAGTCAACATCAATCATCGAGATTGGTCTCCAGTTTTACAAAAACATTCTATCTCTTTCTTTTTTTGTCAAGCAAGGTGATGACGGCTTGCTTCTGCGAATTTGGCATTTGCCCTAACTCAAAGGAATGATTAAACACATAAACACACAAAGAATTCCAAAACGTATTATAAAATTCGGCAGGAATTCCATCACTGCCAGGAGTCTTCCCCGTGTCAAACATATCTAGTGCCTTGACACAGTCCTCTATAGTTATTTGGCCTGCACAACTTAATCTTTCCTCCTCCGATAGCCCTGGAATATTCGGGTTTCCAAGAAAGTAGTCTAATGCATCACATTGACTCACGTTCATTTTACTGCTATATAGTTTCATACAGTATTTAAAAGAGGAATCCAATATTTTTTGATAATTACTGGTAATGACTCCACTTAAGCTTCCTAATTTGTTTCTGGTATAATTTCTTTTTTCTAAACTCAAAATAGATTTGGTACTAATTTCGCTGTGCTCTTGCCATCTCTCCCTTGCACGCATTGGCCTTTCCGTCATAAATATTTTCCAAGTCCGCTTTGCATTCATCAAGAATTTTTTCAACCTCTTCACAGCAGTTTTGTTGAAACTGTGCTTGGGCAATTTGCAACTTTCTTTACAGATATTCTTCTCTCTTCTTTTCTTAGTTATTTCTTTTAAATAATTTATCGCAAAGAGGCGCACATTATATTTGATCCAGTCCCAAGCAACTCTTACATCTGAAAACTCCTCACCCCTTTTTCTATTCTTCTTGCATTTTTTACTTCTTTTGGACGAAATTTTCATCAGTCAATAACGAAGTATTTATTTTTCAAAAGCCCGGGCATCTCCTACATTCCTCAAGTTCCTCTAGGTGTAGAACAATCGCTAAGTGATATGATATCGACTTATTACTCATGTGCAAAGCGCAATGAGTTAAAAAATGCCCTTCGTTTTTCTTTTTTTCCTTATTCTTATTTTTATTTTTTTAATTGTGAACTTCCGGTTCATAGCTTTGCCATCTACACTTCCTGTTTAGTGACTTCCGGCTACTCTCACTTCCGCTAAAACAGCGTTACTGAAGTGTCACGACAGCGTCTCCTACAACCCTACTTACATTACTAATCTTCACTTTAGGTATATATATATATATATATATATATATATATATATATATATATATATATATATATATATATATATATATTAGAAGACAGTCTGATCAACTGATTCGACTTGGCATTTTATTACTAACTAGTTTCGTACCGCACAACTTGTACGGCACTCATCAGATAAAATTGCCGAATACAAAGATTACAACGTTACACGGATGAGAAGGAAAGTATAAAATTACAACGGTTTTTTCGGAAGAATGGAACATTTAAAATCTGCGTGACAATAGAAATTGAAAAAGTAACGAGTATGCGTGATGATATAAGTTATGAAATCAACAGTTGCTATTACGTGACAGGCTTGAAATTTTTTAGCAGGAACTTGTTTGCGTAATAGCAATAATGTCACGTAATAGCAACTGTTGATTTCATAACTTATATCATCACGCATACTCGTTACTTTTTCAATTTCTATTGTCACGCAGATTTTAAATGTTCCATTCTTCCGAAAAAACCGTTGTAATTTTATACTTTCCTTCTCATCCGTGTAACGTTGTAATCTTTGTATTCGGCAATTTTATCTGATGAGTGCCGTACAAGTTGTGCGGTACGAAACTAGTTAGTAATAAAATGCCAAGTCGAATCAGTTGATCAGACTGTCTTCTAATATTTATGCTCTAGTTTTCCTATTGAGCACTCTGACAGCAGTTCTGCAAATCAACTAATCTATATATATATATATATATATATATATATATATATATATATATATATATATATATATATATATATATACATAAACTAATTGTAAAGGTCAAGAAACCAACTTCATAAAGGTCTTTAGCTGTATTTGCTCTACGTTTCGGCCGTCGCGGCCTTCCTCAGGAGCGTACACTAGTTTGACAATGACGGTAACGGTTAGGTCAATATGAATTCAAATAATGCACTTACAATAAACGGTTAACTATGACGAAATAGCGCGATAACTTGACAAGTTCAAATAGATTAAAGGCGTGCGCGCGTGTAAATTTAGAGTAGGTCGCGGTAAAAATACAAGATCACAACTACAAGGGACTTAACATGATTACAGTAAATTATTTATCGCGGGCTTCAATTTGTTAATCCAAAAGCTTTCTCTAGCTCTTCTGATTGCAACGTTACTATTTCGTACCCCCTCTATATAACACTTAGAAGAATCACTGGCTTCATTGTGGTACAGCCTTCAGTTACAAAACATTCAATAGTAAACAACGTGGTTTGCAGGAACGATGATTGAATGAAAGGAGTATTCTTCTCCATGTCGGACATCTTCTTAATATCATGTTTAAAATATATCATAAAACTTTCTTACGCATGCGCATGAGCATACGCTGCTTGAAGCCTCTTGTTTTTATTATTATTTTTTGTGTCACGATTTTGCATGCAAATTTATGCACTTCCGGCTACTCTCACTTTCAGTAAAACAGTGTTACTGAAGTGTTACGACAGCGTCTCTTACAACCCTACTTACATTACTAATGTTTACGTTAGGTATATATAAGACTTGGACGAATCACTGGCTTCATTGTGGTACAGTCTTCATTTACAAAACATTCAATAGTAAACAACGTGGTTTGCAGGAACGATGACTGAATGAAAGGAGTAACTCTTCTCCATGTCGGACATCTTCTTATCATGTTTAAAATATATCGTAAAACTTCCTTACGCATGCGCATGAGTATAGGCTGCTTGGAGCCTCTTGTTCAATTATGTCCTGCGTGACGGAATAACGTTAGGGGCTATGTTCCAAGTTAATTTTTTTTCTCACGAATTTCAGTAGGACGTTTATTTGAAAGCAAGTTTTTTGCTCGCATTTGACTTGCACTGGACACTCTTGGCATTTTGAATTGTTGGGACAAGAAAGAACGCGATTTGCATAATTCTCAACAGGCAGAAATGCGTTAAACTTCACCTGAATTAATTAACGCGTATTTGTGCGCCTTCAACCGCGTTTTAGGTGAACTTTATTATTTTATTTGACCGTATTGCAATGTTTCAATCAAGTTGAAACTTCGAGACAATGTTGTTCATATTGTAAAGATCTAGAAACGACCATAAAAGTTTTCAAAAAGTCTATCTCGCTGTTTTTGAAATATGTAGAAAAGCGCTGAAACTACAATATCAAGGACTCAGTCAAAAAACTATGGTTTCCTATAGAAAATCGAATCTCCAAAACTAAAACGAGAAACGCTTTCAAACTTTCATAGTTTCATCTCATACACTAAACACGCATTTTGGCGTAAAGTTGAGATTGAGAAATTATACTTTTATACTTTTTATAAGCTTAATTGAGGAACTTTGGATGCGCTCATACGCATGCAAAATCACATGTTCGAAATGTTTTTTTTCCGATTTACTGAAAATTGGCTTGACAAAAGTTTCTAATTTTTCAGATATTTTGTTTGCCATATGCCATAGTTTATCGTAATAGTCTTTTTCCACTATAGCGGCTTCTGAGTATCCCTTAATTAGTATCCCTGTCTTGAGTAGCAAACCGCGAAAAAATGCAGGAGAATAACAACTTTAAATTAAACGATTTTCTCCGCTAAACACAGCAGTGTTTTCCCAGGTGACGTGAAATTGCAAAGATCCCGGATGTTGTGTGGCGTCATACGCGCATGTTTTACGACGGTATACGCGCCCGCGAGTCAGCCCTAAACGACGGCGGCGGCAGGCACACGACGTGCCCGAGAAACATTCCGCTAGCCATGACCATGAAAAATGACAAGCATGGGAGCTATGGTTCTCTGGTTCTGAGTATGGGCTCCGCGGGGGCGTTCGGCCCGCAAAGAATTTTTTTTAAACCTTGTAGACGTTTTTGGAGGGTGCTCAGGTTTGAAAATAATTTTCGAAAAAAACAGAGATAATATTGTTAGGTAATCAATTAAAATCCTAGGGATACACTTCACATATAATGGTCAACTTAAAAAAATACCGGTTAAACTACCCAAGTTTTATGAAGAAAGCTTAAAATGTTTCCTTGAATGCTGAGCAACAAGCAAGATAACCGAGTGCAATATTCCTGAAACTGTATTACCCAACATCGTTATATGGAATAACAAATTTATCTGCATTAACGGCAAGTCTATTTACAACACCAGATTAGTTAATAAAGGCATAATTAGAATTAGGGATTTATTTCTGAGAATAATGAACTAATAACAAAATTTTTAAGAGATTTAGACATTTCACCTATTGATGCATTTGGACTTGTTTCATTAAATTTTATTTAATTTTTATTTATATTTTATATTATATATATATATATATATATATATATATATATATATATATATATTATATACACCTAATTGCAATAACGTTGTCATAGAAAAATGAAAAATGTAAAATGAAAAAATGAAAAAGCCAAATAGGAATTAATTAGCTTTGTCATCACAGCGACACGCGGCACGATTAAGCGTGCAGTGACTACTGTTAATTTAAATTATTATACATTGGTGTCACTAGCTCGATTTTGATTGGCTATAAGCACGCAGCTAATTATTGCTTGCTGTTTCTGTTACGTCATACCTACAGACAATAGTTTTATGCATGCAGAAGTGACGTCATACCTACAGACAATAGTTTTATGCATGCAGAAGTGACGTAAGTTGTTTACTTACAAGTTGACTGCTGTGCATTGATCACTTTTTTGTGCGCGCTCTTGTCTTTACAAGTGCAGCTCAGGAATATGCATAATAAAACAATTATTGGATTCGGTTTTCGCATGATAGCGATAATTATCAAGGCCTCAGTTTGTGTTATCCGCCTCAGCCTTCGGCTTCGGCAGATAACACAAACTTTGGCCTTGATAATTATCGCTATCATGCTCAACCTCATCCAATAATTGTTAATTAAGCGTGCATGCAGCGGCTATTGTTATTTGAAATTTACCTAGGTAAAGGTTGAAATGATATGGTAACCGTCCATGTTGGAAATATGTTGCTACCAGGTTGATATCAGTTTTCTCAGAATAACTGTTTCATGTGCACAGTTGCACTACGAAAAAGGAAAAGTACAAAAACCTGTTCTTAAACATAGTTCTTGTGTATGCTTTGAGAATTATTAAAATCTGGCGAGAATGTATTTTGTGAAGCTAATTAATTCCTATTTGGCTTTTTCATTTTTCATTTTACATTTTTCATTTTTCTATGACAACGTTATTGCAGTTAGGTGTATATATATACACCCTTTTGCAAAAATATTGACACCTCAAAATATATATAAATATATATTCGTCCTTTGTGTCTATATCGTATACGTGACGATAGGCGGCAAACAGTTCTCGAGGTGGGTACAGTAGAGTTTGTAAAATGCTACTGTACCCACCTTAAAAACTATTTACCGCCTGTCATCACGTATGCGATATAAACACAACGGACGAATATATATTTATATATATTTTGAGGTGTCAATATTTTTGCAAAAGGGTGTATATATATATATATATATATATATATATATATATATATATATATATATATATATATATATATACATATTATATTTTATTTAATTTTATTAAATTTTATTAAATTTTATTTAATTCATTTAATTTCATTCCTACCCAATGGGGGCAGTTTTTAAAAGCTAGCAATAATGTCAAGACCAAATCAACTTTCGACTTACAATACCAAGTTTGTTTACATCCTAACGGGAAAGATATCTTAATCAGTAAAGCGGAGTCTAAGATGATCTACAGAGAGCTGCGAGCCAAACTTTCAATTCCCCCAACAGCGCAGTCGAAATATTTCGGAATGTACAAAGACGCAAGTCTTGATTGGAAAGAAATATATATGTTGCCATTCCGTGTTGCGCTAGACACCAAAACACGATAATTTCAATACAAAATTTTGAATAGATATCTTGTCACGAATGTTCTTCTTAATACAATTGGTATTAAATCCTCCTCAGCTTGAACTCTTTGTGGAGACGCAGACGAATCCCTCGAACATCTTTTCACGTCTTGTCCCAATGTCTTAAAGTTCTGGTCAGATCTTAAAGCCTGGTTCGAGAATATCAACGTTAATTTCGAATCTCTCACTGCAATGGATATATTGTTTGGTCTATGGAAACAAAAAAAAATGACTTCTTTTCCTCAACCATATCCCCCTGCTTGCAAAGCAGTACATATATCATTGCAGCAATGTGGAAGTCAATCCCTGTCTTAAAACATTCATCTCTAGAACCAAATTAGTTTATCAAACAGACTGAAATTTCCAAAACTAACAACAAATTAAATATCAACTCATTGAAATGTGGGCAAGTTTACTAAAAATTGGTGAACCCCATCACAATTTGTATGTTATACTTCATGCGTGCACTAATTCGTTGATTCGTTCTAATTTTCATAATGTATGCCATGCACCACTCGTGTGTTTTGTGTATGTATTGTACTGCTAGCCGCACGTTACCAAGGTTTCAAACACTGTACGCAGTTTATTCAGTCATTAAATCAGTTGATATACAGATAAGACATGTTCGAAATCTACAAACATATATTAACAGGAATAGTACAATTAGTCAAGTAACGACGTTAATAATGTCAGACAATAAGAACATTTACCCGTTGGTGTGTGTGCGACTAGTAGTTGCGTTAATACAGATCTTACTAATTAATCATTGTTACGTCACAGTTATATTACTCGATCATGTCATATAATTAAGTCACGCATGAATTTCGTGTCGTAACGAAACATGTATGTGTATGTGTATATGTGCGAATTAACAATTTTTAAGTAGTTATTAATGTAAGTTCATTGCTATAATATTCAATTAAGAGTATAAACTAGTAGTAATTGGAAATTAGGGGAGTGCGTTCGACAGGGTGGGCTGATGGTACTAGGGGGTGAGGAAGTGGGAGGTGGAGGTGAGGGCCAATAGGCGTTGGTTTGGGGGGGGGGGGGGCGGGGGGGGGGGGGGTTAAAGGAGTGGCAGTTATCAAGGCTCTAAGAGTTATCATAGGGAGCCCGAAAAGAGTGCAACTATAAAATTAAGGGTGCCCAACAATTAAATCATGTGCAAAAACTAAGTTTGCAGTTTAGAAACTCGATAATATTTATTGTTTTCTCTCAAAATGACAATTGTATTCTCCATATGATCGCGACATTAATTCCATTTTAGCGCGCGCTAATACAGTTGCTTTCGCTATATAGCACGGCACCCCTAAAAGTAAACAAAACTAACCGTTCCACTAATGCAGTTGCTTTCGCCATATAGCACGGCACCCCTAAAAGTAACCAAAACCAACAGTTTCACACACGAGCAGCGAGCTGACGCGAGCGAAAGCGAAAGCGAAAGATGAAGGCGTTACCACTTGAGTACGCGTGTCAAAGCGAGGCTAATTGCTATTTGCGAGGCTAATTGCGAGGCTAACTGCACATCATCAAAGCACAATTATTGCGCATCATCAATTGCGCACGAAATCGAGGCGAGTGGACAGCCAGTCCAAACCTCGAAATCGCATGGCATGCAGCCCAATTCCTCCCACAATGCCCTGCGCCCAGACCGATACCCGACCAGAATAGATAGCGTTCTCCTATCATCGAACGCAAATACAATAAAAAAGATGGGAATAAATTTTGAACATTTCGATCTGAGGTACGCTTTACTTACTGTTCTGGGTAAACACGGGCAAATCGTTTGTGGGGGACTTTGGGGCTGTGTACGTAAAGCGAGTAGGTAACCTGTGTCGTGCTGGTCACGAAAGTTCGCGTATCACGTGATTGTAAATCCCACCTACGCTAGACATGATTTTAGTTGTGTTTGTTCGCGAACATCTTCTCATAATTTCTTTCGCGTGTTACCAAATTATTTCGTTTGATTTGTTCAGTGTTACACATTCCTTGTATTTCAGTGTCGCGACTTTAATACAAGACATTTAATTTAGGGACTTAACTGATGTTTCTAATTTTATCTCTAGCATACTGTATGGTCATAAAATAATTCAGTACTAATCAATTAGGGTAAGAGTATTCCCGTCATGTTCTGATTTTTATTTGCGTTGAGACTTCATTTCCTTTGGAAGTTCGTTTTATCTGATATATTTTCTCGATAACGGTAAAGTACAGTTAAACACCTCAGGAAGGATTCAATTCATTAATAAAGTGACGATGCATCATTGAGCATGCATTCGAAGAGCCGATTTCTGGAATATTTGATCTCGTATGAACAAGCAATAAAATCATCTTTTGCTTTGAAATGTTTATTTTATCACCAGGAAATACACAAAATAATGTTCATGCGAGATGCATTAAGGAAACCTTAAAGAGTCTGACCCACCCAGTTTACATTGCGCGCTTCTCTTATTGTTATGATACGGCTCTATTCCATATTTGGGCAAGCATATCACCTCTTGCACGAGTGAATTTCTCATCTACAATACAGCATGGATTTTCGGGGGCCCTGAAAATGGCGGATAAACCAACGTAGGCGCGCAATGCAAACTGGGTAGGTCAGATTCTTTAATTAGGCCGTATGAGCGCTTCAGTGATTCAGTGTTATTTTTTGGTGGTTTGTTTTCCCGTCTGAGTGGTCGTACAATTGAAGTGTCAGTTTGAATTTTGTATCGTTACTCGCCAGAAAAAGCTAGTACACTGAAAGTATTCGTGATAAGACCGTTTGAGTGAATAGTTGAATAATGCAAAAATCAATTAGTTTAGGGCTAAACCCGGGAGGGGTACTCCCATATATGAGCTATATAGGTATGTGCCGCTGTGAAGGGTACAGTTTTCAGGAAGTTTAGTATGGGATAGGGTATAGTAATCAGAGATTTTTGTTCTATAATATGGTATCGTTTTCCGCGAAACTGATCAGTTGCGCGAAGAATATTCTTGGTTTTCACATGACGTCATAAAAATTCAAAAATCTAAAGTATACGTCCTACAAAGCTGTTTCTAACATGGTATGTGGATACCAGCGTTATAATCTTTCACAAAAAGGTTTCAGGTGTTGACGATGTTTTTCTTCCGATTTATAAAGATTTTAAATGTGTCACGCAATTCGTCACGCTATTTCAGATAAGCCGTGAAAATAAAGAAAATTGAATCAACTGGAAGATATTTTTTGCATGATAAATGTTTATAAGCCGATTTAATGGAAATTATAGAGAATACAATATTTTGTGATTTGATTTTTGGTGTAAATAAGACTTTGAATTTTTGGCCGCCATCTTTGTGCCCCTCAGTGGGGCACAAAGATGGCCGCTCCATACATTTCTTACTAAAAATGTCTAATACTCGTTCGCCAATAACTCTTGAACGAAATTCTTTTGCGCTTCAAAATTTGGCCCAGATGTGTAGTTTTAAACTCTCTACAATTCCATAAACATTTTGGCATCGAAATCTGTTGTTTAATGCTTCTGAATTTTGATATGACGTAAGTGAAAACCAAGAATAGTCTAGACAAGGTTTACTGGTAAATGGCATTTAAAAATCGGTACTGGAATAGGTCTAGGATAGAGTAGGATTTTTCGGTGTTTAGTCTAGAATAGGGTTGCAAAATGCAGCTAAAATGGTCTAGTATAGGTTGAGGGTCTCAGAGCCCCAGCGGCACACCAAAGTACCCCTCCCCCTGGGGGACTAAACTGCAGAATACTCCGCAACCTATTTGCATCTTATTGTGTTATGTCTTGTTCTACAAAGCATTCGATATTCCGACACATGCATGTACGTGGTCAGGAGTTGTGAGGTATTCTGCAATCGCTCCTTATATTAGTTGAAGAAATCGAAAGTAAATCAAAGGCTCCTGAGAGCCAATCCGTGAATAAGAAATGCTAACACGTTACGCAATATTGCGGTAAGATACGTTTTCACACCGACACGGTTCGATACTTTTTTTAAAAAATGAAACGTAAGGATTTCTGACGAACGCAAAAAAAGTAAATAACTTTCCTAATGCCAGACCGAAGAAAAAAAAGAAGTGTCTTGAGCGTGAATTGAACCCGGGACCTTTCGACTTTGAATCCGGACGCTAGACCACAAGCCCATCGAGGAACACATGCTCATTTAAGACTAAATTGTATTATTTTAATGTAGATTCACATCAAAACGTTTCTCGATTGGGAAATCCTTTTAGATCGATTTCAATGTTGCATTAAAGACTCCAAATGCGAAACATCTTTAAGCTTATTGTTGTTTATTTTCGTTTACAACATATTAGTGATTGTTATCGCTGGATTCGCGTTATTCTTGTTACGAAATGCATTCGTAACAAAGCATTGCGCCACTACGTTTACAGCTGATAAAAGGAGCGCGTGAGCGAGTAAGTGAGTGAGTGAGTGAAATAGCCACCATTGCCGATAACCTGTTCATTATGCTTGCGCGTATTCACGGGTTAAAAGGGAAGTTGTAGGTCATGCTGTACTTTCTAATTAGAAGGAATTTATCACGATATCAATCCAAATATAAGGCCTGACGCGCTTTATGCTGATTCATTTGGGCTATAGTATACATTTAATTCATTTGGTCCATTAATTTGCCTTGTAATATAGCGTCAGCGGAATTGCGTGAATGGCCGAGCCTTAATTTTAACATAAACTGAGCATTTTTAGCGGAGCACTCGCCGGGCCGAAGGCCCGGCTGCGTAGCCCCATACTCATAGAACCTATGCCCGTCATTTTTCATGGTCATGGCTAGCGGAATGTTTCGCGGGAGCGTTGTGTTCCCGCCGCTCGCCGTACGCGTCAAGTTAGCTCGCGGGCGCGTGTGACATCGCAAAACATGCGCGTATGACGCCACACAACATCCCGGATCTTGAGGTTTTGTTTTTCGCGGGACTACACAGCCGTCAGCTCGGCAAACACTTCTATCCTGGATGGTTTGGATCTCTGCTATGTTTAGCGGAGAAGTAAAGTCGTTATTTCCCTGCATTTTCTCGCGGTTTGCTACTCAAGACAGGAATACTAATTAAAGGATAGTCAGAAGCCGCTTTAGTAAGAGTTTTCAGGGATAAAATCTTGCTTCCACGAACTTCATAAGTTTTATTCAATGTGGAGGGATGTTTATTACTCGTGCCGGTACGGCAACGAGTCAAGGATTGGCCTTCGTTTTTTTCCTTTTCCTCCGTGTTTTCGTATCTACTTTTGTGCATCGCGTTAGATCTGGGTACAAGAATACGTACGCATGCACTGCAAGAATATCGGTGGCCTCGTTTTGCAAGCAAAAGTAAAACAAATTTGGGTTTTATTGTTGTTGCTGTTTACTCGTGACGGATACGGCAACGAGGTAAAGTTCATTTTATTATTTTTGTTTTCGTCTTTTATTTGTGCATCGCATTAGATCTGGGAAATTTCTGGGTACGAGAATACGCACGCATGCAAGCAGAAGCGAAACTAATTTTGGTTTTATTTGCCTCTTGTTGTGTTACGTAAGTGTTCCCCGCAAGTAACGTACATTACCGGTACGAGTACAGGCTACCGGGTAGCCTCTTGTTTTTATTACGGATTTCACAACCAAAGTAGCGGAGATTGAAAGAATTTTCAAGCGGGTGACTTAAAGGTAAAATAGATAATTACATTTTTCGATGGGAATTTATGTTGATATCAATCTGTGATTGACTTTTTCTTTCTGAATTGTTTTTAAAACATTCTTAATTTAGTTGTATCGATTTCTTGAATTTCATCGAAGACAGCTCGAATGCGTTATAAATGGTACGCGTTTTGCTTTTAAACAAAAACTTATGGGGATTTCAATAAAATTTTTCGAAAGAAGATTGTGTTGTCCATTTTTTTGTGTTTGTTCATTCAATAAATAGATTGAAAAGCGATTTTATGTGAGCAAAACAAGACTTGCATTTTTAATATAATTCTATATTCAATTGCGTCGCCTTATGCAAATGTGTTTGTGTATTTTTGCAATTTTGATTTCCAAATCAGTTTTTTTGGGCAATTTTTGACAAGCAACAAGTGTATTTTATTCGGAAAATAGTCGTACTAGTTATTCTAGACGGATAAAAAGTTTTTTTGTGAACTTTTGTACGGTCTAAATGTACTGTGCAGACGGTCGCGTAATACTGTTTTTGAGAATTGCTAAAATTGAACAATAGCCCGATCGTCAATCTTAATTCCTCTCCTTCCAACCTTTCACCTTAGTTAAGCTTATCATCAGCTTTCTGTTCAACGTGCTACGCTGTTAGGCTCAGCCTATCTATATATATATTAGCATACAGTCAAGTAGACACCCAGTAAGGTGAACACCTTACTAAGGCGAACATGGTTGGTCCCAGTTGCTAACACGCTATTCGTACGTACAATATGTCTATGATCTCCCTGACACTATTTAATCAAGCAAAATCAAGTTTGCTATGTTCGCCGACGATACTAAGGTCTTCAAGGAGGTCAGATCCTTGAATGATGTCACATCCCTTCAGGCTTAACTCAACAACCTAGAAGCCTGGTCTTTACTGTTTGGCCTTCCTGTTAACGGATCCAAATGTGAATCACAAAGTAATTACAAGTAGAATAACTCTATGTAAGAAAAAAAAAAACAATGTTGAACAAGACCTCGGCGTCTGGGTAGCAAATAATTTTACTTGGAACAAACAAGTCCTCATGCTTTGTAAGGGAAACCACCAACAATATTAGCCACAGTTACACTTTACAACTTTTACCTAGTGAATTCCAAATAACAAGATCCGCCGCGCTTATTTTGAATTAACGCTAGCCACTGCACGCTGCGGCTATTGTTATTTTGAATTCACCTAGGTAAAAGTTCAAACGTGTATTACCGCTGCTATTTAAATTCCATAAAAACTAATTTCAATCCCCATTTCAACTCAAAATAAATCGGAAAAATATGATCACTCTCGAGGACTCTAGATACAATAGGAATCAAACAATACGTTTTCTCTTTGGATACATTCGTTTGTAATTTTTCTTGCGGACTAGAAACAGGACTAGCCGTGTCAGGTAAACTTATTTTCACCCAGTTGAACGAAAATAGTGCCTTTTGTGCTATGCCTTGTTCTGCAAAGAGTTCAGACACACTTAAAATAGGTGGACCGAAGTTCTTCAGAAATAATCTTTGCAGAATTTATTCGGGTATGGCAGGTTTCTCCAAAATTCGGTCAATGAAATTTGATTGGGCGTAACCGTTTTAATGTGAAAGTGAAAGGGTTTTTTTTACCTTTCATATTGATATCGAAAGAAAAGACAAAAGGTAAAAAAGAAAACAGAAAACAGCAAACAATAAAAAAGAAAGTAAAAACAAAAGGGAAATGACCTTCCGGGGAACAGCGGAGTTTCAAATCAAGCATCTCACCATTGCGCCATGGTGCACTCTAATAAACTTTAATACAGACAAAAGACCTTCATATTTCATTATTTATGCAGTCTGCCACAGATGCCATAGTGATACAGCTGTTTTCAGTAACCTACATCAATTAATTGATCATTTTTCTCATGACCGCATTATAATAAAAATTATTATAATATTGTAGTTATTGTCAATACTGAATACCTCACTGTACTTATTATTTAGATACGGATTGGGCTATTCTTGAAAGTAGCAACCTTCTTAATGTAATGATCGTAAACAGGTTTTTCAAACAGAAAGTAACGTGACAAACCTTTAGTATGTGTTTACAGTTTCGGTTTCTCATATACCTGTTCTCTCTTTGTCTTTAGGAGAAGTGACTGCAAACGCAATCCAGTTCAGGTTTTTTAGACCATATATTCTGGTCTTATTTATTTTTTTATGTACTTGTGTTACAGGACTGAGACTGCCCAACTATCCATGGCTTCTGCGGGTCCAGCGTTTCCTTCTACAAAGGAGACCACCAACTACGCCAGGTTATGCCGCCTTCTGGTAGATGCTGGATCTCAGGTCTTTAGAGATACATTTGACAGCATTTTTCCTCCGGGAAGCCTTAACACAGTTCTGGGGAGACCTTCAGTACGCGCTAATCTGCAAAACCTTCGTAGGAGGAAGATCTTAAATCCTTTGCAATGGAGTAAACTGTACCCTGCCATCAGTTCTTCAGTTTCGTCAAAGAACTTTGACATCACTTTGCTGATGGTGCTGTTCAGAAATATTTGTGGTCTGACTCCTCCGGCCACTGGGTGGGATAATCTTCCTCTGGCTGCAGACCTAACCCCTGAGGCTGACATTGCACGTATCAAGTTCTACAGAAATACAGTGTACGGTCATGCCAGCCAGGCCTCAATCGATAATGTCAAATTTACTACCTATTGGACAGACATTCGGGAAACATTGGTGAGACTGGGAGGAGCCACATATGAAACCGCTATCGACGATCTGAAAGATGAGTGCATGGACCCTGATATTGAAGAACATTACATAGAGCTTTTGAAGCAGTGGAAGGTGGACGAGGACAGCATGAAGGTCAAATTTGATCAGGTGCTTCAGAAGCTAGATGCACTGAATGCATCAGTTGAAAGAAGGTCGACAGCAACGGGTAAGTTGGATGACAGGTAACGATGAAAAGAGGCGATATATAATGAGTATTATTTTGATATTTTTTATTATCCATACCTCTTTTATAAATGTGACGACTTTTTGAAAGTTGCGTTGTGACAGGCGTTAGGCACATGATAATGAACAGTCTCTTGAATGTTTTAACTGACTGAGGGTCATTCAACATGTAGCCCATATGTAATATAAAATACTACTTTTTCTTTCGCGATCATATATCTGTAAAAGCACAACAAATTTGTGTTCCTCCAAAAATATTTGGATAATCTTTATACTGACTTGTGTTTTTCTCAATTTTTAAACAGCCAATTTACTTATTGTGAACACCATCGAGAACATTGTACAAAATGACGTAGTGATCAACGTATACAATTTGCCTGGTGTCTCTCACATGGGTCAAACAGCAGGCGGGTCTGAAGGGATGTTTATTGCACCAGTAGCCCAAGAACAAGATCAAGCAGCAGGAGTAGAAGGTTCAGTTCCTGGACATATGCAAGAAATCCAGCAGGACTGTCCAACAGAGTTAAACATTTGGAATGTCATTTTATCATTTAAGAATTCTTTGAATTTGTTTTTTCAATATTTGAAAAATAATCTGAATGTTGTTGTGCGGCGTCACGACGTGGGAAGTTTGTTGATTACTGTTGAATGCAGCTCATTGCAGACCCTTGAAGGACTGTGGGAAGATTACGCCAGCGGCCGCCTTAATAAAATAGCCCAGGAAACCCTTGTGACAGCTGAGGTGTTGGAGAAACTTGGCCTTACTGGGATAAAACTGAAAACCTTCATTCCTGAGGAGGAGTATGAGAAAGGAAAACAGATTTTCATGCAGACTTTAGGTTAGTCTGATAATAAGTCAACATTCATTTGCATATTTCTTCTCACAAGTTGTTACATTACTTTTTAATTTTGTGCGTGTAAAAAATGTAGTAAAAATTTGTTTTGAAAAGGCAGCCCAAGCAGCTTAATATTGATCGTTTAGAATTAACAGGATGGCTTAGAGAACAAGCTAAGGGTGGATCAAAATCAGTCATAATGGAACATTTCGGAACAAAACGGACATTGGATAATTATGTGAAGGGAAATTGCCCTAACGGCTTGTAGCGTTCGTTTTTAAAAATGAAGGGATGCAAATAAGAGATGATTAATTAAGAGATTAAGGGATTTTTTATTTGATCAGCCAGCCTTAATGTGTCTGATTTCAATTATACGATCATGGAAATAATTTCTCTTGTTAAGACGAAACCTGAATACTCCAACATTTTGAAGGATTTGGTCAAGGCCATCATTGAAATTGACGCTTTTCCTTTATTAAATTTTGCAAACATACAAAGAAAAGGCTTAATGATAATTTGAATACATTTGTAATAGCATTAAGTAAAATACTTTAAAAAGCTTTGATTTATCGTGTGTTTGCACTGAGTTTTAGCGGACACATTTTCAAGCTATTAACCACCCCATGTAAGGATACCAAAAAAATGTTTTTTTTTTTCAATACGTCTCAATCATTTAATTTTGGTCTGCACTGAGCGAGGAAGATTTAAGAAATACCCTCAATGGGTCATTCACAGTTCTCTCCTAGTCCGTGCCATAGGAATCTTCCTTTGAAAGTTTAATTTTGAATTGATATTTCAGTGCTTCCTGAACAAAGCCCTGTATTGGATGGCAAATCTGCTGATGCACCCACAGGCCATGTTGAGTTACAGGATATTACTCCAGGTTCCATTGTTGGAGAACTGGCTACGACAACTGAACTGAAGGAAAGTTATAGCGATGTTGAATTGCCACAGCGAGAGACATATTCAGAGACTATCCAACAATTGCAAGGTAATTACCGTGCCAGAGTGGAGTCAAGCTCAAATAGGTCTCTTTAATTTATGCCACATTCAGTTTGAAATATTTTTTTTAAGATAGCCACTCATCGGTCCCATATGTAAGAATTGCGCGTGTATTTCATATTGTCTGCCCAAACTTTTTAATACCTTTTCTGACAATCGTGCCTCGCAGCTGTAGTCTGAACGCAAGCAAATATCAAATCAGAACTTTGTGGCTCGAGCCTGTTGTTGGTATTGGGTCTTAATGGTGGGCGCTTTTCATTTGACCATCTTTCGACTGGTGCAACAAATTATGTGGCCCATGCTCAAAGGTGTTCTCTTTTTGCGGACCATTCCATACACTAAATTTGCCTTATGGAAATTTTCCTGATTTTTTTTTTTTTTGTTGAATGGAAAGTGTCCGATGAACTTTCCAGGTGAAACTCCAGTTTAACATATGTACGAGACTCTGGTCTGGTCTGGTCACATGTCTCTTGGACAATTATAATCCTAAGGAGGTATCAACAGAGTTAATGTATTAACTTTGTGTCATTTTCTTCGCATGTTTTAGCTGTGAAATAAATATGGTGTTTCATATAAGCCGTTGTTGAAGATAGTATTCTGTTTTACATTATATAAAATTAGATGTGATAAATTCTATGTAATAATAGCAAGACCCGGAATAATTGTCAACAACAGGGGTGTTATAAATTCAGTATAAAATGCGGACTGCATACTGGGCACAAAATGCACAAAATGCAGACTGACACCAAAACTGTCACGTCGTCTTATATTTTATATGGTGATATTGTCAATATTTGACTAACAAATCAAGTGTCACTCAATCGACTTCACACAGATGCTTAGAGATATCTGCCAGATCTGCGAACACCTTATTTGATATCATACCCTTGCCAGTGGTGATTTTTCCCCACAATGAACTGAAACCAGTTACAATTCTACAAGTATCTACAACTAACTTTGAAGTACGAAGAGCCACGTTTTGTAAAAACCTTTTTTGTTAATTTAAGATACGTCCTTTGCAGTGTCTTATGGTACGAAAATGTTTTGATCAGATATTTCTTCGTTTCCACTGGGAGGCCAAAACAAGCCTTCCTATAATAAACCATATCGAGAAATGACCAACAGATGTAAAATAAATAAAACATTATTTATTACAATTCAGAGCGAAAATCGATCAAAGTTCACTCTTCCAGACTTTAGTCTTTTATTTTATTTCCTATTGTTTCTTTACGACAACCGTTTCCCTACTACCCACCCTCTGCGTAGACGAGTGTTCAGTCACGCAATATATAAAAATACCGAAGGTGTCGAAGTCACCAAACGAATTCCACATTTTCTCCTTGCTTTGTTTGACCGAGTAGTCCTATTCTGTATATTAAAAACATTTTCCTTTCAAAGTACATGAATATTCGATCAAATGAAGCAAGACAAGACAAGCTGTGGGATATTTTAGGTTCAATTTCGACCGCAGGTCAAGTTAACATTGGCTATAATTCGATTACGAGGAAAACAACAGATCAGCATGGTGAACATTTGTCGCTTCAAAAAGTCAGAACAAATTCTGCCTTTCATTAAAGGTATGTTATTTTACACTCTAAATATGTTTTATCGTCGTGCTATTTAAAATAATGTTGCCGTTTCTAAGTTGTGATAGGGAAACAACATCAACCGCCTCATTAGTTATGCACGTATCACTCAAAATTTTATCCGACTTCGGAGATCTCGTGCGAAGGTTAAAACTAAAAACCCATTCCAGTTTTTACATATGTTTTAGTATAATTCTTATATACTTCATAGCATGAATCGTGGCGAAATTCATCATTGGGCACATGGAAAAAAATCGGATCGCAAGATGGCGGTAAAATCATAATTTTTGTCAATTCGAAAAGTGCGTGCCCTAGAATGTAAATTTTTGCATTTGAATTGATTGCAAAGCTGACAATCTCACATCAGATAAAATGTTTAACACTTCCCAAATCAACGTTTTAGGTCAGATGTTTTCAAGCATTTTTCCCTTTTGCACACGATTGATGTTTTGGTAACTACTAATTTCGCCATCAATTTTGCCTGTTTTGAGCCCACCGGCGGCGAAAATATATTTTTCCGATTTTCTCAAAATTAAAGCGGTCTTTTGAAAAACAAACTACATCACGATTATTAACTTAGTATTGCCTACCTACACACCAAATATAAGCCAAAAGTAATTTTCAACTGTGACCATGGTTTGCTCGATATTTACTGGCATTCGCTCTTAAACGTCTCTAGCTTTGCTCTGAAACGACGCTTTCCTTTTCATAATTTTTGTTACGCTGGGCCCAGCTATTTTAGTGCTTGAGAGAGTTGTAGCTTGAGAGAGTTGTAGCTTGAAAAGCAAGAAGTTATTCAAGTTTTGGAGAGTTGAAGTCTGTCTCAGTTAAGGCTGTGATTTCAGCATCCATTCGCTTCGCTTGAAAAGTGAGTGGAGTTTTTCAGATTCTTTCGTTTCTAAGCGTACGTATCTTAATAGCGGAGCACTCGCCGGGCCGAAGGCCCTGCTGCGCAGCCCCATACTCATAGAACCTTCATGGTCATGGCTAGCGGAATGTTTCGCGAGCGCGTTGTGTGCCCGCCGCCGTACGCCCGCCGAACGCCCGCCGTACGCTTTGGGCTAGCTCGCGGGCGCGTATGACTTCGCAAAACATGTGCGTGTGACGTCATCAACATCCGGGATCTTTGAGGCTTTGTTTTTCACGCGGCTGCACAGCCGTCAGCTCGGTAAACACTTTAAAAGTTTTGATCTTTCGCTGGTCAGTGTTTAGCGAGAAGTAAAGTCGTTATTTCCGTCCATTTTTTCGCGGTTTGCTACTCAAGACAGGGGTACTAATTAAGGGATACTCAGAAGCCGCTTTAGTAGAAAAAGAAGAGCTTTCTAGGATAAAATCTTGCTTCGAGGAACTTCATACGTTTTTCATTGCGGGGAGATATGTTTTTATTACGGATTTCAGAACCAAAGGAGCGGAGATTTAGAGAATTAACAAGCAAGCGAAGGACTCAAAGGTAAAACAGATTACATTTTTCTACGGGAATTTATGTTGACATCAATCTGTGATTGACTTTTTCTTTGTGTTCCTGTGTAGTTTTGGAGAATTATTTTTGAAACGTGCTTAACTTCAACTGTATCGATTACTTGAATTTCATCGAAGGCAGCTTAATGCGCTATATTAAAATGGTACGCGTTTTGCTTTTAAACATAAACTAATGGAGATTTGAATCAAATTTGTCGAAAGAAGATTGTGTTGTCCATTTTTATGTGTTTGTTCATTCGTTACATAGATTGAAAAGCGATTTTATGGAAACAAAACAAGACTTAGACTTCACTCGCGTCGCCTCATGCAAATATTTTTGTGTATTTTGCAACTTTGATTTCCAAATCAGTTTCTCGATCAATTTTTGGCAAACAACAACTGTAGTTTATTCGGAAAGTAGTCGTCCTAGTTATTCTAGACAGAGAAAAGTTGTTTTTGTGAACTTTTGAAAGGTCTAAATGAACTGTGCAGACTGTCGGGTAATAAGCCTTAAGCTTAAGTCTTACTGTTTTTGAGAATTGCTAAAAATGAAAAATAGCCCGGTCGTCAATTTTAATTCTTGTGCTTCCGACCTTTCAAAGCTAAGCTGCAGAATACCCTGCCACATGAATTGTTTTCTATGTAGGTGCCTACGCGATACGCAGAAATAACCTGCGATCAGGCGCTCTTTTTTTGGAGCGGAAGAGCACGAACGCGCGAAAGTCGACGGAAGGGCGCGGGGTGGGAAAAAGAGAGCCTGATATAATTATTTAACGAACCTTCTGCAAAAAAGTCAAAATCTGACTTTTTTCTGATTGGTCGTAAAACAAAAGAATCAATGAGCTGCATTCTGATTGGTTACCTGGGTTAGAATTGTGACTTCCGGTCTGAAGCATGCAAGTGCCTAAAACACCAGTTTATCATTGCGGCCGTCGCGTTGAATGTTGAAGGTGAATTATCATCGGCTTCGAATTTGTCCCTTCGAGATTTTATTCGCAAGTCCTTGAAGGACAAGCAGAAAGAATGTATTAGACGAATTATTTATTTGCGAGAAGACGCTCTCGCTCTGACCAGCCTGGTAGAACTTTAATAATTCAAAGAGTGTTTTCTTTTGCCTAAAATATTCTGTTTCTTATGAACTTGGAGTCTATCTGCTTGGCGAATTATTGTGGAGCCGTTTTGTTGTAATGTCAGTTGCTTATCCTTGCAAGCTTAAACGGTCTTCAGTTCGGCGAAGAAATTCTCTGACAATTTCGTGAGCTTGCTGCTGTAGAATCAGGTAGAATGAATGTTAATGTTTATTATTCCGACGGTCTTGATCAAATTTGATGAAATAATTCTTTTATCTGTTCCACAGCTCTTTCCACAGTGCACATTCGGTTAAAATGGTTTTGCAAAAGTAGCTGTGCTTGTCCAATGATTTCGTTAGCGACATCTCAACTTGCCTCTTTTTACTGATCGGAAAACCAAACATTTTCACAAGCACTGAGAAATTATGCGAAGGCGGCAAGTCGCATAGCCTTCCAACGCCAACTGTAAACAACAAGCGACGTGATATCCGGTTAAATCTGATTGGCTACCTTTTGACAGTTGACAGATTTCTTAATTTGAGGGCGGCAGGCGGGTCGTTAAATAAATGTATCAGGCGTTCTCTTTTTTCCCCTCCCCTCTTTTCTTCCCTCCCCGCTCTCCGCCGACTTTCCCACCGAAAAAAAAGAGCGCCTGATCGCAGGTTAACGCAGAAACTGATTAATATTCTGTTTAATATGTAAATATGTAACTATAAATATGTAATATTCCTCGTTCTTTTATCCATGAGCCGCCGACTGAATTATTTAGCGACTGCGTACCGCGTATCGCGTAGGCTAGAAAAAATATCGTCCTGTCCTCTTGGATTATTTAACGACTGCGTACCGCGTACCACTTGAGATGGCAGGGCATTCTGCAGTTACTCCCACCTTAGTTAAGTTCAAAGTGCTACGCTGTTAGGCTCAGCCTATATATATATATATATATATATATATATATATATATATATATATATATATATATATATATATATATATATATATATATATTAGTAGCGGAGCACTTGCCAGGCCGAAGGCCTGGCTGCGCAGCTCCATACTCATAGAACCTTTGCCGTGATTTTTCATGGTCATGGCTAGCGGAATGTTTCGCGGGCGCGTGTGTGCCTGCCCGCCGTGTTGGACAACATCCGGGATCTTAGCAATTTTGTTTTTCGCGCGGCCACACAGCCGTGAGCTCGGTAAACACTTTAGTTGTTTTCTTGTGTCTAGCGGAGAATTAAACTCGTTATTTTCCTGCATTTTTTCGCGGTTTGCTACTCAAGACAGGGATACTAATTAAGGTATACTCAGAAGCCGCTTTAGTGGAAAAAGACGAGCTTTCAGGGATAAAATCTTGCTTCGAGGAACTTCATGTATTTCGTTTTTATCAATGCGGGAGATGTTTGTTTCCTACGGATTTCAGAACCAGAAGCGGAGATTTGAATTTCCAAGCAAGCGTGGAACTTAAAGGTAAAACAGATTACAGTTTTCGATGAGAATTTATGTTGATATCAATCTGTGAGTGACTTTTTATTAGTGTTATTGTTAGTTTTGGAGAATTGATTTTTAAACGTGCCTAAATTTAGTTGTATCGATCTCTTGAATTTCATCGAAGAAAGCTTGAACTCGATGAGCTATAATTAAATGGTACGCGTTTTGCTTTTAAACGTAAACTAATGGAGATTTGAATAAATTTCTTCGAAAGAAGATTGTGTTGTCCATTTTTATGTGTTTGTTCATTCATTAGACAGATTGAAAAGCGATTTTATGTAAACAAAACAAGACTTTGATTTTATAGTACAGTTCTATCTTCACTCGCATCGCCTTATGCAAATATGTTTGTGTATTTTTACAATTTTTGATTTTCAAATCAGTTTCTCGGGCAATTTTTGACAAACATAAAAAAAAAATGTATTTTATTCGAAAACTAGTGGTACTATTTATTCTAGACAGAGAAAAGTTGTTTTTGTGAACTTTTGTACGGTCTATAAAAATGTACTGTGCAGACGGTCGCGTAATACTGTTTTTGAGAATTGCTAAAATTGAAAATAGCGCGTTCGTCAATCTTAATTCTTGTGCTTCCAACCTTTCACCTTAGTTAAGTTTCACCTTAGTTAAGCTTGTTCAAAGTGCGACGCTGTTAGGCTTAGGCTATGTATATATATTAACAAAGTACAGACACATTTGAAATGTTATGTCGTAACGTGGGGGCCACGTGGGTCACTGATAAAACACCAGCTATGATTGGACAATTCAGTCATCCGACAGAGAATTTGGCGCAAAACAGTTGTGCAAATGCAATGTCACTGATTGGCTAAATCTCAAAAGGAATGCGGTTTGGGCAACCGTTAGTGGAGAGGAACTTTGCGTAACGACACAGCTGGCTAACTAGTACGTGTTATTAGGTTTGATATACAGCCGGTAATCTTATATAATTTGATTGACTAGAAATAGCAAATGTTTTTTGTTACTCGTGTCGTTACGCCAACGAGTTATAAAATAAGTAGTTTTAAGGGTAAGATGTAAGAGTCATTTGATAAGGATAGTGGGTTCACATTAGATGTATTTCATTGATCAAACAAACCGTTGTTTATATAAAGCCTATTTGTTTATATAAAACCAAGTCTGTTTATAAGGTACACTATCTTTATACTATTTTGAGGATTACTGGGTCTGAATGGACAGCAAGATACTTCAATTTCTCCTTTCTTCTAAACGCCGACGACGACAGTTTTGTTAACCCCAAAGGATTAATTTCCCTTTTTACTGAGCCTAAGACGCCTCAAGACAAGCTGTTCATGGGAGAACTTTACACAAATAATTTGGAGGAGGAAAATGGAAAGTTTCCTACGAAGTGTATAATAAGACAGACTACCCGGATTTTTGCCCTGGTTTTGGAATTGTCTTTTCTCAAACTCATTAATAATTCATGACGAGAACACAAAGGAAATCACTACCGTGAAGGAGGTTTTGAAATCGTTTCTTAATTTGCATAGATTTTGGCGATTTTATTCCTTCGTTTTCTCCGCATTTAACGATCAGTTTGAGAAGCTATATCAAACACTCGAAACAGTGTTTCATCAGATTTCCAAACACCTTGAAGTGGTTTAAAAAAACTCGGCTGCGCCTCGTTTTTCCAATCCACTTCTCGGTGTTTGGAAATCTGATGAAACACTGTTCCTCGTGTTTGATATATTACGTCAACTGATGTTGTGCATTTGTTTGTTGATTTATTTGAAATTGTACCAAAGTTTGGACTGATGATAATGTTTACATTGGCATGCTTGCAGAGAAAGCTGGTGTAACACCTGTAAACAATCCCGGGTTTAAATTTAGTATTAGTGAACATTCGTACGGCTATGTTCCAAATAAAAAAATTTTTGGTATGTCATGGCGTAACCGGAGATACACACGGACATGCATCACGTTTTTAAAGAGATTTGAAGGGTCAAGGTCCATCCAGCACGGTAAATCAAGGCGCTCTTTGCCAGAGGTTCTCTCACGGCTTCGCCGCTCGTTGCCGGCCCCGCTTTCCTCGAGAGAGCCTCTGGTACCCGGCAGGGTACAGACTTTCAACCATAGTTTAAAAAACCTACAGAAGGGCTTAAAGATTAAACTACTTGCAATATTCATGAGTAAAAGCACAGCCAGCCCAGTCTCAGTATGTGATTGCAGGTGCATGAAGTTCATTTTACAACTGGATGTCGAACAAAAAACAGTGAACCGACCATTAGAGGAAGAACAATCGAAATATTTTCATATAAAGTTGCTTAACTTAACTTCAATGCCCCTTTATTTGTCCTGGCCTGTTTAACTCTCAGACGGACACGCAAACTTATACCCCCACCGTGGTACAAGGGATGGGGGGCGGTGGTTGCAACCCCTCCCCTGGGTTTTTGTGATGTTACTTTGCTATCGTTCTTATGTGGAGCATTACTTAATATTAAACAATGTTCAGTGTTTTTCCATGTAAGTGACTGGCTTCTGACAAGAGATTACTCTCTTGTTTATGAAACATCATGCATTTACTGCGCCTTTCAATAACGGTTGAGTTTTACACTTCCGTCAATCACTGTAGCAGAAGCTTAAGAAACAAAGTAGCTTAGTTCAACAGGGTCAAAAGGTCGCATTCGATTTTGTTTAATTGACGGCAGGGAAAAACGCAACAGTTGGTTCATGAGTCTCCATGTTATTGAAAGGGGTAGTAAATAGCAATGATGAGTGTAATATACTGCAATTGTTAAGTTTAAATAGTTAATGCGCCAGAAACTAAAATGACTGCCACACAGAATTTTCCGTCCACTGAAGAAAGGGCAGTAGCCTCGAAACGTATGGAACTTTTTAGTTTCTGACGCATTAACTATTTTAACTTAACAACTGCAGTATATGTTTATATGTGCTACACAGTTTAGTCACATATATTTTTGAAATTACCTAATGATGAGTGTAGCTGAGTTTTATCAAATTTCTTGAATCAACTTTTGACAGAAATTTGATAAGTTAGAAAAGTAAAAAAATGTTGATATTTAATTCCTTTGATTTACCAAATAACCCAGCTGAGTATATTCTTGTACTTTCAATCTGGAGGTCTCACGATAAGATTTTAAATTTAAGTTTTCGAACTAATTATTTTTCATGAATAGTTGTTAACTTCGTTTGTGTGGCTCTTTTGCAAACTTTTTTTTATACATATTGTGTTTGCAAACATTTTATTTTGTCTTTTTAGGCTCTGCAAACAATTTTTTTCAATATTTCTCATACCCCCCCCCCCCCCCCCTCCAGAAAAATAATGGTCCGTCCCTTACTTTTAAAATGACAGACAGCTCATGTACCGATTTCCGCTGCAAGCGAGCTGATAACGCATGGAATGCGTGACAAAGACGATTCATGTCGTCGGTTTAAAACGCTTTACCACTCAAATAAAAACGCAAAACTGTACCGATATGCCACAAATAAAATGGTCGGTTTTATTGGAAACATCAGACCTGCTTGTTTGACACAGAAATTCTTGCATTGACAGGATCGCATATCACTATATCGTACGGACGCCGCGGCATGAAAGTTTTGGCGGAAAGATCCTATTTCAACGGCATCATGGATTAGACATGGAAAGTCGTTGCATATAAAATAATCATGATTCTGCGAATGTTTGAAACGTGAAATTGAGACAGTTTGCTACTTAATATGTGTAGTTACATATATTTTATTAGCGGCACTTACCTGTTACCACGATCGCGACCCATGGCTGACAACTTTCCGTTCTAGGAGTGGATTTCAGTTCTGGATTTTCTTCAGCTTTCTAACAAATTCGGTTAGGCGAGTTTAGTCGTACTTTCCGTAAAAAAAAACTGAAACAAGAAATGAAAAACATAAGCTTGCACAAAAGACCAAACAGCGGCATTTGTAAACCCTTGTTCGATTCAGTTCTTGTTTCTCGATCTCTAAACTAAGAAATTCAAAAAAGCAACTGACAAGAGAGTCACAGTTCAAAGTCGCACTTACTCTTATGTGAATTTTCCATGGCTCTGAACTGGATGAAAACTCCATGTACGACTGAAACAGCAAAGTTCTTGGCTGGCCTGGATCATTTTAAAACGAACCATTCCGGCCCGCGCGCTGTGTCTACAAACTGAAGTTGAACTGAATTGAATTGAACTATTGTTTTATGTCAGCTTTTACCAGTTGCGTGACGAGAGCGTCGTAGAAGTTTGATAGAAGCCAGAAACACTGGCTAAAAGCAAAGTTGGTGTGACTCTTTCTATCCAATTCATTGTGTGATTCCAAGATGCACTAAAAACTGTTTTTTAAATGTCATCTGACACAGTTTATGTCATTGATAGCCAGGAAAAACAATCTGAGCTTTTTTATTCAGCCAGGAACAATGTCTTATCATATTCTCAGCAAGCCACACGCGGTCAGAGTCAAATCCCAGCCAGATCACTCTCTAGCGTTGAATTTCCCAGCCAGCTCCATAACAGCCTGCAGAGCGGCTTTTTTGTGGAGCGGCTTCGTTGGGTTAGGTACTCCTGACTAAGCAGGGTCCTAAAGGGTTTTAGGATTCCAGGCCCAAAAAAGCAGTGCTCCAGGGCTCCAAGGCCAAAAAAGGGGGGCTCCGGAGCTCCAAGACAACAAAAATGGGGCTTTTTAAGGGCTCTGGGCTACAGGCATTGTTCTGAGGAAAACATTAATGGGGCTCCAGGGCTCAAAAATCAGGCTTCAGGGACCCCACAACCCCCTTGGACCCTACTAAGCTAAGCTATCCGACTTTGGGCTTTCCACATAAACAGACTCAACACTTGCATTCATAAAATGAAATTACAGGGGTATTACCATTTTAAAACAGTTTATAAATCCATGCCTTATCTTTAAATGTTTGTAGCAAAGACGCGAAGAATCGTCACTATATAAGCCAACTTTCATCATATGACAAAACCTATTTTCTTCGAGCAAAGTGAATACAAATAGCAATGTACAGTTGCCTCATGCAAGTCCAAAGTAGTTATTGGAAAAGGCAGCATCATAAACTTCAAAAAGATCCGCCTCAGCTGGCAAAGGAAGATCATGGGAGCCCCTCGGTAACAACATTGTTACACTACATGTGTTAGCTTTAGGAATAAAGGACCACTTGAGCTCCTTAGGTGCAGCAACAAATTGAATGCCAGGTTGCAATCCAAATCCAAGAGGAGGTTCTTCATCCAGACCTGTTACAAATTGTAGAATGCTGCCCAGAGTGACTGTACCTCTTCTACCACTTGCAGCTTCTCGCACATACTTTGAGAATGCAGCATAGACATCATTTTCATACTTGCGTGCATTTGTTCCATCCCCAGAGAATGATGGCGTGAGAAGTAGGACGAGCTGTCGTCTGGAGAGTCGACTTGTTTCATTTGGGCGCATCAGATGAATAAAGAGAGGAAGACCTTTTGCAATCTCATAAAGACCAAGTTTCATGAATCCTTTTTGAAGCTCTGCAATGCATGGCCTTGAGATATCATCTGAAAAAATCTCCTGCAAAATTTCCTCATGAATAAACCGTGGAATGGGACCATTCTGAAGAATACTCATTGCCATAATAATTCCAACAAACTCATATTCTTTGGCCATGAGTTTGCGCAGTCCATTTTCAAAATACCTTTGCTGTATTTCTTTAAGACACAATCGAAAAAATTATTTCCTGGGACCCCCAGCATCATAGGCCTTTTCCCCATAGAAGAAAACTTCCAGAGTGAGTCTTGGATTTTCAATGTCTTTAAATTCTTCCACAGCTGTATTTAAAACATTAAATCGGTCTATACTCACAAAATTAGTTTCACCATCGAGTGGCTGTTGCAAGATGTACTTTTGTGCACACTTGAGTATCTCCACAGGATTTCCCACATTATTGTTCTCACAGATGCTAATGCATTGTGCTACAGCTGTTTCCAGAGTGACCAAGTTTACTGCAGCAACTGCATTCAGATTGCTGTCTCCAGTGACTGTATGCAGATTGTTGTCTGCCTGTGAGCCTTCTGTTGGTTGTGGGGTGGATATTGGTCTACTCTCTGTGTGATTGTCGTCTGTCTGTGGGCCTTCGGTTGGTTGTGGGGTGGGTATTGGTCCACTCGCTGTGTGGTTGTCGTTTGCCTGTGGGCCTTCTGTTGGTTGTAGAGTGGATATTGGTCTACTCTGTGTGTGGTTGCTGATTTCATAATCATGCAAGCTACTACCATCTGAACCTTGATTATCTAGGAGAAAACTAAAGCCATGTTTCAGTCTGACGTAAATTGCCCCTTGACCAGTGAGTGATTTTACTTGTTTAAAGGAGTATTCGTGACAGTTCACTGGTTGTGTAAGTATTCTCCTGTTTGCCTTAAGGAATACCAGGTCCTGACTTGCCACGGCCGGATACTTCATCTGTATAGCATCAGATAGCGCCTTTCTCGCGGCCAGTTCATTGGCAGAAGTATTAAGAGGCCCTGCACCTAAGAAACGACCGATGATTCCCTGCTGAAAAATAAAATCGGCCGATTTTTTGTCACAAGTAAAGGTTGCCAAACTTTATTTAAAAATGAGTTTCTTTTGTTTTAGTTTCGCTTTTTTCCTCAAATATCGACTCGCGAAGTTGTGTTGTCTGATGGCACCAAAATAGAGCGTAAAATATGACCTTCAGAAAGGAGGTTCAGAATTTTATATCGCAGCGCAAAATGATCAAACACTTTTACGTGAGTAAAGAATAAAGCTTATTTATGTTATATAATTCGAAAATCATCGAAATATAGTCAAAGGGAATGCAGAATAAACATTTAAATAAACCATACCAAATTAGATGTAGCGTTAGGTCTGATTTTAAAATAATTATTAGTCAAAAGTTCAACACTATATAAGGTAATCACACCGGTAAATCAAAAGCTACAAGGATAGACCTTACGTCCATGGAAAAAACATTTTGTGGCCAAGGTAAATTGACTTTGCACAAAGTGTTAAAAGTTACTGTATTTACCGTTATTTTGCCACTTTGGCGAAACAATTCTGTGTTGTCAAGAAGGCTCTCGATAGCGTCGTAAATGCCACCTTGAAATTTGTTAAGCACCCATCAACCACCCTAAATAGGAAAAAATAATGTTAAAAGAACACAGAGGACGAGAAATACGAAAAAGGGGAAAATTTTTCGAGGTTACCATCCGCTTAGAAGAGTTGAATATTCGCAACGTGGTCGCGTGACAACATTCGTATTTCCAAACTGCGGCGGAATCTAAACGTTTCAGGTTAAAAGAGACAGAATTGAGTGTCTGAACAACTTTAGTTTTCACGGCCAGAAAATTTGTAGTAATAGGATGTTGTACAAGAAAATGACGAATCGAACTCAAATTTACCTTAAATCGGCCACAGTCATCGATAAGTTAAAATGCGTGTTGCATTTGGCAGTCGCAATGTAGCTGGTGCTATAAATATTGACGAGGCTACGACAAGCACAAACACAGGCATGACATCGGTTGGACAAGCCGTTAGTAGAGCTCGAGCAATGATGCACCAGTCTACCGCCAGAGGTTTGTACTCACGTTTAAACAGCCGAGAACGCCTTCGAGCCTCTTCGTCCACTAGCTCTGCTCCCACAAAGTCTAAGCGAGCGAAAGTTGAAAGTAATAAGGTATTCGAGTTTGTTTTGGTGCAGTTTGACGATGAGAATGATGACGATGTTAATTCCGATACTATGTTAACCGATGAAAATACTGTATTACGAGGCTTTATAAGTCTTAATAGGCCCTGCACCTAAGAAGCGACCGATGATTCCCGGCTGAAAAATAAAATCGGCCGATTTTTTGTCACAAGTAAAGGTTGCCAAACTTTATTTAAAAATGAGTTTCTTTTGTTTTAGTTTCGCTTTTTTCCTCAAATATCGACTCGCGAAGTTGTGTTGTCTGATGGCACCAAAATAGAGCGTAAAATATGACCTTCAGAAAGGAGGTTCAGAATTTTATATCGCAAAGCAAAATGATCAAACACTTTCACGTGAGTAAAGAAAAAAGCTCATTTATGTTATATTATTCGAAAATCATCGAAAAATAGTCAAAGGGAATGCAGAATAAACATTTAAATAAACCATACCAAATAAGATGTAGCGTTAGGTCTGATTTTAAAATAATCATTTCTCAAAAGTTCAACACTATATTGGCCTGGCAACGAATAAGAGCAAAAAATCTCTTTTAAGGTAGGACTAGGACATAATTTTGCTGTGAATGTTGACTTTTGGGTTTGCAACGATGATTTCAATAAAAAAAAACTGAAGGCAAAAACGTGATTTTTGTTGTTTTCTATGACCTTAAAACGGTCATTTTTGTTCTTCTCCAAATTCAAACGCTGATATTCTGCGAAAATCGCTGACTTTTTGTGTTTATTGGGTGTCTCAATTTGAAGGACTTTCTAGTCAATGCACGCAACTGCAATGTTCGCGCGATTGCTACATTCGAGATGTGTGGAATTTCAACGTGACTCCATGACGTAATGCATGAGAATTGTTTACTCAGCAGTTGACTTGCCGGGACGTGTTTTGTTCAACGATTTATTCGATCTAAACTCGACTGTTTGACAATTGATTTGGTTAGAAAAGTTCAACCCGCTTTCCTTTTACCAGAAATAGAACACATCCGAAAATCCCAGCGATTTAATGTTTAACAATTCCGTCGAAATTAGAACGGTAAATATTTCAATTGTAGTTGCTTAATTATTGGTTACAGTTCGCTATAAGCTTAACTACTTATGAAAACACAATAAAATCACACACGGTAGCGATATTCAAAGGATATAAATCGCAAAGCAGAGCCATTTCCCTTAACCCTTTGAGGACGGTCCCGGTCAAAATCGTTCTTAATGGAACGATAAGACTCCACTGCTTTAAAAAATTGCAACTTTCTCAATCGCGCGAACATTGCAGTTGCGTGCATTGACTAGAAAGTCCTTCAAATTGAGACACCCAATAAACACAAAAAAGTCAGCGATTTTCGCAGAATATCAGCGTTTGAATTTGGAGAAGAACAAAAATGACCGTTTTAAGGTCAGAGAAAAACAACAAAAATCACGTTTTTGCCTTCAGTTTTTTTTTTTATTGAAATATCATCGTTGCAAACCCAAAAGTCAACATTCACAGCAAAATTCTGTCCTAGTCCTACCTTAGAAGTGATTTTTTTTGCTCTTATTCGTTGCCAGGCCGAGCTGTAGCCTCTCGTTCTAGTGCATCCTCGCCTTGCCTCGATTTTCAACATCACGACCGCACTGCATGCTGGGAAATATCGAGAATTTTTGACAGGATTCGTTCCGTACCCCACATATTTCATATTTATACTAAGTCCACAGCCACTCCGACCTACCACCGAAATTTCACGCTTGTTGTGTTCTTCAGTGGTCGCAACTTCCAAAATATGCCGTGGTAGGTCGAGAAATTCATCCAGAGTCGAGTCCCAAAGCTGCTTCGTTTTGTGGCGGCCATTTTTCCAGTTCAACGAACAACGAGCCAAAATTTTAAACGAAGTGCAACACCTAACTCGCTTCATTGAGAAAGTGGACTCTTAGCTACCTTCACGCTTAATGATGCTCATCAGGCAGCTAGTAAAGATGAAAAATGGCTGTAAACTTACCAAAAATCGCATACACACCATATTTGATCTGTTCGTATCGCTTAACGAAGCAAAAACACTACGTCAGAATGACGTTTCTTGTAAACTTGAGTCTTCAGTGTTTTAGAACAGCAGCATCTTCCATGGTAACCCCAAATATGGAGTCACGAAGTCCTATGGCTCGTTTATATGCAGAAAATCACTCAAAAACGTAAAACCGTCGTCAATGGGTTAAATGATCATTACTTCCTCCTAGACATCTCCTAAAACGAAAAAAAGTGAAAAACATATGGTTGTATTTTAAAATAATCACAGCAAATGGCTATGGCATGCAAGACAAAGCTTACCTTGCAGAATATCTAACCAAAATTTGTCAAAGTGAAGCGATCGATGAATGTCACAGCAGCTGCATCAAACTAACCATCGATGTCTCACAAGTCCAACAGCCGAATCTAGGTACAGTCTCGTTTTGTTTTACAACAGCAAACGCGGATGATATCGCTTGCTTTTATAACGATCGAAGGAAGTATAAAGCAACTCTTTTGTAACTCTTGCACCATCAATCGAGCAGAGGAAGGTCTGGAACGAGTCACGCACCCCTCCTCCCAACAAAATCTTCCTTTTGCGTGATAAACATGCGCACGCGTAAGAAACGTTTGTCATATATTTTAATGTACCATAACAAAAGCAGCAATTTTTCTAAAGCAACAAGACGATGAGAACCCGCATGTTCCCAATAATTATCTCTTGCACGTAATACGCATCTATGTACAGCACGTTTCTGTTTCAAATTGCTTTTATAAGAAAACGCTACCACAAGGAAGCCACTGATTCGTCTTTGCCTAATATAAGGTTGACTTGAAGTTAAAGGTTAGTGTAGTGTGGGTTGGGGTTGGCGGCGTTACGGCGTGACCGCGTGACGCTGCCGTGACGTCGTTTTGATGACATCACTGATAACATCATTTCAGAAAACCGGAAGTAAACTAGGTACGGTGTTCGCCGCAGCAAAAGCGATTCCCGGGGCAGGTGACTATGAAGAAAAAAAAGGTTATTTTAAGACCTGTCTCGTCGCAGAGCGACGAGCCAGTTAAATAAAGAAGTCAAATTAATTTCAAAATCATTCAAACTCTTGAACAAGAAATATACTTTCTTTTGGGAAAAACGTGTCCGTGACCTCTTTGACCCCTTTGTTTATGCTAAATGAAACTTAATGCCTTGAAGCTCCGCATGATTTTACGCATAGCGCAATGCAGTCATTCTTTCCTTCATTGCTTTGTAACACAAAAGGAAAATCGTCCTCCAAACAAAACATTAATCGCTTTTCAGTTACTTCAAAAGGTTGCCTGAGTAATTTTCAGCTTTTAGGTCGGTATTTACATAAATGCCTCGTATGAGGAAAACTGACTTACCTGGTAAATCTTGACTATTCGATGGATATTATTGACCCTCTTTGGAGGTTAATCACCAAGATTCGTCATTATTTTAAACATTTCCTCAGATTCTTATCCACAGAACCGCATATATAGGACAATTCTACATTTCGCATTTTTCATCTTATACATCTTAGCAGTAGTCACATGCGCCTGTTGGGCGACTATTTTCCCGAATCCACCTGAGTCACTGCTCAACTCGACAAAGGAGCCCAAATTTGGCTGCCCATTTAAAAAAAAAAACGGTTATTCTGTTTTTCGTAAATAATAAAGTTTTGGTTGGTAGAGAAACTGTGATCAGACACAATGTACTTGCCTCACTTGCCAAGCTTATTAACTGGCTGCAGCGACAATGAAAAATCATATTAAAAATCATATTACTTTCACAACCAGCAGAAGCGCCAAGCAGATATTGAATTTGACAGGTTTTAAGTGGAAATTTGCAAAAACATTGGTTGCACGTGATGCAATTTCATGAACTTTCATGGGTTCCCGGCAAGCGCTTTTGTCCTTCTCTACCTCTTCTGATACTCACAATATTTCAATCTCGTCCTCAGAGTGTGACCGAACGCTCCGAAGGCGGTGTGACCGAAGGCTCCGATTTTTGGTGTTAACCAAAATTAGCGCCACCTCTGAAAACTAAATGTACAATATCTATGAAATTATTTTCGTTACTGGCTTAGCTTCAGGCAGTGTAACGAGACAAGGCAAGATCACTTCTCCTTCTATCTTCTCCTTCTAGCTTCTCCTTCTAGCCTCTTCTTCTCCTTCTAGCTTCTTCTCCTTCTATCACCAATTTATTCCTTTCCTTTTATTTTGGCGCAGAACGTTTCAAATAAAGCGTGGATACCGATAATCACCGCTGAAAAACATTTATTCCGCATTATAAACAATTAATCTAAAAAAAAATCAATTTCCCATTTTGAATTTCCTTTTTCATTTTCCCATTCCCCATTCCCCATTCCCCATTCCCAATTCCCCGTTTTAGTACCATCCAATTATTCGTGGTATTAACGCTGACCACTTTTTTCCTCCCATTTCAATTTCCCATTCCACATTCGCATATTACTTTCACAACTAGCAGACGCGCCAAGTAGATAATGAATTTGACAGGTTTCAAGTTGTAATTTGCAGAAATATCGGTTGCACGTGATGCAACAATTTCATGAGCTTCCATGGGTTCCCCACAAGCGCTTTTTTGTCCTTCTCTACCTCTGCTGATCACCCCACAATATTTCATTCTCGTCCTCACAGTGTTACTGAACGCCCGACCGAGGCCCCGATTTTTGGTGTTAACCAAAATTATCGCCACCTCTGAAAACTAGATTGACAATATCTATGAAATTATTTTCGTTATCTGCTTAGCTTCAGGTAGTGAACTAACCAAACAAGGCAGGGTCACTTCTCCCGTTTATCATCAATTTATTCCTTTCCTTTTATTTTGGCGCAGTCTGTTTCAAAACAACGGTGTGGATATCAATAATTGCCGCTGAAAAAAATTATTCCGCGTTATAAACAATTACTCTAAAAAAAATTCAATTTCCCATTTTCAATTTTCCATTTCAATTTCCCATTCCCCATTCCCCATTCCTCGATTTAGTAACATCCAAAAGTCTCACTTAAATTTTGCTATTCTAGTTTCACTAGAGTCGAACCGTTATTTTGAAAATATCGCTTTCCCGAGCCACAAATCACCAAAATGAACATTCAAAAATAAAGTTACAGCGGTTACCATTAACACGCGACCCACCGCCTTCAAAACAGTCGGAAAAAGTTAATTTTTAGTGGACGTCAATCAAAGAAAGCCGTTAAAATTATTTTAAACTCTGACAGGATTTTAAGCAAACAGAGCTAAAAAAATAGACAATTTTACCCCGCTGAGAGAAGGTAAAACTTAATCAAACTCGATTTCCAAGCCAGTTTAAACAAAAAGAAAAGCTGCTTTTTGTAGAAACAGTATTTTTAGAATAAAACTTTTAAATTTCACTGCACGTGATAATTTACAACACAGTGGCCGTGTTTTCACGAGCGATTTTTCAAGTCGCTGAGCGCGTGACAGTCGGAAATCTCGTGAAAACAGTTGCTTGTCCAACTCGCTTAAAGTTAAGCGAGTCGGCGAACTACAATAGAATTCTCATTAAATTTAAGCCACCAAACCAGGCCGCTTAAGCTTGTCGGCAATTAATTTCGGCCAATCACATTTCGCCAGCGTTCAAACAACAAAAAAGGGCATTGTATTGTGGTTCTTTTGTGTTCTAATTTTCTATTGTTTTAACAAAAGAAAATATATCGCGCATGGTATAAGAAAAATGAATAAAGTTCTGTCCGTGAAAACGCATAAATTTTTTAAGCTGCTTAACGCGGTCAGTAAACAAATCACCTACAGGAATGTTAAGCGAGAAAAAGCGCCTCGTGAAAACACAGCCAGTGAAGCATGATGAATTGTAGGCGGATCACAACTCATGAAGCCGCGGCTGCACGAAGCGCCAGTTTTTATATCATGTAGAATGAAATCTTCTCTTTAAAGCTACTACTCATGCGCATAGCGGCATGAGTCAAGGTTTCGGTAAGGTTTCTTTTCGTCCCGCTTTTTGTAGTCACAAATTGCCTTGTATTTTTAAAGTTTCCCGTATCCCGCGGGACGACTTTCACTGGTCTGATTGGTTGACACGCGACCTCGTGATTTCGGCGTGCCCGTAATCACGTTCTTGTTTTCAAATAGCCGAGTCAAGCCACTAGCATTTGGACTTCACCGGAAAAGAAATTACATTTTTCGATGGGAATTTATGTTGATATCAATTTGTGATTGAATTTCCTTGGTGTTGTCGCTAGTTTTGGAGAAATGCTTATAAAACGTGTTTAAATTCAGTTGTAAATTCAGTCGTAATAAATGATATCTGATATTATGTAAACAAAACAAGACTTACATGTCACGCAAAATTCGTTGAGAGGGAACGTCTGCGTGACCCAATTAAAATAAACCATAAAACGTTCTTATGCAAGCGCATGAGTACAGGCTACCAGCTAGCCTCTTGTTGACTTTGAAATTTGTTGTTTAAAATGGCTGCGGTCACATCTGGGCTACTAACTATAGTTAAGACCGGGATAACTATAGTTAGCTATTTCGGTAATGTGACCGCTTCTCTGTTCGCTCTAACTATAGTTAGAAAATTTACGCCTCGGTGATCCAAAACAATACAGACTAACTATAGTTATCCCAAGCAGGGTTCATGGGTTAGACTTAAGTTTACAAACAAACAACCAATCAGAATGTGACAATTCTTTTCGCACGTGCGAGATGCATCCGTAAAATTGTCAGCTTATTTCTTATTTTTCTCCGACGGTTTGCCGTACGAAAAAAATAAATAAGAAGAAAAACTAGACACACTTTACGTAATCCATAGGCTAATTAGAACTAACTGTAGTTAACTGCGTGGTGTGACCGCAAAGTCGACCGAAAGCACTAACTATAGTTAGATATGACGTCACGTAACTTGAGACAAACTTAAGTTAAACTTTAGTTACGTCGTACATGTGACCGCAGCCAATGTTTACTATTTCTTTTTGGTAAAATTGTTCGGAATCCAGTCGGAATTTGTAAAAAAAAACGATGTTTCTTTGATTGACGTCCACCAAACTCAAGGTTGACCTTCGGGGATGAAGAGCGATGGGTCGCGTGTTAATGGTAACCGCTGTAAACAACATGGCAGTGATTTTGAGAGTTTTTATTTATTTTCACCAGTTTAAAGAACACTAAATTTCGCCTTTAATTTAGCCAGGCTAGTTTTTTATACCGATACGGACATTACTAATGCACAGCAAACCGCACAAACAGAGAATGGTAAGCCTTTGCTTTGTTGTCAATAATTTACACGCCATTTCGCGATCGGATTTTACAAGATAATTCTTACTTTCACTTCATTGCTTGGTTTGTATGCTTTTATTTCTCTGTCTTTACTTTCTTTTACCTAAATTCTGTAACTTTTCATTAACTAAAATGTGATTTCTAAGTTATAATTGCTCAGTTTAAGCTTTCGCGCCGCTATGGACGAATTGTACGCTCCACTTTGTAAGAAAAGTACAAAAATACTTAGCTTTCCAAGGTTTCGCTGCAGACAAAGTTCTCTCATTTGTGTATCAGGCCCCGACCACGCTAATGCATTTTCAAAACTCTTCGTTTTCATCTCGAATAAAACGAAGCAAAATATTTTCGCCCACACTAGCGTTTTCGTATCGTTTTTACCTGTCCACACTAAAACGGTCGAAAACGATGAAAACGACTGGGACCGGGGATTGCGCATGTGTTAAAGATGATAGATGCTCTGATTTGGACTGGAACCGATGGCATGTGACGCTCTCAGTACGTCATCGTTTTCAAAAGTCTCCGTTTTCACCTAACCTCACTAGAGATTTTACGTCACCGTTTTCAAAAGTCTCCGTTTTCACCTGTCCACACTAGAAACAAAACGTTTTCAAAACGATGCGTTTTCAAAAGTCTCCACTTTTGAAACCGTTTTCGAAATATAGTCTCCGTTTTCATCAGCGTTTTCGGGCGTTTTAGTGTGGATGATAGGCAAAAACGCATCAAAATGTATGCGTTTTCAAACGAAAACGCATTAGTGAGGTCGGGGCCTCAGAGACCGGGTCCACAGGGGTAGTCAAAGGAAACGGGGTCCATGGTTTTTATACGTTCTATGAGTATTTATTTTTAATAATATTGAAAGCAAATTTATGCACGACCTGTCGTGCTTAACGGAGCATGGGAATGGCTATCAACTATCAACTAGTACTAATCCGTTTGCTCTGATCTGATCTGTGTTCAAGAGACCATCTTGATAGGTTTATTACATTGTAATTTAGCTCCAGTATTGTGGACTGGACAATAATAATTTGGTACGCAGATGATTCCTTGATATTGTCGGTCCGATAGTTAAGCTTTGCAAATGAACACATACTTAAATGAAATTTTCCCCATTAGTTATTGATTATACATCTCAAGTTATAATTTTGTCTTCAAATTTCGTTTGATTTAAACCATTTTTCAAGTCTTTTTTATTCTATTTAATGACCAAGTTACATATGGAAACATTTCGTATGTAACATTTATAAGTTAATGTATTTTCCACCGATGACGTTATTTTTAACGAATTTGTTTTTGTTTCTTGGAATGCAGGGAAAGTCCCGGATTTATCAAGTGGCGATGTACAATTGGCAAGACGCGTTGTGGTAGGTAATATGATTCTGTGTGGCCTTTATTTTGACTAGTTTACTATAGGAAATTATCGAAAATTTTGTTCGAACTACGTTATAATATAATATATATATAGATAGGCTGAGCCTAACAGCGTCGCACTTTGAACAAGCTTAACTAAGGTGAAACTTAACTAAGGCCCAGTTCAAACGTCGAACTTCACATGTGCCGAATCTAATGCAAATGAGCAAAATCTATTGTTCTTGCTCATTTGCATTAGATTCGGCACATGTGAAGTTCGACGTTTGAACCGGGCCTAAGGTGAAAGGTCGGAAGCACAAGAATTAGATTGACCTCCGGGCTATTTTTCAATTTTAGCAATTCTCAAAAAACCCTATTACCCGACCGTCTGCACAGTACATTTAGACCGTACGTACAAAAGTTCAAAAAAACAACTTTCTCTGTCTAGAATAACTAGTACGACTACTTTCCGAATAAAATACAGTTTTTGTTTGTCAAAAATTGCCCAAGAAACTGATTTGGAAATCAAAATTGCAAAAATACACAAACATATTTGCATAAGGCGACGCGAGTGAAGACAGAAAATCTAAGTCTTGTTTTGTTTACATAAAATCGCTTTTCAATCTATGCAATGAATGAACAAACAAATAAAAATGGACAACACAATCTTCTTTCGAAAAATTTTATTCAAATCTCCATTAGTTTATGTTTAAAAGTAAAACACGTACCATTTATAGCGCATCAAGGCAGAGCTGTCCTCGATGAAATTCAAGATAACAACACGACTTAATTTGAGCACGTTTCATAAACATATCTCCAAAACTTAAGAGAACATAAAGGAAAAGTCAATCAAAAATTGATACCAACATAAATTCCCATCGAAAAATGTAATTTATTTTACCTTTAAGTCACTGGACTGCTTGGAAATTCGTTGAAACTCCGCTTCTTCGGTTCTAAAATCCGTAATAAAAACAAGGCATCTCCCCGCATTGCTCCTACATTGATAAAAACGTATAAATTTCCTCGAAGCAATATTTTATCCCTGAAAGCTCATCTTTTTCCACTAAAGCGGCTTCTGAGTATCCCTTAATAAGTATGCCTGTCTTGAGTAGCAAACCGCAAAAAAATGCAGGGAAATAACGACTTTACTGCTCCGCTAGACACTGATCCAACTTTTAAAATGTTTACCGAGCTGACGGCTGTGTAGCCGCGCGTGTGGCGTCATACGCGCATGTTTTGCGACGTCATACGCGCCCGCGAGTTTACCTTGCGCGACTGACTGACACATGTCACGGAGGCGCGCCCGCGAAACATTCCGCTAGCCATTACCATGAAAAATGACGGGCATAAATTCTATGAGTATGGGGCTTCGCAGCCGGGCCTTCGGCCCGCGAGTGCTCCACTATTATAAAACTTTCTTACGCATGCGCGTGAGGATAGGCTGCTTGGAACCTCTTGTAATCTTTAAAAATAGGAAGAAAAAAATCGCCAATAGTGATGGACACAGAGAAATATGAATTAAAAACAAAATACCGACTAAAAAAAACTCAAAATTCTACCAGAATCGAAACTTTGAATATTTATTGACCGCCTGAAACGAAATGAAATTGATGAACTGTAATCAACTTCCATTCTTGTAATCCTGCCTTTTTTCTCCAAACAAATGCTTCTGTTTTTCTCTATAGAATCGTTTTATCCAATTTAGTTGATTATTTGGTGGCATTTGGTGATATAACATGGAAATTTAGTAAACATAATTTCGCTATTTGACAGGTCAGTGTCCTTTTAATTGGGTGCAGAATTGTATTGAAAACCGTGACAACATGTAACAAAATAGTGCAAAACAAGCTTACATCGATTCTTTCTACAACAATATTACTGCTTATCAGTCTCTTTTCCCTTTCTTTAGAACGTAATGCTATGAATAATACTAAGTGTCCTGAAAGCAACTAGTTCATTTTAACAACAGACTGGAGAAACATTAAAACACAACGTTAAGGACATTAGCCAAGCGCGCTTCCACAACACCGCTCGATTTCCAAAGGCCAACTTGCTGAAATTACAAGTCAACGATCTGACATAATCAAGGGTATATAAAATATCGTTTTTCCAAATTTTCCATCCAGATAAAGTCAGAAAGCTTCCCCAATACAGTAAATAAACGTTTCAAAATTACAAAGTTCAATTGTGTAACATTAGAAGGCTAGTGCACATGACAGCCAGTTTCAATCTAGTGCCAAGGAACTAACAGAACGCATTCAGATCACGTACACTAGATCGAGTAGATCACGTACATGGATGTTCGCTATAGGCTATATAAATCGTCTTTATGTAGGAGAGACATTTAACAGTAGGAAGGTTATCTTACTGGAAAAACTATATATATTTGCTGAGACATTTTTTTTAAAAAACGTTTTAAATATGATATGAACTTTAGCCCGCATAATTCTTCAGCCTGATGTAGTTCAAACAAGCGGCTCCAAGCGGCCTATACTCATGCGCATGCGTAAGAAAGTTTTATAATATATTTTAAACATGATAAGATGTCCGACATGGAGAAGAGTTACTCCTTTTATTCAGTCATCGCTCCTGCAAACCAAGTTGTTAAATGTTTTGTAAATGAAGGCTGTACCACAATGAAGACAGTAATTCTTCTGAGTGTTATATATACCTAACGTGAACATTAGTAATGCAGGTAGGGTTGTAGGAGACGCTGTCGTGACACTTCACTAACGCTGTTTTACCGGAAGAGAGAGTAGCCGGAGGTCTCTTTATTCAACCTTTATTCAAAATTCCCTAGTCCTGCGAGGGGCGACCATCACGCAAGATATAATTTAAAAATTAAAAAGTAATAATAATAATAATAATAATAATAATAATAATAATGATAAAATGGGTATCCTACGATAGATTGTTTAAAAATAAAATTAGCTAAGATTAAATCACTGACTAAAATAGTCGAGTAATGCCTTTTTGAACTGGTCAGCGGACTCAATGTTTACAATTTCATTTGGTAGTGCGTTCCAGTCCTTAACAGTTCTACAAAAATAACTGTTCCTATAGGTCTCACTATTTGGTTATAGTTCGATAAGCTTGTTCTGACTAGAGTTCCTTAAACATGAAGTGTAAATGGCAAAGCTATGAACTTGAAGTGTACAATTTAAAATATGGGTGCATAAATTTGCATGCAAAATCTTGACACAAAAAAAAAAGAAAAAGAAAAAAAAGAAAAACGAAGGTCATTTTTTAACTCATTGCGCTTTGTGCATGAGTAAATAGCACTGCCTGATTGAAATCGTTTAAATAGTGTGTGCTTGAACTTTTGATAAAATATGGCCAAATAAATTGCTCTAGTAATTTTGTGTTGTTAGGTTTGTCTAAAGTCTCATGCACCGTCCACACGTATCCGGATTTTTTTAAATCCGCAACATTTTTGTTGCGGATTGGCCTTTCGTCCACACGTATCCGGCAAATTTGGCTTACGAATCCGCAACGTTTCGAATCCGCTCTCCAGAGTGAAAATGTTTCAATACGCTACGATTACGGGATCGTGTGGTCGAATCCGGATATTTTTTTAATACGCTGACGTAACGGTATCGGATCCAGTCTTTAACCGCGCGAATATTCAATATGGCCGACCGAAATGTTGGGGCGCCACGAAGCTCTTGGAACGGCTCACAGGATTGGCTGAGAAAACAATAGAACAAACAACAGAAGAATGGATCCTAGCCCTGAAACAATAGAGCTTCGTGATACCCAGGGCCAATGAAATTAGAAGTTCTAAAGAGCTTCTTGGCTCCTGGAAATGTTATCGCTTCACTTCTACTTGGACTTATTTCAAGTCTAATAACGTGTTCGAACTTGGCCTTTGCGCATGCTCTGTTACAACATTTAAAGAGGAGCCCTGGGTACTAGAGCGAATCCGGATACGTGTGGACGGGTAAATACGATTCGAATACGCTACGTGTGTACGCGAATATTTTCTAATCCGCAACAAAAAGTTGCGAATTAAAAAAATATCCGGAAACGTGTGGACAGGGCCTCTGGCTATTTATAGATGGCTTTGTCAGCCCACAAACGTACGCTCGCTATGAGCGCTTTGTTGCAACAAATGAAAAAAAATTCAGGTCATATATTTTAAATATTATTTTTGTTTAATTTAGTGGTGAGATAACAGCGGTCAGCTCAGCGTGAGACTTCCCTTTCATTCAAGCCATATGATTACGCACGGGTACTTCACTGTGTGCATTTTGCTTTCAATATTTAATTTGACTCAAACACAAATTCTCCTTACTGGTCCACGTACATTTCGTATAACAAACTGGGAGAAATTGTTAAAGGATCAAGGGAACTTATCTTGGGTGATTATTATCTTAATTTTTATCTCCTTTGAATTTAACAATCCATTTATACTACATTGAGGAATTTTTTTTTACTGATCACTGCCAGGCTTTAAAGGTTAATTTAAAATGCACATATCCTTTTACCATCGTCGTGAACTAAGCACATTATCTCTGATGATAATAATATCTCTGATCCTTTATTCTTAGTTCAGAGCAACCGTTGTCTTGGCAAGTGGGCGCTACTAGAAACAGGTTTAATAAATAATAAAACCTCACACGAGACAGATTATAGTCAGCGTTTAACCCTTCGGAAGTTCAAGGCGGGGGAGGGGGGGGGTGGGCTTCAACCCCCTTAAGGTTTTTCTCGGATTATTCAAGAGCATTTATTGTTGGCACAAACAATCTTTATTATCTGTTCGTTTATTCTTTTAAAATATTTTGGTAAAGATTGGCGATAACTGGTTGCTTTGGTAACAAGATATGACGTCATAAGTAGCATGAGCTCAAGCCATTTTTTAATAAAAATACGTGTTTTTAAACTTTTCGGTGAGAAAACATATATAAAATGCTAAAATGCTACCAATTAAGTTAAATGTTTGTAAAATCCAAGATGGCGGCCATATTGTCGGCCATTTTGGATGACGTCACGGACCCCAGCAGCGCCACAACCCATAATATTTACCTTGTAGAGCACATCACAGGCTATCTATTAGATGGAAAAATTTTTGAAATATTGTAACACCGCAAAAACCCAAGAGGGGGTTGCAATCCCCCGTACCACAGTGGGGATATAAGTTTGCGCGTGTAAACGAGCTTCACACAAATAATATAGTTATGTAGCAGAGACCGCTACTCGAAATTGTAAATATAGAACCAAATTATTGTCACCGTTTTTGAAAAATGAATCACTGTATAAGAATAACGTAAAACTACAGGAACAGAAAAGAAAACAGATAAAGCAAAAAAACATACCAAAACGAAATTCACGCGGATTCGAACCAGGACCGTTCGCGCAAAACCACGCTACGATATTTGGCTTGGCATTTCCTAAAAAATATCGAATACTCTTTGGAGGTTTAAATGAGTCTTTCCGTGAAAATTCTGTGAGCATTTCTGACTGCCGGGCATTTTAATAGTCCATTTGAAACCGTTCCCGTGAGTCTGGCCACTGATTTTGTAAATGTCGAGAACATAGCGATTTTATAGTATGCACAAGCTCGGAAAATTTTCAACTAGAAAACCAAAATAATTTCTTTGAATCGCTTGGCATTTCCAAACAGAGATCGAATACTCTTGGGAGGTTTAAGTGAGGCTTTCCGTGAAAATTCTGTACGAATTTCTGACTGCCGGGCATTTACAGTCAACCTCTTTAACGTTTACAGACACCTTTAAGATGGACACCTCTATAAGACGGACACCTGGTGTTGGTCCCTGCCGTTTTTCAGTCATTTTACTGTAACAAAACACTTTATAAGATGGGCACCTCTCTAAGACGGACAACGGACGGACAATTTGAAACTATTAACGGACGCTTGAGAAGTGCTTTTTTTAGTGAAAAATACTTCAAAACGGAAATGTAGGTGCCAAATATGAACAAACGAGTCCACTTTCCTAATATTATTGTTATTACAGTTTGTAGGTTTTGCTTAAGTGAACGACTTTAATTAAACAGACTTAAAACAGACCTGCGGATTCATTGTGCATAGGTCAATTTAACTTGATTATCTCAGAACAAGAGGCTCCAAGCAGCCTTTACTCATGCGCATGCGTAAGAAAATTTTATGATATATTTTAAACATGATAAGAAGATGTCCGACCTGGAGATAAGTTACTCCTTTCATTCAGTCATCGTTCCTGCAAACCACGTTGTTTACTATTGAATGTTTTGGAAATGAAGGCTGTACCACAATGAAGCCAGTGATTCTTCTAAGTCTTATATATACCAAACGTGAACATAGTAATATAGTACGTAGGGTTGTAGGAGATGCTGTCGTGACACGTAAGTAACGCTCTTTTACCGGAAGTGACAGTAGCCGGAAGTCACTACACAGGAAGTGTAAATGGCGAAGACATGAACCGGAAGTGCACAATTTAAAATATGCGTGCATAAATTAGCATGCAAAATCGTGACACAAAAAATAAAAATAATAATAATAAAAATAACAAGAAAAACGGAGCCGAAACCTTACCTCATGCCGCTTCGCGCATGAGTAATTACTGGTGTCACGTTACCTCGACTCTCCATAAGCCGGACACCTCCCTAAGACGGACTGTTGGGGCCGGTCCCGACGGTGTCTTTCTTAGAAAGAGTTGACTGTAGTTTCTTTTGCAAATTTTTATTGTACCTTTGAATCATTGGCTAGTTTTCGGAAGTTTTGTATATGCATATATCCGCGAGTGATCATGAATGAGAATATTTTGTGATTCAAATAAAAACTGATACAACAATGCACGATTTTTAATTTAAACACCGCGTTATCTGTTCCATTTCATCACAAATGCACAAAGGTAATTCCCTTTTATAAGCCTATTATTTAAGAAAGGAAGAATATCATGTAAGTGATTCACGACTACTCTAGTTTCTTGATTTCTTGTGTACAGCAATTCATTGCAAAGAATAGTATCAGATTAATAGACCACGAACTATTATCCTTATAATATTTTCCTTACTTCAACACGGTTATTTTTCACGGAAAATGCAGGTTTGCTATCATAAAGCTTAATGTTAACTTTTACGTATGACAGCAACGTTGGGTTCACAGTTCACGGGTTTTATTCTTATTATTATAAAAGACAACAGAACATTAAAAAACACGTGAACAATAACTGGCCGGTGTCATCCGCGATAAGATGGCAACGAAACAGAAGGAAAAGAAGAAGGATGGTACAGAACAAAGTAATTTTATTGGTTGGCAAGTTTTTGGATTTTTATCTTTATCCTTTTGCTTATTATTTCAATTCTTGGGGAGCAGGTCAAAAAACTCAGCTAGTATAGTTTATAATGAAAGGATTCGAGGAATGTGAAAACAATGAGTTTTAAAATTGATAAAGGAAATATTTACAGAATTTCCGAGTATATAAGTATTAATATCACAGATGAAATGTTATCGTTTTATTATGTTCATGGAACATGTAGTAAGGCCCCATTAACATGGAAAACAGTTGTCCCAGTACCCGAGATAACCCTTCGCCCGAGACAACGTTACCGGGCGTTTATATGAAGTTTGGCGACTCCATTAAATAAGTCACATTCTTAGTTTGGCGACTCCAGTAAATTTGTCATCTTGTCCCGGTTAGGAGGCCAAAGTGTTTATATAACTAGTTGTGCCTTCCGCAAGTGCCAACGAGGCAAAATCGTTTAATGTCTTTGGAATGTGTGAAAGTTTGACACAGGGGTGAAATCTATACTTTAAATAAAAGTAGGAAAGGGAAGAGTGTAAAAAAACTGTGACAAGAGGCTTTGGACAAGAGGCCACAATTTGTATCATGTTTTTTAAATGTGGAATGTTGAGGGAGTATTACTCATGTTTGAAGTTATATCTTGTGATATTGAAGTGTTTCCGTAGGTTAACTGGTTGTTCTAGTATTGTTTGAATAAGTGTGCACATGAATTTCTCTAGTTGAGAATTAACTGTAAAACAAGAAAACGAAGGTTTGAATATCAAGCAACTGCTTCCATAAAGAACTAGACGCTTTATGAGCGTAAACTGGGCTACCCGTATGTTTTTATACAAATCCAAGCCTATTCAGTTTAATATATTTACCGCTCTTGATTTAAAAAAAGGCCTATATCTGAATTTCCTGGTGGTTGTTATTAGTTTGAGTTATCTTGTATCTAGCTAAATTTATCTTTGTAACTGGTTTGTGTTTCCGACCCTTGAAGCCGTGAATCTTTTGTTTATTTTGACATATTCCCTCCATTATCATAATAAAAAATTTAATATAACTTGTCAATTTAATCAAAGTTAACGACAGAATTGATAATTCTGGAGGAGAAAAAGGTTATTTTCGCCCGAGACACATTCACTAGCGCAAGCGAAACTTATGATGACTGGTTTCTCAGAAATAGTACAGCATTAATCGGTGGAAAATCTTCAATTCTTCTCGAGTCTTTTTCAGCAACGCGATTGTTTGACAGCGAGAAATGGATCACAAGACACGCGCAGTTTACATCTTGTAATGGTGGTGAATTTTTCGCAGCTGAAGTTTTTGTTGGCTGTTCTATCCCTCTTCAATCTGGCGAAATAAAAATTCATGAAAGGCAAACAATTGAGGATTGAATTTATAGTTTCGGTTTCTTTCCGCTTCAAAAGCGCAAGTGCTTTGCAAAACAGCACTGTATTTAACATTGAATGAACCCTGAAAAGCAATGTCTGCTAAGCCAAAGAACCCTGCATTTAGTTGTCGGCTTGTAACGGCGATTAACCAGATAATAAAACGTATTGAACGCAGCTAGTGATCAAGCAATAAGCTTAAGCTTATATTTGTCTGCCCGCGCTTTATCCAAGTTGTCAGTGGTTTTAATTACGCAACGCTGGCGTTCAAGGTGATTCTTTGTGCTATAAGATGTGTTCTCGTAATCTGCTCAATTCTTTGATCTAAAATCTTTGTAAACGTGTCAATCGACGAAAGAACGCACTGGTTCGAAACTGACAAGCGAACACGCTGGTTCGAAACAAACACGCTGGTTTTCAATCGAGAATCGAACACGCTGGTTCTGTCCGAAATTTGTTGGTATAACCCTATTTCTTGATCCATAAGGCAACCAAAAGCCCTTTAAAAAAGGAAAAGTAAGATTACTCACCTCTAAAAGAGCCACAAATCTCAAGAAAACCTCACAAGCTGAAACGTTCAAACAACACCTAACATGGAAGCGACACTGCAATAACGTGACGTCACGTGACGTCATGGTTTACTTACACCCAAATATGGTCAAAAAAAGGTCCCTTACGCTGAGATGAGATTTTTCGCCTGTACTCACGCACGGCTCTATGATTCGCCAACTCGACGGCCGACCCTCTTGCGTCGGCCGCCTCGTTGGCAATAAAAATATAATAAAAAGCTCTAAAAGAAATGTGGTGTGGAAAGTCCACAGGGTAACTCAGGGGTAACCAGGTACCTCAGGGGGAGGGTTGTCTAGGGTACCCGACACCATATATATGGGGCTTAAGTGATTGACAAGTTAAATTAGATAAGCGGATTTAAGTTTAAAACAATTTCTGAAGAAAAGAATCATTAGCTTATTAGCTGTGTTGTTGTTGTTTTGCTTATTATTTCACTTTTCACACATTTCATTCCTGTGTTAGTGTTTGAAAATCTCAGACTGTAAGCTCCTGACTGTAAGCATTTTGCTTTAATTTAATGGGAAATTAAACTTGACCGTAACAGATTGCAATGATGACGAATATATCCTTAATAGCCGGGACAATTTTTCTCTTTTTCCATTTCGAGAAGTTAAAGAGGGGTCGTCAAAGCCTTAGATACATTTAGGTTTTTGGTGATAATAAAAAAACTTGTGATCCTCTCTCCTGAGTTCGAAGGAACCGTTGTCTTGGTAAGTGGGAGGTACCTCATACAGGTTTAATAGTTAAACTCAAACATGCGAAAGATTATAGTCGGCGTTTAATGTATTTACCTGGCAGTGCCCGCTACACAAAATTTTAAATAAAGAAACAAATTATCGCAACTTAAAATGACGTCTTTTCCTTGTAGAAATAATATACAGAAATAAAAAACGACAATGGAAAAGAAAATAGGAAAACGCAGTTCAAAAGAAATCGAACTCCTGTCGTTCGACCGAGAAACCGTACGCTACACCAATAGACCATCAAGGGTTAGAATTATCAACAAGAGGCTACACTGGTAGCCTATACTCATGCGCTTGCGTAATAAAGTTTTACCGTTTACTTTATATGGGTCACGCACTCCTTCCCTCTCAACGAATTTTGCGTGACACACTAAAGAACACGCCGCAACACGTTTTCTGTACTAGCTTTGAATATTTAATTTATTGATTCCCGATCAAATACATACTCGTCTTTTATTTCCCAAACCGTGTGCATGTGCGAGAAAAGGGGGTGTTTTTATGGGCGGGGTGGGTGGGGATGTAGGTTGATTTTGTTCTTTGAATAATGGAAGGAGATAGAAAATGAATTATGTCATATATTATTTAACTTCCTATAACATATTATTATAAAAAGGCTACATTTCATTAAAAAATAATGGGTGCTGTTATGGCCTGTTCACAAATCATCTGTGTTTACAAGTGATTGCAAGATGGGAATTGTAAAAGAAGTAATTTTTCTATTTAATTTGGCTGCTTCTCTGTTCCATTCCTCATTTGATGCTTTGTCTAAAAGTGGAGCCCATAAGTCTGGACGCCATGTTGGAATTGTTTAGAGTTTTAAAGGTAAGGAATTAGGTGTTTTCTTAATCTCTTAGAAGATTAGAAGATTTATAAACGATTTGCATTGGATAGAGGAAATAAAATGTTTCGTAGGTGTTTTTCCAAGACGAACTGTTTACATAACAGGTGAAAACATATTAAATTGTGTCCCATTTGTCCACAAAGGGTATCAAGTTCCTTGTGCGACAAATAAATGATGACTGAGCTTAATCCAAGGAAGAGGTCGTTTTGCGCTAGTACAAGTGCTATAATCTGGAAAAAATGCCTTTGTCACAAAGAAGGCGTGGATGCAAACTTACTGACACGTTTCACTGAAAGAATTTGGAAAACGTTTGAGGAATGTGCCGAAAGGAGACGAGATGAGATTTATGAGATTATGAAAGGAAGGTGGAGTGAAGGGCCTAAGGGTGGTTATCACAGGCAGTGCTATCAGTCGTACACAAACAAAGAACATGTATCTCGGATTGAAAGAAGAAATCAACAGCTCACTTGAACGTCAACGTCAACGTCAATGTCCACAATTACTGAGCCACCTGGCAAAATACTTTGCCCATCGCAGTTACCGAGAGTAGAAATTCAAAAATGTATTATTTGTTAGAAAGACAAAATCCAGAGATTAACAAAAAGGGTGTAGGACCTAGAGAATCACTGACACAGAAGGTCAGTGAACGTGGAAGCCAATCGCTTCTGAAGGCAGCTCAGATTCGTAGTGATGAAAGGATGCTAATGACCATACAAGAGCAGGATACGATGGGTCATGTAGCAGCTCCCGTAAGATCTAACCCAATTGGATGGATACAATAGAACGAGAAACAATAGAAATGAAACATTTGAAAGTCAGATATCACAGAACGTGTTACAAAGACTGACTTGACTTGAATCGGAAAATTGCCAAACATAAGATGGTTCCAATTGTGGTTATAATAAGGCTTTTGATAGCCTGCGTGAATTTGTTCATGCTGAGGTTGTTATTGAAACAAAGGTTGTTGAAATGTCTGGTCTTCTCGGAAGAAACATACTGCTGTTATCAGGACATGGAATTGAGGCTCCAAACTACAGAACGACCAAACTAAGAAACAGACTTAGAATGGCTTTTGGGGACAAGATTTTATTTCACCAGCCAGTAAAGGAAAACAAATCAGAACTTGTATTCAGCTTCAACCTTAAGAAGGGGGATATTGTAGAAACTTAAAATCTTCATTGGTGACCGACAATGACGGAATTACGATAGATAATGTCAACCCTACCCAGTCAAACACCGAACGAGCTCAAGTGTTCTATACTGCTAAATTGTTACGAGGCATTCTCACCGCAATGAAAACAACTATGCCATGGCCCCTACGCCTGAAGATCTGGATTTCAATAGAATAACCATGCGTACGTTGCTCTACAACTTCCTTGCCTGGAACCTAAAACAGAGTATTGCGACAACGGTTTCAAAGAAGTCTCACCCGATGTTGAAAAATCGATAAATTATTTTCCCTGGGTCAAGACCTGCTGTACTGTGTTAGTCATGGGCGTGTTAAGGACCTGCGTTGATAGCAGTTTTTCTAAACTGACGCAGTCATCCTAGGTAAACATGTTCTTTTATTATTATTATTATTATTATTATTATTATTATTATTATTATTATTATTATTATTATTAATATTATGGAAGTAAAACTACCTGTATGCACAGTATTATAAAGCAACACAGGGCGCAAAGCGTAACCTGTGCGCAAGAGCGAAACTTAAAAAAAAATAATAAAAATAAAAAAATAAGTTACTGAAACCTTATATCTACAAATCTAAAAACTATAATCTAAGCATATAAATGTCTCTAATATCTCTCATTCTACGCGTAAATAACTTACTAAATAAATAGAAAAAACTATATATACAAATCTAAAAACTATAATCTAAGCATATAGATGTTTCTAATATCTCTCGTTCTACGTATAAAAAAAAACTATAAGCTAAGCATATAAATATCCCTAATGTCTCTCATTTTTCCTGGCCGACAGTCGAGCTTTGGTCGCGGATCTTCACATCACAACCTTGAAAGTTCTCGCTATATTTAGGGATGACGATAAGACTGCTTTTTGCATAGCCTCTAGAACTTGATTCGCCTTACGTCCTACCAGTGATTGAACTGAGGCTTCGGTTTCTCTCGACCAGCCTCCCAGCACATCCATGATGATGTTATGCTGAATCACCTCGTACCCTCTATACTGCTGCTTTAGCTCCCACCTTAACGGGCCATACTTCATCGTTTTCTCCTCGCTCTTTTTCTCTCGGTTGTTGATCCAAGGGCAGCTCATCTCTATGGTCAGCACTTTCATGTTTGCATTATCCACAACTCTCGCATCTACACGATTGGCTCGAACCTCCTGGTAGTCCGCATACACGGGTACATCCCACCACGCTTCCACTTGTTCTGACCTGTACTCCGGCTTGGGCATTACTGGCGAGTACCATGGTGGCACTTCCTCGAGAAGACCCTGGTCATGTAAGATCTCATAAAACAGGACCTTTAAAGCCATGTTGTGTCTGAACAAGTACTTGGTCTGAGCTAGCGCAGTGCATCCGGACAGGATGTGAGAGACACTCTCTTGAGCGTGGCCACACAACCTACATTTCACGTCCCCGGGGCAACTTGTTTGAGTCTTTTTGCTAGTGTAGAGCTTTGTTGGCAAAAGTTGCTTGTACAGTTCAAACACACCGGCAATAGTATACGTAGGACATGTTCTCCATGTACTCAACCAACTGAAACATCCGTCCGTGCACAGCTGTTCATCATCCTTTCTCTCTCTCAACAGCTTGCCCTGCCATTCCAGTTCACGTACTTCCCTTTCAAACTTCTCCTCCACACATTCTTTCAACACTTCCTTCACACGATACGATGGGATGGCCTCTCCACTGCTCATAGCACATACAGGATCCGGGTGTTTAAGGTGAAGGTCAACACCCAGCTCCGCTGCAAACTTTGCCGCATCTTTCACTATCGATTTATGCCCGAGTGACTCAGCTCTTTCGTCGAACTCTCTCACCATTTCCATCGCCGGATCCTGGTTCTCATACAGTCGAATCGCTGATTTGATCTTGGTCACTTTGTACTCCATCTCCACCGCACGTAAACCTCTTCCGCCTTGTTTCCTCGGGAGGTACAAGGGAGCCGTAGAACCACCCGGGTGTTTCCCGCCATTTTCTACTATAATCTTGCGCACTTCCCTGTCCAAGATCTTCAGCTCTGTTATTGGTAATAATCTTGCGCACTTCCCTGTCCAAGATCTTCAGCTCTGTTATTGGTTATTATTATTATTATTATCTTCATAAATGAACTGGATGATCTTTTTCCGAATTGTTTCCTAAGGGAGCGGGTCATAGCCCATGACCAAAGGTCCCCTAGGGTTTTTTATTATTATTGTGTTCTCTATATAATTATGTGTTCTCCATGGGGGCCGGGTCCAAACCATGGACTACTTCTGTCAAAATGCATCGCCTAATAAATAGACGCTCAGTGGATATCATCGAAACAGATTTGTTGCCATACAATGCAGGGCGTCGCAAAGGTCCCACCCCAAGACTGGCAAATGTTAAGCAACTGATTGAGACGAACCTGGATATCTGTAATCAAGGAAGAGACACAGACCTTGGCTGAATGCTCGGCAGACAAGCGTTTCAGCGTACTATATTTAATGTCGCTCAGAATCAGCCCCCAAGTGATCCCAGCATAGACCGGTTTTAACATGAAGTTACATGAGAATGTTCCCCGTGAAAGTTCTATCGGTTACTGTAAAGTCATCGAAGCTAGTCCAACAGAATTACCAACAGTTTACGCTGTGCTACAAAGGTCTCTCCAAACGGCTGATCAGCTTGGCCAGCATGACGTCATTTGTGTTTTTGATCAGGCAATATAAGCGAAGGCGCTTGATATCATGTGGCAGAATGAGGAACATTTTCAGCTTATAGTGTGGAGAATGGGCACTTTCCACACCATTTGTGCTTTTATGGCCGCAATTGGCAAGTGGTTTGGCGAAGCAGGCCTCGCAGATATACTTTTCGAGAGTGGCATTGTTGGTTTTGGATGTCTCAGGAGTTCTGGAAGGCCGACATTACAATAGAGCTGTACGAATGCACAAGGTATCTAAACTTACTACAACGCGGCTCACCGTGAGATTGCAAGAAGTAATTACAAATTAAGGGAGACTTGTCATGCCCACAAGCAAAAAAGATCAAAAAAGACTAAAAGTTAGGTTTTGCAATCAAAAAAACGAGAAAGAGTAATAGCTAAATGTACACAGCCAAATTATAGACTACTGCCATTAACATTTTTAAACTATAAAAATGTGACTATTGTATATTTTCTTGATTGTTTGTGCATTTCAGATCGTTTTTGAAGCAATGCATCGCATTCAGTGGCAAGGGTTCAGGTCCTGGCTAGCAAAGCATCCTGCTACACAAGTTGATGAAATAGCCCTTGCAAATTTCATAGAAGACATCAGACACGGTTTTTCTGGCGAAAAGTTCGAGCACCTTCTTCAAAGTGAACAGTTCAAGATGATGTCTAACCTGTATGAAGAATACTGCAGCGAAGACGATTGCCCGATGAATACCTATTGGAACTCTTATCTGGACATGGTTTAGTTGCTGTTGAGTTTTATTCGAGCAACAAGAGAAGGAAACTGGCAACTGCATCTTAACTGTGTGAACGGTGTGCTGCCATGGTTCTTTGCATATGACAATAATATATATAGATAGCCCAAGCCTAACAGCGTCGCACTTTGAACAAGCTTAACTAAGGTGAAACTTAACTAAGGTGAAAGGTTGGAAGCACAAGAATAAAGATTGACAAACGGGCTATTTTCAATTTTAGCAATTCTCAAAAACAGTTTTACGCGACCGTCTGCACAGTACATTTTTATAGACCGTACAAAAGTTCACAAAAACAACTTTTCTCTGTCTAGAATAACTAGTACCACTAGTTTCCGAATAAAATACAGTTTCTGTTTGTCAAAAATTGCCCGAGAAACTGATTTGAAAATCAAAAATTGCAGAAATACACAAGCATATTTGCATAAGGCGATGCGAGTGAAGATAGAACTGTACTATAAAATCAAAGTCTTGTTTTGTCTTGTTTCGCTTTTCAAACTATCTAATGAATGAACAAACACATAAAAATGGACAACACAATCTTCTTTCGAAAAAATGTATTCAAATCTCCATTAGTTTACGTTTAAAAGCAAAACGCGTACCATTTAAGTTCAAACTCTCTTCGATGAAATTCAAGAGATCGATACAACTGAATTTAAGCACGTTTTAAAATCAATTCTCCAAACCTAACAAGAACACAAAGAAAAAGTCAATCACAGATTGATATCAACATAAATTCCCATCGAAAAATGTAATCTGTTGTACTTTTAAGTCCCTCGCTTGCTTGGAAATTCTTTAAATCTCCGCTTCTTTGGTTCCGAAATCCGTAATAAAAACAATTCCCCGCATTGATAAAAACGTATGAAGTTCCTCGACGCAAGATTTTATCCCTGAAAGCTCGTCCTTTTCCACTAAAGCGGCTTCTGAGTATCCCTTAATTAGTATCCTTGTCTTGAGTAGCAAACCGCGAAATATTCAGGGAAATAACGCCTTTAATTTAAACGGTTTTCTCCGCTTAGTAAATTCACAGCAGTTAAAACATCAAAGTGTTTTTCCAGCTGACGTGACATTCGGCCGTGTAACCGCGCGAAAAATAAAGCCTCGCTTTGGTTTCAACATGACGTCGTACGCGCATGTTTTGCGACGTCATACGCGCCTGCGAGCTAGTCCTGCGCGACGGAGTTAGTCCTGCGCGACTCTATGACCGCTATGACCGCTAGCCATGACCATGAAAAATGACGGGCATGGTTCTATGAGTATGGGGCTGCGCAGCCAGGCCTTCGGCCTGGCAAGTGCTCCGCTACCAATTAATCCCGATATTTGCCCGTGAACTTGATGCACATCCTGTCCACAAAGGAAAACTCACCCTGAGGTTCACTGACGTTTCGAAGTAGGTGCTTTTGCAGTTCAGAGGTCTGCAGAACATGGTTTTTCCCAAATACCCGTTGATCAAGCAATCGAACAAACGTTGAACAGTAACACCAAAACTAAATATAGTGGGTTTTACTTTAAAAAGAGGAGCTGTTCAAAGATGGATACTTACTGCACACTCTCGCGCTAAATGTATGGAAGGAAAAGTGCCATGACTTTCCGTGGATGAATGAAGTTGGAAGTAAATCCCTTAAAGAAGCCAGCAAGTCCGGTATGAAAAAGGATGAAGCAAGTGCAAAACTGGTTCAGGGAGTCATTGAAGACTGGAGAAATCCATTTGAAGAGTCGAATGAACTTTGTTAGTCTCAATTCAGGTTTTGTAGCAACTAAAAGCATGAAAGATGATCTCTTAAAAGCGAAAGAAAAAAGAAACACTTCTTTTTTCTCTTTTGTCCAAAACCGATTGGTGACCAATGCTTCTAGCTTTTTCGACCCGTTGCCGAAACTAGAACTAGCAACTTTCCACCAGGCTATGAAGAAGAAGTTTGTGATCACAAAAGGCAAGAGCATCGTACTCAGAGCAGATACAAATGTGTTCGCTAGATTGTTAGTCATTGGTCAAAGTCGTAAGTTGGATGTCAAAGAGTTGTTGACACATTAACATGGACCATTACCGTGGTCTTTAGCAGCTTTGGATGGTACATTGGCCAAGATTAACAAATCACTTCTATCCGGCGTGGCCTGGTTGAGAAGGGAGTAAAGTTCCACTCTACTCTTCAACTATCCACAGTTGTCATATTCGATGCCATGGCGATTCTCCAAATGGTTGTTAGAGTTCCCGGCAAATTTGGTGACCTGGCTGCAATGGTGTTTGACACAATTTTCAAACATGCGGGAAATGCTTCCAGAATCGACTTTGTTGGGGATCAATATCCAGAAATATCTATAAAGAATATTGAAAGGCAGAAGCGATCGCGAGGAAACGAAGTGCAGCTCTCCATAGCTTGTAGATCCTGCATACAGGAACGTTTTTAAATAAATCATGAAATAAAAAGCAAGATGTCATAGCTGACTGGTGATATAATAAATCACGTCCTTCTTAGCAGTACTATTTCCTTAGATAATACTGCCCAAAGGGACAAGACCACTGAGCACCAAAATATATCTGGTAACTCATCGACCTATGATGAAGATCTATAACAAGCAAAGTCTGAAATAAGTTGTGAGGTAAAAACCCACATGTGAGTGATGAAAATGTGACTTGATTGCTAATATCATTTAGTGTGTTCCCTTGGACGGTACTTTTTTCTTAGGTAAAACCAACCACAGGGACAAGACAACTTTCATGAATAAATATATTCCTGTTCAGTAGTCCCGAGCTGGTAGAAACCTACAGAAAGCAAGGTCTGTATTACAATGTAACAATAGAAAGCTAGATGTGATGTACTGATATAATTTGGGATGTCCCGCTGGGCGGTACTATTTCTTCGGTATAATACCGGCCAAAAGGACAAGGCAACTTTCATGAATAAAAACACTCCTGTTCAGTTATCCTGGGCTTATAGAAACCTACAGAACTAGCAAGAACTGTATCACAATGTAACCATAAAAAGCCGGATGTGATGTACATGCAAACAAATGCTGCTATAATTTAGGATGTCCCGCTGGACGGTACTATTTTCTTGGGTAATACCGGCCAGCGGGACAAGACAGCTTAATTAGACATTTCTACAAGGATGGCTTGCCATAAAAGATCAATAAATTCTTCAAAGGTTGTCACAGTCGCAAACTTTGTAAATTGTACCGTAAAACCACGCTTCTTTTCAGCTTTAACGTTTCCTTTGACTGTGAGTTCCATCGACTTTCGGCCGCCATATTGGTTGTCAATCGAGAATTTCCGAAGTCGGCCCGAATCGGAAAGTCGTTCCTAGTACTCCTCGGCTGTCCTTTTGGACTGTATGATTTAGGCACAACCCCCAGTAAGCCGTAAATAAATTTGGCGCGTCTTGTATTTTAGTCACGTGAAAGGAAATGGGAGAAGAAATAATCATTACAGACGCTTGGTTGTCAGTTACGTCTTTATATATATACACCGAGTTCTCTATTGTGTAAAATTTATTGAGACAAGTAGTAAGAGTCTGTCTCTTTTTACACATCTGTGTGAATATTTTTACAGAGCTCCATCCCGCTGCGTTGCACGAGACTATATCCTATTATAGAACGCATGAAGCACAATACTACTACACGAGAATTGCACGTGTATTGTACAAAACGTCCTAGTGTATCTTGAATTCACTGAGACATACACGAGACCACCTCAGTATAACTCTTCAAAAGCTTTCCTCTGTGTCAGACAATATCTTACATGCTAAAAAAAAAGGCCTCAGTGAGAAACACAACATAACGTCCGATGGAAACTACAGCAATGCCATTGGCGCAACTTAATAAACGAGACGGTGAGAATAGAATAGAACATTGGTTCCTCTCCAAAAGTACAAAAATGGCAAACATTTCATTTGCAACGAAATGATTTCATATCATTCCCTGAGACTTTTACTTATGGGAGCAACTGAAGTCCACCTTAGAACTGCAACTCGAAATCAAGAAATCACTAGCTCCGTGTGATTTACCAAACAGATTATAACATCTAGCTGTTCGATGCAATGATGCCATGATAGCTGTAGCTCTGAGACACTGCTCGAAAACAGAATAAACTAAAGAGTTAAAAATAACCTCAAGTAATGACTGCAATATAGACAGCAAGTTCATTCTTGGATCTTAGACTACATCCTTGAGAAACCACTTTCTTACAAGCCTTGCATGCCATAGGCTCTTTAAAGTATATTAAAAATGGGCACCACATCACGGCCTAAGAAATTTACTAATCCTTAGTAACATTTCCACAACGTTATAAAAAACTTCAGCAGATTTCTTCTCATCTTGTAACACGAACCTGAGCCAAAGAAACCCTAATATACTACGCCAGGAAATCAGAGCTAGTGCAACGAAGGCATAGAGAAATAAAAATAATTATAATTGCTATTGTCATCATGAAATCCTGCTGAAATTTTCCCTAAGATAAAAGAGCCAATATCATCGAGCAAAGTAGTTAAATAATTGTGACATGCCGCATATTCCTAGTGGTGATATTCTTAAGGCTTCTTATTCTATTCTTAAGGCTTCTAAATACTTTTTGCGACTGTTATTAGTCGGATGCTACCAAATCTGCATTGTAACCCGAGTTCTCTCAGTCACGTGACGGACAGGAAATATATCTAATGAATTGTATCAGAGTACAACGTCATGGGAACTGATCTTTTATCCTTTAAATTAAATTGGAAATGAATAATCAAATAAAATCCAATGAGTATCTCGAGGAATAAATAAACATCAAGGGTAGAAGAAAAAATCTGGAAAACTCACTTGTCACTATCTAACTACTTGCGTTTTAACCTTTTTTTTGGTTGTACATTCTCTTTCATGTTTTTTCGTAGCTATAGAACTTCAGTAAATGGAAAGTTCGTGTATGTTAGCTAACACCTTGTGTTTCGCCTCCGTTTTTCAAGGCATCTTGAAAACTGAAAGATTTTTACTTTGGCAGATCGGTTTAATTCACTCTACACCCTCCACATTTGGTAAAAAAAATATCGCATATTATTTCGTCGGCTGACCATTGATTTTCAGTACATCCTTGCAATTCCCAGCAATGTTTCTCTCTCAGTTCAAGTAATTATCTTGCGACCATACACCGAATGCAAATATGGCCGCCAGGCAATTTTTTGTTTCGCCAAGTTTTCAGAGAAATTAATGATATCACATAAACAAATGCTGTTAAGTGTATCATCTTGCAAAGTTTGTGTTTTGGTTTAATGGTTGCAAAGTTATGGCTCGCTGAAATTTTAAGCATTTGTATGAGAAAAAACATTCTATCCTGGCTAGCCTCGCTTTCATGTTTTTTCCAAAATTTGATTGCCTATAACTTCTAAAATAAGAATATGGCCTTGAAAATGCACACAATAACTTATGTTGAGCTGATCATTATTCAATTGCTTTTCTTTTCTTGAGAACCTGTCCAAACAAAAAATTGTTGGACGGCCATATTTGCATTCGGTGTATGATTTTCCCTCTCTCAACGAAAAGGATGAACTATATATTTAATCTTAAAAAAATTGTTGATGTCCATCTACATTATCCACGTAACCAGTTTTAAAGCCCTACGCATACGCAAAATGCTTTAAACATGCTAATAAAGCTATAAAAAACACACCTTATTCGATGTTTTAGTAGATAGTTTGCGCGGATATTTTACGAGTTGCGTAGTATGTTTTGGAACCCAGTTTGGGCGAGAAAAAATGTCAGTATTGAGTAAAATGTTCGACGTGTTATCTGTTAAACTATTTAGTAACGAAATTATCTCTATTTATAGTAGCTTGTGTCTTTAAACCGGGACACTAAAGTGTAACTTGACAGCGATCTACTGTGTAATACGCTCGGATATTTTACGAGTTCTTTTTCCCTGAAAAGGTCAAATCACGTCACATTCGAATAATATAATATAATACAATACAAAAGAATGAATAATGCAATAATAATAATAATCCGAATGAGTTGTTTTTTAGTAAAAGATTTTGCTAAAGATTAGCGATGAAAAAGCACGACGTTTCGACCTCTCCGAGGTCATTTTCAAGTGGATGTAAAAAATACAGAATTAGCATAAATATATTACAGTATAAAAACATAAGAATGTAGAGAACGCTAAAATGTGGTAAAATATGTAAATATTGGTGATAAAAATTACATAAAAATTACATAAAAACAATTAAACTAATAAATAAATAAAACAAGCGTTAAAAGGACTATCTAAACAAATAACTTAGCGCGGATTGAGTTGCACTGTTGTTCAGTGTTGGCTTGAGTTCTTTGATAAAAAGCATTTCAAAAATAAGACAATCAAATTTGTTCTGGCACTTCTTTAAAATCTTAAAACTTCGCGCAATGTCATTCAAGTCCATATCATGTTGCTGTCTGAGGTGGTTTCCGACTGCCGACCCCTTGTGTTCTTCAATGCGTTGATGTAAATGTCGGCATCTGTAGCCGACACTTACATATGTCAGCATGTGTAGCCGACACTTAGTTTAATTGTTTTTATGTAATTTTTATCAGCTATATTTACATATTTTAGCGTTCTCTACATTCTTATGTTTTTATACTGTAATATATTTATGCTAATTCTGTATTTTTACATCCACTTGAAAATGACCTCGGAGAGGTCGAAACGTCGTGATTTTTTATCGCTAATCTTTATAGCAAAATAATAATAATAATAATAATAATAATAATGCAAGCAGTAACAAACTCAAACCTACAATCGACAAGCCACTTAACTCCATTCATATGAACATACCAACAACTAAAACGAGTCTGGTTAACTAATTTTGTCTATCCGTATTTACGAACGTGAACTGGTCGATTCAGAAGAAAACGTTATTCAGAAAAAACCTTGTTTAGGGTAAAAAAAAGTCACTTGGGAATTGACAGGCCGAACACTTCTTCATCAGTTTATAGGCTCGCTCCGTGTTTAAGTCATTCACTGTCAGTCGCGCTTCAAAAAAATTAAAACAATCAAAAAACGACCTCAGATCGCACTTAAACGAAAATGATAAATGAAGAAATCACACACAAGTGTGCAACGCAGTATCATACCCTTCACCCTTTTCCTGTTGTATAAACTGGTCAATCGTACAAAAAAGGCTGACAAATTGATGCAAATGGAAATTTATTTCAACCAAAACAAATTCTGCTACCTTCGCTCCACCTATTTTGCAGGATAAGTTTTGTTTTCTGTTGCAATTTATAGCTACCTACTCAGCCACTTCATAGTATTCAACTTAAACACAAATACATTCGTTCATTTCATTTATCATTTGCGAGAACAGAAAAAAAATTGAAAATTAAGTATACGACCAATGTACCATGTCATCGCAACGCTCAAACATATACTGGAAATTTAAATTTCTATTTACTTTTTAGCTTCCAAAAAAGACTGCCATAGACGACATAAACAAAGTTCTACAAGTAATTCATGTTGGCCTTGTGGTGGCAAATTTCCTTGTCAATACCAGTCGTGTTCTAAAAGCGATCGACTTCTTAAAGGAATGTTTGGTACTCCTCAACAGTAAAGCCTTGGAAAGATTCAAGAAATTTACTATATCAATTTATACTTCAGCATGTTTTCAAATGTTTGATTGTTACGCTCGCATCAATTACTACAACAAGGCAATAGAATGCGGAAAGAAGCTTCAGGTAATACTTTGCAAGCGTAGTGAAAAAGAAAAAGAAGGAATAATAATCTGCAAAATGGCATATTTATACTACCGACAAAGCAAATATAAAGAAGCACAACAACTTTACGAGAAAGCAATCATTATCATGATTGAAACTGGCGACAAAGCAGGAGAAGCAACATCCTACGGAAACCTAGGAGCTGTGTTTAGCAATGTCGGTAAATATGCCAAGGCTGAAGAATATCTTGAAAGGGCACTCGCGATCAGGAAAGAAATCGACGACAAGAAAGGAGAAGCATCAGATTACGGAAACCTAGGAACTGTTTTTAGCAGAGTCGGTAAATATGCTAAGGCTGAAGAATATCTTGAAAGGGCACTCGCGATCAGGAAAGAAATCGGCGACAAAGCGGGAGAAGCAACATCCTACGGAAACCTAGGAACTGTGTTTATGTCTCTCGGTAAATATGCCAAGGCTGAAGAATATCTTAAAAGGGCACTCGCGATCAGGAAAGAAATCGGCGAAAAAGCAGGAGAAGCATCAGATTACGGAAACCTAGGAACTGTGTTTATGTCTGTCGGCAAATATGCCAAGGCTGAAGAATATCTACAGAAAGCACTAACGATCAAGCAAGAAACCATCGACAAAGCAGGAGAAGCATCATCCTTCGGAAACCTGGGAACTATGTTTATATCCGTCGGTAAATATGCCAAGGCTGAAGAATATCTAGAAAGGGCACTCGCAATCAGGAAAGAAATCGGCGACAAAGCGGGAGAAGCAACATCCTACGGAAACCTAGGAACTGTGTTTATGTCTCTCGGTAAATATGCCAAGGCTAAGGAATATCTCCAGAAAGCACTAACTACCAAGCAAGAAATCGGCGACAAAGCAGGAGAAGCATCATCCTACATAAACCTGGCAACTGTGTTTATGTCTGTCGGTAAATATACCAAGGCGGAAGAATATCTACAGAAAGCGCTAACGATCAAGCAGGAAATCGGCGACAAAGCGGGAGAAGCATCATCCTACGGAAACCTAGGAGCTGTGTTTAGCAATGTCGGCAAATATGCCAAGGCTGAAGAATATCTTGAAAAGGCACTCGCGATCAGGAAAGAAATCGGCGACCTGGAAGGAGAAGCATCGGATTACGGAAACCTAGGAAATCTGTTTAGATCTCTGGGTAAATATGCCAAGGCTGAAGAATATCTTCAGAAAGCACTAGCGATCAAGCAAGAAATCGGCGACAAAGCAGGAGAAGCATCATCCTATGGAAACCTTGGAACTGTGTTTATGTCTGTCGGGAAATATCCCAAGGCGGAAGAGTATCTACAGAAAGCACTTGCGATAAAGCAAGAAATCGGCGACAAAACGGGAGAAGCATCATCCTACGGAAACCTAGGAACTGTGTTTATGTTTGGCGGTACATACGCGAAGGCTGAAGAATATCTACAGAAAGCACTAACGATAAGGAAAGAAATCGGCGCCAAAGCAGGAGAAGCATCAGATTACGGAAACCTAGGAACTGTGTTTATATCTCTCGGTAAATATGCCAAGGCTGAAGAATATCTTCAAAGGGCACTCGCGATCAGGAAAGAAATCGGCGACAAGGAAGGAGAAGCATCAGATTACGGGAACCTAGGGACTGTGTTTGCATCTCTTGGTAAATATGCCAAGGCTGAAGAATATCTACAGAAAGCACAAACGATCAAGCAAGAAATCGGCGACAAAGCAGGAGAAGCATCATCCTATGGAAACCTAGGAACTGTGTTTACGTCTGTCGGTAAATATGCCAAGGCGGAAGAATATCTTGAAAGGGCACTCGCGATCAGGAAAGAAATCGGCGACAAGAAAGGAGAAGCATCAGATTACGGAAACCTAGGAACTGTGTATAGCAGAGTCGGTAAATATGCTAAGGCTGAAGAATATCTTGAAAGGGCACTCGCGATCAGGAAAGAAATCGGCGACAAAGCAGGAGAAGCGTCATCCTACGGAAACCTAGGAACTGTGTTTATGTCTGTCGGTAAATATACCAAGGCTGAAGAATATCTTGAAAGGGCACTCGCGATCAGGAAAGAAATCGGCGACAAAGCAGGAGAAGCATCATCCTACGGAAACCTAGGAACTGTGTTTATGTCTGTCGGTAAATATGCTAAGGCTGAAGAATATCTACAGAAAGCACTAACGATCAAGCAAGAAATCGGCAACAAGAAAGGAGAAGCATCATCCTACGGAAACCTAGGAACTGTGTTTATATCTCTCTGTAAATATGCCAAGGCTGAAGAATATCTTGAAAGGGCACTCGCGATCAGGAAAGAAATCGGCGACAAGGAAGGAGAAGCATCAGATTACGGGAACCTAGGAACTGTGTTTGCATCTCTCGGTAAATATACCAAGGCTGAAAAATATCTACAGAAAGCACTAACGATCAAGCAAGAAATCGGCGACAAAGCAGGAGAAGCATCATCCTATGGAAACCTAGGAACTGTGTTTACGTCTGTCGGTAAATATGCCAAGGCGAAAGAATATCTTGAAAGGGCACTCGCGATCAGGAAAGAAATCGGCGACAAGAAAGGAGAAGCATCAGATTACGGAAACCTAGGAATTGTGTTTGGCAGAGTCGGTAAATATGCCAAGGCTGAAGAATATCTACACAAAGCACTAATGGTGAGGAAAGAAATCGGAGACAAAGCAGGAGAAGCATCATCCTACGGAAACCTAGGAACTGTGTTTACGTCTGTCGGCAAATATGCCAAGGCTGAAGAATATCTTGAAAGGGCACTCGCGATCAGGAAAGAAATCGGCGACAAGAAAGGAGAAGCATCAGATTACGGAAATCTAGGAACTGTGTTTGCATCTCTCGGTAAATATGCTAAGGCTGAAGAATATCTACAGAAAGCACTAACGATCAAGCAAGAAATCGGCGACAAAGCAGAAGAAGCATCATCCTACGGAAACCTTGGAACTGTGTTTATATCTCTCGGTAAATATGCCAAGGCTGGAGAATATCTTGACAGGGCACTCGCGATCAGGAAAGAAATCGGCGACAAGGAAGGAGAAGCATCAGATTACGGGAACCTAGGAACTGTGTTTGCATCTCTCGGTAAATATGCCAAGGCTGAAGAATATCTACAGAAAGCACTAACGATCAAGCAAGAAATCGGCGACAAAGCAGGAGAAGCATCAGATTACGGAAACCTAGGAACTGTGTTTACGTCTGTCGGTAAATATGCCAAGGCGGAAGAATATTTTGAAAGGGCACTCGCGATCAGGAAAGAAATCGGCGACAAGAAAGGAGAAGCATCAGATTACGGAAACCTAGGAGCTGTGTTTGGCAGAGTCGGTAAATATGCCAAGGCTGAAGAATATCTTGAAAGGGCACTCGCTATCAGGAAAGAAATTGGCGACAAGGAAGGAGAAGCATCAGATTACGGAAACCTAGGAACTGTGTTTACGTCTGTCGGTAAATATGCCAAGGCGGAAGAATATTTTGAAAGGGCACTCGCGATCAGGAAAGAAATCGGCGACAAGAAAGGAGAAGCATCAGATTACGGAAACCTAGGAGCTGTGTTTGGCAGAGTCGGTAAATATGCCAGGGCTGAAGAATATCTTGAAAGGGCACTCGCCATCAGGAAAGAAATTGGCGACAAGGAAGGAGAAGCATCAGATTACGGAAACCTAGGAACTGTGTTTAGCAGAGTCGGTAAATATGCCAAGGCTGAAGAATATCTACAGAAAGCACTAACGATCAAGCAAGAAATCGGCGACAAAGCAGGAGAAGCATCATCCTACGGAAACCTAGGAACTGTGTTTATGTCTATCGGTAAATATGCCAAGGCTGAAGAATATCTTGAAAGGGCACTCGCCATCAGGAAAGAAATCGGCGACAAAGCAGGAGAAGCATCAGATTACGGAAACCTAGGAACTGTGTTTATGTCTCTCGGTAAATATGCCAAGGCTGAAGAATATCTTGAAAGGGCACTCGCGATCAGGAATGAAATTGGGGACAAAGAAGGAGAAACATCAGATTGCCTTAAATCTGGGAACTGTGCTTTCCTTTTGCGGTGACTATGACAAGGCTAAAAGATTTCACGAGAAAGCTCTTGAATTAAGTCACGAGATGGGACACATTGAGTTGCAGTTTAATAGCTACCTTAAGCTTACTTTTGATGCTATACTGTTAGGAGGAAGCATACGCAAGGTCTCTTCGAATCTTTTTGCAAGTATTAAAAAATGCGAGGAAATGCGCGATTTTTTAAGAGACAATGATCAGTTCAAGATATCCTTTTTTGAAGAACACGTGTCTCCCTATCATTTTCTTAGTGCACTGTTTCATGCTACTGGGAATTATAATGAAGCTCTTTACCTCGTAGAGCTTGGACGGGCTAGAGCCCTGGCAGACATAATGTCAGCTCAGTACTCTGTGGAAAAAGATATATCAATCAACTCAATGTCATGGGTTGGTATTGAGAATATCATGGAGAAAAATGGTAACTGTACTTGTCTATACATCTCCTATTTCCATCAAGATATTACGTATTGGATTCTCACGGCAAACAGCACAATAGTCTGTCGAAAGAAACAACTAAACGATTGTATTAGTAACAAAGACGCAAAGAGATCTGTTGATGACGTATTTGGATACCAAATATTTAGAACCTTTCAAGTTTTACCTCAAGAGCAATGCGAAGATCGATCATTGTTTTCATACGCCAGCCAGCTGCCACGTGCAATATCTCAGGAAGACAGCTACGGAGCACTGCGTCTTGTAGAAGAGGAAGAAGACGAAATTGAAGTGCTAACTCGTGCTCAGTGTTACAACATGATCATCACTCCTGTGGCTGACTTACTCGAGAAAACAGAAATCATCTTTGTTCCCGATCGATCCTTCTACACAGTCCCGTTTGCCGCATTAACGGATGAAAACGGAAAGTATCTATCAGATAAATTCCGCATCCGTATTGTGCCTTCTCTGACGACTCTGAAGCTCATTCAGAACAGTCCAGCAGACTACCACAGCCAAACGGGTGCACTGGTAGTGGGTGATCCGAGTACTGGTGAGGTGTATTACAAGGGAAAACGTGTGAATTTAATTCCATTACCCGCTGCAAAAGAGGAAGCAGAGATGATTGGACGACTGCTGGGAGTTCAGCCATTGTTAGGAAAGCATGCAACTAAACAGGTAGTTCTTCAAAAACTGCAGTCAGTCAGTCTGATACATTTCGCTACTCATGGCGATGCCGAAAGAGGAGAAATTGCTCTTGCTCCCTCAGACCCCACTTACAGAATACCACGGGAAAAGGACTACTTATTGACAATGGCTGAGATTTCACAAGTTCGACTGTCAGCCAAACTTGTTGTCCTTAGCTGCTGTCACAATGCTCGTGGTGTTATTAGAGCCGAGGGTGTTGTTGGAATCGCCCGTGCATTCTTAGGATCAGGTGCACGCTCAGTGTTGGTGACGCTGTGGGCAATAGAAGACAAAGCTACCGAGCGGTTCATGTGTCGTTTTTACCAGAACCTTATTCGTGGGGAAAGTGCAAGTGAATCTCTTCACCAGGCAATGAAGTGGATGAGAGATAATGGCTTTCATGAAGTGAGGCAGTGGGCGCCTTTTATGCTGATTGGAGACAACGTAACATTCAATTTTGGAAAGTAAAGGTTAGCCGACATTTTGTCATACAATTGGGTTTCTATTAATTGTTTTAGAAAACACTCACTGAGATTGTTGTCCGCAACAAAGCATTTATTTTAAGACTTTCTATTTCTGATGAGACTGTTTTGTTAGTCATATTTTTACTGCCTTACCCCACCCTACACAAAAGTAGCAATTGATTGGTAAAAGCTTTCTCCTACAACTTATGTATTATGTGTTGTGATTATAAAATGGATTTTTTGTCTTGTTACTTTATTCATTTATTCTATTTACGGTGTTCTTATTATCACGTTCACGCTAAATAAATAATTCAAGAATCAGTGCAGTGACGATTGAGATATCGAGTTCAAAACGATATTCCTGACAATTTTCCAAAATCGTCCTAGGATTTCCGAGGGTCAAACCAACTTTCATTAAAGTAATTATGTCAAAAAGTGCGTATTTGTCTATTTTCGCACAAAACTTTAGTATAGTGAATCTTGGTGAATATGACTTAAAAATATAAATAAATAAATTGTATGTTTACACATGTAAAAGACACCAGAAATTACATTATTTTCTATATTTGAAAATGATCCAAAACTATTTGTGAAGTTTGTCCAAGATCACCAACGGAGATCTAAAGTTGTTTTCAACTCTACTGCACTGATCCCTTAAAGGGAAAAGGCGCTAGTAATCGTAACATAAACTAATTTTACACGTAATATTACCGTAAAATTGACTTTCGACAGGTGTAAAAATACGATTTTTGTCACTATTGGAAATTCTTATGAAACACCGCACTTTATGTAACCTTTATAAAGACTGCTTCTTTATTATCTTTCAATCCGGCCCGGTTGGAAAACAAAGCAGGTAATACCTCGCCAGCTGTCAAAGAAAGGGTATTTTTTATATTTTCAGGTGTTCTACCAGGACCAGAACAAAGGATGGTAAATCAACACATCATTTCATTGAAACAGGAACCTGATAAACTGAACAGTTCATCAAAATAGCAGGCGAAACAATTATGTTTTTGAAATCTTTAAAAGATGTTTAAAGATGCCCGAAATTTCGAAAAATGTACATTTACGTTTAACAGAGATTTCGAATGTACAACTCGACAAAGTAAGTTTTTTTACATATACCTGGTTTTCAAATGATGTGAAAATCCCAGGCGGTCGATAATTTTGCTGTTTCCCGACCGTCCCAGATTTTGCCGACTAATGAAAACATGTTTCCTATCCCCGATCATGTGGGATGGTCAGGGACAAATCGGGCAAATCGGAAGCGTTTCTATTTTCCCGACGCGTCCCAGATTTCTGATAAGGGCGGCGATTTTTCCGAGATATTGGCAAAATCTGGGGCGGTCGGGAGCAGCAAAATCACCAATCGTCTCGGATTTTCCCAACATATGAAAACCACCTTGGGCTGAACTTATTGTTAATGAGTTGTCTCTTTTGGGTTTCCGACCGCTCTGTGCTGAATTGGTATTTTCAGTGGGAATCACCGTCTTCGATTCTATAATAGAGTTCTGGGTGATAAGGGCAGTAAATCTCTCCGACAACGCTACAAACATGTTCCGTAAATATCAAAATATGATATAATAAACAACTATTTGTTTAAATTATACATTAAGAGCCTGCTTTTTAAAATGTCACTTATTCAATCACAGTCACAATGCACAAAGCAATCAATTCATAACTTAAGTTTTTAAGGATCCTGGTCACGAGGATTTTGCTGCTTTCTGGTCCAAGCTGTATTAATTATTTGACTTTGTAAGTTTGCTTATAGAGAAAATGCAGCACAAAAGAAAAATATGAAGTGATTTACTCTTAAGAAGATCACAACATATTCAAGTTTAAAGTGAATTTTCTAAAACAAGGAAAGAGCTTGAAAAGATTGTTTGCAAGCCATTTGTAGCCAAAGACAACTCATAATGATACATTAGTTGATATGGTCGAGACAGGAGCTTGCTTACCAACGTTTTAAGCTTTACACCCCTTTGCTACAAAATGGGGCTGGTTAAAACGCTTATTGACAGGACATTTAAGATTAATAATACGTGGGTGGGTTTTCACAATGATATTCAGAATTTGTTTACTATTTTGCGTAAGAATCTCTATCCTGAGCATGTATTAGACATGTTACTCCACCGTTATGTCGCGACGGCAGTAGTAGGGAACGACACACGACCTTCAACAGGTGTTGAACAACAGGATTTGCCCAAACACTACTTCAAGATCCCCTACATCGGGCATTTTTCGGGTGTTGCACAACAAAGGGTGCGCAAACTAATCAATCGATTCTGTAAACCCATTGACATAAAATCTGTTTTTTCTACCTATAAAATTAAGAACTTGTTCAACGTGAAAGATCATCTTCCTGACAGGCTCCGTACGCGCATCGTTTACAAATTTTCTTGTGCAAGCTGTAATGCTTGTTACGTTGGCGAAACAAGCCGACATTTCTCCACGCGCGTGCATGAGCACTTGTCATCGGACAGATCTTCTCACGTTTACAAGCATTTGCAGGCTTCAGAGTCGTGCCGTACTTCTTGTAACAGACTGTTTCAAGATCTTAGACTCTGCGCCGACCAAATACCAAGTTAAGCTTGAGGAGTCTATGTACATCAAGTGGGAAAAGCCCGACCTTAATCAACAGGTCAAACATATCAATTTGGCGCTTTCTCTGTAGTTGCACGCGCACGCGCATTCTTTTAATACCGTTAACTTCGAAATTTATCTAGCGTATTGTTAAGTAGCGTATTGTTTTCAAACGCAATTCAACCTATGATTTGCAACAGGCACGTTTTTAATCACTGTAAACTTTTATAACCGTCACACTGACGATGACGGATGTACCGTCGAAACATGTTTGTGAAAATGATTAAAAAAGTCGTATTATTTTTGAAAATTAGTTGATATCTTTTTAACAAAATTATACCGTTAGTTTTTAGGTTCCGTTGATACAAATATGGTTTTTGATTTTTCGAAGTGACACTAACTAGGTGACACTGCCATTGCTATTGACATTAGCTTGATATTTTTTGTAGCTCTTAACCGGTGCGCCTTATGGTTGCCTTCTTTACGACAACTATTTTTAACAAATTTAACGATATTTAGAAAACTTACCCATTTTTACAATATCAGAAAGGCTTTCATCAGATTAAAAGGCAACTATTTTAGTACAGTAGTTGTAGTAGTGATGATACCTTATGAAGGGCGGGCGGTTACATTCACCGTGTTACTTCCGTGTTTTGTTCCGTAATAGAAGACAAATTGTGTTGTCAGAGATACAAAATTTCTGGTCCTACTGGAAGGTCAAGTTTTGCTGCTTGTCCTACTTTTTAGGGTTTAAAATCAAGTTTTATTACTTTTTAGAGCGTCACTTTCAAAGTGTCCTCAGTTGTCGCTATCGGGGTACTTAAAGGGTACAAAAGCTAGTGATCTCCAGTTATGAGTGATCCAGTGTACAATTGTTTTTTAGTAGAAAGTAGAGCTTTTATTTCGTAATCAAACGACTGATTTTTATGATACATTTTTAATGTAAGGGACCTTATAACTTTGTTACGTGATAGCTAGGGCCGTCTACTTGAACGAAGTCTAACTTTGTTACTTGATAACTAGGGCCGTCTACTTAAACGAAGTCTAACTTGGACTGCGGTTTAACCTTTAACTCCCAAGAGTGCAAAAAATCAAAATTCAAGACAAATCCCCAATTTTCATTTTGTAAAATATTGACAAACAAATGATACCATGCAAAAGGTCTGCCAAGGAGATTTCGTTTGAATGGCCGCACCATGGGATTTCGTAAACAGACTCAAAAATTACAACTACACTACGTGTCTCCATAATTGACTTTGGGAATGAAAGGGTTAAGACAATAGGCCATTTCCGAGTTGCCTTTAGCCTCTCTATCAAAGCGAGGCTAGGTGCGAAACCTTTCATATGAAAATGAGTTTTCATTCACATGCAAATAAGTTTTATTTGCATGTGAATGAAAACTCATTTTCATATGAAAGGTTTCGCACCTAGCCTCGCTTTGATAGAGAGGCTAAAGGCAACTCGGAAATGGCCTATTGATGGACCTCCACATCTGTCTATAAGTGGGTCAATTCATTTTAGCTAAAGAAATGTTTTTCTAGTCTGCACTATATGCCTTTTTGACACTGTTCTAGTAAAGACCGTGTTACCACGGTTTTTGTTAAACATCGTCTAAACGTCGTTTAAATACACGGCCCTGACTTTAAAATTAATGGACTTTCCAGTTCTGGGAACGTTTGTACAGTATTGGTCGTTTAAAAAGAAACCGAAATGGTAATGATGACGCCTGAAAGACTAGTGTACTTGCTTATTGCCAATATATTAATAAAACAAGTTGTATATGTTGATAACTGCTTCAGTGCTCAGTCTTATCCAGCAAGCACAGCCCCTAACACTACCAAGATCCAAATAATGATCAGCCTTACAAGCTGAAATGCACTCAATCTTCAAGAAAGAATTAAATATGAGAGTTCATAACATGTTCAAATAAATGCGCGCGCTATGATTGCGTGCTATTATAACTCCATAAAGCTTGCGCATTACGTCACGCGCTTGTTTTATGGAGTTATAATGCACGGAGTATACGTCACCAGCATGAGCGCGCGCAAATCATAGGAGCATTTGTGCACTGTTGAGTTATTTAAGCATTTGGGATTTTCAAAACAACTCTGAAAGTTCTGAAAGAAGCATTCGCCTGTGGCTTGTGCCTGTTTGAGTATTTCTCTCGTCTTTTTAAAATTCCCGCGTGCTTATGTAACTCAACGATGCACTGCGTCACACTTACTATTCCCTTAACGTTTGTGAACGTTAACAGAATATAATCACAAGTAAGTTGAACAGCCTTCCTGTCGATGTTGTCGAAGGACAATTTACTGATTATTTAAATACGTGCTTTCTATAAAAAATTAACACGGTTATCATTTAATTTTATTAATCAACTTTTACAGTTGCTGCGTTGTCTATATTGAATTTTAAAAGGGAGACGTATGCATGTCCCACGCCAGTGATAGTTTGTCTCTAGTTATTTTTACTACTCAAACTCGTTTTTAAAGCGTGAGGCTATTTGAAAGCCCAATTTACAATTGTCTGCTTAGTGACCTATCCTTTGAGTGGAAGTGAGGCTGTAGTTGATCTTGTTTTGATGCAAATCTTCCTTGTTTTTCATATGTAAATCATGTCGTTTTCATACTAACTAGTTTTTGTTGAATTGATTTGCATACGAAAAGCACTTAAGTTTATATCAAAACAAAATCAACTCCATCCTCACTTTCACTGGAAAGCTAAGGAATTACGGGTACTACGGGTACTACGGGTACTACGACTACAACTCGAAGTCGGTTAAAAGAATATCGGCTGGGCCTCGTCAGTTTTTTTAACCTTCTTCTCGGTGTTCGGAAATCGTCATGAAACACTCTTCCTCGCGTTTGATATACAACACAGACAGCGTGTATACATTGTAACGTCATTAATGGAAGCTTTGATAATCGAACGTGACCTGACAAAAGCAGCAAAGATTCTTGCTGTTGTTATTTTTAGGAGAATTTGAGCGCTTTTAGAATTTCTTTTGTAATTGTTCTTATTTTCTTCTTAGAAGGAAATGTAACGATAGCTAAGCACAACGCTCTATAAAATAGCCTCAAATTGCCCACGATCAACACTGCAACCTAATGCCGCTTTTGTCAGGTCACTTTTCTTCTGTAATGACGAAATAATTAACACCCAGCGATTGTGACTGATCAAAAAATAACTTGATACGAATTGTCATTGCAATAGCGTATGTATGGCGGAATTGACTCTCTCATTATCATCTTCTCTTTGCTTTTTTAAACTTAGGTAATGAGAATATAGTGACGTTTAAAAATTATTCACAATCAGGGTCAAATTGTTGGGAATGAGCCACAGTAGTTAAGGACTTGGCGGTACCAGATCAGTTTTGCAAAACTGATCTGATACCAAGCCAAGTCTTAACTACTTCCCGTCTGTTGGATTAAAAAATGTAGAAAAATCAAATGAAACTATATGTTAATAAAAAACAAAATGGTGCGTTTATTCCATTGCATGATTCCACATAATAGAATCCTTTGCGTGACACAATTCTCAGAAACATAGGAAGTCTACACAGGATTTAATTCTTTTTTATTTTATAATGTCCATAAGCATATGAATTTATACCATCATCTGATATATACCTTTTGTCATCGAAACAGCTGAGTGATACTTTATTGATTTCATAACTTCCTAATTTATGTTTTTGACTTCTTATTGTTTTCATAGTGTGATGCATCTGTTTATTTCCTAATAACGTTTCTTTATAATCTTGATGCTTGATATTATTTTTGATAATATTCTTTTTGATTCCCTTGGCTGTCTTTCCTCCTTTTTGGTTATCTTTTATGTAACTATACATTTTGGATCGCAACCCAACAAATTCACAAATAGGAACTCCTGCGGCTTCATCTTTGAATTTACCAATAACTTTTTTATTAGTTTTATCAAAATATTGTGAGCTTTCAGGGTAGTCGCTGTTATCAAATTTGTCTTTATCATTCCAAAAATCTTGGTATACATCTTTAGCTTTGATTTCATAAGTCAAGCTATCGGTGTCAGTGAATAGTAGTCGAGCTTTGTTTCCATACTGCTGTTTTATATAGTTATAATGAAAATCATACATTAATACCTTACTGAGATCTAGGATACACATACCTACATATGCCGGCCTGTTTAGGGTTAGTGTTTCTTTAATCTTATGCACAGCTACAAGGTTTTTATTGAAGATCTTACTGCTTACATATGTTGATTTAGCTGCCATTTTTACAAGTTTCTTTTCATCAGTTGCCAATCTTTCATCTACTCGCTTTCTTATATTTTCCATTGTTTTACCGAATACGCTGTTGTTCATAAGCTTGAAGAAGTCTTTCTCAAAAGCATTTTTCGCATTGGTTCTTTTCTGAGTGTTGAAATCAATATATTGCTTCAACCATGCAGACTGATTAAACTCCAATACTCGATGGACTTTGGTTACTTTCAAACCTAGATCAGTGTATAATTGTAGGTTTCTATAATGTAGCACATACTTTTCTTTGTTTTTCAAAGTTGGGATTAATTTTTGTACAAGACCTGTTGATATATTATATTTGGCTGCTATTTTTTTACAATAATCTGATAGCATGTTTTTGGTTACTTTCACTTTTTCTGGTCCCAATGGATAGTCATTATGAATGTCATGCAACTTTTGGGGATATTCCAAGTCAACTTCTAGTATTAAACCTTTTGGGTGTTTTCATTATATTTGGCTAAATTTATGTTGTTTATCTGCTTTTCTGTCATTCATCTAAAACCGCCAGTAGGTAGGTATTGTGACATAGCCCAACCATATAGATTGTTAGCATCCAGATACATTATATACTTTGAGGGCACCTTCTCATCATATGTTTTCATGTATTTATTGTTTGCATTACCATACCTATTGGCAATGTAGCTTATTCCACCACGCATTCCTTTTTCGATAAATTGAAACATGTCAATATCAGTCATAAGTTCTAATTTGATATCAGTCATTTTAAGCATAGCGTCCCAATGGCAATGTAGCTTATTCCACCACGCATTCCTTTTTCGATAAATTGAAACATGTCAATATCAGTCATGAGTTCTAATTTGATATCAGTCATTTTAAGCATAGCATCCCAAGACAAACCTGGAGATGTGAAATAATGACATGGATATAATTTGTAGTATTCTAGACAGGTCTTTCTAAAGGATTCAAACACATCAGCTAGTAAATGGATATCAGATTTAAGATATAAATTATGATATTCACCCATATTTTGAAGATTGAAGGTATTCCACACATTTTGGGCATGTTTGTAATCTTCATTTGATATATGTTCATCATTCAATATGCTGTAAAATTCTTCTTTTGATGGCAGTTTTTCATTGAATTTTTCAAAGCTATCCATGAAGTCATATGGATATACTCCCTTTTGCTTCATCAATATTAGTTTTTCATTTTGGAACTCTTTTGATGTGTATTTGAAGGCTTCTGTTGGTAAGTTGTTTGCTAAACTACTAAGTGATTGACTCATGAATTGGAAACTGTCAATAAACGTCAAATGATTGCCAAGCGTGAAAGCCATATACTTTTCCATATTATTCGGGATTGCATTGATGTTCATTTGACATTTCTCTCCTTTCTTATTTGTGTATACATGCTTCTTGACTATTTCACCAATCTCTTGCATTATAAAGTGACTATCATACCCGCGGAGATTATGGAATATTACCGGGACTTTATCAGTTATTCGAAAGTTAAGATTACAATCTTGGTGAGCCGATCCTCTGTATTTTCCAGTTATATGACAATGGTCTCGAACTCGAATATCTTTCTCTGTATACTTTTTATCACATATATGGCATTTATCAGCTTTTTGGAATTCTTCTTCATCCTTTTTTGTCATTTTTAATGGTTTATTAAAATATCTTTTATTCATATTACGACAATATTTAACTTCTTCTAACATAGCTTCCATAAATTTGTTAACAGCTTTTTCACCTCTATAGATCTGTACTGGTTTACTATATTTATCATCATAACAGCATACAACCTTATAACCATAACCACAATCAGTATGTTTTTGATACGATTCAGTATAGGATTTGTCATTGTTTGGCCTGCATCCTTCTATTTTTTCTGTAATAGCTTCAAAATCTGCATAGATGACAAATGGTACAGGCAACTGCTTATGAAAGTTGTTGAATTTCAATATGTTATTATCCTTTAACGGCATTTTTATGGCTTGTTTTCCATTTATGATGATGCAATTTTCTTTATGATTTAATAATACTCTTTCACTACTGAAACATTGTAAACAATACATACAAAAATGTTTTCTATGTTCATGTTTTGTTTGATTGTACATAAATTTATTGAAGTCTTTTATTAATACATAATGTTTGTTTTCTCCTTCTGTTATCAATAATAAATGCATTTGATCTTCAAATTTTTCTTGGGATATGTAAATAGGAAATGGTTGTTTTTCTTCATATCCAAATACATTGATATTGATATTATTCTGTTTCTCAATTTTATTACACTGTTTTTGATTGACTGGAAATTCAATTCCTGAGTAATTCAACTTTTCAATAAATTCTTTATCACATTTTTTAATTCTCTGTGGGTATTTTTCTTGAGGATTCAAATGTCTAATGTGACACCACCTAAAGCATTCATTATCCTCATTTTTCATATTTATCAATCCCTTTGCACTGTTTCTGAGTTCTAGTGGTAGTTTAATGTATGAAGAGCCTCTCATTGGTTGATATTTTACAACATTAAGATAATGGTTTTCAACTGATTTAACAGTCCAACCAGACCCTTCAGATATCCACTGTGCAATTTTATTTAATATCTGTTGTTTGGACAATTGCAAATCTTCAGCGATGTTATTGTGGTTGATAATTGTTTGTGCTACACTATTGAAGTATGCTGTTTTATATGTGATTTCACCATCAGACAATTTTGTGAATGTTGTCTTTAATGTCTCAACGAACTTGAAACCTTTCATCGATGTTAATATGTTTATGAGCTGGTATTCAATACCCTTTCTAGTGTTTTGTAGTTGAACTAATGGGTCTTTGTTGTTTTTTATATCAATTTCATAAGACTTTGTATAGCCTTTAAGAGCTTTGTCTGTTAGCTCTATTTTAGTCCTTGGCAATGGAACTGGTTTTTTGGTTTTAGGTGTTGGAATTGGTTTTATTTTCTTTGTCCTTGGTGCTGGAACTGGTTTGTAATCATCTCTGAACTCAGTAGGTGGTAAAATGATATTGTCTTCATAATTTTTAACCATCTGCCTGACAGATTTTCTCGGTGTAGGAACTGCAATAGGCGACAATATGGTTGACACATTGTCATTTTGAACCCCATTTTGTTCGGGACGAGAGGCATTTCAGCCCCACCCCCCCCCCCCCTAATTCCCCACCCCCACTCCCCCAGACAATGTTGTGTATCGTTTCGTCAGGTCTCTCGCTACAATCCTACAACATTGGATGGGGGGACGGGGGTTAATGCGGCAGAGTGTAGTAAAAGGAAAGATACAGTGATAAATATGTCACGAAAACTGTTTTTGTTATAGAGTGTGTCAACTATTTTTGTCGCCTATTGTCCGATATACAAAAATTGTTATTTAGACATTCATGGTAAGGCAAGGGCGCTGTCTCTTGCTTAAATTATTATTTTGGGGACTTTCTGCTATATCACACAACAGACTTTCATAGATGACCAAATTTGACGATTATTTGTAGAAATGAAATTCGCTGTGTTATAAGTAAAACACGCAAATGCGTCAAGAGCCTCACTAATGTCAAAGCGAGAAACAGATACGTAACTATATGGTATATGCGTAGCAGATGTGTTGCTTAGTTGCCAGTTGCATGTAACTGAATTTATTAGCATTTTTCAAACAAGATAAAAGATAACATGGACTTGCGAATTCCTTCTCTTTTTTTGCAAGTGGCAAGAACACCATTGTGTTTATTACGGAACGGCTTGCTTAACGGAAAGGAAACTGAAATGATGACGGTTCTTTTGAAGATCTTTCGGTTTCATGTTGAACTTTCGCAATAACAGCAAAATAAATGTCTTCTTGTGCAAAATTTCCTTAAACAAGAAAGCAGTAAAGAAGATGTCTCGAATAAGCACGATTTACCACAATTTACCACGCTTTACCACGCTTTACCATTTTGAAATAAAAAACTGCTTTAGTAATGTTCTATTGTTTACCATGGTAAATCGTGGTTAATTGTGGTAAAGCGTGGAATTTCAAAAGATAGACACATATTTCCCCTTTTAAAGGCTGATTTTATAACAGAATGAAAGATTGAACATATTTCATGTTCTAAATTCGGGTTTGATACATGAATTTTGCGAGAAATGAATAAGAATTTGTTGTAAATGCCACATCAAGTGACAGTAATTTGATATGTCACGCGCGCGTGTCACGCTGTGTTACAGCGTTGTACTCAGTCTGCAAGAAACTTTGGTAAATTTTTAAGGCGGCCTCTTCCATTGTTCGCTTTACGGTAAAATTCCCCTCTTCTTTCCTTAAAGAGAAAATCTGTCGAAGGAATGGCCGCGCTACACGGGGACTCTTGGCCGGCCTGGTCGCTCATTCTTGTGGTGGACTTTGTTACATTGGCCCTTTTTCAGACTTTTTAAAATCTGATTTTCTGAAGACCTTCAAACGTATCATTCGTCGATCATTTACTTCAGTCTTAACCCTTTGTATTTTCGTGCAATGCACCCAAAGGCACGAGTTTCTTCGTCAATTTTACCAGCGAAGACCATTTTGCCTCGCTTTATTCACGTGCTTAAGACTATTATAACATCACCATAAAATTCGATAAACGGCTGCAATTAGAATGTAATTAATCAGCTATTAACGCCGTTCGCATGAATCAAAACATCGGACAGTGCAGATTAATATTTGTAATAACCGATTAATTTCCTCGCACTTTTGGGAAGAAATAGCACATTTCTTACTTCAGAGAATAGGCGACAATATTGTTGACACATTGTCATTTTGAACCCCATTTTGTTCGGGACGAGAGGCATTTCAGCTCCACCCCCCTAATTCCCCACCCCCACCCCCCAGACAATGTTGTGTATCGTTTCGTCAGGTCTCTCGTTACAATCCTACAACATTGGATGGGGGGACGGGGGTTAATGCGGCAGAGTGTAGTAAAAGGAAAGATACAGTGATAAATATGTCACGAAAACTGTTTTTGTTATAGAGTGTGTCAACTATTTTTGTCGCCTATTGTGGTCTCCTACGTTGTTTTTCGTCATCTATCACGATAATTTTAGGCTTCTTCTTCTCTTGCTTTAATAGCAATTTCATTAGTTCTGACTTACTTAGTTTTTTTAATTCTGATTTTTCCATTATCTATATATATAATTATATATAATATTTCTTTAAGTCATTTTCATAGTGCGTTTATTTTTGGAATCATTTTTGAAATAATTTGAGATAGTTATATATGATTGGTCATATATGATTATCTTTTTATGATATCCTTGTGTTATTCGTTGTTGTATTTTTGTGAATTCAATTGATGAATCATAGTTTTATTGTATTTATATTTACTTGCAGGATGAAAATATTTATTACATTCAATACAATGATATTTATTATCTGGATTGTCATTATACTTCTTACAATAAAGACGTCCCATAATACGTTTTTCTTCTTCGGTCATATACTTTTTAGGTCTTCCCCTTGATTGTTTTACCATTACTATATAGTATGATTATTTTTTTAAGTCATTTTAGTGCGTTTAAATATGGTTGATAATAGCCAGAAACATTAATATTTTTGGCTACCAATGAATAGCGAATGCAAAGATATAAATATCTTAGAAATTTCTGGGATACTTGTAAATAGTAACATCTCTTTAAACCTTTTTTAAAGCCAAGTCTCATTAATCAAATTTGCATTACTTGTTGTATTCACAGGTGTAAAAATATTGTTTTCACGTTTGAGATATTTGACATTATCCACTTTGGTTTGTTTCAACACATTACATTCATCATCGTATCTATTGTTTTCTATCTCATTGCAGATAATATTCAATAACTGTTTCAATGTTATATCTTAATCAATTTCATGTATTTTTTTATGATAAAGTTTCAATAATTTCTTTTTATATTGTAACAGATCCAATCTACGCTCATTATCATATATTTTATCATGAAGATTGCCTATTTCATCTTCACATTCCTGAATTTGAAAATTTATTTTTTTGATATATTTCTCAATGCCACTCATGATATATATAAACATTATATATTTTTGACATCTTTTAACGGTATCCATGAATTAAATTCTTTTGGATAACCAGACCATGATACCAAAGCTTGTTTTTTCTTATAGTCTCTTTTGATAACCTTATCTATACGAAAAACATCTTGTTTAGCTTTCAATAACTCCTGTTGATAGAAAGATCCTTCTATTGATTCATCATTGAGATCTTTTAATTTGTAAGTTATAGGATTAGTGTATTGTATCTTATCAACTGTAAACACTTCTTCAGTCCAGTTTGGTGTATAACCCTTGTCGAACACATTCCGTTTATACTTAGATATTCGAACTTTATCACCAACTTTGAATTTTGGTTTATATGATAATAGTTCCGTATCATATAGATTGAAATAAACAGTTCCTTCATTCTTTTTCATAGATGCTTCAATAGGTTTCATTTTAATACTTGAATGCTTTGTACTGTTGTATTCATTTAATAGTTTTGGTAACATGTCTAAAAATTGTGTTGTATTTTGAGCTGTAAATTGTTTCCACATTTTAAATTTTAATGTTCTGTTAAATCTCTCAATAATAACAGCTTTACCTTCATTGAAAGTAGAATACATCTCAATATTATTTTTCTTTAGCCAGTCTTTGAAAGTTTTATTATAGAATTCAGATCCTTGATCTACCCATAAATATTTCGGTTTTCTTTTATACTTTTTAATAACATCATCAAATGATTCAGTAATTGTATTACCGGTTTTATTTTTAATGGGAATGCTCCAAGCAAATTTTGAAAACACATCAATGATGTTTAACAAATATCTATATCCTTTATTCCATTTTGAAAACTTCTGCATTTCTACAAGGTCAGCGCTCCAAATATCATCTATTCCATTAACAATAACTCTTCTTGTTTTAAATTTTCGTTTGATTGGCTTATGTAATTCATCGGCTAATTGTTGAGCCCAATCATTTTTACTCAACGCCGCTTCCCGTTTTTTGACTTCCTTTTTTGTTTAACACCAAGGCCTAATTTCTGTTTTATATCAATCGTGTTTCTAGCCAACCAATGACCCCATTGTCTCTCATCATATGGTACTTCATCTAAAGCTTTGACCATTTTTCTATCTGCTCTATTCTTGCACTTTCTATCGTCTTTACAAACACTATAATCAACATCGTGCTGCATGGCAATGGCATATGTTCTTCCTGTAGGTTGGTCATATATTTCTAATATTTGGCCAGTTGTTGGGTCATATTTCACTTGACTCTCTAAATCATTATAAGGCCCAGTATATTTATGACCGGGTAATGTCCAACCGCCTTTAGGTTTTGGTAATTTACCGATAGCCTTATGAATATCAACAGCACCACCATGAAGAGGGTCCAGTTTTCGGCTTATATCAGCAGTAAAACTGTCAAGCGCTTGATCTAGATATTTGTTAGCCATACCTTTGATCTTTTGTTTTGCAAAACGAGAATTGATTACTTTTGATGCTCCGATTCTACCTAAATTATACAAACCTTTTAAAGCGCTTTTAGCTGCTATTTCACCAAGACTGTGACTACCTTCTATATCTAAAAATCCGCCAGCCATTTCTGACTGGCTATTTAGTTTAAATTTTTTTTATTGGATACAAAACGTGTTTTAGTAGTACCACATTCGCTACATTGAGATTTCAGTATAAGACGATTATTTTTAGTTTTAACATATTTTTCAGTGCCTGGTACAGATTCTGTTTGCTTCTTCTGTTTTACACAATAACTTTTCACCATTTATATAATATAATTAGATATTTTTGAAATAGTTTTCAATAAATCGTTCATTATACTGTTGGTTATTTAATTTGAATACTTTTATACAATCATAAAATGATTTTTTATAAATGTTATCCAAAAAATATAAACAATAATATCCACATCTAACTGATTTGGTATCCTGGATAGGATAACCATAATTGTATATAAACTTCACTTTCAATTTTTTAGCATAATCAACCAATTTCTGTGGTGGAGGTAACGAAAAACTATCAAAGTAATATATAGTCTTATCATTCATATTATTAAAATGTGCTACCCAATGTGTACCAGGACCTATTTTATCATCAAGATTAATGATAAAAGATCCTATTTTGTGGATATGATCCAAACTATCTCTCGAATAAATATCATTAAAATTGGTTATTTTTAAATATTTAATCCATTTTAATAAATCGATATTTGAAAGAGGAATATCTCTGAACTTTGGTTTTACAGGATATCTCCTAGAATTGGTATTCCTAACTTTGTAAAGGGACTGTTTTTGCCTAGTAATAGGCCCTCTCCCTTTTTAGTTTTTGTTTTTGTTTTTGTTTTTGTTTGTTTTGCTCCCATACCTATAGTATTTGAGGGCCAGTTTCCATAAAATGGTGGCGGATAATAAGGCATCATCATTCCAGGTTTAGGTGAAACTGTTAATCCAGATGCTTTCTTTTTTGATACACATAAACCCTTTCCTGTTAATGCATTCAACAACATTGGAATACCAATAGATGCTAGGAGCGTCCCCAAAAAACCACCTCTTTGTTTTTGTGATGGTTGAATGAATATTTGTCCTCCATTTTGAATAGCCGCTAAAATGTCTTGTTTTTGTTTTTTAGTTAAAAGGTGTTTATACTTAATCAATTGCTGTATTTTTGAATCTGGTATTAAGAAACCACCAGATTGAATACCTTTTCCAAAAATTTTATCTATTCCCAAAGATCCGAGAGCAGATAAAGCCCCTGTAGCTAAAGCTGGTGCCGCTTTTGATGCTAATTTGGTGACCATTGGAAGCATTTTTGTTCCAAGTGAAATTAAACTAGACCATAAAGAACCGCCATATTTAACTGATTTTCTAATCTGTGTTTTTGAAATCTTAATATCTACACCAACTCCATTTTTTATCGCTTTTTGGATTTTATTTATCTGTGTTTTAGTTAAATTCAGTCCATCGCTTCCCATCAACTAATTTTTAGCTAATCGAATTGTTATTGGTGAATTTGTTTCATATGCTTTTGCTAATTTTTGTTTTTGTCCTTGAGATAATTTCACACCATATTCATAATAAGTTGTCATATTTTGTATATAATATATGTTATATAATTTTGATAATTACAAAACATGTTTAATTAAAAAACTATAAATATTGTAACAACATAATTAATTTATGCTTTAATAAGAAGTTTACCACTGCTTGTGTATAATTCGATCTCTTTTTCATGAAGAACAAGAGCATTCAAAGTATAGTTAGTTGCATTTGCTCCATTAAGTTCATATCGGAAAGTCAACGATACAATAGAATCTTTTAAGTCTTCCTCTTGATTTCTTAGGTCGAAATAAATCATTCCAAACAAATTTCTGAAATTACTTCCATCAATTAATGCCCCACTAAGAAAGTCATTGTAAGCAGAACAATAGTTCATAAGTGTTCTGTATAATCTACTCTCTTCATTAGCTGACAATTCAAGTTGAGGATAATATATGCTATTATTCATTTCAAGCTGAGCTTTACTGAAAACTCTGTTATTTGCACCTATACTGAATGTCTTGAATGTAAATATATTAGCTTCTTGATTATTATATGAAGCTGTTGGATTCACCCATAGAAAAACATGTCTTGGTCTTCTTATACCTGTACTAATTCTGAAAAATGAACTCACAGCCGCAGTTTGATTTATTTCATAATGCTCTCTCAAGTATATCCAAGTTTTTGGTTTCAGATAGTTTTCCAGATATTGACGCATACCACTACCATTAAAAATAAGTTTAGGGCACCATAATCTGAATTTAGTAATCAAAACTTTTGAATCAGGAGCAGCATTGCCACGAAATATAATATTGTTATCATTTTCTAATCGGATTAAAATGTTCATTTTTATATTTGGATGAAGATTCTTTTTGAATGCAGCAAAATACGAATATATATTCAATGGGATAGATATTTTGTTCTCACTGCCTGCGTCTGTAAGAATTTTTCGCGTCGCGAATCCTTGGTTGTACAATGCTTGAGCTGTTCTTGGCTCAGCTAGTTCCAGTCGAAGTATCTAAATAAAAGAAATTGTCTTTAGCAACTGTATTGGCATATTCTTTAGTGTATTTTAAAAGTGATAGAACATTCGATGATTCATTGGCTTTTGTGTTGTTATATACACTTATACCATTACATTCAACTTGTATTTCTCTAATAAGGTGTTACAGTTTGTTGTTGTACAAAATAAATTTACATTTCCCACTCCAGCGCCGATGCCAGCTCCATCTTGATCTTGATCTAACTGAAGAAGTTTGAAATTGACTTCAATATATGCATTATACCAGTCTATTGGGTTAGCCTCTGAGCTATTATCTATTACAAACATGTAATTATCTTTTGTTTGTCGATTATTTGCCCCAATATTAGCATTCAAAGGTGTTTGTAAATCATAATATGCATATTCATATCTTTTAACAAATTCTGGACTTCGAAAATTTCCGTTCATATATATATTATTAGTTTAGATTAAAAATCATTATAATAGTAAATCATTATAAACATCTTTAATATATTGATATTTGTCAGTATCTTGAGCCTGTTGCTCATTTTCTTTTTGTAAAAGTTTGATTATTTCATCACCTTTTGTTTCATTCGTTATTTTTGGCTTGTTTGTTTTATCACTAAATTTATTGTAAATTTTGTCACCAATAAGCTGACCTGTTTTTTCACCTATTTTTTCCGGCCCCTTTTCTATCAACTTTTCAGCACCCTTTTTAGCAAGTTGTTTAGCTGTTTTGCTTGCAAGTTTTGAAGCTATCTTACTTCCAACATTTTTGAAAACATCAAATATTCCTTCACCTTGCATAATGTAATCTCCAGTATCTGGATCTCTTTCTCTTCGTTCCATCTATATAGTGAGTGTATATAAATTAAGCTTCTTTTATCACAACGGTTAAAGATATATCAATTCCATTTAAGTCAACCTCCCTGTTAACGTTTACGTCGTCTGTGATATAAAAAGTAACTTCAGATAGTACTTTTGTATTTATTTTATTCCAAAGATAATTTATTGGCTGTATTTCAAATGGTAGAGATCTTGTTTTTTGTATTCGTTGAGAAGGTAAAAAGCACGTCTGATAACCGCCCTGAAATGATTGAATTACTTAGTAGAGAAGTTCTTATGTATAAGTTATCAATACTGTTGCTGATATTAGGAAATTGGGGGCCATTAGAACTCACTTTTAATATCCCTGTTTTATCGAAACCCAGTAAATCTGCAAAGTTTCCGCTATTCTTGAAATCAATCCAATAGTTTTCATCCAACTTTATGAAAACCTTATATGTTGTAAGGTCAAATAATATATCAATTCCATAAGTCTCCTTTTGCATGAGTTTTCCAATTTCATTGTGAATATAGTGATTTATATCATCATAGTCATAAATACCTGATGGGAATGTTATTGTTTGCCAAGAAGTGCCTTTGTTTTTTGAGATCTTTAATTGGTTGTTATAATATTCTGGTCGTATGTTATGCCAACTTGCAGTCATACTGAGATGATCTAATGCCATATAGTATTGTTTGTTGTCATCTAAAATTAATTCAGGAATGAACTTTGTCGTGAAATTACCTGGTTTATTATTTTGGTTTTGTTTTTTAGCATCTATTGATTTGAAAACTAAAACTCTATTTACATCCATTATATTATATGCTTATATATTTATTGTATAATTTCTCATGCATTGTTCAGTCAATAGCCCCTATTTTCAATAATTCATCATTGATTTGTGATAAGTCATTTCGCAACACTGGACTATTGTTTCCAGCTACCATTGAACCAATTATTATTTTCATACGATCAGCCAATTGCTTTGGATCTTGATAATACATAACACTTGATCCAATCATTCTGGACTTACCAGGTGATTTGTGTGGCCCAATATTACTGAGCATATTAAGATAGTTAAAAATCTTTACAGCATTCAGACTGTAGTTTGTTTTGGGATTATATCTTTTAGTTAGCATATTTATGAGTGATTTATCAGCATCAGCTTCATAAACCAATTTACCACCATGATATGCATTCAGCTTCATTTCATTCATCAATTTTGAGACATCAATAAAAAGACCGCCATATTGATTGCCATTTATTTTGAAAGCATTTCTTTTTGGCTGTTTATATATTCGAATACCCTCACCTTCTTGTCTATACTCAAACGACTTTAATACGTCTGAGATCGTATCCCTATATTTTCGAAGAACGCCTATTTCATTAGTATATTCCGTCTTAACTTCTTTACTCTTACCCTTTTTATTTCTACCCAAGTCCATTGCTATTTCAGCAGATTTTTTCTTTTCTTCCAATAATTTTTGGGGAGTCAATGATAATAATTGTGAAGGCATTACCAACTTGTTTTTGTTTAAAATAATTTTATCATCTTTATTAAATCGGTTATCAATCTTCAAATATGTCGGATCTTCTCTTGATGTTTGTTCTGGTTGGTAATCTATTTGGGGCAGCTCATGTTGTAATGTTATTATGTCTTTATTCGATTCAATTATATCCTGAAATCCCTTTGTTAAAGATAATTGATTTTCCCATAGTTGTCCAATTAGTTGATCCTGTTTCTCATCTGTTTTTTTCTGTTTTTCAATCAATGGCTCTCGTAATGTCTTAAAATAATCACTCATTACAATATCACGCCCTCCTTCCTTATTTTTTACTTCATTTTTTGATTCAGTAACTGCTTTGACAATTTTATAGCTATCATATTCTGAATCAGCATATTTTTTAATTCTGTCAATATTCATTATATAAAATATGTTACATAATTTATCTGTCGAAATGACACTTATCTTTAAAAATATGTGTAAAAACAACACTTATATTTATAAATATGTGTGAAAACAACACATATTTATTATCTTACATATTTGTATATGAAAATTCCGAATTACGATACAAATAGAAATGGTGAATCAAAAAAAAGATTAAACAATTTTTTAGACGAAGATTTTAGAATGATTATTACAGGGCAAAGTCGATGTGGAAAGACAAATGCTCTTATGCATATGTTAAGAACACCACTGATGTATTATGATAAGATATATTTATACACACCAAATCATCATCAGGAAAAAATACAAGATCTACAAACATTGATGAATAAAATATCTGATAAGGTTGGTTATCCTGTATTAGAAATTGGATCATCTGATGATATTAAAGACACTTCAGAATATCCCAACAACAACCGTAAAATTGTCATTTTTGATGATCTAATTAATGCACCTGATAAAATACAAAATAAAATTGCCAACAACTTCACAGATGGACGCCATCATAAGATAAGACCAATTTATTTAAGCCAGAGTTACTATGATATTCCGCAGAAACTTAGATTAAACTGCAGTCATATGATGTTGTACCCACCTACTACCAAAAACCATTTGAATCTCATTGCCAAAGAAAACTTAATAGACCATGGTTTGTTCAATAAATTAGGACCCTATGAATTTCTGTTTGTGGACAAAGAAAATAAAAGTGTGAAGAAGAATTTTGATGAAGTAATCTAATGTAATATCATAATATAGATGGGCATATTTAATAACCTTAAGAAATTCACAAATATTGACATTTCTGAATATATTAGAATCATTAGCCAAAAAATTCAAGCAAGTAGTGGACTCAAGTTGGATGCAAACAATAACTATGATATGCAAGGTAGAAAAATAGTAAATATAGGACAAGTTACTGGCTTGGATGAGGTTGTCGATTTCAAATTCGTCGGAAATACATTCGTCAGCAAACATCTGCCGTTAGTTACAGGAAATCTTGACATGAAAGACAATAACATCAAAAATTTAAAAACACCAATTTCAGAAAAAGATGCTGTTAATAAAGAGTATGGAGACACGCATTATTTAAAGTTAGATGGAACAACTCATATGACTGCAGATTTGGATCTACGAGGAAATAAATTAATTCTACCTGGAGAAATTGATATGGATCGAAAACTGATCACAAATATGGATACGGATGAAAACAATGATTTCAGTGCTGTGAATATGATCACATTGAAGAAATTTCACCCTGATGCTCCGGCTCACACTCATGAAGTCACGAAGGACCTGGATTTGAAAGAACTTTTCAACGTGAAAAACTCAAAACAACAAACATGGCACGATTTGGGAGCGCATTATAACAATATAATGACGTCAAGAATATCTTCGTATCCCGCAAAGAGACGTTTCCAATGGAGACGGCTTTGGATATGGGAAATCACACCATTTTCAATGTGAAAGATCCGGAAGTTGCCGACCAAGGCGCAAATAAAAGATATGTGGATGCCCAATCCGCGAAAAAGCTTTCGTTGGAAGGTGGAAGAATGACCGGAAACCTGGATATGAACTCGCAACAAATTAACAATATTGCAGCGCCAACTCTGAAGCATCAACCCACGCCAAAATCTTATGTGGATAACAAGATAGGAGATGTGGTAGTTCACACGATAGAATTAGAAGAGAAGCTCAAAAAATACGTAAATGAATCGCATATCACGTCAACCTCACATCCAAAGGACGCATTCCGCTATCTGATGGAAGACATCGATGAATCGAGCTCTGAACATAATATGACAGTGACTGGAATAACTGATTTTTCAAGTTCTCCACATCATTTCAATAAGAAGGCATATGATTTGAAAATAACAAAAGATCCTTTTAATGAATACTCTGGGAGACTTGGATTCAATATGTACAAATTACCAGAAGGAGAATACACTATTTGCATTGAATTCTTCCCCAACTAAAATGGCCTTTGAAATCAAAATAAATTCTGAAAAACTGAAAGAAATTATACAAACAATGAAGAGATTGAAACTTTGTTCCTGCATAAAAAATGCAAAATCACCCACTTAATTACAAACCGCCGTGGCGGTTTGATTTCAATCATATTGATCTGAATGGTAGAAACCTAATTGGTTTACCCAAACAGATTCAAAAATTCATTCAGAGTTTTAATATATAATTATCTAATATATTGATATATATATATATATATATATATATATATATATATATATATATATAAATGGCAATTCTCACACAGTCAATGAATTTTTGTAATAAATTTTTCACAACCCAAAAAAACTTACATCCAAATACTAAAGATGAAATATTAAAATCGGCTTTAATATATCAATTTTTGTACGTTAACTATTTGAATGAGCCAGTATCATTTAACCAAATATTAGAAAAACACCCTGACATTGGATTAATAGGACCAGGTTCTTGTACTATAAACACCAAATACCAATTTTTAATTAAACATGCTATTTTTCATGATGCATTTGGAAGATTTTACAATGACTATGAAAAGGGGCCTGGATACACATATTGCTGCCATTCATTGCCTAAGAAAATAAAAAGATCTCCAATAATGGGCCAAATAAGTGGTGTATTATATTGTCTTCTTTCAAATCCTAAAATATAATTATCCAAATATATAATATAATGACTAAAACAGATATATTCAATTTTAATCACATAGATAAAAACATCAGCCAAGAAAAATTATCTGAAATCAAAGCATTGTATAAATTTTATCATAAACGCTTTTGGTGCTATAAGAAGGCTTTCAAATATTTCAAGAGATTGAATTTGGCTATGAATTTAACATCAGTTTCTTTAGTAGCCGCTGGTACAATAGCTGGTTAAATTACACTAAACCCTATTATTTTAGGAGTAATTAGTGGTAGTGGTTTAATTATCAAGACGTTTAGTGAAATAAAAAACTATAAACGTAAAATAGACATGTCTAAATTTGGATTCGTAACATATCAAAAAGTATTAATTGATTTACGCTCATGTCTCAGAGGAAATCAATTCAACCACACTGTTTTCATCAATGAAATGAGACAGTTAGATGAAATAATCATCGATCTTTGTCCTCTTGCCGATAAATTTGAGAAACAGTATGATAAAAAATTCACTTCCGAGTAAACTTTTAGAGTAAATTTTACGATAAACTTTACTAACAAACTTTATTCAATAACTCATTCATAGGGAAAACCCCCTTTGCATGACGTATGACTTCCTGTTTTTCTGAGAATGCCGCGCAACAAGTCACCTTTTAATAATTTTGCTGACATCATTCTTTATTAATTAATATATGTTGTCCCACCAAGTCTCATACAATTTTAATGTCTTCTTTGATTTTGAAAGTGGTATGAATTCATATTCCATTCCTAAGATTTTAAATATCCGCATCAAAACATATTTAATACTAATCATCCGTTTACGGTTCTTATTAACTTCTGGTAACACGTTGTTTATTAATGCAAATATCTTATATATTTTGTCACGGTCTTGAAAACTCAATTGAATTTCTTTATTATATTTATTTATGGTATTTTCGATATGATATTTTCTTACATACACACTCTTCCTCCTTATTCTATACATATTCTCATGAAAATCGATATAACCAGGCACTAAATCATAAGAGTCTACCACACCACAGTTTTGACATGCATTCATTCCATTGTCATTAATTAATTCTTTATTCTCGCAACACAGTTCAGTCGCTTTTATAGTTTTATCAACTTCTGCTAATTGCTGATAACAAAATGGACATATTAATTTGTGCATGTCTTTTAATGCATTATGCATTTCTGAATCACAACTCATTCTATATACTATTAGTAAAGATAATAATTTTAAGTCAAAAAAACTGACTTACGCGTAAGCCGAAAAATATAAAGCATTTCATCGGAACCCCTATGGCATCATCAACTTCCTATTTCCCACGCGTGGGAAACGAATTTTAAGATAAGAAAACAATAGCATTGGATGACTTCATTTCATAGGGAAACCCCTGTTTTTTCGAGAATGTCACACACGAATAGTTCCATCCTGTTTACAGTCTAATATTATCAGTTGAAAAAGGTTTTTTCCCTTCCCAATGGAAACAAAAAAGAACAATGGCAAGTGGATTTTGCATCATCCACCATTTGATTGCGTCCGTTTTGTACTTAGTCAGCAGGGAAAGTCCCATAACATCATCAACTTCCTGTTTACCAGTTGATAAAAAAAACTGACTTACGCGTAAGCCGAAAAATATAAAGCATTTCATCGGAAAACCCCTATGACATCATCGACTTCCTATTTCCCACGCGTGGGAAACGAATTTTAAGATAAGAAAACAATAGCATTGGATGACTTCATTTCAGAATGGATCCGCGTGATGTTTCATTTGATTATGCACTAGTATTCCAATATTTCCAATTTTTCAAAGACGTCTTGGTACAGTTTCCCACGCGTGGGAATATTTATTCTCTAATCTTTTATGACAGCTGCCATGATTAAAAATAACATCTACACAATAGAACAAAGATAGTTTCCCACGCGTGGGAAACAAATTTTAAGATTAGAAAACAATAGCATTTGGATGACTCATTGGGAAAGTCCCTATGGTATGACATCATCAACTTCCTGTTTTTCCGAGAATCATGTCACGCAAAGGAATAAACGCACCATTTTGTTTTTATTAACATATAGTTTCATTTGATTTTTCTATATTTTTAATCCAACAGATGGGAAGTAGTTAAGACTTGGCTTGGTATCAGATCAGTTTTGCAAAACTGATCTGGTACCGCCAAGTCCTTAACTGCTAGCCACTTTTCACTTATCTCTTCCCACTTTACAATGTTGCGTATGAATGGATTGTCTTCCCTCTTCGAAGTAGTACACCTAGGGACCGGCTCTTGCTGTGCCCACTTTGAGAGACGTGACTGTATTTTACGTTTACTGGACGATAAATAATTGTTATCTATATGCTTAACAATGAACATGTTGTTCTGGCTTGAAAATTAGGGAGCTTAAGCAGCCGCGATGGTTACGGGAACGAGAACGTCACAAAACAATTGTTTGAGGGAGCAAGATTTCTAACAGCATCTCCACAGAAACACGGCCTTCGTGCCTTCCCACTCGGAGGTGGGTTGTGACACCGTGTAGAACGCTTGAAATCTACAAGCATATTAAAGCATCTTGTGAGATGCAGCTTTCTGGCCAAATTCAATTCAATTTTCCTGAAGTACGGGTCGATGTTTGCGACTTAATATTACATATGGGTTACTGACCCGTGGGTACTTGGTATATTTCCACGGAATAAAGGTGTATCCCGAGGGCACAACAATTATTTTTCAGTTGGTAAGATTTTGGAATACAAACCAAAAAACACTTTTTTTACAATACCATTGCACGTTCGTGATGAAACTACGAGAAACTCATTCGTTACAGAGGTTACCATTAACACGCGACCCATTGCACTTCATTCTGGACACTGAACTTTAGTTAGGTGGAGGTCAATCATAGGAAAGCCGTCAACATTGCTTTTTGTTTTATTTTTTATTTCGCCGACTGGATCTCGAACAATTTTACCAAAACGAAATATTAAAGAAATTAAAACAACCACAAGACGAAATCAATTACAGTTTTTAAGAGGATACATTTCAAGTTCATTCAACATCCGCCTGCTATTCATCATGCATCACTGAGTTGCAAATTATCAAGTTCAGTGAAATTTAAAAGTTCTAATTTTTTTGTTTAAACTGACTTAATAATCAATTTTGACTAAGGTTTACCATCTCTTAGCCGGTAAAATTGTCGATCTTTAAGCTTTGTTTGATTGAAATCCTGCCAGAATCCAAAATAATTTTAATGGATTTTCTTTGATTGACGTCCACTAAAACTTAAACTTTATCCTCCTGTTTTAAAGGAGAAGGTTCGCATGTTATTGGTAACGGCTGTAAGGCGTCAGTGGAATTTTACGTGATAACGTCGGACTGTAAAAATGTTTTGATAAGTTTGTAATTTTGCATTCTAAACCGCCTGTCGTTGAGAGAAGAAAGATGATTAACTGGCAGAAACGAAACGTAAGAATTATAGAACTTATTGCTCAATTGTAACGTCTTAGCACAACTCGAAGGATGGAGTGGATGATAACGTTTTTATTTTTTCATTGGAAACAGAAAAAGCACTGGGGTCAATGCTTCGGCAAGACGTTACATATAATGAAGTGCAATACTAGAAGAAAAACTATTGATTATATGATTCTACCGATTATAGTCACGACCACGTTAGTTTTGTAAGAATTATATTCTTAAATTGTAGACAATTCTCGTCTTTACACTTCGTTGTGAGGGTAGGGGAGATTAAGACATAGTTTGGCTGTTGCTCGAATGGTCCACATGACATGTATTTGGATAAACCATTTCACCTTTGACCAGCGGATTCAGCGAGCTCGTCTGGCTGCTGTTTCCATAAGATGTCTTTTTCCTGATGATTTGTAAACAACAGCTTGATGGACCTGTAAAACAAGGCTACAATAAAACAGGTAAACAAAACGAGTGATGTGGTTCCGTAACATACATGTACTCATCAAGAACGTATATACCATTGCCAAACTCTTTCTCGTTTCTCCGATTCATAGGAGCCTCCAAGTGACAAAGGCTTTTAGAGCAAAGGCCCATAAATATGACGAAATGCATTTTTTGCAAGTGGTTTGAACCCAGGAGTGCCAATAGTGTGATCATCCGGGTTAGCGTTGTTCTGAAAAGAACTGTTGTTGCTCAATGTGAAAATGACTGACGTTTCGACAGCCTAGGCTCCTTCTGTAAGTCGACACACATTAGCAGCACCGGCCAACTCAGTGTGGGTGTGGCTCCATTAAAGACAGCTTATATAGTACACCTTTTTATGGAACTTTAGATTGGACTACAAGTACGAGTACGACTTTTGAAACCTAGTTTGCATGCTCTAGATAACCATTTGCCACACAAATTGTATAGCTAGAGTCTCCTTATTTTACGGTCAGCAACAGGAAGGACCGACAGTTTCGGGGATGTGACTGGCTTTAAATTCAAAAGTCGTACTCGTACTCTAATCTAAAGTTCCCTATTCATAAATGACGGCCTTGTTCTCACTGACCTCGTTAGCGTGTGCAAATTTCAAAAGAATTTCTATTCTAAAATGAGGTCAGTGAGGCTAAGTAATTTACGAATAAGGTGTATACAGCTTTATCGATTGAGGTAATTTAAGTGGGAGTTCCAGACAGCTTTCGCAAGGCAAAGTTCGAATGAAAAATCGCTATAATAGCCAGTTTTCGTTTTTGGTTCTGGGGCCAGTAAAGCCTGCCTGGTGCAAGAACGGCGTTGGTGGTGATCTTGGTCAGAAGTTCAAGAGACTGCTCCAAAAAATCTTTTTCATTATTTTGTCCTACTTTTCATAAAAAGAAAAACATCGATATGACAAACTTCATAGAAAATCAGTCTTAAGGTGACAAACGAATACAGTAAACCAACTTTGCCACAGCGATCAATAAACACGTCTGTAGGTAAACCTGGACACCAATTAGCATTTTTTATGTTTTGGCTAAAATTGACACTTATGATTTTTTCACCAATCAACAATTCTAAATTTTATTTTTTTAAATCAACATTTTATTGCCGACAATTACTTACTTTTCAGCCGACGAGTTCTCCAGGAACTGTTTGCCGAATAAGTTTCACCATTGGCGTGAATCCTGTCGAACAAAGTCCTATGAACAACTTTTGGCTAACCAACATTTCTTTATTGTTTTTCCCCATGATGACTATGATGATTGCATACTCCAGCAAGTAACAAAACTTAACAAGGGCTGTCGATTACCTCTGTATTGATTAACTGGCTGACTGTCTGACTGACTGACTCAGCATGTGAATGATTGACTGATTAGTAATAGTTGATTGACTAACTATCTGACTTTCTGACTATCTGACTGACTGATTGACCAACTGAGCTTGCAAGTGATTGACTGGTTAGTTGATTCACTAACTGTCTGACTGAATGACCGACTGACTGACTGACTGACTGTCTGACTGACTGACTGACTGACGGACTGAGCATGCGAATGATTGACTGATTGATCGATTGACTGATTGACTGTCTGACTGACTGAGTTAACAATTGATCTTTATCTTATGATTACACGTATATAATGTACCTGTTCCTGCTGCAATAAGAACTATTTCCATTGCTTCGATGCGCCAGGATTCTTGAAAATCTCCAGAATAAGCACTTATTTGAACAATATCACAAGTAAAAATGGAATTGGGATAATTAAGAAAGAAAAGCAAAATAAATCCTCGTTTTAGCTTGTGCTGTACTACATTGCAAAATGTTACTTATGAATTGTGTCTTTATTTAGAACAGTTGAGCCTGTGGATGTCATTGTGATGCGATCACTCAAATGATAGCTATGGAGCAAAACAATAATGTGGCACTGCTTGTGTTTCTGTAGTGCTGAAGCGAACATAAATATCATGCAAGTTTCTTTTCTATCCTGCGAGCAGGTTCACTAGTTTTTAAACAATAACTGAAGATTAATGTGCACACTCTAATTGGTCAATAGCTATATTGAATGTTATACTGGCAAACCACATGAAACATGTAGTTATTATATAAAAGCAATAGACCACACATTCTTACGGTTTATCGATGCAATAAACCACTACATTGTGTACGTCCTGGGATGTTGTGGAGAACAACATTGGTAAGGCTTGTAAATCACTCGCCTTCGGCTGGTGACTTTATAATCTTTCCCCATGTTCTTCCAATTCAACATCTTTTGTGGTTTATTGAACCGATAAACCATGCAAATGTGTGGTCTATTTGCTTAACGAAGCTATATATATATATATATATATATGTTGCAAGTAACAAACTGCAAAAATGACCTGATACTACACTCAACAGGCTACTGATAAATCCGGTTTTAAATCGTTTACTAAAGTTTGTACTCAACTGGCCTGCTACTAAAGAAGATAACGTTGGTGTTAGTGTTCCATCAGGGTAGATTTTAATCATTAAATAAAAGCGCTGGCCATCATATTCTCTTTCAGTTGGACCAACTTGCAAGGATGGTAGGACTACTGTGTAATGACGACTCATCTGCATGCCTGCAATGACAGGAAAATGCACAGTTAGCATTTCTAAAATTTGGTTCTCATAATAAATGATCAGGTTAATTGTGTAAATAATAAGGGGCACCCATGAATTGTTTCACTAAATAGCGGAACATTCCGAATGCTCATACCACCCTCAGATTTTCAGATTACAATAAGACGAGAAATTAAGTTTTCAAACCGGAAATGTAAACTGAGGGATTAAAAGTGCTATTTTTAGATTTCAAAAAGTTCAGCTAAAAATTTCAGGGAGCAAATAGCTCAAACCTTAAAAAATTCTTGGAAATCATACTTGAGATAACTTTTTCAGAGAAAAGGATTTGTTCCTGGAATTTTCAGCTTAAGCATCCAAACAGATCGAAACTTGGTAGCTGAAAGAAATATATCTGATTCATAAAACGGCATTAAATAATCAGAAGAAAAATAAAATTAACATTTTAAAGCTTTGGTGAACTTGGCTCGTTTGGTGCCCCTGAATAATATTTTGTAGATATAATATTTTTTGGTTATACATGTATATGTATAAAGCAACAGGAAATGGTCATTTTGTGCTCACAAAACTTGATACCACAAAAGCCAGTGTAGGGAGCTTTGAAGAATTTGAAAGTACTTTATGTCAAAAATTCTTGGTTTTATGGAAAAGCAACTGTGCTCAATAAAACCTGCCCCCCCCCCCCCCCCCCCCTCCCATGGATGGGACTGCTAATCAATAGTAATGCATTAGTTTCTTCTTTCTATAGAAACCAGAGTTAATAAGCACCCGCCATTTTTCTTGATCTGTGGCCTAACAACTTTACCTATTTACCTTTATCTTTACTTGTCTAATAGTTTAAATCGCTCTTTAATTCTTATTAATCGTTTTATTAATTGTTATTAATGGCACTGTATTGTACTTCAAACTGCATAGTTCATTTCACAGTATTTTCCAGTGCTGGTTACCATGCCGCACTTTATGATACTGTTGCCAGACAGTTGATTACTGCACTGACTAGTATTGAATCCCAGCTGTGTGACAAGGAGCGACAAGGAGTTAAAGGACTGATGCGAAATGACGGCATGACTGCTCAAAAGGCTTTTCAACTAGTGGCATGCTTTGTTGATGGCAGATCTAGATGAGACCCCCCCCGCCCCCCCTCTAACCTTTCTGAAATAAATGCTGTGATGTTTTTTACAGGTGGGCGTAGATGGGAGGGTGCATAACAGCTGACATTAAAATTTAGACCATGTAACTGCCAACATTAAAAATTTCACTGTAACAACGAAATCGTATTTAAACCCCTCCAAAATGTCAAAATAACAATATTTTCTAGCAATTGCTGTTAAATAAATGTGTCATGTGTAGCACAAAACTTCCAGAGTCTGTAAAATCTCTGAAATTAAAAAACAGCATTTTTAACTCGTGAATACGCCAAGCGTTGAATGAGTTGTTGCATTTGGGTAAAAAAAATCATTCGATCGATCATTCGTTCGATCGATCATTCGTTCGATCGGCTGTTAACATTGAGCCTGCGATATGTAAAGGTCACCTGTCTTACCTATGCAGACAACGTTAGAGGGAGGGGAGGGAGGAGAGTTAGACTCAAGGGGTGTGGGGTTGGTGGAGCAGAACGCCCAGGAGAAGGGACCGGGCAGGTTTTCAGAACCTGTTATTTAGGGAAAGCACTTGAAGGGATAGATGAGAGGGCCCAAGACTCCTTATTGAGACTTATATAACGTAATGTCGACACTTAGAATTTTATTTTCAATAAATTTTGAAGTGTAAAAAAGAAAATCTAAAATCGCCACTCAGGATTGAACCTGTGACCTCAGCTAGGCTTAGGCTTACTTAGCGTACCGCACCACTGTACCACCTGGCTTCTCGGGTTGCTTAGTCCTAAATTTAACTATATAAACTATTACCCCTAACTGTAACTGAAAGCTAACCAGTTACTCCGTTAGCCTACCGCACCACTGTACCACCTGGCTTCTCGGGTTGCTTAGTCCTAAATTTAACTATATAAACTATTACCCCTAACTGTAACTGAAAGCTAACCAGTTACTCCGTTATATAAGTCTCAATAACGTGTCCCATTTTCCCGTTGGGCCCTCTCATCTATCCCTTCAAGTGTCCTCCGTTATTTAGAGCCTTTTGAATTAAAGAGTTGGCTCATGGGAGCCTTTAATTTGCACGATAAAGGAAAATTTCACCAAAAACTTCACTTCTGTAGTTATATTTTTTATTTTTCTTGTTCTATTTAGCATTTATGATGCATTGTAATACTTTCCTGAAATTTCATTTATAACAGTTAACATTAAAATTTCAGGCTTCATAACACATACTTGAGGTTAAAACCGTAGCAGCCATAACACTTAACACATAACACTGTCTAGGCCGTACGTCTTGTTACGATGCTGCTGATAATGTTTTTTATAGCGGAGCACTTGCCAGGCCGAAGGCCTGGCTGCGCAGCTCCATACTCATAGAGCCTATGCCGTGATTTTTCATGGTCATGGCTAGCGGAATGTTTCGCGGGCGCGTGTTTGCCCGCCCGCCCGCCCGTGTTTGAACAACATCCGGGATCTTGAAAGCAAGGCTTTGTTTTTCGCGCGGCCACACAGCCGTGAGCTCGGTAAACACTTTAGTTGTTTTGTTGTGTCTAGCGGAGAATTAAAGTCGTTATTTTCCTGCATTTTTTCGCGGTTTGCTACTCAAGACAGGGATACTAATTAAGGTATACTCAGAAACCGCTTTAGTGGAAAAAGACGAGCTTTCAGGGATAAAATCTTGCTTCGAGGAACTTCATGTATTACGTTTTTATCAATGCGGGAGATGTTTGTTTTCTACGGATTTCAGAACCAGAAGCGGAGATTTGAATTTCCAAGCAAGCAAGGGACAGAAACAGATTACAGTTTTCGATGAGAATTTATGTTGATATCAATCTGTGAGTGACTTTTTTTTAGTGTTATTGTTAGTTTTGGAGAATTGATTTTAAAACGTGCTTAAATTCAGTTGTATCGATCTCTTGAATTTCATCGAAGAAAGCTTGAACTCGATGAGCTATAATTAAATGGTACGCGTTTGGCTTTTAAACGTAAACTAATGGAGATTTGAATAATTTTTTTCGAAAGAAGATTGTGTTGTCCATTTTTATGTGTTTGTTCATTCATTAGATAGATTGAAAAACGATTTTATGTAAACAAAACAAGACTTTGATTTTATAGTACAGTTCTATCTTCACTCGCATCGCCTTATGCAAATATGTTTGTGTATTTTTGCAATTGTTGATTTTCAAATCAGTTTCTCGGGCAATTTTTGACAAACATAAACTGTATTTTATTTGGAAACTAGTGGTACTAGTTATTCTAGACAGAGAAAAGTTGTTTTTGTGAACTTTTGTACGGTCTATAAAAATGTACTGTGCAGACGGACGCGTAATACTGTTTTTGAGAATTGCTAAAATTGAAAATAGCCCGTTCGTCAATCTTAATTCTTGTGCTTCCAACCTTTCACCTTAGTTATGTTTCATCTTAGTTAAGTTTCACCTTAGTTAAGCTTGTTCAAAGTGCGACGCTGTTAGGCTTGGGCTATGTATATATATTATGTTTCTAACTTCAGGAATGCACTCCAGAAAACCTTGAGTTGAAGAAAAAGGTGTTTGATAATCTAGACAAGTCTGTCACATCTAATGAGACCATATTGGCTAGCTCGACATCCTGTATTGTACCATCAAAATTTACTGAATCTTTTAAGCATCGAAGTCAGTATATCGTGGCCCACCCCGTGAGTATCGTCATGTCAATTTATTATTTCTTGAATGTTTACTTATGAGGTAGTTTGTACTTTAAGTTAGAGCTCTAACCTTTGTCAGAATTCATGTCAACTGTTATTCGCCATTTTAAATAGTGCTGGTTCTACAAATTTTTCATAACGGTGCACACCATTTGCAAGCCAGCTAGTTCATACAACATGGTAATACAGTCAAGTCAAGTCAAGGCGGACTAGCTGGATCATCCAGGCGGACATCTCTCTAAATCCATTTTGAGAGAGCTAAATGTAGCCAATTTTGCAGTTATATTTTTTCCTAGGCTTTGATACAATTGTTTTTTCTTTTACATGAGACGAGATGAACGAGATATAGTATACGGAGACAATCATGCAAATTTTCACTCCTGCAATCACTCAAATGTAATTTCTTTTTGTAATTCCCCAGTCTATTTAAGTCATTCAGTTGTCTTGTTTCAGACAATACATAATTCCCCAGTGCATTACGTCATCCAGTTGTCTCGTTTCAGACAATACATAATTCCCCAGTGTATTACGTCATTCAGTTGTCTCGTTTTAGACAATGCATAATTCCTCAGTGTACCACGTCATCCAAATGTCTCGTTTCAGACAATACATAATTCCTCAGTGTATTACGTCACCCAGTTGTCTCGTTTCAGACAATACATAATTCCTCAGTGTATTACGTCACGCAGTTGTCTCGTTTCAGACAATACATAATTCCTCAGTGTATTACGTCACCCAGTTATCTCGTTTCAGACAATACATAATTCCTTAGTGTATTACGTCACCCAGTTGTCTCGTTTCAGACAATACATAATTCTTCAGTGTATTACGCCATACAGTTGTCTCGTTTCAGACAATGCATAATTCCCCAGTGTATTACGTCATCCAAATGTCTCAGTAATTCCCCAGTGTATTACGTCATACAGTTGTCTCGTTTCAGACAATGCATAATTCCTCAGTGTACCAAGTCATTCAAATGTCTCGTTTCAGACAATGCATATTTATGTCACGCTAAGATGTTTTCTTACTTTTAAACTGAATACACTTACTTGTAAACTGCAAATGGGTTAAAATGGAAAGTTAACATTCATGATTTTACTGTTGTTGTTATTGTTGTTTTTAGGCTTTTTCGCTTAAATCTCTGCTAGCTGCTTGCAAAGGCATGAAGCCGAAAGCGTGGATTCTCGCGCATGTCTGCTAGGGAATTTAATAACGTAAAATAACCCCTTCCCCTTCCTCGCCTCCGCTTGTAAGTGTTAACTGCGGATTACAGGGATGTTTGTGCTGGATGAAACAACGGATAATGTTTTGAAGTTAAAGATTATCAAAAGCTTGCCGGAAACTTAATTACAAAACATCAAGAACAACTACAGTTAACCTTACGTTGTTTCGTATTAACGATATGGTTCTTAGAGGCCTTTGATAAAGCTTTATCTGAGTATCTTGTAAATAGTTGTTTAATCTTAGATGGGACGTTCGCACACCCCAACTTAAGTTTGTCATGTGAAGGCGCCTTGAGTTGTCTATTAGGCACTCACAGCTACAAACTTGTGTTATTTGTTGTTGTTGTTTTTGTTGTTGTTTCATTTTAGGAATCAGAAATTACTGTGAACGATATGAAGCAAACATGCTCACTTTGCGGCGAGACACTTGACAAGCTTGAGAAAGCGCTAAATGAAACCATGCCTTTAGATCAATTAAATAAAAGGAGGAATTTAAGAGACAGAAGACTAGCAGCACTAGCGATTCACAGACAGCAGAGGAAAAAGGAGAGTGAATCTTAACTGCAACATTTTGCAACTGTTATTCCAAGGTATAAAAGCCGTTGTTCTGCATTCAGGTGATCTAAATACCTCTGTTACTGATATTTTGCTTCAAAAACGTCGGAAAAGGCGTCTCAGCGGAGCAAATTTCTCTTTCGTAAACGGTCGATGCCAGTTTAGCGACACTGAATTGTTTTCTATCAGAAAAGGAAAAATGCAATTAACTACCTAGAATCGAACCCGGAACCACTTGCATGCTAACATCCCTCCTCCACCACAACACCACTGCGTTGATCCGGCAAACGCATTACGGGTGACCCTATCCCTGTATCTGACCTAAGCGTGAGCCTAGCTAAAGTCATAATCGCTTTATCCAGGCCCAATGTTATATTATAATGATAGCCTTCTTACGTCCTAATCCCTAATCCAGGCATAAACTAGAGCAGAAATCGCATCGACCCTTACGAAAGGCTTTTTTATACTGATGAATGTTAATGATGACATTGACTGTTTACGAAAGGGAAGTCAGCCTCGGCGAATCGTGTCTGAATCGTTTGTATCTACAGATTGCACTGAAGTGTTATTTAATCAAGTGAAGTTGTTATAGGTTCGTCCCGTTATTTTCATTTCTCACAACTTGCCCTATTTTGGTTGACTGTGTATTTTTTCTCTTGTTGCAGGTGGTCTTCGCACGTATTGGCTCACCAGCCACCGACTTTCGAACTTGCTCCGGGCAAATAAAATTCATATCTAATTATCAGAAATCATCTAATTAGTTGCTACTGTAGCCTCCTACTAAGACGTCCTTTGGGCTCGTCACGCAGCACAAAGATCGTCTGCGTGGGAGGCTATTGCTACTGTCGATTTATGATCGATATTGAAATGTTAATTATTTTTGCAAAAAGAATTATGTAAAGTTATGAAATTTTGCGATTTTTTGGTATTTTGCGGGAACTAATTTTTGCATTTTGGAGATTTCTGATGTGAATTTATTTTTTGGGATTTGCAGCAAGTCGAGTACAACTTTGAACTTTGAAAACTAAAAAGCTGTTTAGAGCTCGCCTGCATAGCAGGCGCCAGTTTATTTAAAGGGCGATATTTCGAGGACGCGCGCGCGAGGGGAACACGCATCCTCGAAATTTCGCCCTTGATATAAACCGGCGCCTGCTACACAGGTTACTTAGAACTAAGAATTACGTGAACATATACGTTATTAAAACAATACTTATTTCCATTTTTGTAATGACGGCTCGCCTTGTTTTTATCTGGGGCACCCAACGAGCAATGTTTAGTTCTACGTTTGGAATGGTGCTGTACTGTTACTTTTTTAAAATATCATTTTAGTGCCTTTAACCCTATTCAGCCTGGGGCGGGGAGGGGGAGGGGGGGGGGGGGGTACAAAGTGCCCGGGCTAACTTTCAACATTCATACAACAACAATAACAACAACAACAACAACGACGTTTATTCGCACTGTAAAGTTACAAAGATGTATAGGTAATATATAAATTAAAAATAGATACAGTAGCTGGTTACCCAAAATAATATAGTAATATAATAAAATAATAAAATAATATAATAAATAATATGTATTTTAACGCCATCAAACTTTGTGACTTTTCCTAAAATTTATCTGGCAACAATTTTATATGATAATTTATTGATCACGTGACTTGATGTTTCCATGGCAACAAGGTTTTAACAGCCATGTTTTTTGAAATTTGCATATTTGTACCTATGAATGAAGAAAAACAATGTTTATTGGTATAACTTTTATATTTTTACGCCATTTAGCGTTTATTTATTGGTTTTGATTAATTTTGAGTCAATTTGGACGGTTTTTAACAGGTTTTAAATAATTTCAGAAATCCAAGATGGCGGATCCAAGATGGCGGCTGTATAACTAATTACCTAAACCGTTTAAAATGCAAAGCTAGTACAACGGAAATTAATGACAGGTTTAATGGCCAATATTTCGACTAGTAGAACTAGTCATCTGTAGGGCCGACGTTAGAGTGAAAATAATATACAACGGCTCTTAAATTTGAATTTAGATAACAAGTACATGATTGGCTAATATAAGATTACATGAAAAATATCTAACTAAGTTGTAAGAAGATATAATGACGTATATAATGTAGGTACAAAACAATGAATAGTAAATCTGATAACTTGTAAAATGAAGCATATCATCGTTTCATAGTTATTGTAAATATCATCTACTTCAATGTTCATCACGTCTGTTTAAGCCATTAGGTGTTAGTGTTTTGCCATTTTTTTTAAACCTGCCATTAATTTCCGTTGTACTAGCCTTGCATGTTAAACGGTTTATCTACACTTTGGGTAACGTCTAGTACTCGCATCCCTTTAAAACGGAGATCCGGAAAGAAAGTTACCACTATTTATCGTAGTGTTGAGTGGCTCTCTGCATTTAAACGTTTTATAATTGCCTAATAACTACGTCATATGACTTTATCGTTCCATTGTGCGGACCGCAAAGGATACAGTTTTGGACGTACTATGTACCCTCATGGTTTCTTTGTCATAGCCTTAATTTTCTTGAAGTTACAAAAAATGCCCACGCCGAATAGGGTTAAAGGAAACTACATGAAAGTTTATACAATTAGACCTCATCGGTTCCTTTAGCTGAATATTTTAAGGATAGGAATCTTATCTCCCGTATTTACTAGCTGTTTTCTCTTTTCCGAAAATCCCAGCTGGCCGCATTTTGTACCCAAACCGCATTTTTAATCCCCATCCCCCATCGGACGCGTCCCCAGGTGGCGGATAGGGGAACGGCCTCCAGATATGGAGGTTAGCTGCGAGTAAGGCGTATGCCAAATAAGTAGTCATGGACCAACGGGTGGTGGCAGCATCAGGGCGGAGTGAGATGACGGGTGGCGCTGTTACCTCCAAAAAAAAAATGTGCCTGAAGACTCGGCCGTCTTCAGGCGGGTCAGGGCCGTCTTAAAAGCCATTTCCTAAATCACCTGGGAGAGGAAAACTATGATTTCAAACCCGGGCAAATGAAGCTTGTTAGCGCTGAAACCCTAAAGGGAGGAAAATCCGGGCCCTCCAAGTTGGAGGTTAGGCTAAGGGCTGATAACCCTTTTCAGTAAATCTCTGTCATTACAGAAACCAGAAACGGAGCAAACAGAGGCCTGATGTGCCACTAGGCACGCAAGAGATAGGTGAAGGTGACAAAAGTTTGAGGTGACATTTTTCTAAAGAAAACTCTAGTTTGTAGACTAATTGATTACGAAGTTTTAAGTTGACTTTGGCCTTCCGAATTGAACAGCTTTCCACCGACAGGATTCATTTGGTGCTCTTGTTTCATGCATGACAGATGACAAGATCAAATCGAAAGCCTTGATTTAGCCCGACCGAAACCAAAATAAGAACCCGGTATGGCAGGAATGGCTCTCAGCCAACTCGTGCTAAATACATTTGCAATGCGTCACAATTAGTTACGAGTATATTTGGCTAAATGATTAGTGAATGCCCCTGAAAACTGTGGAGGAAAAGTAAAATGTGCTTTGTTTTTTCGCAACTTCAAATTTTGTTTCAACTATTTCTTTTTTCTACGATATACTTACTCTTTATTTCTCCTCTCCAAAAATAGTTTTATACGAAATTTCACTACCGTTTCGAAAGCGTATGATGTGATGTCATTTCTGCAATGCTGCGTTAACTTGTCAGCAGAATCAATATATTAAAAAGACATCAAGGAAAAATAAATCATTTGAATTGAATAAATCAGAGAAATCAGGAGCAATCTTCATGAATCGTCTTTGCGATTTAAAAATCCAAGTTAACTCGTGAAGAACGCTAATTCGCCGAAATTGGATACCAAGGGGACATCATTGAAAGGTTTGTGGCATTTGTTCATATTTTCTGACTAAACGTTTGCAAAAAGGCGAAGGCCATTGTTTTCCCAATACATACGGAACAAGCTAGTTCAATAAAGGATTGATTTTCATGCTTTTTGTTTTCACAAATTTGGCTACAACAAAGCTTGTACCTATTGACAAGATGGCGCAACAAGGAAAAAGCTTTTATTTCGTGCAAAGCAGTTTTTTCTTAACAATTTTCGAAAACGCAATTTAGTGAAATTAATTATTGAGCAGTTCACCTTAGAGGTCCGAATAATATAGCAAAATTCGGACCACCCAGGGCAACAGTCTGAATGCTCTTTTAAATCGTGGACAGTTCAGCCATATTTATATTAAATATCAGTTATAGTACAATGACAGACTTTTTACCGGCAAAAGATCCTCATTTTCAAGTGTTTATCAACCTGCTGAAATTACGAATCGGGTTTCCATATGTTAATATGTATTTCTTCCCGGGCGATTGAAATACTGTATGCAACAAATTTGACAAAATCATGAAAATGAAAGCTGCGAGATAAACATGGCATTTCACTTTTTGCAATATTTCTCGAAAACGAAATCTCGTTGGAAAATTTGAATGTAATTTCCGTAAGTATTTCACCAAATGGTTTCTCCCTGACCAAATATGCAGAAATCAAAAATTTCGGTTTTGACCGGGAGTTTTTGATATCAACAGTCAGCCACTCATAATTGCAATATGATTGAGGAAAAATTATTGTACATATAACCTAACTTACAAATATCCGAAATATATATATTAACGACCTTTCTGCATGATACCGTCTCATGATGCAGTTGTACAAAGTAGTCTGTCTAGCATTTGAGTTTGTAGATGAGTTTGAGCTGATTCAAATGAAAGATACTGAACAATACTTTGATACCGTCTCATGATACAGTTGCACAAGGTAATCGTCCAACATTTGAGTCTGTAGATGAGTTCGAGTTGATTCATATAAATGATACTCTACAGTACTTTGACACCGTCTTGTGATGCAGTTGTACAAGGTGGTCAGTTTAGCATTTCAGTCTATAGATGAGTTTGAGTTGAGCTGATTCAAATGAAACATACTGAACAGTACTTTGATACCGTTTCATGATGCAGTTGTACAAGGCGGTCAGTCCAGCATTTGAGTCTATAGATGAGTTTGTTCTGACTCAAATGATTCAACTGAACAGTACTTTGGTATCGTCTCATGATGCAGTTATACAAGGTGGTCAGTCCATCATTTGAGTCTGTATATGAGTTTGTTCTGATTCAAATGAAAGATACTGAACAGCACTTTGATACCGTCTCATGATGCTGTTGCACATGGTGGTCAGTCCAGCATTTGAGTCTGTAGATGAGTTTGAGCTGATTCAAATGAAAGGTACTGTACAGTACTTTGATACCGTCTCATGATGCAGTTCATTATAAGGCGGTCAGTCCAGCATTTGAGTCTGTAGATGAGTTTGACCTGATACAAATAAAAGATACTGAACAGTACTTTGATACCGTCTCGTGATGCAGTTGTCCAAGGTGATCTGTCTAGCATTTGAGTCTGTAGATGAGTTTAAGCTGATTCAAATGAAAGATATTGAACAGTACTTTGATAAAGTCTCATGATGCAGTTGTATAAGGTGGTCAGTCCAGCATTTGAGTCTGTAGATGAGTTTGAGCTGATTCAAATGAAAGATACTGAACAGTGTTTTGGTACCGTCTCGTGATGCAGTTGTACGAGGTGGTCAGTGTAGCATTTGAGTCTGTAGATGAGTTTGAGCTGATTCAAATGAAAGATACTAAACAGTACTTTGATACCGTCTCATGATGCAGTTATACAAGGTGGTCAGTCCAACAGTTGAGTCTGTAGATGAGTTTGAGCTGATTCAGGGTCACCCAACAAGCCAAGTTCACCAAAGACTTTAGAAAGTCTGTTAATGTTTCTTTTGACGATTCGATGCCGTTTTAAGGCATACTTGAATCAGCTACCAATTTTCGATCGGTTCGGATGCCTTAGCGCGGCTGAAAGTTCAACAGACCGAAAGTTTCAGGAACAAAATCCTTTTCTCCGAAAAAATTACCTCAAGTATGCTTTCTAAGATGTTTTAATGGCGCTATTTTCTTTTCGAAACTAACCTTTTTCTTCCTCTCGAAAACGTCAGGCGCAGTTTCTATTTGATCCCAAAATCGTCACTTTACATTTCTTGATTGAGAATCTAAAGTTTTCATCTGGTAATCCGAAAATCTGAGGGCGGTATGAGCATCCCGGACAGCTTTTTAGCGAAATGATAAGTGGGTGCCCCTGAAAACTGTGGAGGAAAAGTAAAATGTGCTTTGTTTATTCGCAACATCAAATTTTGTTTCAACTATTTCTAATTTCTATGATAAACATACTTTTTCTTTCTCCACTCCAAAAATAGTTTTATACGAAAATTCACTTCCGGTTCGAAAGTGTATAATGTGACGTCATTTCTGCAATGTTGCGTTAACTGGTCAGCGGAATCAATATATTAAGGAAACATCAAGTAAAAAGAAGTCATTTGAGTTGAATAAATCAGGAGCAATCTTCATCAATCGTCTTTACGATTTCAAAATGCAAGTTAACTCGTGAAGAAAGGTTTGTGGCATTTGTTCATGTTTTCTGACTAAGCGTTTGCAAAAAGGCGAACACCAATGTTTTCCCAATACATATGGAAGAAGCTAGTTCAATAATTTTTTTTCACAAATTTGCCTACAGCCAATTGCCTATATATTGGCAAGCGGGCGCAGCAACGAAAAAGCTTCCAAAGGTCCGAATAGTGTAGCAAAATTCGGACCACTCAAGACAACAGTCTGAATTCTCCTTTAAATGGTGGACAGTTCAGCCATATTATTAAATATCCGTTATAGTACAATGAGAGACCTTTTACTATCTTTCACCGTATTTATCAACGTACTGAAGGAAGGAATCGGATTTCCATATCATGGTTAAGGGGCCGATTGCATTGCGAATTTCAGCCCGGCTACCAAAATAAATCCTCCTAAAATGAAGTTAGCGATTACATGAACAAAGTTTCAGCCCGGGCTGAAAATTCCAGCCCGGTTTCGAAAACGGAAACTCGTTGCAAAATATAAATGTAATTTTCGTAAATAGTTCACCAAACGGTTTATCCTGACCAAATATGCAGATATCCCAAATTTCGGTTTCTACTGGGAATTCTTAATATCTACAGTCAGCCACTCATACTAGTTTTGTTGTATTTTAATTACAATTTGCTTGAGGAAAAAGTATTGTACGTATATCGTGACTTACAAATATCCGGAATATATTATCGACCTTTCTGCAATCCCTTTTTGACCGACAAACGGCTTTGACTTAATCTTGGAATGCATGGAAAGTCACGGACTTTTCAATGTTACTGTACAACTGGCGAGAGGCGTCGTGTTAAATCAGTCAGTCCTTTAGTCTGTTTAGCCTTTATCTCTACCAATTTAAGATACGACCGGCTATCAAATTTTCGTTACTGCGACATGAAATACATCCGTACAACATAGATTACTTGCTTTTATATTTTATATGGACAGCTTGATTTGGTTCTGTGATCTTGGTATGTCTGTTATTCGAAAACTTAAACACACGCAATTGATCTAAGTTGTGCAAGACTGAATCATAGACATTTTCGCTTTTCTGTGAAATAGGTCTTGTTTTTTTTTGTCAACTGAAAGCCAATTTTTTTTATATGCTACGAAATCAGCAAAAAGCAGTTTGTATATGAATACACCGGAATGAAAAAACGTTGTCGTATACAAAATTTAAACGAACGATACGATCGAATTTTTGGTACGTTTTTCGGCCTTGACCGTGCACAACACAATAGATGTTGATCTTTTCTTCGAGCAACTGACCAATAGAAATGGTGCTGTTAAGTTATTCAATCATAGCGTGTGATCAAAAAACAATAAATGTGCACGGTCAAGTACGGTTCAACATAAATTGTAGCTCCTTTGTTATCGCCATTGAAGTCTGCAAGGTTTTATAACCAATCCCTCGATTAACTATGCTCAAACCTGCGATAAAAATAACCGCCCGAGTCTCTTCATACGAGCATACCAAGCTAAAACGAGTCTGGTAAGCTTAGTTTGTCGATACTTTCAGGATTGTCCGTATTTATTAAACTGTTCGATTCAGAAGAAAACATGATTCAGAAAAAAAATTGTTTAGAGAAAACAAGTCACTTTGGAATTTGGGATTGACAGGCTGAACACCTCTTCCTCAGTGTATAGGCTCGCTCCGTGTTTAAGGCATTCGCAATCAGCCGCGCTTCAAGGAAAATTAAAACTGTCAAAAAAAAACTACGTCAGATCGTACTCAAGCGAACGCGATGAATGAAGGAAGGCAAAGAAATGTAAAATACAGTATCAACCGCGGAGAAGATTGATAAGACGATTAATTAACCAAGGAATGAAGTCATACATAGTAACTCCACAATTAAATATGTTACTTTTTTACCGTGGTGTTCCCAGGAAAGCTTGATCGAGTCTTGTAAATTGAATATGGTCTGATCTACGAGGTACAATTTCGTCGCTTTAGTCACTCTACTTTCCAATTTAAAGGCAATCGAGTATTTTGATGCCATTTCACACGGCATGCAAGTCATATCGTCATACTGGACTGTACCTCAGTAGAAGATCGTGAGGGGAAGAAGTGGCGCGCTCATTGTATTATGCCTTCCATGCATGACTGTGTGAACTGTGAGCAGAAAATTGTGGACACATCATTTGACCGCCACCCCACAAAAAAATCTCGACATTTACTTCATTGCATAATACTTCAGAAAAAAAGGCAACGGAGTGACGCTAAAACATTTTTAGTCATTTCAAAAGCACACATAAATGTCTAATTTAAAGAAAAAGAACATTTTACATTGCGTTCCTATAAGTTGAACATATTTCATATCATAGGTACTCCGAAAATCGTTGAATGAAACCTAAACGCTCAGAATCTCCGACTTACCAGACATGGGCAGACTCAACTTTTTAGGTGAAACCGTGAACTCGAAAATACTAAGCTTATCCAAAATATCCAAAATGTTGAAATACCCAAGCTGTCACAAATCTTCACTTTTATTTGTGAATCAAGAAAAGACCGAACAATGGGTCCAAATCGGATTTGCTTTTTAAAATAAAAAGAAACATTTCGGCCATCTTCGCTACAGTAATTTTCCTGGATAAGTTGATGGCCACAATTTATAGCTACCTCGTTCCCATGACCACATTCTCGCGTGACTAAAGCCTCATTTACACGCGCAAAAAAAAAAAAATTGGCACGGCACCCCAAATTTCGGTACCGAGCCCAAACTATTTAAGCACGGCACTCCCAGTTTACACGAACTAAATAGTAGAATTTCTCTCAAATGGGCACGGTACCTACTTCTGTATTGGAACCCCTAATATTCGCCTGCATTTCCTCAGGAAAATGGCGGGAAATGATATTATCGTCACTGTTTAACGGTTATTGATTAGAAATCGGCGCCTACAACAAGAAGGACACCAACGTTACGAAAGACATCTGAAAGGAAATGTATCGTCTGTATCGTATCGTTTCCTATAATATACTCAGCAAAATATACAGTTTCTGATTGGCCAATGACGAATGCATAATTATATTATACAGTGCAAATTATGGTTGTAAAGTGCAATAGAAAGTTGCCAACCTGTTTCGCTTACTTTAAAAGCTTGGAAGTTCAAGCTTAAATATTTCTTTAAATGATGTGATCAATGTTTAGATTTCCGGCATGGTTTACCTGTCAAAAGATTGTTATTGATTGGTTAAAAATAAAACTTGTGAGCATTTTGGAAACCATTGAAGCGTTTCATTTCAAAATTTCAAAACATCACTCGTGCCCATAACTCACGAAATGCACAAGTAGTTCATACGATTTCCTATACGTATCGGTATCGTCTGTCTGTGTCAAGTGTGTGTATCGTCCGCCATTTTGAAATTACAATGGTTGCTACGCATGCGTGATGGCTTAAAATTCGTTCAGAATTATTAGAAATCGAACAGGCACGGCACAGTTAACGTTTACATGAACACATTTTTTGGCACGGTACCTTCTTTACCCGTACCAAGACTACCTCCTGAAGGTAGTTTCGACACCCCTAAAGTTTTGGGCACCAGTGCCACATTGTGTTTGGTTCCGACACGTTTACACGTAGATACCCGTGCCGAATATTTAGGGTGCCGTGCCGAATTTTTAGCGCATGTCAATGGGGTTTTACTCAGCTTTTTTTTTAAGTTTGGGGTACCTGCATGCAAATGCAAAGCGAGCCGCTGGGCGTTGTTTATCGGACAAGAGTGGTTTCTTTTGACGTCTGAAAGGCTTCCATGCTTTTATACTCATGTATCGCCAAACTGTCGTTGCGGCACCGGGCAAGCTTTTGCTGGGTAGCTATTTGGCAGCTTTTGTAGTAGAGTTAACTCGTTTGTACTTTTTTGTACTTTTTTTTTCGATAAGTTTTTTGGCAGAATTGGTCAGGACAGCTGGTCTTTCCCCTCTTGGCTTGTCTTCAAAATCTTCACGAGCCGACCACTTTTTTACCCAAGTAAGCTATATGTTTTGACAATGAGAGGATACGTACACCTTATCTATAGCTTATAGAGCTGGCTATCCAAATATCTTTCATTTTCTAATAGAATGAATTGTCGAATTTTTTACGAATTCGAAATGCGAGCGTCTGAATCAGCTTTTGAAAGCTAGAACTCAAAGCGATTATTAAATTTTGCTAATTTAATTTGTTCTTGGGTTTTCGGACTCGAAGCGCTAAAAAGGGACGTGTCTGCGTTTTCCCATATTTAATTTCAGTAAAAAGTTACAGAACATTTTCAAAATAGGGCGAGAAAACTTGAGTAATCGCGCGGAAATGACTCCGGTTGAAATTGCCATTTTGCCAGTTAGAAAAAAAAAGCCACGAGTGAAAATGTAAGTACAATATAACGATTTTTATCGCAGTGCCTATATGCCCGGCAGCCGGGAACGGTCTTCAAAAAACTATATGTCCGACAGTCAGAAATTCTCAGAAATTCTCTCGAGTTGTCGACAACAGTAGTCATCTTGTTCCAATTTATGTGCCATGATAAAAAGGAACAGACTAAAGAAGGATTCGACGTACAGGCGTTAAGTTTTGGTTCGTGAGGGAGAAAGGATTTCTCTTGCTTACAAGGACATCAAAAGAATGAACTGACGAGCACACACCTTAACATTATCAAACAAATAGCGGAATACATGTCACTGCGGTTGCAATATATCTGCAACGGAGATTCGTTAGGACAAAGTAATTTAATTGGTTGCCGGCACGTTTTTGGCTTTTTGAACTATCTTTATTGTTTTGCTTATTATTTCACTTCTTGGACAACACGTCTAAAAACCCAGCTAATAGTAATGAAAGGATTTAAGGAATGTAAAAACAATGAGTTTTACAATTGATAGAGGAAATAATTACAGAATTTCTAAGTATATAAGTATTTGATGTCAAAGATGAAATGTTATATATTTGTTATATTCATGTAGCATGTAGTAAGGCCCCATTTATATGGAAAACAGTTGTTCTAGTACCCACGATAACCCTCTTCCCGAGACAACTTCACCGAGCGTTTATATGAAAGTTTGGTGACTCCAGTAAATAAGTCACGGCCTTAGTTTGGCGACTCCAGTCAATTAGTCATCTCGTCCCGGGTAGGGGGCCAAAGCGTTTTGTGATTAAAATATTATAAAAAACCCTAAAAGAAATGTGTGAAATGTTAGCTCGCCCAGGGTACCTCGGAGGGAGGGTTGTCTAGGGTACCCAACACCATTTAAATGGGACCTAAGCAATTGACACGTTGATTAAGATAAGCAGATTTAAGGTTATGTGAAGAGAAGAATCGAACTTATAAGTTGTGTTGTTGTTTGAAAATTTAAGACTGTAAGCTCCTGAATGTAATCATTTTGCTTTTATTTAATAGGAAATTCAATTGTACCGTAAAGGACTGCAATTCTTAATAAGAACGAGGATGAACATATTCTTAATAGCCCGGACAGTTTTTCCTTTTTTACTTTTCGCGGAGTTAAAGAGGAGTCATCAAAACCTTAGACACGTTTAGGTTTTCTCTAATAATAAAACAATTCTCTGATCCTCTTTTCTGAGTTCAGAGCAACCGTTGTCTTGGCAAATGGGAGGTACTTCATAGTAAAACCCCAACATGAGACAGATTGTAGTCATCGTTTACAATAAGAAAGATGTGATGTGTACATGTCACGAGCGTGGGACTCAGATCTTTTTCTTTGTCCCACGCTCGTGACATCTCTCTCATTTCATTACCGAGGTTACCATATACCATATACCATATACCATATACCATATATCATATACCATATACCATATACCATACACCATATACCATTTGCCATTTACCATTTACCATATACCATATACCACATACCACATACCACATACCACACACCACACACCATATACCATTTACCATTTACCATATACCACATACCACATACCACATACCACATACCACATACCATATACCATATACCATATACCATATACCATATACCACATACCATATACCACATACCACACACCACACACTATATACCATTTACCATATACCATTTACCATATACCATATACCATACACCTAACAACATACGCCATACACCATACACCATACACCATACACCATACACCATACACCATACACCATACACCATCTACCATCTACCATCTATCATCTATCATCTACCATCTACCATCTACCATCTACCACACACCACACACCACACACCACACACCACACACCACACACCACACACCACACACCACACACCACACACCACACACCATTTACCATTTACCATTTACCATCTGAATTATTTTTCCGTGCCACTTTAGTGCATGCAAATTTATGCACGCATATTTTAGTGTCACCGATCTGATTGGTTGACACGTGACCTCGTGATCTCGCTCTTGATTTCAAGATGACGGCAAAACCTCTACGTGTGATGACTTGAGAAGCAGGAGGAAGAATTACAGCGTACAAGTTTTCAAGACAATGCAAGGCGTTCGTGGATGGATATGACGGTTTGATATTGTGTCCGCCGCTTATTGCTGTGGGATTTTTGTTCTGGCAAGTTTTGTGTCTTGTATAACTTGCCATTTGCTAAGCGATCGAGGTTTCAGGTGTCGGCTACTGAATGGATAGTAAATATAGTGTAGTCTTACTTTTTAGACATAATTTTATGTTTCTCCGTAAAAGCACTCAAAACACTCGGGAGTCAATACTGCAAGGGATTAAAGACGCCACGAGTTCAAGCTGTGTACAGCTTCTTGTTTGACTATATCGAACTGCAGTAACGCACTCATGAAGTGTTAGTGGCCGGATGCTACCAAATCTGATATGTAACCCGAGTTCTCTCAGTCACGTGACTGACTGGAAATATATCTAATGAACTGTATCAGAGTACAAAGTCATAGGAACTGAGCTTTTATTCTTTTAATTAAATTGGCAAATAATAATCAAAGAAAATCCAATGGGTATCTCGAGGATTAAATAAACATCAAATAACACCAGAGTGGGTAAAAGGTGTTTGAATGCAACCGCTTTCATCCTTATTGTAATTGGTGCCTATCACGGGTGAAAGGAATTTGAGCTACGCTCATGAGAAACAGAGGAAGAAAAACACCGGAATAACTCCATTGTCACTATCTAACGGAAATAAATTAAAATACTCGTGTATCAAGCTTAAGTTTGGCTGTACATTCCCTTTTTATATTTTTCCGTAGCTATGGAACTCCTGTTAATGGAAAGATCGTGTATGTTAGCTAACACCTTGTGTTTCGCCTCAGTTTTTTAAGGCATCTTTAAAACTGAAAGATTTGTACTTTGGCAGATCGGTTTACATTACTCTACACTCTCCATATTGAGTAAAAAAATATTGCATACTATGCATGGTCAATATCATATCGTTCGTTGGCTGACCATTGATAAAAACGTATGAAGTTCCTCGAAGCAAACTTTTATCACTGAAAGCTCTTCTTTTTCCACTAAAGCGGCTTCTGAGTATCCCTTAATTAGTATCCCTGACTTGAGTAGCAAACCGCGAAATAATTCAGGGAAATAACGACTTCACTTCTCCGCTAAACACAGCGAAAGATCCAACTATAAAAGTGGGAAAAGTGTTTACCGAGCTGACGGCTGTGTAGCCGCGCAAAAAACAAAGCATCTGTTTGCTTTCAAAATTGCTAAGATCCCGGATGTTGTGAGGCGTCATACGTGCATGTTTTGCGACGTCATACGCGCCCACGAGCTAGCCCTGCCCAACGGCGGGCGGCGCACGGATCGACGCGCCCGCGAAACGTTCCGCTAGCCATGACCATGAAAAATGACGGGTATAGGTTCTATGAGTTAGGGGGTCCGCAGCGGGCCTTCGGCCCGCGAGATCTCCGCTAAAAAGACATACACCATATTCGATGCTTTAGTAGATAGTATGCGTGGAAATTTTACGAGTTGCGAACTATCTTTTCGAACCCAGTTGGGGCGAGAAAAAATGCAAGCATTGAGTAATATGTCCGACGTATTATCTGTTAAACCATTTAGCAAGGTATTTATTATTCCACTGAAATTATCTCTTTTTATAATAGCTTGTGTCTTTAAACCGGGACTCTAAAGTGTAACTTGACGGAAATCTCATTGTAATACGCTCGGATATTTTGCGTGTTCTTTTTCCCTGAAAAGGTAAAATCACGTCACATTCGAATAATAAAATACAACGCAAAAGAAAGAATAATGTAATATTAATAATGATGCAAGCAGTAACAAACTCAAACCTGCGATCAACAAGCCACTTGAGTCCCTACATATGAACATACCAAAAGCTAAAACGAGTCTAATTATCTTATTCTGTCTATCCGTATTTACGAACGTAAAATGTTTAATTCAGAAGAAAACATTACTCAGAAAAAAAACCTTGTTTAAGGAGAAAAAAGTCACTTGGGAATTTGGGATTGACAGCCTGAACACTTCATCATCAGTTTATAGGTCCGCTCCGTGGTTAAATCATTCACGGTCAGTCGCGCTTCAAGAAAATTAAAAACAATAAAAAAACAACCTCAGATCGCACTTAAACGAAAATGATGATTGAAGAAAAGACAAAGAAGTGTGCAATGCAGTATCATACACTTCACGCTTCTCCTGTTGTTTAAACTGATGAATCGTACAATAAAGGCTGACCAATTGGTGCAAATGGGAATCATTTCAACCAAAACAAATTCTGCTACCTTCGCTCCACGTCCTTTGCAGCATAAGTTTTGTTTCTGATGCAATTTATAGCTACCTACTGAGCTACTGCATAGTATTCAACCTTAAACGCAAATACATTCAAAAATTTCATTAATCATTTACGAGAACAGAAAAAAATTGAAAATAATTAGACCACCTATTTACTATGCTATCGAAACGCTCAAACATAAACTATAAATTTTTATTTCTTTTTCTTTTTTTTCTTCTAAAACAGACTGCCATGGACGACATAAGCAAAGTTCTACATGTAATTCATGTTGGCATAGTGGTGGCAAACTTCCTTGGCAATACCAGTCGTGTTCTAAAAGCGATCGACTTCTTAAAGGAATGCTTAGTACTCCTCAACAGTAAAGCCTTGGAAAGAGTCAAGAAATTTACTATACCAATTTATACTTCAGCATGTTTTCAAATTTTTGATTGTTACGCTCGCGTCAATGACTACACCAGGGCAATAGAATGCGGCAAGAAGATTCAGGTAATACTCTGCGAGTTAAGCGAAAAAAGAGAAGCAGGAATTCTTATCAGCAAAATGGCATATTTATACTACCGCCAAAGTAACTATAAAGAAGCACAACAACTTTACGAGAAAGCAACTATTATCGTGACTGAAATTGGCGACAAAGCGGGAGAAGCATCATCGTACGGAAACCTGGGAACTGTGTTTAAGAGAGTCGGTAAATATGCCAAGGCTGAAGAATATCTAAAGAAAGCACTAACGATCAAGCAAGAAATCGGCGACAAAGCAGGAGAAGCATCATCTTACGGAAACCTAGGAACTGTGTTTATGTCTGTTGGTAAATATGCCAAGGCTGAAGAATATCTTGAAAGAGCACTCGCGATCAGAAAAGAAATCAGCGACAAGGAAGGAGAAGGATCAGATTACGGAAACCTAGGAGCTGTGTTTATATATGTCGGTAAATATGCCAAGGCTGAAGAATATCTTGAAAGAACACTCGCGATCAGGAAAAAAATCGGCGACAAGGAAGGAGAAGCATCAGATTACGGAAACCTAGGAACTGTGTTTATATCTGTCGGTAAATATGCCAAGGCTGAAGAATATCTAAAGAAAGCACTAACGATCAAGCAAGAAATCGGCGACAAAGCAGGAGAAGCATCATCCTACGGAAACCTAGGAACTGTGTTTATGTCTGTCGGTAAATATGCCAAGGCTGAAGAATATCTTGAAAGGGCACTCGCGATCAGAAAAGAAATCAGCGACAAGGAAGGAGAAGGATCAGATTACGGAAACCTAGGAGCTGTGTTTATATATGTCGGTAAATATGCCAAGGCTGAAGAATATCTAAAGAAAGCACTAACGATCAAGCAAGAAATCGGCAACAAAGCAGGAGAAGCATCATCCTACGGAAACCTAGGAACTGTGTTTATGTCTGTCGGTAAATATGCCAAGGCTGAAGAATATCTTGAAAGGGCACTCGCAATCAGGAAAGAAATCAGCGACAAGGAAGGAGAAGCAACAGATTACGCAAACCTAGGAACTGTGTTTAAGAGAGTCGGTAAATATGCCAAGTCTGAAGAATATCTAAAGAAAGCACTAACGATCATGCAAGAAATCGGCGACAAAGCAGGAGAAGCATCATCCTACGGAAATCTAGGAACTGTGTTTATGTCTGTCGGTAAATATGCCAAGGCTGAAGAATATCTTGAAAGGGCACTCGCGATCAGAAAAGAAATCGGCGACAAGGAAGGAGAAGGATCAGATTACGGAAACCTAGGAGCTGTGTTTATATCTGTCGGTAAATATGCCAAGGCTGAAGAATATCTAAAGAAAGCACTAACGATCAAGCAAGAAATCGGCGACAAAGCAGGAGAAGCATCATCCTACGGAAACCTAGGAACTGTGTTTATGTCTGTCGGTAAATATGCCAAGGCTGAAGAATATCTTGAAAGGGCACTCGCGATCAGGAAAGAAATCGACGACAAAGAAGGAGAAGCATCATCCTACGGAAACCTAGGAACTGTGTTTATGTCTGTCGGTAAATATTCCAAGGCTGAAGAATATCTTGAAAGGGCACTCGCGATCAGAAAAGAAATCGGCGACAAGGAAGGAGAAGGATCAGATTACGGAAACCTAGGAGCTGTGTTTATATATGTCGGTAAATATGCCAAGGCTGAAGAATATCTAAAGAAAGCACTAACGATCAAGCAAGAAATCGGCGACAAAGCAGGAGAAGCATCATCCTACGGAAACCTAGGAACTGTGTTTATGTCTGTCGGTAAATATGCCAAGGCTGAAGAATATCTTGAAAGGGCACTCGCGATCAGGAAAGAAATCAGCGACAAGGAAGGAGAAGCAACAGATTACGCAAACCTAGGAACTGTGTTTAAGAGAGTCGGTAAATATGCCAAGGCTGAAGAATATCTAAAGAAAGCACTAACGATCAAGCAAGAAATCGGCGACAAAGCAGGAGAAGCATCATCCTACGGAAACCTAGGAACTGTGTTTATGTCTGTCGGTAAATATGCCAAGGCTGAAGAATATCTTGAAAGGGCACTCGCGATCAGGAAAGAAATCGGCGACAAGGAAGGAGAAGCAACAGATTACGGAAACCTAGGAGCTGTGTTTATATCTGTCGGTAAATATGCCAAGGCTGAAGAATATCTAAAGAAAGCACTAACGATCAAGCAAGAAATCGGCGACAAAGCAGGAGAAGCATCATCCTACGGAAACCTAGGAACTGTGTTTATGTCTGTCGGTAAATATGCCAAGGCTGAAGAATATCTTGAAAGGGCACTCGCGATCAGGAAAGAAATCGGCGACAAAGAAGGAGAAGCATCATCCTACGGAAACCTAGGAACTGTGTTTATGTCTGTCGGTAAATTTGCCAAGGCTGAAGAATATCTTGAATGGGCACTCGCGATCAGAAAAGAAGTCGGCGACAAGGAAGGAGAAGCATCAAATTACGCAAACCTAGGAACTGTGTTTATATCTGTCGGTAGATATACCAAGGCTGAAGAATATCTACAGAAAGCACTAACGATCAAGCAAGAAATCGGCGACAAAGCAGGAGAAGCATCATCCTACGGAAACCTAGGAACTGTGTTTATGTCTGTCGGTAAATATACCAAGGCTGAAGAATATCTACAGAAAGCACTAACGATCAAGCAAGAAATCGGCGACAAAGCAGGAGAAGCATCATCTTACGGAAACCTAGGAACTGTGTTTATGTCTGTCGGTAAACATGCCAAGGCTGAAGAATATCTTGAAAGGGCACTCGCGATCAGGAAAGAAATCGGCGACAAAGAAGGAGAAGCATCAGATTACGGAAACCTAGGAATTGTGTTTAAGAGAGTCGAAAAATATGCCAAGGCTGAAGAATATCTTAAGAAAGCACTAACGATCAAGCAAGAAATCAGCGACAAAGCAGGAGAAGCATCATCCTACGGAAACCTGGGAACTGCGCTTTCCTTTCGCGGTGACTATGCTAAGGCTAAAAGATTTCACGAAAAAGCTCTTTAATTAAGTCACGACATAGGACACATTGAGTTGCAGTTTAAAAGCTACCTTAAGCTTGCTTTTGATACTATACTGTTAGGAGGAAGCATATTCGAGGCCTCTTCAAATCTCTTTGCAAATATTCAAAAATGCGAGGAAATACGCGATTTTTTAAGAGACAATGATCAGTTCAAGATATCCTTTTTTGAAGAACACGTGTCTCCCCACCATTTGCTCAGTGCACTGTTTTATGCTACTGGGAATCATAATGAAGCTCTTTACCTCGTAGAGCTTGGACGGGCTAGAGCCCTGGCAGACATAATGTCAGCTCAGTACTCTGTGGAAAAAGATATATCAATCAACTCAATCTCAATGTCATGGGTTGGTATTGAGAATATCATGGAGAAAAATTGTAACTGTACTTGTCTATACATCTCCTATTTCTATCAATATATAATGTATTGGATTCTCACGGCAAACAGCACAATAGTCTGTCGAAAAAAAGAACTCAACGACTTTATTAGTAACAAAGACGCAAAGAGATCTGTTGATGACGTATTTGGAAACCAAATATTTAGAGCCTTTCAAATTTTACCTGAAGAGCAATGCGAAGATCGATCATTGTTTTCATACGCTAGCAAGCTGCCAGGTGCATTATCTCAGGAAGACAGCTACGGGGCACTGCGTCTCGTAGAAGAGGAAGGATACGAAACTGAAGTGCCAACTCTTGCTCAGTGTTACAACATGATCATCGCTCCTGTGGCTGACTTACTCGAGAAAACAGAAATCATCTTTGTTCCCGATCGATCCTTCTACACAGTTCCGTTTGCCGCATTAACGGATGAAAACGGAAAGTATCTATCAGATAAATTCCACATGCGTATTGTGCCTTCTCTGACGACTCTGAAGCTCATTCAGAACAGTCCAGAAGACTACCACAGTCATACGGGTGCAATGGTAGTGGGTGAGCCGAGTATTAGTGAGGTGTATTACAAGGGAAAACGTGAGAAATTAATTCCATTACCGTCTGCAAAAGAGGAAGCAGAGATGATTGGACGACTGCTGGGAGTTCAGCCCTTGTTAGGAGAGCATGCAACTAAACAGGCAGTTCTTCAAAAAATGCAGTCAGTCAGTCTGATACATTTCGCTGCTCATGGCGATGCTGAAAGAGGAGAAATTGCTCTTGCCCCCTCAGACCCCACTTACACAATGCCAAGCGAAAAGGACTACTTATTGACAATGGCTGAGATTTCACAAGTTCGACTGTCAGCCAAACTTGTTGTCCTTAGCTGCTGTCATAGTGCTTGTGGTGACAATAGAGCCGAAGGTGTTGTTGGCATCGCCCGTGCATTCTTAGGATCAGGTGCACGCTCAGTGTTGGTGGCGCTGTGGGCAATAGAAGACAAAGCTACCGAGCGGTTCATGTGTCGTTTTTACGAGAACCTTATTCGTGGGAAAAGTGCAAGCGAATCTCTTCACCAGGCAATGAAGTGGATGAGAGATAATGGCTTTCATGAAGTGAGGCAGTGGGCGCCTTTTATGCTGATTGGAGACAACGTAACATTCAATTTTGGAAAGTAAAGGTTAGCCGACATCATACAATTGGGTTTCTATTAATTGTTTTAGAAAACACTCACTAAGATTGTTGTCCGCATTTATTTTAAGACTTTCTATTTCTGATGAGACTGTTTTGTTAGTCGTATTTTTACTGCCTTACCCCACCCTACACAAAAGTAGCAATTGATTGGTAAAAGCTTTCTCCTACAACTTATGTATTATGTGCTGGGATTTTAAAATGGACTTTTTTTCATGTTACTTACTTTATTAATTCTATTTACGGTGTCCTTATTATTACGTTCACGCTAATAATAAATAAATGAAATAAACAAATAAATGAAATGCCAAAAAAAATGAAAAATAAATAATTCAAGAGACAGTGCAGTGGCGATTGAGATATCGAGTTCAAAACGATATTCCTGACAATTTTCCAAAATCGTCCTAGGATTTCCGAGGGTCAAACCAACTTTCATTAAAGTAATTATGTCAAAAAGTGCGTATTTGTCTATTTTCGCACAAACTTTAATATAGTGAATCTTAGTGAATATGACTTAAAAATATAAATAAATAAATTGTATGTTTACACATGTAAAAGACACCAGAAATTACATTATTTTCTATATTTGAAAATGATCCAAAACTATTTGAGAAGTTTGTCCAAGATCACCCACGGAGATCCAAAGTTGTTTTCAACTCTACTGCACTGATCCATTAAGGTTACAGTGTACCTTCGGGGGTGTCTCCAGTATAACAGCTCTAGTGTCTTAAGATTACACTTAACATACCTAAACCCACATATCAAATTAAAGCTTATAGAGATGGCTATCTAAAGATAGAAACCATTTGGCAATGAAGTGAATTGTCGAATTTTTTACGACGTCTAAATTCGAACGTCCGAATCAGCTTTAAAATGCTATAACTCAAAGCAATTATTGTATTTTGCTAATTTGATTTGTTCTCGGGTTTCCGGACACAAAGCGCTAAAAAAACGTGTCGGCGATTTCCCATATTCAATTGTAGTGAAAAGTTACAGAATATTTTCGAAAAAGGGAGAAAAAAAATTGGAATGATCGCACGGAAATGGCTCTTGACGAAAAAGTTTTCGGAAATAAGAAATTCGCCGACACGTTTTTGTTGATTATATGTTAGCCTAGCTTCTGTCCAAATTTGAGGAAAATCGAACAAATTTCCTTTGAGTTGTAGCTCTTTAAAGTGTCTCCAACAAGCGAAAAATTAACTTTGAGAAAACAGCGCTTAAATAAACATATCGCTTCATAAACAAACTCCGCCCACAAAAGTTATACTGTCATTTCTCCGTCAATTTTCACTATTTTTCGATAATTTTTTTTTTTGAATGAAAGTTCATTCTGTAAACTTTATTTTGAGGCCAAAAAAAAATTTCGATATGAAGGTACACTGTAACCTTAAAGGGAAAAGGCGCTAGTAATCGTAACATCATAACTAATTTTACACGTGATATTACCGTAATTTTGACATTCGACAGGTGTAAAAATACGATTTTTGTCACTAATGGAAATTCTTATGAAAGACCGCACGTTATGTAACCTTTATAAAGACTGCTTCTTTATTATCTTTCAATCCGGCCCGGTTGGATTCCCAAGTAGATAATACCTCTCCAGCTGTCGAAGAGAGAGTATTTTTTTATATTTTCAGGTGTCTACCAGGACCAGAACAAAGGACGGTAAATCAACACTCATTTCATTGATAAACTAAAAAGTTCATCAAAATAGCAGGCGGAACAATCATGTTTTTGAAATCTTTAAAAGATGTTTAAAGATGCGCGAAATTTCGAAAAATGTACATTTACGTTTAATAGAGATGTTGTCGAGTGTACAACTCGACAAAGTAGGTTTTTTTTACATATACCTGGTTATCATATGATGTGAAAATCCCAGACGGTCGAGAATTTTGCTGTTTCCCGACCGTCCCAGATTTTGCCGACTAATGAAAACATGTTTCCTATCCCCGATCATGTGGGATGGTCAGGGACAAATCGGACAAATCGGAAGCGTTTCCATTTTCCCGATGCGTCCCAGATTTCTGCTAAGGTCGGCGATTTTTCCGAGATATCGGCAAAATCTGGGGCGGTCGGGAGCAGCAAAATCACCAATCGTCTGGGATTTTCCCAACATATGAGGCTGAACTTACTTTTAATGAGTTGTCTCTTTTGGGTTTCCGACCGCTCTGTGCTGAATTGGTATTTTCAGTGGAAATCACCGTCTTCGATTCTATAATCGAGTTCTAGGTGATAAGGGCAGTAAATCTCTCCGACTACGCTACAAACATGTTCCGTAAATATCAAAATATGATATAATAAACAATTATTTGTTGAAATTATACATTAAGAGCCTGCTTTTTAAAATGTCACTTATTCAATCACAGTCGCACTGCACAAAGCAATCAATTCATATGTTAAGTTTTTAAGGATCCTGGTCACGAGGATTTTGCTGCCTTCTGGTCCAAGCTGTAATAATTATTTGACTTTGTAAGTTTGTTTATAGAGAAAATGCAGCACAAAGGAAAAATTTGAAGTGATTTACTCTTAAGAAGATCACAACATATTCAAGTTTAAAGTGAATTTTCTAAAACAAGGAAAGAGCTTGAAAAGATTGTTTGCAAGCCATTTGTAGCCAAAGACAACTCATAATGCTTTAATACATTAGTTGATATCTTTTTAACAAAATTATACCATTAGTTTTTAGGTTTCCGTTGATACAAATATGGTTTTTGATTTTTCGAAGTGACACTAACTAGGTGACACTGCCATTGCCATTGACATTAGCTTGATATTTTTTGTATCTCTTAACCGGTGCGCCTTATGGTTGCCTTCTTTACGACAACTATTTTTAACAAATTAAACGATATTTAGAAAACTTACCCATTTTTACAATATTAGAAAGGCTTTCATCAGATTAAAAGGCAACTATTTTAGTACAGTAGTTGTAGTAGTGATGATACCTTATGAAGGGCGGGTGGTTACATTCACCGTGTCACTTCCGTGTTTTGTTCCGTAATAGAAGACAAATTGTACTGTCAGAGACACAAAATTTCTGGTCCTACTGGAAGGTCAAGTCTTGCTGCTTGTCCTACCTTTTAAGGTTTAAAATCAAGTTTTATTACTTTTTAGAGCGTCACTTTCAAAGTGTCCTCAGTTGTCGCTATCGGGGTACTTAAAGGGTACAAAAGCTAGTGATCTCCAGTTATGAGTGATCTAGTATACAATTCTTTTTTTAGTAGAAAGTAGAGCTTTTATTTCGTAATCAAACGACTGATTTTTATGATACATTTTTAATGTAAGGGATCTTATAACTTTGTTACGTGATAGCTAGGGCCGTCTACTTAAACGAAGTCTAACTTTGTTACTTGATAGCTAGGGCCGTCTACTTAAACGAAGTCTAACTTTGTTTCTTGATAGCTAGGGCCGTCTACTTAAACGAAGTATAACTTGGACTGCGGTTTAACCTTTAACTCCGAAGAGTGCAAAAAATCAAAATTCAAGACAAATCCCCAATTTTCATTTTGTAAAATATTGACAAACAAATGATACCATGCAAAAGGTCTGCCAAAGAGATTTCGTTTGAATGGCCGCATCATGGGATTTGGTAAACAGACTCAAAAATTAGAACTACAGTACATGTCTCCATAATTGACTCTGGGAGTGAAAGGGTTAAGACAATTGATGGACCTTCACATCTGTCTATAAGTGGGTCAATTCATTTTAGTTAGAGAACTGTTTTTCTAGTCTGCACTATATGCCTTTTTGACACTGTTTTAGTAAAGACCGTGTTACCGCGGTTTTTGTTAAACATCGTCTAAACTTCGTTTAAATACACGGCCCTGACTTTAAAATTAATGGACTTTCCAATTCTGGGAACTTTTGTACAGTGTTGGTCGTTTTAAAAAAAAAAACGAAATGGCAATGATGACGCCTGAAATATGATCATAACGATGACGTTGCTAATGTACATAATGTCAATATATTAATAAACAAGTTGTATGTTGATAAATGCTTTAGTGCTCAGTGTTATCCAGCAAGCACAGCCCCTAACACTACCAAGCTACAAGTAATGGTTATCCTTACAAGCAGGAATGCATTCAATCTTCAAGAAAGAATTAAATATGAGAGTTCATAACATGTTCAACTAAATGCGCGTGCTATTATTGCGTGCTATTGTAACTCCATAACGCTTGCGCATTACGTCACGCCCGTGCTTTATATCGAGTTATAATGCACGGAGTATACGTCACCAGCATGAGCGCGCGCAAAGCATAGGAGCATTTGTGCATTGTTGAGTTATATAAGCATTTGGGATTTCAAAAAAAACTCTGAAAGTGCTGAAAGCAGCATTCGCCTGTGGCTCGTGCTTGTTTGAGCATTTCTCTCGTCTTTTTAAAATTCCCGCGTGCTTATGTAACTCAACGATGCACTGCGTTGCACTTACTATTCCCTTAACGTTTGTGACCGTTAACCGTTAACAGAATATAATCATAAGTAAGTAGAACAGCCTTCCTGTCGATGTTGTCGAAAGACAATTTACTGATTATTTAAACATGCTTTCTATAAAAAATTAACACGGTTATCATCTAATTTTATTAATCAACTTTTACAGTTGCTGCGTTGTCTATATTGAATTTTAAAAGGGAGACGTATATCATCTATGCATTTCCCACGCCAGTGATAGTTTGTCTGTAGTTATTATTACTACTCAAACTCGTTTTAAAGCGTGAGGCGGTTTGAATTGTAAGCCCAATTTACAATTGTCTGCTTAGTGACCTATCCTTTGAGTGGAAGTGAGGCTGTACAGTACTTACCCGCCTATAAGAACCCATTTTTTTTCAAATTTAGCCTAAACGGGTTATTATGTAAATAGTGCTTAGTGTAATTTTAGGCTACGCAGGTTCTTAAATAGGTTCTTATTTAATGAGAAATATATTATACACCTGTGAATGGTAGAAAGGTGGCATGTATATTAATTTAATGCCAAAACAGGCCTGGCCTTTAGACAGTATGTGACCATGACCCATTTTAGTAGATATTTTAATTCTCAGCATCAGGCTAAAAGTTGATTTAATGATATATATCTAATGTTTTTCCATTGTTTTTGGGTATGGTAATATATGCTAATGAATTTGAAACAAAGGAAAAACAAAAATTACCTGAAATCTAAAATTAACTACAACATATAGATGTTAAAGTTCACTACTTTTGAGTCATGTTTTTTTGCATGAAGATTTTTTTAGGTTAATTTCTGTAAGAACCTTTCTATAAGAACCTGTTTCAAATTTTAGGCTAAATAGGTTCTTGTGTAAATGGGATCTAAATTGATATTTTTAGGCTAACAGGTTCTTAAATTGCAGGTTCTTATAAGCGGGTAAGTACTGTAGTTGATCTTGTTTTCATATGTAAATCATGTCATTTTCATACTAACTAGTTTTTCTTGAACTGATTTGCATACGAAAAGCACTTAAGTTTGTATCAAAACAAAATCAACTCCATCCTCACTTTCTCTGGAAAGTTTCTATTCCTTTCTTAGTAGTGTGTTCTCTTTTTTCTTAAGAAAAAAAATGTAATTTAGTTATAGGGCGTTAATTAGTTTACCTATATCTTGTCCTTCTCCATTTTGTTTTTTCCTGTCTTCCTGTCTTTACTTATCTCTCTCTAACCCCCCCCCCCCACCCCCCCCCCCCCAAACAATATCCTGCCTTTACAATGTTGTGTATGAATGGATTTTCTTCCTTCTTGGAAGTGGTATCTCTCTAACCCCACCCCTCCCCCCTCACCCCCCCCCCCCCCCCCATCTTTACAATGTTGTGTATGAATGGATTTTCTTCCTTCTTGGCAGTGGTATCTCTCTAACCCCACCCCCCACCTCCCACGCCCCATCTTTACAATGTTGCGTATGAATGGATTTTCTTCCTTCTTGGAAGCGGTATCTCTCTAAACCCACCTCCCCCCCCCCCCCCCCCCCATCTTTACAATGTTGGTTATGGATTTTCTTCCCTCTTGGAAGTGGTTCACCTAGGGACCAGTTCTAGTTGCGCCCGCTTTGAGAGACGTGACTGTATTTTACGTTTACTGGACGATAAATAATTGTTATCTATATGGTTAACAATGAACATGATGTTCTGGCTTGAAAATTAGGGAGCTTAAGCAGCCACGATGGTTACAACAACGAGAACGTCACAAAACAATTGTTCCAATTAATAACACAATGTCTCCGCACGTGCGGTTTACATTTTGGTTCATTTTCTCTGCCATTCTCTGCAAAATAACGCCAAATGGCAAAAGTCCAGGTTTCGTGGAGAACGTGAACGCACGATGGTTACCTTTTCTTTCGCCACCTCAACTTGAAATCCGTAACTACAAATTCATCTTCTGGGTAATTCGTAGTTATTAAGCAAACTACAGTTACAAATTGGAACAGTTGTGGAGTAGTTTGAAAGAACGTTTGGAAGAACATTAATGCTTTTTCAACTAAGGTTTTCGCTGGCGTTGCCGTCCTGGTTGCTTCAGGTCCCTGGTTAGTTTTTCTGGACGCTTCTACACTGTTCCATTAATAGACCAATCCGTGTTAGAGTAACGATCGTACCAGACGAGCTCATATGATCATTAACTCGCCACACTTAAAATGTCCGTTCCTTGTAATATGCGTGTGAACACTAAAGCCGTGGCCTAGAATGGTCTGTGATTGATTCCTGTCGCGGAGTTCAACTGTATACTCGATTCCATTTAGTGTGGACACAAAGCAATGATCAGCCGAGGAAAGCATGGATCATTTTCCCAGTGTAACTGAGGTCTTTCAGCATGCTGCAAAGTAAAAAATACGACAGGTATTCGACAAGATGAAATTAAGCTGAAATTAAGCTAACATAAATGTCAATGCACAACTGTTGTACAACTAAAAATGTAAAATAAACTAGAAAGCAAAACAAAACGTGAGATTGTCAAAAGCAGTGTTGCATGTGCAATATACACGTACGTGCAACTTGTCTCGCAATGGCTTTGTACAAATTGGGAGACAAGTTGTCGAAGGGATTGTTACACTGTGCTACTAAAAAAGGTGGCTGCAACCGTTGCAGAAATTAGAACTGGATTCTGCTTTATACAGCAATTCTACTTTATTCTAACAAATGCAAACTACTTTGCAGCATTTATCGAACGTCATACACCTTATTCTAAAATGGCGGCCAATTTATTATTCCTTTATATGCATGTTAATTAGCCCTCTTGGCCTTATTTTCGCTTGAAAATTCTTTTGTATTTTGCACATGGTTACAATTCCAAGAGGGCTAATTTACATGGATATAAAAGAATAATAAAATGGCCGCCATTTTGGAATAAGGTGTATTTCGACAATGTTCCTGTAACTTGTCTCACAACACCGTTGCACTGTAGCACTCTACGTTGTGCAAAAATTAGTCCTCTCACCTGACCATGTGTTGTGTGAAGGCGTCAGGACCACACACGCCAATCTCGTGTTCATGACCGGCGCTAGGAGGAGGGAGCAAGATTTCTAACAGCATCTTGATAGAAACACGGCCTTCGTGGCCTTCCCACTCGGGGGTGGGATGTGACACTGTGTAGAACACTTGAAATCTACAAGCATATTAAAGCATCTTGTGAGATGCAGCTTTCTGACCAAATTCAATTCAATTTTCCTGAAGTACGGGTCGAGTTTTGTGACTTAACATTACATATGGGTTACTGACCCGTGGGTACTTGATATATTTCCACAGAATAAAGGTGTATCCCGAGGGCACAACAATTATTTTTCAGTTGGTAAGATTTTGGAATACAAACCAAAAAAAAAAAACCTTTTTTACAATACCATCGGAACTACGAGAAACTCATTCGTTACAGAGGTTACCATTAACACGCGACCCATCGCACTTCATTCTAGGCACTGAACTTAAGTTAGGTGGACGTCAATCAAAGGAAAGCCGTCAGCATTGCTTTTTGTTTTATTTTTTATTTCGCCGACTGGATTTCGAACAATTTTACCAAAACGAAATAGTAAAAAATCTAAAACCATCACAAGACGAAATCAATTACAGTTTTAAAGAGAATACATTTCAAGTTCATACAACATCCGCCTGCTATTCATCATGTATCACTGAGTTGCAAATTATCAAGTTCAGTGAAATTTAAAAGTTCTAATTTTTTGTTTAAACTGACTTAATAATCAATTTTGACTAAGGTTTACCTTCTCTTAGCCGGTAAAATTGTCGATCTTTAAGCTTTGTTTGATTGAAATCCTGTCAGAATCCAAAATAATTTTAATGGCTTTTCTTTGAGTCATACGTCCACTAAAACTTAACGTTATCCCTACTTTTTTAAAGGAGAAGGTTCGCGTGTTATTGATAACGGCTGTAAGGCGTCAGTGGAATTTTACGTGATAACGTCGCACTGTAAAAATGTTTTGATAAGTTTGTAATTTTGCATTCTAAACCGCCTGTCGTTGAGAGAAGAAAGATGATTAACTGGCAGAAACGAAACGTAAGAATTATAGAACATATTGCTCAATTGTAACGTCTTAGCACAACTCGAAGGATGGAGTGGATGATAACGTTTTTATTTTTTCATTGGAAACAGAAATAGCACTGGGGTCAATGCTTCGGCAAGACGTTACATATAATGAAGTGCAATACTAGAAGAAAAAACTATTGATTATATGATTCTACCGAGTATGGTCACGACCACGTTAGTTTTGTAAGAATAAAATTCTTAAATTGTAGACAATTTTCGTCTTTACACTTCGTTGTGAGGAGGGGGAGCTTTAGACATAATTTGGCTGTTGCTCGAATGGCCCACATGACATGTATTTGAATAAACCATTTCACCTCTGACCAGCAGATTCAGCGAGCTCGTCTAACTGCTATTTCCACAAGATGTCTTTTTCCTGATAATTTGCAAACAACAGCTTAATGGACCTGTAAAACAAGGATAAAATAAAACAGGTAAACAAAACGAGTGATGTGGTTCCGTAAAATACTAATAAAGAAAGCAAAATCTTTCTTTTTTCTCCGATTTATAGGAGCTCCCAAGCGACAAAGGCTTTTAGAGTAAATGCCCATAACTATGACCAAATGTCTTCTTTGCAAGTGGTTTGAACACAGGAGTACCAGTAGAGTGTGATAATCCGGGTTAGCATTGTCCTGAAAAGAACTGTTGTTGCTCAATGTGACAATCTCAGACGTTTCGACAACCTTAAGGTTCCTATATTGGACACTCGTTAGCAACGCCAACTCAGTGTGGGCGTGGCTCCATTAAAGACAGCTTGTATACCCCGTTTTCATAAATGACGGTCGATTTATTAATATTTGTTTTTTTATTATTTTAGCGGTGGGAGCACCAGTGTGACCCGGTTCGTTTGTATTTCGCGCGAACTAATTTTTCGTTTGGAGAATTATGAAGGGAATTCATTTTTGGGATTTACAGCAAATCGAGTAAAACTTTGAACTTTGAAAACTAAGAAGCTGTTTAGAGCTCGCCTGCACAGCAGGCGCCGGTTTATTTATAGGTCGAAATTTCCAAGAGGCGCGCGAGGGGAACACGCGTCCTCAAAAGTTCGCCCTAAAAATAAACCGGCGCCTGCTACCTTCGTAGGTTATTTAGAACTAATATATATAGATAGGCTTAGCCTAACAGCGGAGCTCTCTGAACAGAAACGATGATGATAAGCTTAACAAGGTGAAAGGTCGGAAGCACAAGAATAATTAGAATTAAGATTGACAACCAGGCTATTTTTCAATTTTAGCAATTCTCAAAAACAGTAAGCTTATTACGCTACCGTCTGCACAGTGCATTTAGACTGCACAAATTCCACAAAAGCTCACTGTTTCTGAAATGTGAAACCTCTCTTGAGTAGCAAACCGCGAAAAAAAGCAGGGGAAAACGATTTTGCAAACCGTTTTCTCCGCTAAACACAACAAAAGTGTTTTTTCCTTTTAAAATGTTTTATTCATCAATAACAAATCCCTAAAGTTTAGAATATTATCCTGAGAGGCTAGTCATTTCCGGTTACAAGGCATCCTGCGTTATAAATCTAGTCATTTCCGTTTACAATAATACAAGGTCAGTTCCGGTTTACATGAGTCACTTGAAAGTCTATAGTCCATAAAGGATTATTTATAAAGTTCATTTCCGGTCGTTTGGTCCACTTGAAAGTCCTTTCTGGTTTGCACATGATTACTTTAGTCATTTCTGGTATTGAATGATGAGTTGCCAGTAGCTAAATTATTTATAGAGTCACAAGCTTTGACTGTTGTATTTCACAAATATTCGGATGACACCACAAAGCAGAAAATTTCTATTTGGTCATTCGGGAGAAATCAATTTGCCCGGGGTAAGGGGGTACTCCCATATATGAGCTATATAGGTATGTGCCGCTGTCAAGGGTATGGTTTTTCAAGCAGTTTAGTCTGGGATAGGGTATAGTAATCCGAAATTTTTGGTCTAGAATAGGGTATCATTTTCCACAAAAGTAGTCTAGACGAGGTTTACTGGCAAATGGAAAAATTAGTAAGGTGTGCTGTACGACATTTTTGCCCCCCCCCCCCCCCAGGGGCAATTTGCAACTGTGTTGTAATGTTATTCCTTATGTCCCTTACAGTGTCCCAAGAGTTCTCGGTGCCATTGTGAAAATTTAAGTTGCTTTATTTCGAAAACCCATATACCATAAAGTATGGTCTTAATGAAAAAGAAAATAGTCTTAACATTAACTAAAAACCTACTAATGAGTAGTGCCGATAGGGTGGTAGTGAAAACACCCCACAACCTTTCACAGGTTCAAATTTTAATCTACTAGCTTGGAAAGGCGTGGTAAGGAGGCCATAAGGAGTGTCCGGACGTGAGCACCTCATGGCTTCTGTACTCTTTGCCACGTTTAATTTAGTCCCTGTACCTGTTTCGTATTTGTGAAGTATAAAGGTAAACAATTTGTCTAAAGAAAAAAATGTCCTTTACAAAACATGTGGAGTCATCCGCTTATTGGCGAATTTTAAAACGCTTTCCTCAGGCTTCTGGAATGAGAAAACCTTCAATAGTATCATCCTTTCTTATACTGGTCGCCAAAACTTCTGCGCATAAAATGTACAAAAGTGGAGACCGGGGATCTCCCTGCCTCACCCCCCACTCGAGTGGAATTTCTTTGGTCAAAAACACATTAACTATAATTTTCATATTTGCTTGACAGTATAATGTAGAAATCCACCGCAGGAAATTAGGGCCAAATCCAAAACGACTTAAAACATTGGTAAAAAGTTTTCCAATGTTTTTCTACCATGTCAATTGTCAAAGGCTTTCTCTTGATCAATATTCAGCAAGATACCAGTTTCATTGGTAATATTTATATAATATTTTAGAGTGTCACGCAAGAGAAATAAATTCTCAAAAATCGTCCTACCTGGGACGGAACAAGTTTGATCTTCTTGAAATAATCGAGGGTAACAATTTTGAAAGTCTGTTTGTAAGAGCTTTCGAACAAATTTTGTAATCAACATTGAGTAGCGAAATGGCGGGGTCACCATTGTTTGAGGTTTTTCTTATCATCTTTCTTGTAAAGTAATCTAGTCACGCTTCCTTGCATTGAATCACTGAGAGAATTATTTTCCAAACTAAATTTATAATTTCGAACAGAATAGGGCCTAAAAGATCCCAGAATTTAGCGAAAAATTGTTGAGGTAATCCGTCTGAACCGGGGGTTTTCCCTGAAGAAAGTCCACGCATTGCGTGGGTAATTTCAGCCAAAGATAAAAATCCTTCGCAGGATAAAATTTCGCGCTCACTTAATCTGTTTACAAGTTTGTTCAAAAATTCAGTTTGGACTGTTAAATTAACAGGTTCTTGCAAGTACAAATTAGGGAAAAAATCGAAATGGGCCGGAATCTTGTGAAAAGACTTCAACACCGGCGGAGTTATAAATAGATTGAACAGTATTTTTCTGAGCACGTGAATTTGGTAAGTTTTTCACCTTCTTCAAGCCATTTGACTCTGCTACGAATTTGGCTTCCTCTCATTTGGGATAAATTAATGGCCCGAATTTCTCTTTCAAGCGTTTCTATGGTAGTTTTCGCTGAGCTATCTCCATCAATAAGAGCCCGTTTAGCTTCGATCAAAGAATTTATAGTTGCGTGGCCTTTTAATATCGCGATTTAACTTAATATGCGTTGTTTACTTCGACCAAAATCTATAGCAACTAATTTTATAGATTCTTTAAGAAAATCCTACAAAGCTTGAATGGAAGTAAATGCTTTCCAGTACAATGCATGTTTCTTAATAATTTCTGAGATCATATCGCAAATATCAAATTCTAAATTTAGCCTACAAAGTCCTGGTCCACGGGAAAATGCATTATGCAAATTGCGGCTTAAATCAACAGAATCATGATCGGAAAAAACACAAGGCAAAATTTCACATTTTAAAAAGGAATCATACAAGTCCTGAGCAATAAAAAAATTATCCAAACGTGTGCCGATAGTTTTATCCGCATTATTACCATGTGCATTGTATTTTTCAGTCGGCCGTGTTTTTTTGCGCCAGAGAACACTGTGCAGATCTTTCAAATCCATGGAAATTGTAGGATTTCCTCCAAGCTTATCAGAAACGTTTTCAATGCAGTTAAAATCGCCAGCAATAATTTTAAAAGAGTTCGGAAAAAATATTCATGAATTGTGTCATAAAAGTACGTTCACTTGGATTCGTGGGTGCATAAGTCGAGTTCAGTTAAAACACTAACAATTCTACCAGAAGAATCTTTTTTCCATTGTAAACATTTGAAATCAGTATTTTCAGCGACAAGAATGGCAACGCCGCCTTGTTTACCAAGAGCGGGCGACCAGAAACTTTTACCGCGCCATTTCATTTAGCCGTCAGAGAATTTATCGCATTTTGTCTTGTCGCTAAAGGTTCTTGTTAACAAATAAAATCAGAACGGGAATTTTTCGCAAAATCAAAAACAGAGCGTTGTTTCGCTTCATTGCCAAAACCACGGATATTCAAAGTTGTAAATTTAGCTCTGAATGCAAAAACTTGGAGAAAATTCTTCTGGTAAAATTAACACATTTAACTTAAGCTTAAGCTTAAGTCTTATTATTAAACTAAACAATTTTTGCAAATCACATTTAGACGTTACTTGCTTTTCTGCTTATGTTTGATTGTCCGATGTCCAGTGTTTCTCCTCTCCGGCAAAGGTTGTTCGCCGTCATATTCATAACGTTCGAGAGTTTTAGTGTCCGTTTTCTCCGCTCCTGTGGTACTGGATTCCGTAATATAAAAAACACTTAGCTCTATATTCCTCCAAAAACGCTTGATTTGCAGAGTCACACAGCCTCAAATGCGGTCTTGACCACTGTTCGAGAAATTGTGAAACCTGTCTTAAGTAGCAAACCGCGAAAATGCAGGGAAATAACGACTTTTAAAACGGTTTTCTCAGTTTTCTCCGCTAAACACAGCTCCAACTAACGTGTTTACCGAGCTGACGTGACATTCGCCATGTAGCTGCGCGAAGGCGCGAAAATGAAAGCCTCGCTTTCGTTTCAAAATGCCCAACACGGCGGGCCGGGGGAGGGCGGCGGACGGACACGCGCCCGTGAAACATTCCGCTGGTCATGACCATGAAAAATGACGGCATGGGTTCTATGAGTATGGCGCTCCGCGCGGGCCTTCGGCCCGCAGAGCTCCGCTAAAAATTACGTGAACATGTACGTTATGAAAACAATAGTTATTTTCATTTTTGTAACGATGACTGGCCTTTTTTTGCCGCCCATTGTTTTCGTTATTATCTCAAGAGCTTGTGTTAACCTTTAAATACCAAAGATCAAAATGTAAATTCTCCTTAGAAACTACTCTTAGAAGAATGAAGATATGCCGACATTAAAAAAAGAGTCATTATCCTTATTTTAAAGATATAAGGAGTAATTCATTATTTTCTAGTTAATGGCTATAATAAGAGGAACCTTCGAAATTCAACTCTAGGTGACACATTTGATGCTTTATGGTTTACTTCTAGATAACGTTTCAAGAATTGTAAATTGGCTTTTTAAATCGGCGAACTGTCCTAAGACTTAAAATCAGGTTTTGCGTATACATCCCAGACAGCTGACAGCTGACAGCTGACAGCTGACAGCTGACAGCTGAATGATGAAGGCGTTCGTGATTTGAAACGTTCATGAATTATTTTTCGTTGCCAGCTTTAGAATTGTTTTCGCCGACGGTTTCAGTTGTTTTACAGCTCCTGACGCAGATTTTTTCTTTTAAACTACGAGTAATGTGACCCAGACAGCTGAAATTGTGTGTGTAAACAAACACGGCGAAGCGACGAGCAGGACTCTCGCTATAAATTCCCGGAGTTAAGACGGCTCCTATTTTTCTTTTACATGTCTCGCCAACATCGTTTTCGCTAGAATGTTCTGAAAGTGCCGAGGAAACGGAGCTAAACATGTCACATAATTTAAACAGAGGCTACAAGCAGCCTATACTCATGCGCATGCGTAAGAAAGTTTTGATATATTTAAACATGATAAGAAGATGTCCGACATAGAGAAGAGTTACTCATTTCATTCAGTCATCGTTCCTGCAAACCACGTTGTTTACTATGAATGTTTTGTAAATGAAGGTTGTACCACAATGAAGCCAGTGATTCTTCTGAGTGTTATATATACCTAACGTGAACATTAGTAATGTAAGTGGGGTTGTAGGAGATGCTGTCGTGACACTTCAGTAACGCTGTTTTACCGGAAGTGGGAGTAGCCGGAAGTCACTAAACAAGAAGACTATGAATCGGAAGTGCACAATTTAAAATATGCGTGCATAAATTTGCATGCAAACTCGTGACACAAAAAAAAATAAAGAATAATAATAATAAAAATAAAAATAAGAAAAACGGAACCCATTTTATAACTCATGCCGCTACGTACATGAGTAATCAGCTTTCTTCCACATGAAGAGCACACAACTTCGGAACAGATATCCCGATCTGATGAGCTATTCGGGCTATTTTCGGCCACAGTCATTTTCCCTCCCAGACGGCTTGAAGAGATTCATGGAAGACAGAAATCCATACCTCTTTGTAACGCACGGCTCATAAACTATTCGTAAATTTGTTTTGCACAGACAACAGAAAATATCAGCATGTTCATTGTCTCATCGCAGCGCGCTCTCGACCGACATCAAAATGTTTGACTGATCACGCAACGTAATTGGATAGGGGGCGGGAAACGATTTTCATGGGCCTCTCGGGCAGGCGCTCTTTTCCTCCTCGCGTGCCTCCCTCCGGGCCCTGTTCGCCGCGCGCCCATATTTTTTTCATGCGCCTGCCACGCTGGCCAAATATTAAGATTACCTCTGCCTTGGTGCTGTGTGGTACTGAAGACATTACAGTTATGTGTCTTATGTAACTTTCAAGTCACTGAAGCCACTGGCAGGGTACTCGAATTTTGATCTGTGCACACACAATAATAAATATTATTCATGTGTCAGTTACTAGCTAAGGGTGTAAATTCCTAAGTTTCCTTAAATACTTATACCTGTCCCTTCTTTAATCAGCCAGTTGTGGAAATATATTTAAATAGCCTTTGTTGAATAATCACCCTGTCAATCAAGCCTTCCCTCTTTTCTTAACCGTATAACATGTAACCCTTTAGAATGACACTGAGGTTAGGTCAGATGTGGCATGACAAGTTATAACAACTCGCAAAGACATCAGATTTTGGTTAATTTTATGACAATAAATTAGGACACATTTTGAAGCAAACAATGTTTCAAACAGTTTCCCCTCAATTAATTTTTATCTATTGGAGTGATAATAATAGGTACCACTGGTTATTTTCTCCTCACTGCCTTTTTAGCCTGTGTAGAAGACATCAGAGAAGGTAACTGGGGAGACATGGAAAGGAAGCCTGCAATAAAGGCCCCCTTTTATTCATTTATGCAGAAGTTGGTGGCCGCAAATTCTGACTGTCCGAAGTCAGCCATGCTGAGAGACAGATAAATGAATCCAATCAAACGTTTAAAGTTTAGAATTTACTACATGTACTTCAGGCGGCGAAACGGATCACATCTAAATCTGACACTGGTAAACAAACCGTTTCATACTTCATAGTCTATCTCAAACTTCCAATTCATTTATAATTTTTTCACTTTTACACTCACTAATGATTTCTTAGAAATTAAATTGCTACCTGCCAACCATTGGCAGAAGTAGGCCTAAACATTGGAAAACTAATACCCGATAGCACGATGCCAATGAGAGTTAAGACTGTGAAATTAGCTAGCTGATGTTACAGAATATGAATACTTAGTCCTACGTGGTTGTTTCCAGCACAAGATTGAATATAAATGGTCACAAATTCTGGCAGACAATCCTAAACGCCAGGTTGACAGCAAAATAAGCAGAAATAAGCAATATTATTCTACCTTCCCAAGTTCGAAATCAAATCTTTCGGTGACATATCCCTTTTTGATCCGTTTTAGTAAACAAAAGGGGAAGATGAATTACTTCTTTGTCTCCATTCATCCTGATCTCTCCAGCTGGCACAATTTCTGAGTGTCCTACTAGTTTTTCCAAAGAATTGTGGATGACTTCGTGTTGAACAGACTCCATTTTGTCAAACCGGATGTTAAAGAATTTACGCCTGCGCACGAGAATTGAGAACGAGATTGAGCTCTACTGTGAGAGTTGAAAGTCCTCTATAACGCATGCGCTGATTGATATGGTTCAGTCCAAACACACTGACGTGACAGGCTCTACTGTGAGAGTTGGAAGACCTCTATAACGCATGCGCTGATTGATATGGCTCATTCACGGTCCAACACATTGACGGGACAGGCTTTACTGTGAGAGAAGGCAGTCCTCTATAACGCATGCGCTGATTGATATGGTTCATTCATGGTCCAAACCCACTGACGGGACAGGCTCTACTGTGAAAGTTGTTCTATTTGACTACTGAAAAGCCTTCGACCTTATCGATCATATAATTCTTGCTCGGAAATTAGTGACTGGATATCTCATATGGCATCACCTGGATTATTGACTTTCTTTTAAGAACCGTATACATAGGGTTAAGCTAGAGCATGATTGCAGTCGGAAAGGAGAGACATATATACCGGCAGGGGTCCCCCAAGAGATCAAACTTGGTCCTTACTGTTAATGATCGATGATATTAACACCAGCAACACGGAACTTTGGAAATACGTCGATGACACAACCATAGCCGAACCTGTAGGCATGGATAAAACAAGCAGGATCCAAGATGCCGTAAATGGAGTCTACATCGATCAACCAAACTTAAATTGGGAATGCCATATCGAAAATGTCTGTAAAAAGATTGCTTCCGCCATTGGTGCAAACGAATAGGGCATCTTATCCCATTTAATATTTTAATCAAAGTTTATAATAGCCTTGTTCAGTCTCACTTTGATTATTGCAATCAGGGTGTAAACTGTAACAAGGGCCTTTCTGAAAAGCTTTAAAGGCTTAAAAATCGCGGCAGCCCACATTTTAATGTCTGCGAGCTCCGATAGTAATTTGGATGATGTGTTCCGGGCATTAAGATGGCGTAAACTATCATCATCATCATCATCATCATCATGATCATCAGTCATCATCATCATCTTTATTTAAAAAACACGAAATCACTTTCATCAAAGATTAGGAAAGAAATCTATCATGATGTATAAGACCTTACATGGGATGACACGATCAAGATTTGTTTACCGCGACAAAGCGACTGCTTATCATTTAAGGAATACCGAAAATAAACTAGCTTTTCCACAACCTCACACTGATTATCTAAAGAGAAGCTTTTCGCACAGAGGAGCTCAGTTGTGGAACAGCTTACCCACAGAATTAAGATAAGCGACTTCCTAAAGCGAGTTTAAGACAAAACTAAGTCGCCATAGTTTTAAAGTAAAGTTTTAAGTAAATTTTTGAACACGGCCTTCATGAAAAGCAGTTTTTATTTTTTATATGTTGTACCTCTTATTTGTACTTAGGAAGATACTGTAAAGTTTCGAAAGTAACGATCCCCCGAAAGAAGCGACCCTCCGAAAGTAGCGATAAAATTTCACAGGTGTTAGCAAATCCCGAAAGTAGCGACCCTCCGAAAATAACGACCCTCCGAAAATAACGACACCCCGAAAATAACGACCCCCCGAAAGTAGCGACCTCAAAAGTAATTTCCGTTTCTGGCAAGAAATAACGGAAATGATAGATATAACAAGCTATACCAAACTGATTCGAGGTTTATTTTTAATGAGTATAATGATCTTTGACATTCCTATTCAAAGGAAAATACATAACTCTTAAAAGTACATTACATTTATTTTTAAAGAGTATTCTTTTCGTCTCTGAATACCCGTTATATACGTAATAGGGATAACCAAACCTTTTTTCTAGTAACAACACTACCATACGATATATTAAACCAGTTCTTTTCATATGCACATGCTCGCATCTTAAAAAACAGAACCAATTGACAAAGTTAACTGTAACTGTGAAAAGTACTTCTTATGCGTTCACAATGACTGCTGCTAATGTAGATTATTCAAAGACTGATTCTTTCGAAAAGTTATACAAAACAATAACATGTAATAAGTTTCTCCAAATAAAAAGTGTGAATGTTTTCACATTTGTTGCGATTTTATTGACTTTGAACGCCCATGTACGATACACGTTTTAGCTACTCGAAAGTAGCGACCCCCCGAAAGTAGCGATAAGAAAAGGTTGCTAAATCCGTTACTTAACTTTACGGTAGGTAGCTAGCTGATTATGATAAATAAGCTGATGAAATACCGTGTATAAATAAATTTATCTATTCTATTCGTCATTATTATAGCTGAGTAACCCCCCTCGCCCTCCTCCCCCCCCCCCCCCCCCCCCCTTTCCCGGCCTGGGATCTAAAGTCTGTAACTGGTCCCCACTTGAAAACACTATTATTATTATTATTATTAACTAATATTTTAATAGGATGCCCTTTCATTACATGATTTTCAAAGAGGTCCTTTGAACACGAGCATAGTATATAGTAGTATAGACCACTTTCATAATGGCGGCCTATTTATTTATTCATTTATATGTATGTTAATTAGAGCTTCCTTCGTCTTTTATTAACTACCATTTCGCATAATACCGTTTCGCAAATTACGGTCTCGTTTCGCAAAATACCGTAAGTCGTGCAAAAAAGCACTTTTTTTGGTCTAGTAGTATGAGAAATTTCCGAATAAAATACACCAAAACGGGTACCATTAATTAGAGAAAAGAACAGGAAATGGACTTGAAGAGAAAAGTCACAGTGGAAAGCAGCAGAATCAACAAGGCAAAGTAACTTTGAGAGCCTCGAAATGCTGCAAAGTGAAGTCTTTCAGATCTTTTGTAGTATCTGTTCATGCATCCTTTTTACTGAACACTACAATTTGCCGGATGTCATATTAATTGAACATACTGTACTAACCACTAACACCTTTGCTTAAAAACATTCAATAAAATATTAGTAATTTTATAAAGAAAATAACGACTGAGGACTCCAAAATGTGGTCGTTGGTCGTAATAACAGGGTGGTCGGATTAACGGGTTTTGCAGATAAGAAAATGAGTGGGCTTTTGTTCGGACCACAAAAAAGTGGTCGTAATAACGGGGTGGTCGTATGGCGGGGTTCCACTGTATTATGCCCGGCGTAGTCGATCGAACGAATCCGAACCCAAAACCAATCGAACCCAATCGTTCGATTGGAGTTCGATTGGTTCGGCAATCGAACATAATCGAACTGCAACGTTTCGGTGAGTTCGATTAAGTTCGATTACCGAACCCAATCGAACTCAATCGACGCGATTGGTTCTTAAAAATTAAAAATTGATAAGCATTCAGTCTCAGTAGAATTGGAAGGATTTCACTCTTTAACTGATTTTTTACTAGAGGAGCAATTGTGAGAGATATTAACACATTTCAATTAACTAAAATCTTTATTGTTACGGTGATTCGAAATTGATTAATTCACAATATAACATGAACAGCTCAGTACTTTATATCGCTCGGAATAACACCGAACGGGGATATTATTTAAATATTCATACCGTCGTCGCTAAAGTCTCGGATAGATAACTAAAAACCGACCACTGCAGCTGGATCCGGAAACACGCAACAGTGTACAGTGTGTACAAAATAGTTACCACTAACGCTAAAAGTGTTCTTATTACCTTAAAGTAGATTTCTATTAAAAGTGCAAGTGGTGTTTGCAGAAGCTGTTGCAAAATGCAAGCAATGTAAGCTAGATTTTTAATGTTAGAACAGTTCATTGAATGTAACAAAAATAACACTAACGGGCACTAACGCCAACAACAATATTTTTTTCTCAACGTCATAATCTATAAAGTAAACAAAGTACGTATTTTTTGAAATAGAAGCCAATAAATAACTTATTTGACCGCAACGCTTTGTTTCAGACCAGACCAGAGAAAAGACCAGACGAAACTAGTTTATTTCCGATTGTTGAAGTGTTCCATTATGTTCGATTGATTGAGTTCGATTATGTTCGATTGTTGAATCGTTCGATTACCGAGCGTTCGATTGCGTTCGATTGGCAAAATTTTTCGGTGAGTTCGATTAAGTTCGATTACCGAACCCAATCGAACCCAATCGAGCGATTGGGTTCGATTGGGTTCGATTACCGAACGTTCGATTAACTACGCCGGGATTATGTAAAATTCGAGTTTCGTCTCCGAGTGACAAACCGCTCTCTTCTAGTACCCCCTAAGTAGATGGCATGGGGTAAATTCTAAACAATTGATTTCTCATCGACATTTTTGTTGGCACATCGTTTTCAGTTCTTAGCACCGGTCACGATTACCAAGGAGGCGTCACAGATCGCATGAAAGAACAAGGTGACGATTTGCATGTACATTATAGCACCTATTTGATCAGGCCTGTTACAATTTTGAAAGAAAAAAAACCCAGACGATTACAGCTAAATGGATCATGAAAAAGCAAATCGGTGCTAGTTTACGCCTGCGCACAACTAGTATTAGGGCAGCTATAAAAATAGACCCTTGACTCTCAGTGAAATGATCGAAATGATCCCATAATCACTCTCAAAGCAGTGAACAGACTTTAACCAAATTTTCCATATCGGCACGTACCATTGTAAAAAGTTACATTTTTCACATAGGCTACACTTTGCTTAACACAACGCATGTATTCATTGATTTAGGTATTCTAGGATCTGAAAGTTATTTCTGTCGTTGTGTTATTTTTTTAAAGCTTAATTTAATTTGAGTGGCAATATTTCCAGATCGGAAAGAATCAGTAAAATATGGTACTTAGGTATTTACCATCAAATCTACCAATAATTCGCGCTAATATGTTGTATTATATTATCATATTGTTGAATAACTTTGTTGTTTTGATCTTAAAAACGTTATGAATTAAAATCCCAGTGTTTGGTTACGTTATAGAGACAAAAGACTCAATCCGATTATCGAAAATAAGAATATCAAACAATAGGGCCATTTATACGGGAGAAAATAAGACGCGCCTTATCTAAGACGCGACTTAAGTAAGATGCGAAGTGTACCATTTTTATGTTTGCGTCCAACATAAGATGCGAAGATCACGTATAAATGGTTCGCGTCTTATTTTTGATTCGGCGCACTTGTTGTTCACGTCTTATTTAGGACGCGAAAGCATTTATACGAGGAAGTTCACGTCTTATTTAAGACGCGGACAAAATAAGAACAGCTGAAAACCCTGTTCTAAGATAAGACGCGTCTTATTTAAGTCGCGTCTTAAATAAGACACGAATGCTTATTTTGTACTGTTTATACGATCGGTTCGCGTCTTATTTAAGTCGCGTCTTAGATAAGACGCGTCTTATTTTCTGTCGTATAAATGGCCCTAATATGGTGCTTAGTTATCTACCAATAATTTGCGCAAAGTAAATATGACGATATGGAAAAAGGTATGTGTCAAATAAACGAATATACAGTCAACTCTCTCTTAAGCGACCACCCTTAGTGCAAGAAAAAGTGGTCGCTTAAGAGAGTGGTAGTTCGAGTTGATTGTATTCGTGTAAATAGTTACTTTACAAAGTGGTCGCTTACGGGAAGTGGTTGCTTAAGAGAGAGGTCGTTAAGAGAGAGTTGACTGTATATGCTGGAATATTGATTGTCGTAATATTGTTTGAATTTATTGAAAAATGAATACTATTAGCTTTGATTTATCTGTTAAGCAAATTTTTTTTGTCGACATTTGGGTCATTATGCAACACTGACCAAACCCAAATGAACGCTACCGCATATTCTCATTCCCGTGCCTGGAATAAATCAAGAATAAATGCCGGGTTCAAATAAACACCGGGTATATCAGGTCTAGTTTTGAAGAAACGATGGAGCGTATACCGAGCAGTTCAACAAACCACTTAGTACAGCATTCGCAATAACTTTTCGAACTTTTTTGCGTCTAAGTTTTTAAGGAGGGTGGGGGAGAGACGAGAAGACGGTGTCATTGGGTCGATGTTTAGTGTACATTTTAGTTCAGTGTACAATATATAAAAATAAATGCCACGTCTATAAGGCTGAGTTCTAAATAAACCCCATGCTGGAGTTAAATCAATAAATACGGTAATTAGATTGAATATGACGTTAACGGTTTTAAATCATATTTTAATTGAAGTGAAAATCTTCTATTTCACAAAAATTGCAAGTTAGAAGCTGCCTAAGAAACTCGAATACGGAATAATGAATAACGAGAAAAAATTAAAAATGAATAATGAATAACCTCGAAAAAAATAAAAGGAATAATGAATAAGTGAGATCCAATTATTCCGCTTCCACCCCCGAATCTTTCGTGACCGTGGCTCAAGTCCAAGCTTGATTATCTGAGGCCTAGGGCAAACGTCGAACTTCACATGTGCCGAATCTAATGCAAATGAGCAAAATCTATTGTTCTTGCTCATTTGCATTAGATTCGGCACATGTAAAGTTCGACGTTTGCCCCAGGCCTGAGATACAGTATTCGGTACAGTCAGTGATTGAAAACAGAAACAAGGAGGAAGTAGACCATGACAAACGTGGCCATAACCTGACACTACAAATTTTGTTAATGTCAAACGAACGGACAGCTTGTTTTCCCGCGGACAAATGGAGATTTGACAAAACCGATCCCCACTGCTCTGTTGCTCTGTTAAAGGTCATATTTTTGCTGATTTATTGCAAACAAGAGGCAAGAACGTTTTATGATTTATTTTAACTGGGTCACGCACCCCTTCCCTCTCAACGAATTTTGCGTGACATGTAAGTCTTGTTTTGTTTACATATTATCAGATATCATTTATTACGACTGAATTTACATCTGAATTTAAACACGTTTTATAAGCATTTCTCTAAAACTATCGACAAAGAAAAATTCAATCGCAAATTGATGTCAACATAAATTCCCATCGAAAAATGTAATTTATTTTCCGGTGAAGTCCAAATGCCAGTGGCTTGACTCGGCTATTTGAAAACAAGAACGTGATTACGGGCACGCCGAAAATCACGAGGTCGCATGTCAACCAATCAGACCAGTGAAAGTCCTCCCGCGGGATAAGGGAAACTTAAAACAAGCGAGGCGATTTGTGACTACAAAAAGCGGGACGAAAGCTAAAAATGGAAACAAGGAAACCTTACCGCTATGCGCATGAGTAAAAAGGAAATTTATAAATATTATTAGAAAACTTTGACCAAAAGGCCAATAATGCGTCATACACCTAGGCATATCAAGTTTTTTTCCTGTTGAAGGTCGGAAATCATGATAAGCGGTTCCTAAAAAAGGGGAAAAAAACCCAACCGCTTGTACAAGGCACCGCTATGTCGCTACTTAAGTCAGTTGAAGCTAGTTGAGTAAATTTCATTGTGTCATTTCAGAAAAGGAAATCTTGTTTCACATTTTTATCTTGAAAGATAACTCCTGTACAATATTTTTTAGGTAGGCTACTGAATCAAATCAAGCTGCGATCCACTGAGTTGAAGGTAGGTTGGTATATCTAAGTGTTATATTTTTGGTCTGATGTAATACGAGACATAACAGACGCGTTGGACTATAAGCTACAACATAAGCTTTGAGATTTTCTGATTTTAATATCAAGATACACCGGTCAAGATACATTTGACAAGTTATTTTCGTGATATCAAACGATAGAAATTTGTTCGTGCTGCTATTCCAAGCATCGCACTGTTTATACAGACGCACGCGGCTCAAAAAAGGTATAAAATCTAGCGAATCGATGCGACATCTGTGTTGCGTTGCTTCTTAAAAACCCCCTCAGCCGGGATCTACATTTCAACAAGAGGCTAGCTGGTAGCCTGTACTCATGCGCTTGCATAAGAACGTTTTATGGTTTATTTTAACTGGGTCACGCACCCCTTCCCTCTCAACGAATTTTGCGTGACATGTAAGTATTGTTTTGTTTACATATTATCAGATATCATAATTACGACTGAATTTACAACTGAATTTAAACACGTTTTATAAGCATTTCTCTAAATCTAGCGACAACACAAAGAAAAATTCAATCACAAATTGATATCAACATAAATTCCCATCGAAAAATTTAATTTCTTTTCCGGTGAAGACCAAATGCCAGTGGCTTCACTCTGCTATTTTGAAAACAAGAACGTGATTACGGGCACGGCGAAATCACGAGGTCGCATGTCAACCAATCAGACCAGTGAAAGTCCTCCCGCGGGATACGGGAAACTTTAAAAAAACAAGGCAATTTGTGACTACAAAAAGCGGGACGAAAGCTAAAAATAGAAACAAGGAAACCTTACCGAAACCTTGACTCATGCCGCTATGCCCATGAGTAATAACCGTGCTTGAATCATGCAATATTGTATTTTTTTTTCTGTGTTCGCACATTATTGTTTTTCGTTCTTACATGTAGTAACATCTAAATTGATATAGCAGGAGATCCTAGCAAGCTGTGCTGAGTTTTTCTAAGAAGATCCTCATAGTTCAATAATCTATTTTGCTATTTGCGGATGGGTCTAGTTATTAAATCGATTACATGGATGGGTGACTAAGTACTAACTACTGCAGACAATACACTTGAAGTAGCTGACTCCGCCGTGACCATTGATTGCAGAAAAGCCACTCACGGTTAACGGGAGGGGGGAGGGGGTGGAGGGGGGAGGGGGGTGGAGGGGGGGTGGGGGGTTGGAGGTTAGCACTCAGCTATTATAGTGACGAGTAGGTGCGATTAAGGCTAAATTGCTAGAGCAAAAGTCATACCAGGCTAAACCCAGACCATAAAACAGTCCAACGGCCCAGAACGTAGTAAACCCCCCCACCCCCCCCCCCCCCCCCCCCGCCCCCCCAAAAGACCCTTCTCTCTCTGCATAAAAAGGTTTCTCTTTTTCTTTGACCAAAAACAGTGCTCACCAAAATCTTTTATCCCCAAAAAGTCACCGCAAAAGTTCTAATTTCTGATCTTAAACGTTTATTCATATTTTTAACATTTTTATTAGATGTGCGTTTGTAAAAATTCTGTTCACGCCAAACATTCTCTGTAATTTTTATAATGCGATCAATCGCTAGAATATTTTAATGCAGACTATCGTACGATCGTAGGACGAACAGAGAGAATAACAAGAGAATCCGCGATATTATTAGAAAGGCTGATTTGTCATGACTCATGCACGTGAAAAAATTTCCTGTTGAAGGTCAAGAGTCATATTCTCGGAAAGAGGGAAAAACCCCAATCGCTTGTACCAGGCACCGCCAAGCACAGTCGCTATGTCTCTACTAGACGTCTACTTGGGTCAGTTGAATAAATTTCAAAATTCTATCATTTCGATAAAGGAAATCTTGTTTGATATTTTGATCTCGGATGGCGATGAGTGTGACTGTTGTGAAATATTTTCTTTGTAGGATAACCTGATATCAAGCGATCTAACAACTGGCTTTTAAGGTAGGTATCCTGTTTATTTATGGATCATGTATTGACGATTTGTTGTGGTTCCGTTTAGTAGAAAGACCATGAATAACGAAAAGATTTCATGAGACTTTCTCATTTTCAAAGGTCATAAAGTGCTTTCTAAATTACGTTTTTCTGGCGCAAATTAAGCTTTAACTATATCAGCTTGTACTCCTCTACCTTGTTAAGAGCACGCTCGGTTCGCTTTGCTCGTCCCTGACAGGAGCCTGTTCACAGGCTTCTTCTCTCGAGTCGCAGTGCAAATTAACAAACTTAACCACTGTATCAAATTAAAGTTTCTTTGATTCTTAGACTAGACAGCGTGTTAGACGTAATATGCTTCCTTGGATGTCTAAAACTGTGTAACAAATCAACATAATATTCAACTCAATGAATTTCTCTAACCAGACAACAACGGATTTTCCATGGTTTCCGCTGGGTAACACGTCAATTAGTCCTGTACAAATCCGTAACATTCCGTGAAGTAGATACAATTCGTTTTTCTCAACTGTTTTCTTTTAGCTTGATAGCAAAAATCCATCGGCAATCAGTGCTACAAAGACACCTACCTATCCGGGTAGGTAAGAAATTAGTCATGATTAGTCTCCGCCAAACAAACGGTAATTTTGTGAGATTTATCGACTTTTCGGAGTGATATCCGTAGTTCCCTTATTTTAACAGACAACACTTTCTCAAACTGAGCCATTTTAATCATTATTTTTTAGGTGCTCTTTCCAGCAGTGTCGATGGATTTTTGCCATCATACCAATACAAAATTTTAAAATATTGATGAACAGAAAACTGAAATTGAAAATTCAACAAGGCAGATCAAGTTCAATTCCTGTTCAAAGTCAGGAATCATAATAAGCGGTTCTTAAAAAAGGGGAAAAACCCAATCGCTTGTACAATACACCGTTATGTCGCTACTGAGGTCAGTTGAGTGTGTTTCATTCTGTCATTTCACATTTCACATTTTTATCTTGAAAGATAACTGTTGTACAATATTTTTAGGTAGGCTACTGAATCAAATCAAGCTGCGATCCAACTGAGCCGTTTACTGAGTTGAAGGTAGGTTGAGATATTTAAGTGTTATATTTTTACAACCTCGTTCCCAGGGTCTCTCTTCTTCCCGCCCCCTGGAGCGCGAGAGAGAGACCCTGGCTCAGGCTGGTCACGTGTCTGGTGGACAATTATAATCCCAAGGAGGGGTAGACAGTATTTGTAACGTTGTCTTGTTTTCTGTACAGTGGCTAGGCTCGTGCTGTGCGCGACTGTTATTTCGTTTCAGCTGTGGCTGTGAAATAAATATGTTCCATGTTTCATAACCTCTTGTTGAAAATAGGAATCTGTATTGCAAGATATATATAAAAGACGTAAACAATTCTCTGTGATTATAGCAAGACCCGGAATAAAACAGATAAAACATCCCAGGCTTATCGTCAACCGAACGTTATTAGAAAAGCAGAACTGATGGAATTGATCTAAATTGTGTAAGACTGGGACATGGTCTTATGTGTCTTGAGTAGAAAAAAATGAAGAAACAGTTCTAATTCTTTTTCAACTTAACGTAAATATTCTTTAAATGCTGCGAAATTATGGCAGAGAAGTTTCAATGTCAAAATACGAGTTGTATTTAAATAATAGTCTGCTGTTTTTGCACAAATCGGATGTTGGATTCAGAACGGGCAATTGAGGTTATAAGAAGGATGGGTTTTTTTCATCACTTTTGAGACTATTTTTTTTTTCTTAATACCCGCTGAAATTTCACATTTTTGCAAATGTCAAATTCTGTTTGTGTTTGAGTTGGAAGGGGGATGGATATTTTAAAACAATCTTGAACCAGTTTTCCTTTAAATTTTACAGTCATTCAAGTATAAAATTTGCCCAGACTATGAAATCAACCCACCAATCTTACAATGCTCAAGCGCGGTCAATGTGTGAATACCGTCTTTTAAATTTCGTCTTTAGTCATCATTTCTAGATAAAGCAACGTTGTTTACGTCTCAGAAAAATCTCATGTTTTGGATTCAAATTACGTCCATCCTTTCTGTACTGATCCTATTTTTCAGATATACAATTTTACTAATCTTCAACTGCTGTATTCCTATTAAGCCAATTTGTTTTTATCTCGTTAAAGCGCATGCGCGCGAAACGAGATATAGGAGTCAGTAAAATATGGGGACAAAAGTTGTTAACAAATTTTTGTGGACTTTTGTCCGGGGGGGTTAGTTGTTTCTTCTTTATAGAAGCTATATTAGGGCATTGAGGATATGGTTGGTTAAACCGGTTAGGATTTCAAGAAGGGCGTCACATACTGCTCCTAAAATTTTTGGGGAGCACCCCCGGAGCTATTGTTAATTTCCCTTGGGTATCGGGATGTCAAAACTTGTGATGAACTTGTCATATCTAACATTACGTTACCGCAAAGGTATTAAGTTCTTCTTAAGTTTCGATATCTCACGTTACCTATCAGTTTCAATCATTTGTCGTAAAGCCATTTAAGCTGCCTTGCGTTTTTTTTTTTTTTTTGGCAAACGCAGTTTGAGAATTTCACGGTGTATTTTTACGAATGGAGACGTTTTAAGAAAGTTAAATGGGACGGGAAAGTTTGTGTTTTAAAATGAGCGATATGGCAAAGCAAAATTGCGTTTGTTCTATTTTGATTCATTGCTATTACGGTTTGATTAGGATTATGCAATAGTATGGGAAAGACGTCATAGTTTTGTTAATTTAGCTACCGTGCACAAGGATATTTTGCGGGTCGCGGAGACAGCTAAAATTTCTGCTCTAAGGAAATGTTTGCGGATTTCTGGTGAAGTATAAATAAAATCCAAGGCATCGGTATTAAACTGCAATTTTACTTCCTGACCGGAGGTTGTATAGTTCCCATAGTTATGGTTGCTGTTCTGGCGCCAATATGAACATAAACAACGAGAAAACTAGTGAGTGAATTATTGTACCTTGTTGTAAAAACGTATCAGTATTATGATAACAGTCTCTGGTTCTTTTGAGGACGTGTCTGGAGTTGAATCGGGAATACAAATGACTGTTGTGCCGGTCGTCTAGGAGTTCACTGTTATGAGAGTTATGAGTTATGAGAGTTCACCGTTCTGTAAAATGAGGACCGGATGGCGGCGGATGGCGGCGGATGGCGGATGGCGGACGGCGGATAATAAAATGCGGATAACAAAATGCGGATGATAAAATGCGGATGAAAAAAAAAACAGAAAAATAATTCCTTACGATTTTTACCAAAAAAACAAAAAACAAAGAAAGAAAAGAAGCAGAAATAACTTTAAAATTTCACGAAACAAAAACACGAAACATTAACTTTATTGTCCAAACTGTCTTCAAGTTCCACTTCATGCCTCACTCAACCCTAGTTGGAAAATATATGAATGTTGCGTTTCGAGTTTGACCGATTGTGCAGTCTGCACGTGTTTGAGGATGGAGTCCGACGAGTGTGACGATTACGGGCTTTTAAAATCTGTGTTTAGGAAACGGTAAGTTAGTAGAGTTCTTAAATTCGATTTAACTTCACCTGTTACTTTGCTTCACAAACAATCTTTTCTGACTTTTTATTCGTGTTTGTATCTGGTTCGTTGAAGAGTCAGGAAGGTGATGCAATTGAGTGTTTTTATCATAGATATGTTAAAAGGGTTAATTACTACACTAGTTTCCGTTATGGATATCTTTGGAATGCATGTATTCAGATAAGACCTTTTTGAGTGTTCCACTGTCACGATCATTCATTCCTGTGTTATCCTTTGTGAAAGCAAGAGCAACAATTCCGACCGCCATTACTGTGTCCGATCCAGAACTGTTGGCATGTGATGCTTGTCTTGATGCTTGTGGTGCAGTGTGTTTTGGGGAATTCTTCCATGCCAAGTTTCCTCCTTTTATTGCTAGTCAATATTTGAACATTAACCAGCTCGAACTGCTTACAATCAGGTCAGCGTATACGCACTGAACAATCAACGTTCAACGAACGCCTTCATGCAGCGTTGTCTACGTGAAATTTGGTTGTTGCTGTCTCTTAACAATATCCGTTTATCTGCGCGTTACATTAGCGGGAAGTCATAGTCTAACGTTTTAGCGGATGCGTTGAGTCGTTCTCACTTAGACTCCTCGTACTCAGACTATTTGCAGCATGCCGTAGCTACCTTGAACCTTACCCAAGTATTTCCTAGCGACTCTATGTTCGTTTTTAATGTATAGTAAGTAGCTACTTCCATTTATTTTCATAGATCCTTATTAAGTTTATTGATTTTTCTTTCTTTCAATCTGTTTTTCAATTTTATCTCGCAGATCACATCGACGCTTTGCAGCAGTATTTAGGAACTATCCAGGTCCATGCTTTTTGCGACTCCACAAAGCGCTCTATGAGATGCTATATGCGAACATATTTATTGTTTTGCCAATATTTCGATTTCTTGCCTTTCCCAGTTTCCAAATCCGTTTATTTGCTTTATTTAGTTTTTTTTGTCACGTTCTTTAACGTCATACCGTTCGATCGTTAATTATTTGAGCATTATTTCACATATTAACCGCTCGTGTGGTGCCAGTTTTGCCTTTCTTGACGATTTAATATGACGTTTATCTTGCCAAACGAGCGGTGCGTCGGATCTTGGGTGATTGTGTCGCACGAAAAGAACCGATCACTGTTGAGATCCTTTTACAATTGTCCCGTCTTTTCGATTTAGATAATCATTTGCACGTCTGCATGCGTGCTTTATTTTTAGTAGCCTTCTTTTCTTTTTTACGTATCTCTAATTTAGTAGTCTGAAATTGGCGATTTCCAGGCGTGTTTTTTGACACTATCTAGCATGACTTTCACACCGCAAGGGGTTTTGTTGCGCATCACGCGCACTAAGACACTCCAGTTTCGGGAGCGGGTTTTAGAAATTCCCTTGCCGTTTATTCCCGGTTCGCCCCTTTGTCCTGTCACCGCGCTTAGGCAGTATTTAGCTAGTGTACAATTGTCGCCCTCTTCACCATTATTCGTTTGTCAATCTCGGGGATCGTACAGGCCTATCTTGGCTCACCAGTATAATGCTCTTTCAGCCATTGGGTTTAATCCCGCACAGTATTCCTCACACAGTATTCCTCGCACAGTTTTCGTCGCGGAGGCGCTACATTTGCTTTTTGTAATCGAGCGCCTACAGCTTTTATTAAATCGCATGGCGATTAGAAGAGTGACGCATATTTAATCTATCTCACTCTTTCCAACGAAAATAACTTTAAAATTCTCCATTCTATCACAACCAGACTCTCTCCCACATCGTAACTTCTTCTTCTCAAACCCTTTTTTTTATTCTTTTTCCCCTTTGGGTTTGGCGGTTTATTGAATAAACATACGTTTAACCCCATCTACTGAGTCTGTTTGTGGTAGTAATTGAGTGTTTTTATCATAGATATGTTAAAAGGGTTAATTACTACACTAGTTTCCGTTATGGATATCTTTGGAATGCATGTATTCAGATAAGACCTTTTTGAGCGTTCCACTGTCACGATCATTCATTCCTGTGTTATCCTTTGTGAAAGCAAGAGCAACCCCCCCCCCCCCCCCACCCCTCACCCGGTTTAGGGTGTTGTTTCTTGTGCAGTATCAATTTGAATAAACATAGTTCAACATCCGTTTAACCCCATCTACTGAGTCTGTTTGTGGTAGTAATTGATAAGAAAAAGTGCGTGTGCTATAGCTTTGAAGTTGTTAACTATTTTCCTCTCGTATGTTATTGTGTTTGGCCATTTATAATCGCCAAAACGGGAATCTGAATAACTGGTTATATATATTTAAAGTTAACTTGGTCAGGGGTGAAAGAGTTTTGTTTCCTAAGTACTAGAAAATCATACTTTTCATACTTTTCACGTTTTTTAAATTTGGCTTTCTTTACATGTAGTATTTTATCTATTAAACATATGATACATATATTAATTTGAGAATATCAGTATTATAAAAGTGACAGGCCAAACACGACTCCCGCTAGTTGCATAATGTATAAAGAAACCTTTAGAATAGCTTTCCCAAGAAGGTCTACGAGATATTTGTTCCCCTTTGATCACCAAAATAGAGATGTGACAAATGCTCGATGTATTGTATGACTCTTTTATCTTTGGGATATAAATCTCTTTAATGACAGGAGGTCAGTTTACATGCTGTGCACACTCACTGCCATTTATAGAATTATTGTTTCCAGTCTATGCCTTCGTTATGCTAGTTCTCTTGGCATATGTTGGAGCGTCTTTGGCTAACTTTTGTTGCAAGATAAGTAGTGATCGGCTGCAGTTTTTGTTAATTGTTATGAATATGCTTGGATCAGTCAATCTCTGAGGCTCGATTTCCGCCGCTTTCTCTCGTCCGGTCTCTGAGCCTCCAATCTCTCAGCCGGTGATTTAGTGTCTAAGTCTGCGGTGTGCAAGACTTGTGAGAAAGTGGATCTTTATCACGGATGTAAGTGTCCAAGATCAAAGTCTGAAGCTGCCGTATCTCTACTGGAATAATGACTTCTTGCAGTTTATGTTTTAGCTCCTTGTTTTATTCTGTTTTTGAGTAGTGTTTCTTGGAGCTTGAAGAACCTCCTGATCCGTTGTTTCATAATGGCGTTCGGGATTGCATCCCGACATGGCTTGTACAGATATGGTGATCTGTTTTGAAAATCTCACGGATGCTAGTGAATTCTTACGTTTTTCCACAGTTTATTTTTTAGTATTTATCAAATTATTATCCTCAAGCTGTAAACTGCGCATTGTAAATTGGCGTAGAAATAATGGCAAAGTCCCGGGTCGGCGTCATCTAATTACCATTTTGTAAATTCAAATCTCTAAAAATAAACTCACAAACGCAACTTTGAAATCAATAAATATTTTACTATTAAACTGTTCAAAAGTGTTGAATAAATTGGATATTATATTTCGTTATTACAAAACATTGACATTCGAAGAGTGTGAGGTCACCTTCGCATTTCTCCTGGTCTTCAGATGCCAGAGTTTTATCCAGTTGGTCTAAAAGCCAGTCTTGGCTAGATAAATAAACTTGTTCAGCCGAATGGAGGTTACGATAAAAATCGCGACATTCGCGAAGAATATTTTTATCGGAAGTCACGATTGAATTGTTGGCACGCAACTCTGAAATTGAGTCGCGTGTTTGTCGCTGATTTTCAAGCTGGTAGAAATACTCCCAGGAAATACTTGGTCGGTTTTTCCCCCAGCTTTATCCACTGTTTTTTACTGCGAATGATGGCGTTTTTAGGAGATCTTTGATCTTCGCCAAACGCGTGTGATCATCTGTTGTATTTAAATTACCACGAGACAGGACTTCTCACGCTTACGCTCACGGCATCGGTAGTAGGGGGTGGCCGGCAGTTTCTGGAGAAGGGTCGCACGGAGGTTCATTTTTTTGTTTTGTAGTGCAAATTAGGACCTTTGTTATTTAAACCTCACTGGGATTACAAAATTTAAATAAGAAAGGAAAAACGAAATGAGTTCTGGTAGTTGTAGTCAAATGACGCTATCGTGCAAATGGCCTATTGTGGTTACAGGGGGAGTGTCGTTGCTGGTTGCTGTAGTGGGGGTCGGGAGGCCTCTGGTGTCCCCCCTCCGGGCACTGGAGCCTCGCGGTTCGCCTCGCGGCGTTTCGCCTTCGGGGAGTCTTTAACAACGCGCTCGGAAGACTGGCACCGGTAGCATAGTATTGGCTGGCCAGTGTACTTAAAAAAATAACTCGAGCCCTTGAGTGACTTATTTGCGTGGCACTGCCTTTTGTAAACGTGTGAATTCTACGACACGGATGCCGTTCTCGATGTGCGCGTAGCTTTGAAGCAAAGCCGGCGGACTGCTCGCGCTTTGAGGTCGCCGTATTGTTCCACGAGTTGTAGCAGGTTTTCATTGGGGAATTCAACGGGAATGAAGCATGACACGTGTAGTGCTTTTTGCCGTAAAAGGCGTAAAGGGATAACGCGGCTTTCGCAGTCAAAGCCCGATGCCGCCAACCGCGTGGCCGATTCTGTCCCAACGATTTCTTCCTTAAAGTTCGGTAACGACTGCGCTATACTGAGCGAGTCAAGATCCAGGTTTTCCTCCACTATCAAGCGGACAGTAAGTTCTAGTGTGGGCGAACGGCTGGTGTGCGGTACGCGCGGCCATCTCCACGTAACGCGAGGGCGAGAAAACTCGCGAGACCAAAACCCAAATTGAAAAGCACGCACTCACCAAAGCGAAGACAGATGGTTACAAGACGCTTTCTTGCTTGTGGTGAAAAAACGGCACCAAATCTTGTGAAAAAAAGCTCTCCTTAGTCGTCGAAGTTGAGGATTATTCTGGCTTTTGGTCTTGAAAAAGTGGAGCACTGATGAGAAAAGATCCCCCAATGCTGTACAGAGAAGTTGTTAGCAGAGGGGCACGGGTTCCCCTCCTTTTGCAAAAAAAAATAATAATGATGATGATAAGGCCCAGCCTATAACATTTTCTAAACACGTCTATTGTATAACCAAATAATAGGACCCCATTTTAGTTACTATCGTGAAAATGTAAATAACTTCTGTAAAAATGCAAGGACCACTAGAACAAACAGTAGCAATATATAGCTGGACCGTTACTTGTTTATTAGCCTATCGTGTGCCAGCAATTTATCTTAGCCCATTTTAAATATTGTAACCGTTTGTTTCCATCTTCACTAAGCTTTCCTAGCCCCTGATGAAGGTTAGTTTTGTCTAACCGAAATATCGGGCATATCTTATTAAAAGAAATCGAACAAATTTGCTGTCTGATCAGCCTTTTATGTTAAAGTTGTTTTTTTTTTTTGAAAATGTAAAGCCCATTTCGTGAACATAAATTTCTATTGGCTGATATGCATCATGTGATGTTTTCATGTACGTATTTTAAGTAGACTTAATCTAAAGGTGCACTACAACGGCATCTTTACCATATTCACTATCAATTCTTCTATTTTGTTTTTATTAACCACACGTTCTAACGCTTTAACGAGATGGCTTTAAGAGCCCTTTGATTATTCCTTCACATCTGTTGATTTTCTCTTCAATTCATCTGTTCTGTATGCTGAATGTGTCTGTTCAAATCATTAAAGATTAATCTGTTGTAGTCTTTCAAAGAAAAAGAAAATAGTCAAATATTTACATCTTATTGGTTGTTATTTCACTAGGCCGATTTACTAGCTGAACATTCTTTCTAGGTGTTTGTTTATAGACCGACATTTAATAGTTAAACGTGAATGTCGAATTTAAGCCGCTAAAACTCAGAAGATTCAAATTACAAAAGCGCAAGCAACTTTCAAAAATGGTGGGAGACGAAGCGTTTCTAATGACTTCTCTTATATTGATTCTCGCTATATTTATGCGAAGAAGGAGTTTCTTACAGAGGATGCGGTTAATTTCGGTCCTTGTAGCGGGCGATGCATGTGGCATAAATTGCAGTGGAACTAATGGTGATGGGCTGTAATGCGGTAACTAGTTCTGCACGCCGGCCGGCGCCGTGAAATAGATGGAGTCCTGGCCGAGGGAATCTAACAGGGCCGGAGGAATTGTAATTTGAAAGAAATGGAAAGGGTTGTTGAACTCCTTTGCCATTTTACAGATTTTAAAAGTTCTGTTTCGAAAACTGAACCACGAGGCGAACTGAACCACGAAACGAGCGTCTGGCAAATAATATTGCCAGATTATTTGGCAGGCGTCTGTCACTACGCGCAATGAGATTGGCTGCGGCATTTATCAGGTATACCATCTCGCGAGGTAGTATAACTCCCGGCGTAGCCAATCGATAAAAATCGGTACCGGTAAAATTCGATAGAAATCAAGTGATTTTTATCGATTGGTAACGTAAATCGGTAGAAATCGATAAAACAATTCGGTGTGTCCAGTCGATATTATCGATTTTGTTTGATTTTATCGATTTCTAACGGAAAACGTTCTTTGTTTCTTTTTCGCATAAAAATAGCGGGTACACAATAAACAAAATGTACTTATTCAATTAAACATGTTTACTTCACCATTTGTAACGTAAAGGAGTTGATTTTCACGTTCACAAGAAACACGAAACGATAAACACGAAACGATAAACAAAGCAAGGCAAACGATAAATCGATAAATGCAGAAAAAAAGTTTACATTGTCAGCAACATAGAAATAACAAAACAGTCCTTTCAATTTTCTCGTAAAAATCATCTCCAGAACTCACGATGCACCTACCAGTTCTGGAAGCAGATGGCCTGTATATTTTGCCTTGTTGGAGACAGGAACTCTGAATTGTGGTAATATGTGCCTTCGTATTCAACATAACTAGGGTGGGCAGTGTAATTTTTCAAATTTGCAGCTGAGAACTTGTCTTCAACGGAAACATCACGACGAGGACGTTTGTGAGTGCTTTCATATTCTCCATCATCCCATAGCATGTCCTTATCAGAATTTGATGTCGCTGTTTTGCCAGATAATTCAGTTGCTACATCAGAGTGACATTCACAGATAAAAGTATAGCTACTTTTAGCTGTGTCGTTTGAGAGTGATAATCCAACACAGGTGTCTCGAAACCGGTTTCCGCAGTTTGGAAAGTCGCATCCAATCCATTTTGCTGATCTAGGTGGTTGGAAATCCCTTTTTTGGTATTGACATCGTCTTAACTTATACAGGTAGCAATTATTGGGAGCATCATCGTCGACGTCTGTATTTTCATTTTGTGTGTTTTGTGTCGTAATGGTGGCAGTTGTGACGTCGTGGTCAACCGGCGTAGAGAAAGCCAGTCAAAGTGAAGCTGGGCAGTAAACGTTTGTTGTGTTTAATAAAAGACAATTCTATTCACTCATTGTCTTTTGATTTTAATAAATAAGGCGATTATAATCGATTTTAAAGGCCAAAATTTTACTCGTCGAAAATCGATAACAATCGGTGAAAATCAAGAAAAATCGATAAAACAAATGAGTGTAATCGATTTGTAGCGATTGATCCATACAATAGATATCAATCAAATCAAATTTAACGATTTTTACCGATATATCGATTGATAAATCGGTACCGATTTTTATCGATTGGCTACGCCGGGAAGAAAGAATGTAAGCCATGTCGCCATCCTGTCAAGAGGATGTTTATTGAATAAAGTTTTACTCTTACAGCATTGTGCGCCTGTGATACTATGGATTAATTATTTTTCTTTTCACCAGTAAAAGATATGTAACAGATATCAATTACCGGCGCTTTTGGTACCTGCATGGGTACCTATGCCCTAGACTTTCTCAAAATGTCCGCTTTTATAGTGGTTCGTCGCTGACTGGCGACTCCTTCGCTCGGTTTCATGAGCATGCTTAGTTCATCCGCAGTGTTCACTACACTTCTATCGACTATAAGTATATCCACCACAGGGGTGAGAGCCTTAGGTGGGAATTTTGAATGAAGGCAGTGCCACATAGCTCGATAACCCCTCATACAACCTGGCCCATCTAATTCTTGTTGGATAGCCTGCTGTAAATCCTCATCGTCGGTATTCATATCCCTTCTTCTCAGTCCATACTCTCGAAGTCTGATGTGAAAGGTCCGCATATATAGACATTACAATTGCGTGGTACTTCTTTAAAATGACCGAGCAATGAAATCTACGCTCGAAATAATAACGCATGAGAGCCTCCTCTTTATCGACAACTGCTCCACATCTGGAACAAAACACAAACGTGGTCTCAAGCTCTTCTGAGCAATACAAGCACTCCAGAAAACCATCCGTCTTCTTCGCACTGCAGTTAACCTTTACTAGGCGCGTTGCGTCAGCGGTTGACAAATGTTGGGTTCGCACGTTGTATAACTGTCATGAATTATATCACTTCTGTGTTGTGTTTAGTGAATTTTGATTTGTGTTAAACGAATTCGTTGTTGTGTTTAGTGAATGTTGATTTGTGTTTAACAAATTCGTTGTTGTGTTTAGTGAATTTTGATTTGTGTTTAACGAATTTGTTGTTGTGTTTTGCAGATATGGGCCACCGTACGTTTTTACAAAAAATCTAAAAATATATTTCAGGTCATATAATCTAAATATTGAATCTTTTTTGTTTAATTTTTGAGGTGAGAGAACGTTCAAGCCATATGATTTAGCATGGGTATTTCACTGTATGCATTTTCCTTTCCATATTTGATTCAACCCAAAACACGAATTCTCTTTACTGGTCCCCGTACATTTCGTATAACACAAATTAGGAGAAATTGTTAAAGGATCAAGAGAACTCATCTTGGATGATTATTATCTTAATTCTTATCGTCTTTGTACTTAATAATACATTTATACTCCAATGTGATCACTACCATGGCCACGGCTCAAAGGGTTAATTCAAAATGCACATATCCTATAGCCCGGACAGTATCTCCTTCGTCGCGAACTAAGCACATTTTCCCTGATGATAATAACATCTCTGTTCCTTTGTTCAGAGTTCAGAGCAACCCTTGTCTCTGCATGTGGGCGCTACTACAAATACGTTTAATAGTAAAACCCCAACATGAGACAGATTGTAGTCAGCGTTTAAGTAAGAAAGATGTATGATGTAACGAGCGTCGCACAATTAATACAGTTATGTAGCAAAGACCGCTACTCAATATTTTAAATATAGAAACAAATTATCGTCACCATTTTTGACAAATGAATCACTGTATTAGAATAACGTAAAAAACTACAGGAAAAAAAAGCAAAACCGAAAGCAAAAGAACGAAACAAAACGCACTTTACACGGATTCATACCAGGACCGTTCGAGCGCGAAACCACACACTACGATCTTTGGCTTGGCATTTCCTAACAAAGATCGAATATTCTTAAGAGGCTTAAATAATTCTTTCCGTGAAAACTCTATGAACATTTCTGACTGCCGGGCATTTTAATTTTCCATTTGAAACCGTTCCCGTGCTTCTGGCCACTGATTTTGTAAGTGTCGAGAACATAGCGATTTTATAGCGTTTCAAAGTATGCACAAGCTCGGAAAATTCGTCATCTACAAAAACAAAATAATTTCTTTGAATCCTTTGGCATTTCCAAACAGAGATCGAATACTTATGTAGGTTTAAGTGAGGCTTTCCGGGAAAATTCTGTAAGAATTTCTGACTGTCGGGCATTTACCCTCTATTGCGAATTTTTATTGCAGCTTTGAATCAATGATGGGCTAGTTTACAGAATTTTTACATATGCATATGTCTGCGAGTGAATGAGAATGTTTTGCTGTGATTCAAATAAAAAACTGATACAACAATGCACGATTTTTAATTTAAACACCGCGTCATCTGTTCCATTTCTGCTTCCTAAAGGCACAAAGGTGAATTCCTTTTTATACTCCTATTATTTAAGAAAGAAAGTAAGGGGATCGTGTACATGATTCACGACTACTCCAGTTTCGTGGTTTCTTGTGTACAACAATTCATTGCAAAGGATAGCATCTGATTAAAAGACCACGAACTGTCATCCTTATAATATTTTCCCTACTTTAACAAGGTTATTTTTCAAGGAAAATGCAGGTTTGCTATCATAAACTTAATGTTAAGTTTTACGTATGACAGCAACGTTGGATACAGTTCACGGGTTTTATTATTATAAAATACGTTAGAACATTAAAAAACACGCGAACAATAACTGGCCGGTGTCATTCGCGATGAGATGACAACGAAACTGAAGAAAAAGAAGAAAGGATGGTACAGAACAAAGTAGTTTAATTGGTTCGCACCTTTTTGGATATTTTTAACTATCTTTATCCTTTTGCTTACTATTTCACTTCTTGTAGAGCAGGTTAAAAAACTCAGCTAGTAGTGAATTATCTAAATTTTATAATGAAAGATTTCGAGGAATGTGAAAACAATGAGTTTTAAAATTTTTAAAGGAAATATTTACAGAATTTCCAAGTATATAAGTATTTGAAATCAAAGATGAAATGTTATCTTTTTACAATGTTCATTAGTTACCTATTTACTTGTTAAATAGCTACTTAATTTACTCTTTATTCTGAAAAGCCCTTTTGGGACGAATAAAGTATATATGGATGGATGGATGGATGGGTGGATGGATGGATGGATGGATGGGTAAACTTACCCTTAATGTTTTGAAAACTGAATACATGTTGGTTGGATCAATGCAAAGAATAGCGACTCTTACACAAGGACTTAATATCTCCATAAATGGAATTTCCTTAAAACAAGTTAGCAGCTGTAAGTGTCTTGGTATCGAAATTGATGAATTTTTAACATGGGATACCCATATCAACAGCGTTTCAAAAAAAGTATCATCTGGTATTGGAATCCTAAGAAGAATAAAACCTTTTGTACCCACCGCTAATTTGATTAACATCTATAGCTCAATTGTTGAGCCGTATTTTGATTATTGTAGTATTGTGTGGGACAACATTAGCGAGCACCTCACCAGTAGGTTGCAAAAACTACAAAATCGTGCTGCACGGGTTATATCCGGTGCCGAGTTCAGGACTTCAATAGATGTATTATTAAGTAGCTTAGGTTGGACTAGCCTTAAAGAAAGAAGAAATAAGCAAAAAGCGCTTATGATGTTTAAAATTATAAATGGCATGGCACCAGCCTATTTACAGAATATTTTTACGAATAACATCGGGCGTTCGACTTATAATCTAAGGACTTCTAGTTACAATCTAGCTTTACCGGTAGCTAAAACTGATTACTACCGAAAAAGCTTTGCATACACCGGAGCGAAAGTTTGGAATTTATTACCAGAAGAGATAAAATCTGAAAAGTCCGCGAGTGCATTCAAAAACAAACTAGCATCTCTCAATCTCCCTATTGAATTTTAGTATTTTTCCGAATTATTGCTCTGTTTTAACCGAAATACTTATTTTATTCATAGTTAATATACTGATGTAAAATATTGTAATTAGTATATGTAGTTATATATTTTCACGGCTTTTGTGAAAAACAAAAGTGCAATTATTTGTTATTTTTGACAAAGTCACCGTGGGTAAATAAAGTTTTTCTATTCTATCTATTCTATGGGTGGGTGGATGGATGGATGGATGGATACGCTTTTCATTCAACTAATTTACATTTGTTTTTCACGTCACAAAATTTCCACCAATGGCGGAGCTCCTCCTACTATATAAAACCACACGCTACCCACAATCCCTTGATTCGCTCCGACGAAGAGCTAGCGCTCGAAACGTCAGCTTTCTCGAATCTTTTTACGGTGGCTAATTTACCTTATCGACTCAGTCGATAAAACCAAATTCTTGTATTGGTAGATAACTAAGCACCACATTATTCTTATTTACAGTGGTACGTGCCGATATGGAGAGTTTGGATAAAGTCTGCTCACTGCTTCGAGGGCAGCAAAATTAATAGTGCCAGAGATCTCGAAGAAACAGCCTGTGATATTAAGTTATCTCTGGACCTAATTTTGTAATAAGCATCTATTTTACTGCAAATCAACAGACGTCACAAGATTATTTTTCCCTTCTCCAAAACAACTATGCTTCAGTCGAACAAAAATATCTCTCTTCCTTCTCATCCCTAAAATCGGCTAATAGGATCCCACAAATTATATCTTAATAAATTATTAACTTTGTCTAAAGTTATTTGAATAGAATTAAATACCGCCATTCCTATTCACAAGCTTTACGCCAGGGAATAATTTTACAGCATAAAGTTCCAAGGGGACGTCGGGGCTGGAAATGTAACACTATTGGGGGGGGGGGGGGGGTGTTAACCAATTACCATCGAGATATTCCCAGTCAAAAGCAATTGTTTTTTGCATTGTAAAGATTGTAACGTAGATCAGCCATTAGATTACAAATCCCACAAAGTGTTAAATCAAATCTATATAATACAAATGAATTCTTTGGAGCAGAGGAAAACGATTTGTTCGACTGAGTTTCGTTTCGTTTCGTTTCTCAAAATACCGTAAGCCTTTTTGCACTCTGAATCTACTTCGCAGACGGTCACCTAATACCATGTATGCTAACCCGGTCGACAATTGACTAAACAGAGAACTATAATAAATCAACATTTAAACACTTAAAATTGACCGACCTTTCCGATCTTTTCGACCGTTTTGAGCTATACGCTGTGACCTTTCAGGCGACCAGGATTGGGAACGTGACCTGGAAATAATGCAATTTTGATAACGTATGAACTGTAGTGAACAGCAGATAATTAAACAAGAATCGAATGTCAGTTACGATATCAAACTTGAATTCAACGTACCGTCTGTCGCGATCTCTCTTTTTTTTTCCCCATTTGTGAATTACTGTTCGATTACCGTGTAACACTCTTCGACACACTAAAAACACTCCGAGACGTTACTCGAGGCACACAATCGGTCATAAAGAGACGAACCAGACACTGATGACATAAACACAATGGACATAAAAAGCACGCACCAATCAGGAAAAAATTACGAAATCGACTACGGAAGGACTAGAATCTGAGACTGGATGGCACTGAAAGGTCAGACATCAAAGATTTGATTTTGACAATGATTGCAAGTTTCGATCGCGTGATCTCTATCGCTTCTTTACGCGATTCTTTCTTTGTATAATTCATTATTCCCGATTAAACCCTAGTTATTCATTATTCATTTTCTTTTAAGCCGTTATTCCTTATTCATTTTCTTTTTTAAGCCGTTATTCATTATTCATTATTCCGCTTCAACCCCCGATTCATTTGCAACGAAATGATTTCATATCATTCCCCAAGACCTTTACTTATGGGAGCAACTTATGAAGTCCACCTTAGAACTGAAACTCGAACTCAATAAATCACTAGCTCCGTGTGATTTACCAAACAGATTATAACATCTAGCTGTTCGATGCAGTGACGCCATGATGAAACAGCTCGACAACAGAATAAACTAAAGAGTTAAAAATAACCTCAAGTAATGATTCCAATATAGACACAGCATGTTCATTCTTGGATCTTAGACTACACCTACAAAACCACTTTCTTACAAGCCTTGCATGCCATAGACTATTTAAAGTATATTAAAAATAGGCACCAAATCACGGCCTAAGAAATTTACTAACCTCAGTAACATTCCAAAACGTTATCAAAAACTTCAGCAGATTTCTTCCTATCTTGCAACACGAACCTGAGCCAAAGAAACCTTAATATACTAGGCCAGGAGATCAGAGCTAGTGCAACGAAGGCATAGAGAAATAAACTAATTATAATTGCTATTGTCAGCATGAAACCTTGCTGAAATTTTCCCAAAGATAAAAGGGCCAATATCATAAGAAAAGTAGTTAAATAATTGTGACATGTAACATATTCCTAGTGGTGATATTCTTAAGGCTTCTTATTCTATTCTAGAAATATATCTAATTAACTGTATCAGAGTACAAAGTCATAGGAGTGCTCAACCCATCTCGCAGCTTGTTCCCTTTCGGTTTTTATCAATTATCCCTGCTTATCTTTAACTGGCTTAGTGTAAGTGTTGCTTTGACCACTTAGCTGTTTTGTGATCTTGTTGTATACGATACTCAGTTCTCCCTTAGGTGCAGCTGCCTCTGCTTCACTTGCCAATTCCTCAGCAAAGGCTCTCTTGTTTGGACTTGTAATCTTCCTTTGCACGTTCAGTCTGTCTGGCGAACTTTCGATTTTCCTCCATGTCTCAGGTGTTATCTGTTGCTTATCTCTCTTCATTCTAAAGACTAGGACACTCTCCACTTTTTCTTTGTACACTTTCGTGATGTTGTCCCACGTTGTTTCACTAATGTCCTGGTCTTCTCCATCTGCATCTTCACTTTCAAGTGCACTGGAGCGAAGTTCTAAGTTAGATGGTAAACTCTCTTTTGACCACTGGTGCACGAAGCTTGTTGATCACTTTGTCGAACACTTTGCGCCGCTGTTTGGTGGTTGCTGTTGCTCGCAGTTTCAGCCTAACCTTGGCTATTGCCAGATGGAGGTCGCTGTCGACATCTACCCCACGGTGGACTTTGATATCTTGAAGAGATCGCTGTCATTTCTTGTTGACGATAACGTGGTCAATCTGGTCGACACTATGTCCACCTGGAGATCTCCAACTCAGTTTGTGGATGTCTCTGTGGGGGAAGATAGTAACACCTATCTTACAGCTGTTGTTAAGGCAAAATTCGACAAAACTCTCTCCATTGTTGTTGATGATTCCATAACCATGCCTCCCCATTGCATCCTCGCTCCCAATGTTATCACTTCCAACGTTAGCATTCAAATCTCCGGTTATCAGTAGCATGTCGTGTTGTGGGACTTTAGAGAATGCATGTTGCAGTTGCTCGTATCAGTCGTCCTTGTCCTCCCCCTCCGCCTCGTTGGTAGGGGCGTAGCACTGCAGTATGGTCAGTCTGCAGTAATGGGATTCAAACCTTGCCCTAATTAGTCTATCACTGATGGGTTCCCATTAGGCTCGATTTCCACCGCTTTCTCGCGACCGATCTGTGAGCCTCCCCAGGAAGAACGGCTGGACGCGTGGGCCACCGATCGTGTCCGTGACATAAATTCAAAATTTAATTTATGCGTCGCTACTGGTCACCGGATATGTCAAACACACGTGATGTAGCGCCAGATCTTGTCAATATGGGTGCTTACCATTTAGCCAAAAAAAACCCGGAAATTTCGGTTCAAAGTCAAATGGTTCAGACAATTTCCGGAAAATCCGTTCGGAAATTGTGGAGTACCTCCAGAGGTAGTCCTGTTTTTCCGTTTCTGAATGGAACGTTGGAAATTACCTTACCATTTGAATTTAGAAAAATTTCAGTCGAGTTAACGGTCTGGGTACCATGATGGGTAAATGGAATATTAAATTGGTAAGGGCAATCTCGTCGGTTGGTCGGTAAATTTGGAAAATCGCTTACCATTATGTAACGGTAACCCCAACCGGTTTTTTTCCTACAAATGGTAAGCACCCAATGAGGCACAATCTCTCTTCAAAGACTTCACTCGACAACATCTTCCTAAATCAATGAGAACGCAAAAATGACTCCGGTGATCCAAAGAGGATCTCGCAGTCTCCCCTTTCAACGGATTTTTTCGCCTCCTCGTCCTTTTGATCTTCACCAATAAACTCGGGATCAATGCGTATTGATTTGAGTAATTTTATTTGATCTTCCATTAGCGAAGTCACGGGTGACATAACGACAGCAATGGACTTAAAACTCGTCTCTTTTACAATATCGAAAATCTTTATCGGTGCGGATTGGAAAATAAGGGACTTTTCCTGATCCCGTAGGTTGAATAACGAACAAATCTTCACAGTCAACCAGCTTTTCCAGCGTTGTCCGTTGTAAAACTTTAAAAGTTTCAAGTTTAAATCTCTTTACAACGCGATCGCACTCCTTCGCATCCGCCATTTTGAAATCATGCTCTAGAAAAATAATTTATTCGCCCGCTCGATTTGAGCAGGCAAGCTTCTGATTAACAATAACAAGTTCACGCGTCCAGCCGTCTTTTCGTGGAGGAGCGCGAGCTCGTTTCCAGAACAGCGGCTGGTAGTCGAGCCTAGGTTCCCATTCCATAAGAGATTTGGCTGTTTGTTTGTTTGCAATGGGGGCTACGCCACTGGAGTGTGCATCGTCTTTTTAAGAGAGAATAATAGTTGAGCCATCGCTTGTCACCTTACGTCCTGAACCAGTCAGCACTTGCTCACACCGATGATGTCCAGTTTATAGTTCTGCATTTCCTTGATGACATGTGCTGTCTACGACGTTTCGAACATGGTGCGGACATTCCATGTTCCAGGACGGATCGTAATTTGGGATCCTAGAAAACTCTTGTTCAAGCTCCCGACTTAATGTAGTTTGTGTTGTTGCAGTTTCTGTAACAGGATGTTGTTTTCCGGTGTGGAGTTGTTAGCCCCACGTCCAACCCCCAACCTGGAGGACCAGGTGCTGCTTTTCGTCTGACCTCTCCCCTGCAACCTGCCCGGCTTGGTTGAACCTGCCGGGTACTTCAGTCTCCGCTGGTATTGCTCACAGGGTCCTTGAGGCACACAAGCCCCCCCGATCCCCCCACCTCGTCAAGGTAGTAGCACAGGGAAGAAAAGGAGTCTGGTTAGCTAATTTTGTCTATCCGTATCTACGAGCGTAAACTGTTCAATTCATAAGAAAATATTATTCAGAAAAAAACCTTCTTTAGGGAAACAAAGTCACTTGGGAATTTGCGATTGACAGGCTGAACACTTCTTCATATCACTTTATAGCCTCGCTGCGGGTTTAAGGCATTCGCTGTCAGTCGCGCTTCAAGGAAAATTGAAACAATCAAAAAACGAAATCAGATCTTGCTCAAACGAAATTTATGACTAAAGAAAAAACAAAGAAGTGTGCAATGCAGTATCATACACTTCACGCTTCTCCTGTTGTTTAAACTGGTGAATCGTACAAAAAAGGCTGACCAATTGATGCAAATGGCAATTTAGTGCAACCAAAACAAATTCTCCTACCTTCGCTCCACTTATTTTGCAGGATAAGTTTAGTTTTCTGATGCCATTTATAGTTTCTACTTAGCCACTTCATAGTATTCAACTTAAACACAAATACATTCGTTCATTTCAGAAAAAAAAATGCAAAATTAAGTATACGACCTATGTACTATGCCATCGCAACGCTCAAACATATACTGGAAATTTAAATTTCTATTTACTTTTTAGCTTCTACAAAAAAACTGTCATGAACGACATAAACAAAGTTTTACAAGTAATTCATGTTGGCATTGTGGTGGCAAATTTCCTTCTCAATACCAGTCGTGTTCTAAAAGCGATCGACTTCTTAAAGGAATGTTTGGTGCTTCTCAACAGTAAAGCCTTGGAAAGAGTCAAGAAATTTACTATACCAATTTATACTTCAGTATGTTTTCAAATTTTTGATTGTTACGATCGCATCAATGACTACACCAACGCAATAGAATGCGGCAAGAAGCTTCAGGTAATACTTTGCGAGCGTAGCGAAAAAGAAAAAGAAGGAATATTAACCTGCAAAATGGCATATTTATACTACCGTCATAGTAAATATAAAGAAGCACAACACCTTTATGAGAAAGCAATCATTATCACGATTGAAACTGGCGACAAAGCAGGAGAAGCAACATCCTACGGAAACCTAGGAACTGTGTTTAACTCCCTCGGTAAATATGCCAAGGCTGAAGAATATCTTGAAAGGGCACTCACCATCAGGAAAGAAATCGGCGACAAGGATGGAGAAGCATCAGATTACGGAAACCTAGGAAATGTGTTTATGTCTCTCGGTAAATATGCCAAGGCTGAAGAATATCTACAGAAAGCACTAACGATCAACCAAGAAATCGGCGACAAAGCAGGAGAAGCATCATCCTACGGAAACCTAGGAACTGTGTTTATCTCTATCGGTAAATATGCCAAGGCTGAAGAATATCTAGAAAGGGCACTCACCATCAGGAAAGAAATCGGAGACAAGGATGGAGAAGCATCAGATTACGGAAACCTAGGAACTGTGTTTATGTCTCTCGGTAAATATGCCAAGGCTGACGAATATCTACAGAAAGCACTAACGATCAAGCAAGAAATCGGCGACAAAGCAGGAGAAGCATCATCCTACGGAAACCTAGGAACTGTGTTTAACTCCCTCGGTAAATATGCCAAGGCTGAAGAATATCTACAGAAAGCACTAACGATCAACCAAGAAATCGGCGACAAAGCAGGAGAAGCATCATCCTACGGAAACCTAGGAACTGTGTTTATGTCTCTCGGTAAATATGCCAAGGCTGAAGAATATCTACAGAAAGCACTAACGATCCAGCAAGAAATCGGCGACAAAGCAGGAGAAGCATCATCCTACGGAAACCTAGGAACTGTGTTTATGTCTCTCGGTAAATATGCCAAGGCTGAAGAATATCTACAGAAAGCACTAACGATCAAGCAAGAAATCGGCGACAAAGCAGGAGAAGCATCATCCTACGGAAACCTAGGAACTGTGTTTATGTCTCTCGGTAAATATGCCAAGGCTGAAGAATATATTGAAAGGGCACTCGCCATCAGGAAAGAAATCGGCGACAAGGAAGGAGAAGCATCAGATTACGGAAACCTAGGAACTGTGTTTACCAGAGTCGGTAAATATGCCAAGGCTGAAGAATATTTACAGAAAGCACTAACGATCAAGCAAGAAATCGGCGACAAAGCAGGAGAAGCATCATCCTACGGAAACCTAGGAACTGTGTTTATGTCTATCGGTAAATATGCCAAGGCTGAAGAATATCTAGAAAGGGCACTCACCATCAGGAAAGAAATCGGAGACAAGGATGGAGAAGCATCAGATTACGGAAACCTAGGAACTGTGTTTATGTCTCTCGGTAAATATGCCAAGGCTGAAGAATATCTACAGAAAGCACTAACGATCAAGCAAGAAATCGGCGACAAAGCAGGAGAAGCATCATCCTACGGAAACCTAGGAACTGTGTTTATGTTTATCGGTAAATATGCCAAGGCTGAAGAATATCTAGAAAGGGCACTCACCATCAGGAAAGAAATCGGAGACAAGGATGGAGAAGCATCAGATTACGGAAACCTAGGAACTGTGTTTATGTCTCTCGGTAAATATGCCAAGGCTGACGAATATCTACAGAAAGCACTAACGATCAACCAAGAAATCGGCGACAAAGCAGGAGAAGCATCATCCTACGGAAACCTAGGAACTGTGTTTAAATCCCTCGGTAAATATGCCAAGGCTGAAGAATATCTACAGAAAGCACTATCGATCAAGCAAGAAATCGGCGACAAAGCAGGAGAAGCATCATCCTACGGAAACCTAGGAACTGTGTTTATGTCTCTCGGTAAATATGCCAAGGCTGAAGAACATCTACAGAAAGCACTAACGATCCAGCAAGAAATCGGCGACAAAGCAGGAGAAGCATCATACTACGGAAACCTAGGAACTGTGTTTAAATCCCTCGGTAAATATGCCAAGGCTGAAGAATATCAACAGAAAGCACTAACGATGAAGCAAGAAATCGGCGACAAAGCAGGAGAAGCATCATCCTACGGAAACCTAGGAACTGTGTTTATGTCTATCGGTAAATGTGCCAAGGCTGAAGAATATCTTGAAAGGGCACTCGCCATCAGGAAAGAAATCGGCGACAAGGAAGGAGAAGCATCAGATTACGGAAACCTAGGAACTGTGTTTAGGAGAGTCGGTAGATATGCCAAGGCTGAAGAATATCTTGAAAGGGCACTCGCGATCAGGAAAGAAATCGGCGACAAAGCAGGAGAAGCATCATCCTACGGAAACCTAGGAACTGTGTTTATGTCTATCGGTAAATATGCCAAGGCTGAAGAATATCTTGAAAGGGCACTCGCCATCAGAAAAGAAATCGGCGACAAGGAAGGAGAAGCATCAGATTACGGAAACCTAGGAACTGTGTTTACCAGAGTCGGTAAATATGCCAAGGCTGAAGAATATCTTGAAAGGGCACTCGCGATCAGGAAAGAAATCGGCGACAAAGCAGGAGAAGCATCAGATTACGGAAACCTAGGAACTGTGTTTATGTCTATCGGTAAATATGCCAAGGCTGAAGAATATCTTGAAAGGGCACTCGCGATCAGGAATGAAATCGGGGACAAAGAAGGAGAAACATCAGATTGCCTAAATCTGGGAACTGTGCTTTCCTTTCGCGGTGACTATGACAAGGCTAAAAGATTTCACGAGAAAGCTCTTGAATTAAGTCACGAGATGGGACACATTGAGTTGCAGTTTAATAGCTACCTTAAGCTAAGTTTTGATACTATACTGTTAGGAGGAAGCATACGCGAGGTCTCTTCGAATCTTTTTGCAAGTATTCAAAAATGCGAGGAAATGCGCGATTTTTTAAGAGATAATGATCAGTTTAAGATATCCTTTTTTGAAGAACACGTGTCTCCCTATCATTTTCTCAGTGCACTGTTTGATGCTACTGGGAATCATAATGAAGCTCTTTACCTCGTAGAGCTTGGACGGGCTAGAGCCCTGGCAGACATAATGTCAGCTCAGTACTCTGTGGAAAAAGATATATCAATCAACCCAATGTCATGGGTCGGTATTGAAAATATCATGGAGAAAAATGGTAACTGTACTTGTCTATACATCTCCTATTTCCATCAAGATATTACGTATTGGATTCTCGCGGCAAACAGCACAATAGTCTGTCGAAAGAAACGACTAAACGATTGTATTAGTAACAAAGACGCAAAGAGATCTGTTGATGACGTATTTGGATACCAAATATTTAGAACATTTCAAGTTTTACCTCAAGAGCAATGCGAAGATCGATCATTGTTTTCATACGCTAGCCAGCTGCCACGTGCAATATCTCAGGAAGACAGCTACGGACCACTGCGTCTTGTAGAAGAGGAAGAAGACGAAATTGAAGTGCTAACTCGTGCTCAGTGTTACAACATGATCATCACTCCTGTGGCTGACTTACTCAAGAAAACAGAAATCATCTTTGTTCCCGATCGATCCTTCTACACAGTCCCGTTTGCCGCATTAACGGATGAAAACGGAAAGTATCTATCAGATAAATTCCGCATCCGTATTGTGCCTTCTCTGACGACTCTGAAGCTCATTCAGAACAGTCCAGCAGACTACCACAGCCAAACGGGTGCACTGGTAGTGGGTGATCCGAGTACTGGTGAGGTGTATTACAAGGGAAAACGTGTGAAATTAATTCCATTACCCGCTGCAAAAGAGGAAGCAGAGATGATTGGACGACTGCTGGGAGTTCAGCCTTTGTTAGGAGAGCATGCAACTAAACAGGCAGTTCTTCAAAAACTGCAGTCAGTCAGTCTGATACATTTCGCTGCTCATGGCGATGCCGAAAGAGGAGAAATTGCTCTTGCTCCCTCAGACCCCACTTACAGAATACCACGCGAAAAGGACTACTTATTGACAATGGCTGAGATTTCACAAGTTCGACTGTCAGCCAAACTTGTTGTCCTTAGCTGCTGTCACAGTGCTCGTGGTGATATTAGAGCCGAGGGTGTTGTTGGAATCGCCCGTGCATTCTTAGGATCAGGTGCACGCTCAGTGTTGGTGGCGCTGTGGGCAATAGAAGACAAAGCTACCGAGCGGTTCATGTGTCGTTTTTACGAGAACCTTATTCGTGGGGAAAGTGCAAGCGAATCTCTTCACCAGGCAATGAAGTGGATGAGAGATAATGGCTTCCATGAAGTGAGGCAGTGGGCGCCTTTTATGCTGATTGGAGACAACGTAACATTCAATTTTGGAAAGTAAAGGTTAGCCGACATTTTGTCATACAATTGGGTTTCTATTAATTGTTTTAGAAAACACTCACTGAGATTGTTGTCCGCAACAAAGCATTTATTTTAAGTCGTTCTATTTCTGATGAGACTGTTTTGTTATTCCTATTTTTACTGCCTTACCCCCACCCTACACAAAAGTAGCATGCAATTGATTGGTAAAAGCTTTCTCCTACAACTTATGTATTATGTGTTGGGATTTTAAAATGGATTTTTTGTCTTGTTACTTTCTTCATTAATTCTATTTACGCTGTCCTTATTATCACGTTCACGCTAAATAAATAATTCAAGAGTCAGTGCAGTGACGATTGAGATATCGAGTTCAAAACGATATTCCTGACAATTTTCCAAAATCGTCCTAGGATTTCCGAGGGTCAAACCAACTTTCATTAAAGTAATTATGTCAAAAAGTGCGTATTTGTCTACTTTCGCACAAACTTTAGTATAGTGAATCTTGGTGAATATGACTTAAAAATATAAATAAATAAATTGTATGTTTGTTTACACATGTAAAAGACACCAGAAATAACATTATTTTCTATATTTGAAAATGATCCAAAACTATTTGTGAAGTTTGTCCAAGATCACCAACGGAGATCTAAAGTTGTTTTCAACTCTACTGCACTGATCCCTTAAAGGGAAAAGGCGCTAGTAATCGTAACATCATAACTAATTTTACACGTAATATTACCGTAAAATTGACTTTCGACAGGTGTAAAAATACGATTTTTGTCACTATTGGAAATTCTTATGAAACACCGCACTTTATGTAACCTTTACAAAGACTGCTTCTTTATTATCTTTCAATCCGGCCCGGTTGGAAAACAAAGCAGGTAATACCTCGCCAGTTGTCAAAGAAAGAGTATTTTTTATATTTTCAGGTGTTCTACCAGGACCAGAACAAAGGATGGTAAATCAACACTCATTTCATTGAATAAGGAACCTGATAATCTGAACAGTTCATCAAAATAACAGGCGGAACAATCATGTTTTTGAAATCTTTAAAAGATGTTTAAAGATTCCCGAAATTACGAAAAATGTACATTTACGTTTAACAGAGATTTCGAGTGTACAACTCGACAAAGTAGGTCTTTTTACATATACCTGGTTTTCATATGATGTGAAAATCCCAGATGGTCGAGAATTTTGCTGTTTCCCGACCATCCCAGATTTTGCCGACTAATGAAAACATGTTTCCTATCCCCGATCATGTGGAATGGTCAGGGACAAATCGGGCAAATCGGAAGCGTTTCCATTTTCCAGACGCGTTCCAGATTTCTGCTAAGGTCTGCGATTTTTCCGAGATATCGGCAAAATCTGGGGCGGTCGAGAGCAGCAAAATCACCAATCGCAGGAGCTCCTGCTCCTGCCAATCGTCTGGGATTTTCCCAACATACGAGGCTGAACTTACTGTTAATGAGTTGTCTCTTTTGGGTTTCCGACTCTGTGCTGAATTGGTATTTTCAGTGGGAATCACCGTCTTCGATTCTATAATCGAGTTCTGGGTGACAAGGGCAGTAAATCTCTCCGACTACGCTACAAACATGTTCCGTAAATATCAAAATATGATATAATAAACAATTATTTGTTGAAATTATACATTAAGAGCCTGCTTTTTAAAATGTCACTTATTCAATCACAGTCGCACTGCACAAAGCAATCAATTCATAAGTTTCAAGGGGCCTGGTCACGAGGATTTTGCTGCTTTCTGGTCCAAACTGTACTAATTATTTGACTTTGTAAGTTTGTTTATAGAGAAAATGCAGCACAAAAGCAAAAAGTTGAAGTGATTTACTCTTAAGAAGATCACAACATATTCAACTTTAAAGTGAATTTTCTAAAACAAGGAAAGAGCTTGAAAAGATTGTTTGCAAGCCATTTGTAGCCAAAGACAACTCATAATGCTTTAATCCATTAGTTGATATCTTTTTAACAAAATTATACCATTAGTTTTTAGGTTTCCGTTGAAACAAATATGGTTTTTGATTTTTCAAAGTGACATTAGCTTGATATTTTTTGTAGCTCTTAACCGGTGCGCCTTATGGTTGCCTTCTTTACGACAACTATTTTTAACAAATTAAACGATATTTAGAAAACTTAGCCATTTTTACAATATTAGAAAGGCTTTCATCAGATTAAAAGGCAACTATTTTAGTACAGTAGTTGTAGTAGTGATGATACCTTATGAAGGGCGGGCGGTTCCATTCACCGTGTCACTTCCGTATTTTGTTCCGTAATAGAAGACAAATTGTACTGTCAGAGACACAAACTTTCTTATCCTACTGGAAGGTCCAGTCTTGCTGCTTGTCCTACCTTTTAGGGTTTAAAATTAAGTTTTATTACTTTTTAGAGCGTCACTTTCAAAGTGTCCTCAGTTGTCGCTATCGGGGTACTTAAAGGGTACAAAAGCTAGTGATCTCCAGTTATGAGTGATCCAGTGTACAATTCTTTTTTAGTAGAAAGTAGAGCTTTTATTTCGTAATCAAACGACTGATTTTTATGATACATTTTTAATGTAAGGGATCTTATAACTTTGTTAAGTGATAGCTAGGGCCGTCTACTTAAACGAAGTCTAACTTTGTTACTTGATAGCTAGGGCCGTCTACTTAAACGAAGTCTAACTTGGACTGCGGTTTAACCTTTAACTCCCAAGAGTTCAAAAAATCAAAATTCAAGACAAATCCCCAATTTTCATTTTCTAAAATATTGACAAACAAATGATACCATGCAAAAGGTCTGCCAAAGAGTTTTCGTTTGAATGGCCGTACCATGGGATTTCGTAAACAGACTCAAAAATTAGAACTACACTACATGACTCCATAATTGACTCTGGGAGTAAAAGGGTTATAATATAAGACAATTGATGGACCTGCACATCTGTCTATAAGTGGATCAATTCATTTTAGCTAGAGAAATGTTTTTTAGTCTGCACTATATGCCTTTTTGACACTGTTTTGGTAAAGACCGTGTTACCGCGGTTTTTGTTAAACATCGTCTAAACTTCGTTTAAATACACGGCCCTGACTTTCAAATTAATGGACTTTCCAATTCTGGGAACTTTTGTACAGTGTTGGTCGTTTAAAAAAAAAACAGAAATGGAAATGATGACGCCTGAAATATGATCATAACGATGACGTTACTAATGTACATAATGTCAGTATATTAATAAAACAAGTTGTATGTTGATAAATGCTTTAGTGCTCAGTGTTATCCACAAAGCACAGTCCCCAACATTACCAAGCTCTAAATAATGATTATCCTTACAAGCTAGAATGCACTCAATCTTCAAGAAAGAATTAAATATGAGAGTTCATAATATGTTCAAATAAATGCGCGTGCTATGATTGCGTGCTATTATAACTCCATAAAGCTTGCGCATTACGTCACACGCTTGTTTTATGGAGTTATAATGCATGGAATATACGTCACCAGCATGAGCGCATGCAAATCATAGAACGTTTGTGCACTGTTGAGTTATATAAGCATTTGGGAATTTAAAAAAAAAAAACTCTGAAAGTGCTGAAAGAAGCATTCGCCTGTGGCTCGTGCTTGTTTCAGCATTTCTCTCGTCTTTTTTAAATTCCTGCGTGCTTATGTAACTCAACGATGCAATGCGTCACACTTACTATTCCCTTAACGTTTGTGACCGTTAACAGAATATAATCATGAGGAAGTGGAACCGCCTTCCGGTCGATGATGTCGAAGAACAATTTACTGATTTTTTAAATACATGCTTTCTATAAAAAAAATTAACATTGTTATCATCTAATTTATTCACCAGTTTTTACAGTTGCTGCGTTGTCTGTACTGAATTTTAAAAGGGAGACATATATCATTTAAAATATATCCCACGCCAGTGATAGTCTGTCTCTAGTTATTTTAACTACTCAAACTCGTTTGTAATTAATCACGATTGAACAAACAAGCGTGAGGTGGTTTGAAAGCCCAATTTACAATTGTCTGCTTAGTAACCTGTCCTTTGAGTGAAAGTGAGGCTGTAGTTCACGTTGTTTTGACACAAACCTTCCTTGTTTTTCATATGTAAATCATGTCGTTCTTATGCTAACTTGTTTTTGTTGAACTGATTTGCATACGAAAAGCAGATGAGTTTGTATCAAAAACTCCAGCCTCACTTTCACTCGAAAGCCAAGGTACTACGGGTACTACGACTACAACTCGAAGTCGGTTAAAAAAATCGGCTGACCCTCTTTTTTTTCAACCCACTTCTCGGTGTTCGGAAATCCTCATGAAACAATTTTCCTCGCGTTTGATATATAACACAGACAGCGCGTATACATTATAACGTCATTAATGTAAGCTTTGGTAATCAAACGTGACCTGACAAGGCGGCAAAGGTTCTTGCTGTTGTTATTTTAGGAGAATTTGAGCGCTTTATCATCGTTTTAGAATTTGTTTAATTTGTAATTGTTATTTCCTTCTTCTAACCCAACCCCCCCCCCCCCCCCCCCGTCTTTACAATGCTGTGTATGAATGGATTTTCTTCCTTCTTGGAAGTGGTATCTCTCTAACCCCAACCCCTCTCCCCCCTCCCCCCCCTCAACCCACCCACCCCCCCCCCCCCCCCCCCCCTCGTCTTTACAATGTTGTGTATGAATGGATTTTCTTCCTTGTTGGGAGTGATACACCTAGGGACCAGCTGTAGCTGTGACCGCTTTGAGAGACGTGACTGTATTTTACGTTTACTGGGGCCGGACTCACGAAGAAACATTGTTAAGTATTGTTGTTATTGTTACGATATGTTAAGACATATCCTAAGTATTGTTAAGAAACAATACTTAGGATATGTCTTAACTTAGGAGGGTTTCGTGAATCCGGCCCCTGGACGATAAATAATTGTTATCTATATGGTTAACAGTGAACATGTTGTTCTGGCTTGAAAATTAGGGAGCTCAAGCAGCCGCGATGGTTACGGAACGAGAACGTCACAAAACAATTGTTCTAATTAATAAAACAATGTCTCCGCACGTGCGTTTTACATTTTGGTTCATTTTCTCTGCCTTTGGCCGTGTTTTCACGAGAGAGCAAACCAGGTCGCTTAAGCTTGTCGGCAATTAAACAACAAAGAAGGGCATTGTATTGTCGTTCTTTTGTGTTCTAATTTTCTATTGTCTTAACAAAAGAAAATATATCTACAGGAATGTTAAGCGAGAAAAACCGCCTCGTGAAAACACAGCCATTCTCTGCAAAATAACGCCAAATGACAAAAGTCCAGGTTTCGTGGAGAACGTGAACGCACGACGGTTACCTTTTCTTTCTCCACCTCAACTTGAAATCCGTACCTACAAATTCATCTTCTGGGTAATTCATAGTTATTAGGCAAACTACAGTTGCAAACTGGAACAGTTGTGAAGTAGTCTGAAAGAACGTTTGAAAGAACATTAATGCTTTTTTAACTAAGGTTTTCGTTGGCGTTGCCATCGTGGTTGCTTCAGGTCCCTGGTTAGTTTTTCTGGACGCTTCTACACTGTTCCATTGATAGACCAATCCGTGTTAGAGGAACGATCGTACCAGACGAGCTCATATGATCATTAACTCGCCACACTTAAAATGTCCGTTCCTTGTGATATGCGTGTGAACACTAAAGTTGTGGCCTTGAATGGTCTGTGATTGATTCCTGTCGCGGAGTCCAACTGTAGACTCGATTCCATGTAGCGGGGACACAAAGCAGTGATCAGCCGAGGAAAGCATGGATCATTTTCCCAGTGTAACTGAGGTCTTTCAGCATGCTGCAAAGTAAAAAATACGACATTGTTCGACAAGATGAAATTAAGCTGAAATTAAGTTAACGTAAATGTCAATGCACAACTGTTGTATAGCTAAAAATTAAAATAAACTAGAAAGCACATGAAAACAAGAGATTGTCAAAAGCAGTGTTGCGTGTGCAATATACATGTCCGTGCTGTGCAAGTTGTCTCGCAACGGCGTTGTACAAATTGTGAGACAAGTTGTCGAAGGGATTGTTACACTGTGCTACTAAAAAAAGGTGACTGCAACCATTGCAGAAATTAGAACTGGATTCTACTTTATTTTACCAAACGCAAACTACTTTGCAGCATTTGTCGAACGTCATTTCGACAATGTTCCTGTAACTTGTCTCACAACACCATTGCACTGTAGCACTCTACGGTGTACACAAATTGGTCTCTCACCTGACCATGTGCTGTGTGAAGGCGTCAGGACCACACACGCCAATCAGCAACTCGTGTTCATGACGGGCGCTAGGGGGAGGGGGTAAGATCTCTAACAGCATCTCCATAGAAACACGGCCTTCAAAGCCTTCCCACTCGGGGGTGGGCTGTGACACTGTGTAGAACACTTGGAATCTACAGGCATATTAAAGCATCTTGTGAGATGCAGTTTTCTGACCAAATTCAATTCAATTTCCCGAAGTACGGGTGGATTTTTGTGACTTAACATTAAATATGAGTTACTAACCTGTGGTTATTTGATATATTCCCACAGAATATAGGTGTATCCCGAGGGCGCAACAATTATTTTTTTAGTTGGTGAGATGTTGGAATAAAAACAAAATAACAGTTTTTTACAATACCATTTCAAGTTTGTACAGGAAATACGAGAAACTCATTCGTTACAGCGGTTATCATTAACACACGGCCATCGCACTTCATTCTAGACGGTCAAACTTTTAGGTGGACGTCAATTAAAGGAACGCCGTTGACATTGTTTTTTTTTTCAATTTCGCCAACTGGATCTCGAACAATTTTACCAAAAAGAAATTGCAAAAATTTTAAAACAACCAAAATTCGAAGTCAAGTCAATTATGTCTGTGATCCGCCTGCTATTCATCATGCATCACTGAGTTGCAAATTATCACGTGCAGTAAAATTTAAAAGTTTTATTTTTAAAATACGGTTTCTGAAAACGGCAGCTTTTCTTTTTGTTTAAACTGGCTTAGAAATCAATTTTGACTAAGTTTTACCTTCTCTTAGCCAAGCTTAGCCAGTACAATTGTCGATTTTTACATGTAACTTTGTTTGCTTGAAATCCTGTCAGAATCAAAAATAATTTTAACGGCTTTTCTTTGATTGACGTCCACTAAAACTTAACTTTATCCGTCTCTTTTAAAGGAGGAGGGTAACCGCTGTAAGGCATCACTGAAATTATACGTGATAACGCAGGACTGTAAAAATGTTTTGATAAGTTTGCAATTTTGCATTCTACACCTCCTGTCGTTGAGAGCAGAAAGAGGCTATCTCGCAGAAACGAAACGTACGAATCATAGAACTTATTGCTCAATTGTAACGTCTTATCACAACTCGGAGGATGGAGTGGATGAATATGAATATGGTCACGTTAGTTTTGTAAAAATTAAATGCTTAAATCGTAGACAATTCTCGTCGTGAGGAGAGGAAGCTTTAGACATAATTTGACTGTTGCTCGAATGCTCCAGATGACATATTTTGAATAAACCTCTCACCTTGGCCAGCAGATTCAGCTAGCTCGTCTAACTGCTGTTTCCATAAGATGTATTTTCCCTTATGATTTGCAAACAACAGCTTGATGGACCTGTTTACAGGTAAACAAAACGAGTGATATGGTTTCGTTACATACTCATCAAGAAAGCATATACCACTGCCAAAATCTATCTCGTTTCTCCGATTCACAGGAGCTCCCAGGCGACCAATAAGGCTTTTAGCGCAAAGGCCCAAAATATGGCCAGACATCTTCTGATAGGATCCTTCTTTAATTGGACACTCGTTAAATGTAATCAGTCTGTGTGTGGCTCTATTAAAGACAACTTACATACAGCTACATCGATTTAGTTCCAGACACCTTTCACAAGGCAAAGTTCGCATTGAAAGCTCGCTATAAAATGTATACGTTTTTGGTTCAGGGACCAATAAAGCCAGGCTGCTTGGGGCAAGACCAACGCAAGCGATCAGTTATCTTGGTCAGAAGTTCAAGAGAATGCTCCAAAAGTTCTTGTTGATCATTTTGTCTTACTTTAAATTAAGAACTATCGAATTCCATGGCAAAGTCCGTAGAAAACCTGGAAAGTATTAGCATTTTTTTAATGTTTTGGCCAAACTTGTCACTTATATGATTTCTTTCACCAATCAACAATTGTAAATTTTATTTTGTAATTGTCATTCTAAACTCTAATTTATAAATCAACATTTATTACCGACAGTTACTTACTTTTCAGCTGATGAGTTCTCCACGACTGTTTGCCGAATAAGTCTCACCATTGGCGTGAATCCTGTCAAACAAACTCCAATTAACAAATTTTGGATAACCAACCTTCCTTTATTTTTCCCTATGATGACAACAAATGTTTGAATACTCCAGCAAATAACACAAAGCAACAGCGGCCGTCAATCACTTTTAGTATGACACGCTACACTATGACTGACCTATTGACTCAGTGACTGATTGACTCAGTGACTGATTGACTGACTTAGTCAGCATGTGAATGATTGACTGATTAGTAAATCAGTTTAAAAAAATAAATAAATAAATAAATTTTAAGTGTCAAAGGTTTTTAGCATGCGAGTACTAATTGGGGACACTTTCCAGATCTAAGTAAGTATTTATCTATTTAAGTAATAGTTGATTGACTATCTGGTTGACTGATCGAATGACCGACTAAGCATGTGAATGGTTGATGGTTAGTCGATTCACTATCTGGATGACTGGATGACTGACTGACTGACTGACCGACTGAGCAAGCGAATGATTGACTGATCAGTTGATTGATCGATTGACTGTCTGTCTGACTAACTGACTGACTGACAGTGTTAACAAGTGATCTCTATCTTGCATGTATGATCGATAACATACCTGTTCCTGCTGCAATAAGAACTATTTCCTTCGCTTCACAGATTCGGGATTCTTGAAAATCTCCAGAATAATCACTTATTTGAAGAATATCACCTGCAAAAACAAACAAACACGTCTTACAGTTTGACATATCCAGTGCAAAAAGCTACTAAAATATTGCGTGGAATACCACGAACAACAAGCTTCAGAGTCGGATAATTGGGATAATTAATAAAGACAAACATTTATGACAAGGATCATTTAGCTTGCGTGTTTTCTATTGTAAAATGTAACTTGTGGAATTTTTTTTTTTTTCATTTCGAACAGTTGAGCTCGTGGATGTACATGTAATTATGATGTGACCACTTAAAAGATAGCTATGGCGCAGAAAATGAAAGTGACACTGTTTGTGGTATTGTTGTGCTGAAGCGAATGAATAACATGCAAGTTCTTTGTCCTGTGAGTTCACTAGTTTTTATACAATAAATGAATAAATGATACACACGCTCTGGTTGGTCAATTGCCCTTTACTGTTATACTGGTAAACCACATGGATAATGTAGTCATTATGTAAAAGTAATGAACCACACATTCCAATGGTTTAGAGCGCCTTTCAAGTGAGTGTCAAAAGTAATTTCGCAATTGCTTTGGTTTTGCATTGCTACGCTTTGTGGTTGCTAAAAAATCTGGCGCCACTTTATTAACCAAAAAATAATTTTAAGCTGCAATAGATACATGTACCACATGTACCACACGAATGAGTCAAGTTTAGTTTCATTAAAATTATTGACAAAATTACCCTAGAGACATATCCTGGCCTATTATACCTTCAACATCCCTGTTCATGTGTATATGATGTCATATGGGAATTCTCATAATGACGCCTTCTGGCAGCTCACAACAAAACAGTTTACAGTTATGTGTATATCACCAGTTCAACAGAGACTCTGTAATCCCATAACCTGGACTCTGTAAATAAAATATGTGCAACAAAGTGAATGTACATGTCACATGTAATACAATGAAGGTTGTCTTTGTACTGACTAGGAAGCAACAGTTGAATGATTCAAACGAAATGGTTGAGTTGCATCTATTTCAGCAGCCTTTTTTTGCACGCACTATAAGCTTCATGTTTGATAAGTCATACCACAAGGCTTATAATTTATTGTGTCACTAGGTTTGCCATACCTTTTACGTTTGCTGTACCTACACTGTAATTCCAATCTAGCTACCAAACCAAATTGATTGTGATGCCATACTACTGTAAAACTACTGTCGTCAGCCATTTACATGTAGTTCAGTGATGGAAGTCTGAGCCAGGACTTTAAACAAATTGGACGGTCAATGACTGATCATGGTCATAATGCACTATGAATCACATGATTACTTTTTTTCCACAATCATACAAATAATACATGTTCATTACCTCTGTCCTTGTGCAGCTTAAATGAATTATTGTCATGCAGACCTTTTACCAAGTCTGTCCACCGTACCCCAGCAGATTCTTTTGTTAAAAGAAGGTCGACTTTTTCACTTTCTCCAGACACACGCACTGTTATATCAGTAAACAAATAGACTGCAATTAGTTTTACATTGTATTTATCTAATATTACTTCCAGGACCAGAAATCTCAATTTTGAGAGACTGATCACCGGCTAACAATAATCTGGATAAAATTTTATTCCTGTTTGGTGTTTTTTACTTTGTCAAAAATGCTTAATTAAGAACATTATCACCATTATCATATTTTCTGGGTCATATCTTTTTATAATTAACATTTTTTTATAGAATCATATCAAAGGTCATTTGTGGTCTCTCGTTGCTCGTTTGGTAAGCAAACCTCTACAATTTTATAAAAAAAAATAGAAATCAATGAAACTATTTGTTACACACCTTGTTGATGACTTATAACATTGCTGAGTTCTACAAAAGAAAATGAAGATAATTCTGTTGTTAGGCATTAGCCATAACATTGGATCAGGTTACAATGTACATGCATGCAGTGACAGACAAGTTCAAATCACTCAACATGTACTGTATTTGTTTTGAGTTCTGATTGGTTCATTGCATTGTGTTTTTAATATGACCATTTTACAGTTGTGTGCTAATGGTGACCTGGCCTTTGAATGCATGGAAGCGAGGATGGAGGTGACCTTGTTATGATACAGACAGAACTTAGTGCTCTTCATATGTAAATTTAGCTAGTTAGCATGAGAAAAACATTATTAACAAATGAAAAGCACTAAGGTCTGCATCAAAACAAGGTCACTCCTAGCCTTGCTTCCACTCAAAGGCCAGGTCACTAAACACACAACTGTAAAATGGTCTATTGGCCAGTGATTACTTTTCACATTGGTTTTGGTTTTAGCGGAGCTCTTGCCTGGCCGAAGGCCAGGCTGCGCAGCCCCATACTCATAGAACCAGAGAACCATAGAACCCATGGCCGTCATTTTTCATGGTCATGGCTAGCGGAATGTTTCGCGGGCGCGTTGTCACACCGCCGCCGACGCCGCCGCCGCCGTCGCTTAGGGTTAACTCGCGGGCGCGTAGACCGTCGCAAAACATGCGCGTATGACGCCACACCGGGATCTTTGCAATTTTCACGTCACCTGGGAAAACACTGCTGTATTTTAGCGGAGAAAACCGTTTAAATTAAAGTCGTTATTCTCCTGAATTTTTTCGCGGTTTGCTACTTGTGCTTCCGACCTTTCACCTAAGTTAAGCTTATCATCATCGTTTCTGTTCAGAGAGCTCCGCTGTTAGGCTAAGCCTATCTATATATATTATGACACTCAATTGAAAACTGCTTAAAATGCAAAAACACAGGGAGAGTAATCTGGCACACAAGCGTATCCACTTCCAATTAATGTCCACGATTGGACACAGAGGGGGACCATGCTACACCATGATAGGTATCACAAAGTGTCCCCATCTACATGTATGACAAAATTCGGAACATATGTACATGTAAATTTTAGCAACACGTACACATGGTTTACCCACGGCCACCCACAATCTATATTACATGTATGTCAAAGAGATAATTCAACCAACAAATAACAATTTAAATGTTCAAAAAGACAAAATTTAATAGTACATAATTATACGTATTTTGATATTTATTTTGATAATATTTGTCTTTAAAATTAGTAGCCAATTTGCAAATGGTTATAATAAAATTATGTAATAGTGCATGTGGCTTTGTTTGTACTTGAAAAAATAGAAAACCTTAATGTTTTATGGAAAATTAGAATCAATTTTTAAAGGTAATATAACACATTTTCATGATAAGATCACAAGTAGCCATTTTAAAATCAAACATAATAAGCCTAAAAACAGTATCAATGCAAAAACAAGCAATAAAAAAAATTAAAAGTGACATTTCACTGAGTCATCATCACACCACTGTCAAGTTATTAATATTGGAAATATTTTGTGAGTATAAATTAGCATAATATAGAATGCATATTTTGTAAATAAAAGAGTATTAGAAAAAAGAAAAATAATATATTTTTTATAATTTTCACCTCAGGAAAAAAATCAATTCAAACAAAATAACTATCCCTATAATAATATAATACTAATAATGTAAAATTAATACACTACATGGCAATAATGACTTAATACACTACAAAATTAAAAAATAACCAGTTCACTTGTAGTAACAATAAATAGAGGTTATTCAGCATGAAGTTGTGTAATATGGCTGAGTATTTTTACAAGTTTTCGCTGAATAAATTGTTTATTAGTATTTACTGAAACGGTGGATAGCATTGTTGGCGCGCTCTGATTGGCTACTGAAACTCGGAATAGCAAGTGCTATTCACCTCCCAGCAATTTGCGTACGGAAATTGTAATCATTGACAGGAATAAATGAGTTAAAAAGCATCATTTTCGTTATATTATCTCACTGTTTCAGTATTACTAAAGCAACTATTCACCTCAGTGTAGGTGGGTAGTGGTGGATATTTACCTCGCCGCTTCACGGCTCGGTAAATATCCACCACTACCCACCTACACTTTGGTGAATAGTTGTTAATTGTAGGACAGTAATCCTCTCCTAAAACTAAGTTTTTGAAACTGTTTTTCCTAGCGTGCGGTCAGGAGTGTGTAATAACATGTCATATTTGCACTCTAGAATGCTTATATAGTCGCACTCGGGCCACGATGGCCCACACAGCCAGAGCTTAACCCCGTTTCCGTAGCATGAAACAACTAGGAATATTGCTACTCCCCCCTGGATGGGATGCTAGTCCATCGCAGGGCTACCCCAGCATTTTTTCGCCGGTACCCATTTATACAGCTGGGTGGAGAGAGACAGTGTGGAGTAAAGTTTCTTGTCTAAGGAAACAACACGACGGCAGAGACCAGGCTCGAACCACCGACCTTCAGGTTGGAAGTCCGACGCGCTAACCACTAGACCACGTGCCGCCCATGCTTATATGTCGAATAATAAATGCATTATGAATCATGGTTGTTAATTAATATATGATGCCTTTTAACATTTATAATAATTATTAGTATTAAACTGTGCATTGTATCATACCTAAATGGATTTGTAAGCTTTTTTCTCCTAAAATAAATGTTGCATTGAAGTCGTTTTCATCCTTCAATTCCAGTATGACATCTTCTATTCTGATACCCTGCAAGCCACAAAATAAAATATTATATAAATGGTAAAAAAATTAAACTACTTTACTCATTCATAGCTTTGCCACTACACTTAGTGATTAGTGACTTCCGGCTACTCTCACTTCCGGTAAAAGAGCGTTACTCAAGTGTCACGGCAGCCTCTCCTACAACCCTACTTACATTAGCAATGTTCATGTTTGGTATATATAAGACTTAGAAGAATCATTCCCTTCATTGTGGTACAGCCTTCATTTCCAAAACAATCAATAGTAAACAACGTGGTTTGCAGGAGCGATGACTGAATAAAAGGAGTACTCTTCGCCATGTCGGACATCTTCTTATCATGTTTAAAATATATCATAAAATTAATTTACGCATGCGCATGAGTATAGGCTGCTAGGAGCTTCTTGTTTTAATTTAAGGCCTGATAATTAATACAATGCTGCTTATTTTCACATTAATTAAACTCGTAGGAAGTTATCATGACATCATATACTACTTACATTTTAAGACTTTATGGTAAGGTAAAGGGTAAAGTCGCACACGAGCCACAATGGCCCACACGGCCGGAGCTTAAACCCGGTTTCTGTAGCATGAAGCAACTAGGAATATTGCTACTCCCCCCTGGATGGGATGCTAGTCCATCGCAGGGTTACCCCCAGCATTTTGTCGCCGGTACCCATTTATACACCTGGGTGGAGAGAGACAGTGTGGAGTAAAGTTTCTTGTCTAAGGAAACAACACGACGGCAGAGACCAGGCTTCGAACCACCGACCTTCAGGTTGAAAGTCCGACGCGCTAACCACTAGACCACCGTGCCGCCCATTAAGACTTTATAATTATATAAAAATAATTTTGTACTCATTACAAGTATATTTTTTATTTACTGAGTACTGCTTATTAAACCAGAATTAGCACGTACTAAAACAGAGAAAAACATTCACCTTTTTCTTGGTAAAAACCAAGATGGTGACTATTTTGTCGTTTTGATAGAGTGGTTTTACTTCACCCGTGAAATAGATAGTAGGATTTTACGCCGTAGTACTTCGTATCAGTTTCTATTATACTCAAATATTAGAGCGATTACAGTTAACCCGTGAAATAGTTAGTAGAATATAGTACGCACTATTAGACAATAATTCTATTGTTTTCTTTTGTTTAATTTGGACTATCACACACTAATTGTTAGATTGTGTTTCACGGGTTAACTGTAATCACTCTATCAAGGTCTAGCGCTAGTGTAATAGATAGTGATAGATAGTGTTACACACTAACTATTAGTTTCTGTTTCACAGTTGAAGTAAAATCACTCTACCAATCATAGCTGTAACAAAAGCAAAAAATGTTAATAGCGGAGCACTTACCAGGCCGAAGGCCTAGCTACGCAGCACCATACTCATAGAACCTGTGTCCGTCATTTTTCATGGTCATGGCTAGCGGAATGTTTCGCGGCCGCGCCTCCGTGACATGTGTCAGCGTGTCAGTCGCACAAGGCAAACTCGCGGGCGCGTATGACGTCGCAAAACATGCGCGTATGACGCCACACGCGCGGCTACACAGCCGTCAGCTCGCTAAACACTTTTTAAAGTTTTAAAAAAGTTCGATCTTTCGCAGTGTTTAGCGGAGCAGTAAAGTCGTTACTTCCCTGCATTTTTTCGCGGTTTGCTACTCAGACAGGGATACTAATTAAGGGATACTCAGAAGCCACTTTTTTGTGGGCGGCACGGTGGTCTAGTGGTTAGCGCGTCGGACTTTTAACCTGAAGGTCGGTAGTTCGAGCCTTGTCTCTGCCGTCGTGTTGTTTCCTTAGACAAGAAACTTTACTCCACACTGTCTCTTTCCACCCAGGTGAATAAGTGGGTAGAAGCCGCTTTAGTGGAAAAAGAACTTTCGGGGATAAAATCTTGCTTCGAGGAACCATCATACGTTTTTATCAATGCAGGAGCAATGCGGGGAGATGCCTTGTTTTTATAATGGATTTCACAACCGAAGAAGCGGAGTTTTCAAGCAGTCCAGTGCTTTAAAGGTAAAATAAATCACATTTTGCGATGGGAATTTATGTTGATATCAATTTTTGATTGACTTTTCCTCTTTTTCTCTTAAGGTTTGGTGACATGTTTATGAAACGTTCAAATTAAGTCGTGTTGTTAGTTTGAATTTCAACGAGGACAGCTCTGCCTTGATACGCTATAAATGGTATGTGTTCTGCTTTTAAACATAAATTAGTGGAAATTTGAATAAAATGTTTCGAAAAAAGATTGTGTTGTCCGTTTTTATGTCTTTGTTCATTCATTACGTAGATTAAAAAGCGATTTTATGTAAACAAAACAAGACTTAGATTTTCTGTCTTCACTCGCGTCGCCTTATGCAAATATGTTTGTGTATTTTTGTTATTTTGATTTCCAAATCAGTTTCTCGGGCAATTTTTGACAAACAAAAACTGTATTTTATTCGGGAAGTAGTCATATTAGTTATTCTAGACAGAGAAAAGTTGTTTTTGTGAACTTTTGTACGGTCTAAGTGTACTGTGCAGACGGTCGGGTAATACTGTTTTTGAGAATTGCTAAAATTGAAAATAGCCCGTATGTCAATCTTAAGAGGCAGTGTCTGTAAAAGCGGTCCACTGCATTTCGGGTCGGAAAAAAGTTCCCCTCAAACTTTGCCCAGTAAACTATCTTGGGTCATAAGTAAATGAAACGACTTTGGTTTTTGGAAATACGTTAAAATATATTTTTTAGAGCTCATAACACTCAAAGCGACAAAAGGCCTTAATTTGCATGTTGTCACTATCGAAAATTGCACAAGTTGACGAGCTCGCTGCTCGAAAACCACCACATGCGAGAAAAAACAATTATTACTTTTAAGTTAAGTGGTCTATCAATGGTGTGAATCGCATGTAAATTTTAATATGCTTTGGTCTACAGTTTTAAAAAACTTAATACATTAGCACTCGTTTGAGCCCTTTTTGAAAACATGCGAAAGTGCCGTTTCTTTGCTGGCATCTATTTCGCAAGTCCAGACCGGACTACTCTGAATTCATAGTCAGTTCTACTAAAGAGATGTTAGGAAGCATAGAAATATTAAAATACCTTGCGCTTTTTGCTTTCCTTTTGCATAGCGACTTCGAACTTTTGGTGCTTTTTCAAATTTTGTCAAACAGTATTTATGCAAATTAGGTTGTTGAGCAAATTCAGATTGTATTATACAAAACCGTTGTTTACTTTCAGTTTTCATCATTCTTAGTCGTGAATACAGAAATGAACAAAAATATAACTTTAAAAGCGTTAAAGTACAAAAATTGAGCGATATTTTCAGTTAGTTGGGCGCTTTGGGAATATGTGGCGAACAATCCGAATGTCACGCAAATTGATCGTCTACCAAACGTAGCCTGTCAATTAACTGTTTTTATTGTTGTTCATTTTCAGTAATCATCATTTTATGTTGTTAATACAGTAAAGGACACAAATATAACTTTAAAAGCGTGTAAAGTACTAAGAATAGCTAATTTTGCAGCAAGTCGAGTGCTTTGCATGGGAAAAATTGTGGCAATATTCACAATGGCATGTACGATCACACGCAATCACATGCTCATGCCAAAATTTATCCGTCAATTTAACCTTTTTTGTATTTCGCTGTGTTCTATTGTAGTTTTTCAGGTTCTTAAAACAGACAATGTGCTTTCCTAAATTTGGAGACGTTTAAAATGATGCTTTATTCGGCCTTCAGGAAAACTAATATTCTCTCATTTGTAATGTACATTGAAATCGACAAGCACGTGTGTTAATTTCATTACTGTAGCTGACAAATTAAATTAATAGAAGTCAATAAAGCCGCATTTCCCACCAAACGTAGTTGAACAAGATGTCGTGCTTTCTTTCGCGATATACATGTAGAGATTCAAGAGGCATTCCGGGGCTCTTTTGCTTGTTGGAATGCAACGACCCGATAGAAAGCCACCTCGCGTCAATCCACTTGTCGCGAGAGAATATATCCGAAGGGGACCTCATCTTGGCCAGGGTTGGTCTATTTGATTTGGACGAGTCAGTTGTCGCAAACATGTGGATATGTGCCAAACATAGGCACACTTATGGCAAATTCTGGCGCCCTAGAACATCTTGTCAATACCCTGCTCACCAAGGACGGGCCGGTAGGAGCCAAAAGGGGCCGGCGAAAAGCCGCTATTCAGTAAATCTGGAGATGGCTAAGGCTATTCATCGTATGTTTGGTGTTCTTGTTCAAGTGGGAGCAGGTGTGTAGCTACTTTCTTAAACGCCTTCTCTTGCATACCACCATTAAAACAATAATTATTATTCTTTCTGCCTAAAGTAGCTCATACCGATGTGGGATTTTTGTCTGTGACAAATTTTTTGGGCAGTCTTGCGCGAAAACGCGAGGGATTTTTTTTTCATACCTTCGTCGACACTTTTAACAGTTCTTTTTATTCAGTTGGCCAGGTTAATCGGCATTATGCAATCACCACCAATGTTTGTACGGTTAGTGGCGTTTGTTCCATATAGCACCTTTCTGTTTTACAGACCCAGTTAAAATAACTAAAACTAAGCCAGGACGAAGTTGCAACAATCTCATGCCCTGTTTTATTTTAATTTTGTTATCTTTTTCAATTAGCTAGTCTGTTGTAATCGAATTACTTAGTACGTTCGTAATTGAATTATTTTAAACAAGGCTTTGTTCCTTTCTTCCGGTAAACCCTCTCGCACCCCCCCCCCCCCCCCCCCCCCACCCACCTCACCCTTTATTGCCTATGGACATGCTTATGTACTAAAACGATGGAGAGTCGAAAAATATTTATAGAAAAATATAATGTATTTAATATATATTTTTTAGTTTTATATAATCACACACTCATTCATGTATCTTGCTTTTACTACGCAGCACCCCTTTCACATACATTGTAAAATAGCAGCAGACCAGGGCGTACCTAGCGGAGGGTTCCAGGTGTTCCAGAACACCCCTTTTCGAGAAATGACGTTTATTATTCAAATCGAGTGCTCCATGTTTTTAATGACTACCTGTGCGATCGAAACGGGAAGTTGGTGTTTTTTTATGTAGTGGAGTTTCAATAGTTTTTCCTCCCAGAACGTGACATGCACATGCGTTCTGAACCTCCCCTTGCAAAAAAGCTTCGTACGCCCCTGCAGACTGTTTTAGAAATTTAAGTACTTTCTTTTTAAAACAATACAGTTATTTGCAACAACTGCCGCAACCAACACAATGCTTCTGTGAAGGAAATGCCTTGGGTGTTACACTCATCTTCGGAAAAGAATCAATGGAAAAGTCCAATCGAGCGAGGTGGGTATGTTACAAAATATTTACAAGGTTATATAGATAAAGATAAAATCGGAAAAATCCAGGGAATAGAGAGCGAAGGAAACATGTTGCCGCGGCAGGAAGAAGAAACAACTCGCAAGCGTTAGTAAGGAGCGTTGCGTGCACTTTCTCCCCAATCTTTTCTCCTTTTTTCCACTCCCAAATTTCATATGCAGCGCTCTCGGCTCAGTATCTGAACATGAAAAACGGGGTATAAAACCGATCGTTGCGTGCACAATGTAGTACCAACTACACAGCAGTATTTTGATAATGGAATGAAAACAACAATTGTGACCATTATCTCAGATATCATATAAGGGTTCCCTATAATATATATATATATATATATATATATATATACATAATTACTAACGAGAAGGGACCGTGGAACTTCCACGGTAAGATTATTTTTTAAATTATTATCTATATAATAATACGCGTGTTGATTGGTAACATACTACTTTCCCAGGTCTTCCTCGAATTTCGTATTCCAAGATGATGTCCAAACATTTCGCGATTAAATTATATACTCAGCGATCGCTCCGCGAGAAAAAAAGTAGGTTAGAACTAAAGGGTGGGGAATGGAGGGCTTGCTCGCAGGCTAGGTGAGCCTGTCAATGGCTTTTCTTAATGTCAGCTCAAATTTAACATTTTTTATTTCAAGGTCTTGCAAAGAAGCTGCATCAGCTCAGCTCGCTGCTTCAGTGTACTCACCCGTTACACCCCGTGTTTTAAGGCGTGGCTGCAGTACTGATGAATCGTGGACGCTTTCAGCTCTGCCCGCATTTGACAACAGCAACGACGTAACGCAGGACTTTGGATTGACTCGAGAAAAAGCTGAAGATCCAGTACAAGTTTTTAATGCATGCATCAACAGCCTTGCTGATGCTATAAGAAAGCCTAGGATTGATCCTCTAGAATCGCAGGTAGTGTGTTTGGAAAACTGCTCCAATTCTGAAAGATCAGCAGTTGTCAAGAAAACGGAAGAAGTGTGCCAGCTTATGTGTGATGTAATTGCACCTCGTGATGGAGATCAATTGTTCCAATCAGTTGTCAATCAGTACCAATCTAAGGCTGCAGCTGGTGGTGTTGGCCTGCAAGTCCTTGTAGCGGCGTATCAGAATGCACCCTCTAAATGTCTTAAAACGCAAATTCTGAGTATTTACGCCAATAGATTTACAACAAAAGAGCTCAAGCACATCCATAAGCCCTTTGAAGATCTCTCTGATCGACAAATAAAGAAGGCAAGGGCTCAAGCAAAGACAGATGGTCCCGGCGTACCTGTTGAAAGAATACCGCAACACAGGATCCGCGTCGACCAACGCCAACTAGACCATTTCCTAGAGTTTACAACGCGGCCATATTACTACCAAGACGTAGCTTATGGTAGTCGCACGCTTAAACTTGAGAGTGGCGAAGAACTTGTCATGCCAAATGTCGTTCGCACAGTAGCCAGGTGCACTGTTATTAACCAATACCTTGAGCATTGCAAGGAAACTGAATTTCAACCGATAAATCGATCTACCATGTGGCGAGTACTTGATGTTCAAGAAGCCTCCCAGAGGAAATCATTGCGAGGCCTAGATAATACAGCCGCTGACGGTGCCGATGGTTTTGAGGAGTTGCTGAGAATCGTAGAAGAGCTAGAGCGTGTGGGAGCAGATAAGGATTGGTGTGAACAATCCCGAAAGAAGCTTCGCGAAGGCAAGTTATACCTCAAAACTAAATACCGTGACCACTGTAAAGAGGATGGTAGCTGCTGCCCTGATCACTGTAGGGCATTTGCATTGAGTGATGTCAGTGATACTGCATATCAAGAAACATGTGGCCATAACCATGACATGGCGTGTAGGGACTGCGAAAACCTGAAAGGTGTTTTGCAAGATGTAGAAAGTGCCATTCCTAAGTACGAGACACAATTAGGTAAAGATCACGCAGACGATCTCAAGTATGAAGCAACGGGTGCAGCCTCTAAAGTTTTTGAATGGAAAGCGCATGTTCTGCGAGCTCAGAACCAAGATCAAGTTAAGCAGCAAGTTCTTAACTCCCTAAAGGAAGACGAAGCATTCATAGTAGTTGATTGGGCGATGAAATTCACGGCTATGAAGTTTCGGGAGAAACAAGCAGAATGGTTTGCTAAGAGGGGTATCAATTGGCATGTAAGCAGTGTCATTGTAAGACGAGAAGAAAGCCTCGAGGTAACATGCTACGTTCACCTCCTTACCAGCTGCCGACAAGACTGGTATGCAGTGTTGTCTATCCTGGAAAACCTTCTGTCTACCATCAAGTCTCGAAATCCGAGGATAAAAAGGGCCTACATAAGATCTGATGAGGCGGGATGTTATCACAACAGCAAGCTTGTATCATCACTTCAAGAGCTTGGGAACCGCCAGGAGATAAATATCGTCAGATACGACCACTCTGAGCCTCAGTCAGGGAAGGATGTATGTGACAGGATCTTGTGTCCCATGAAGGCATCATTCAGAAGATATTGCAACGAAGGTCACGACGTCGTCTCCGCTCAAGACATGCGTACTGCCTTGAAAGAAAGACCAGTTAAGGGGACGACAGCGATGGTATGCAGTGTACAGGAGCAGTTCACGACGCTAGAGATAAGCAAGATTCCTAACTACAGCAACCTGCATAACTACGAGTTTTCTCAAGACGGCTTAAAAGTTTGGAAAGCCTTCAATATCGGCGCAGGGAGTTTATTTCATGGAATGATGTTATAAGCTGTCCTCAGAGCAAAACAGATCTTACGGAGGAGATTCCATTCTTCCCAACTATCGCTCGACAGTTTGGATTAAAAGAGCAAAACAAAGCTGGTGTCAGAAAGGATAAGCTCTACGAATGTCCTGAAACTAGCTGCACTGAGGAGTTTGAAGGTCAGTCAGACCTTGACCTCCACATGAATTTATTTGAGCACCATTCAATGTCGCAGCCTGTGAAGGAGAGTCTCTTTGACAAAATAAGGAGAGACTGGGTCGATCACTTTCAGACATTGAAATTGCAAGATGAAACGACCGGAGCAGCAGTAGCAGAGACAGAATTACTGACAAATACTTCACAATTAAAGATGGGATGGGCACTTCACAAGAAACGCGGAAGTGCAAGGTTTTCTGAAAAGGTCCGAGAATACTTGATCAAGAAGTTTAACATCGGACAAAACACTGGTAGAAAAGAAGATCCAGCACAGGTTGCAAAGGATATGCGAACTGCTTCCACGATAGACGGCGAAAAAATGTTCGATAGAACGGACTGGCTCTCGAAGTGTCAGATTCAAGGTTTCTTTTCAAGATTATCAGCAAACATTAAACGTGGGCACCAGACATGCATAGAGACTAAAGAAAGAGAAAGTGAATCCTCGGACACAGAAGAAGACGAAGATTTGGTAGAGGAGTACGCCTGCGATGCAGACGAGGAACGCTTGACAGAAACAAAGAATGCCGTTTTGGGGAAAATAGGCCTGGCCCACCCAATCTTATACGATGTTTACGATTTGTGCAAGTTTGCAAGGGAGGGCAAGCTCCCAACTTTCAAGGTTAAGATGCTTAGAGAAATGTGTGCATATTTCGATATCCCATTCAAATCCAGAGATGCAAAGGCAGTTCTTGTGTCAAAAGTGGAGGACTTGATTGTAGGATGTAGTTGTAATACCTCATAGCAGTGACATTTAAATACGCTGCCGATTAAACGTGGACAGGTAATTGCAAATGCTCATTAAACATTGTTCTGGCGCGTTCTCAAACCCAGCCGGGCTCTGTTTTGGTTATGGTTATGGTTCTATGGTTTGGTTTTGCGCGATCAAGAAAACCAAAGGCTTTTGGGTCGAGAATTACTGGTGATTGTTTTCAGGAGTTTTAAGGACGCGATTATGTAACAACGGTACCTGTCAACGTTTCAACTAGCAGCGTCCGTATTTCTTGTGAAAATTCAAATAGCCGGACGGATTCCTGGAACATGCGCAGATAACATTTCCGGCATCTTCTAGCGACGTTTGTCAATTTTTTTTTTTACCAAAAAGGCTGCACCTAGCTTAAACAGACCCACGTTTCCATCAGAAATCCGAATATGAAAAAATAGAAGAAATAACACGGTATTGGTAGGAGGATGGTAGAATTGCTTACAAACGAAAGCAAAGCTAGGAAAAGCATTTCATTTGCTTTAGAGTCGCGCTTTCCAGGCACTGTTTGTTGACATTTGATCGTGTTGTATTAGCAAGAAAGCACAATTCAGTTTTTGGGCGTCTTTGAAATACTGCCAAGCTTCAATCGGCAATGCGCGCGCAACAAGAGTAGACAGTACGTACACGCTATCACGGTTTAGTATTATAAGGTACGATATTGTTGACGCATGCACTGCGCAGAGATAAATGTTATTTTAAGAACAAGTTCCGTAGAACAGAAAAAAAAAGCCAACGGCCTTAACGATCGAGGCCCTAGGAGTGGACCATTCGAACTCTTGGGGAACTAAGGCTGTTGTCCGTAAGTCGGCACGATTACTTTCTCTTTTTCCTTCCTGGTGCCTGTAATATAATCACTGCAGTTTATTTTTTTATTTGCCAGTTGCCAAATAAAAGAAGTTGGTCTTGTGTGAATTTGTCTTGAGAATATTTATGCAAATGAGCTCAGATCTGGGACCCAGCAGTTACAATTATATAACAAGGAAAACAAACAAACTTCTTATATAACAAACTATGTAAAAATTTGTTTAAAAAACATCTTATGAAAAGGCTATATTCAATATTAGCTTCGAATGTATTTTCGTTACACTCTGTAACACTGATTGTAGTTACAAAGTCACGAAATGCCGATTTTCAATGTACAACTGCAACGTCCATGGCTAATCACAAAGCTGTATAAGTTTTTTTAACACCTAAAATCCCCTCAAATCTTAGGTAGCACATATCCTTGTTTTTTTAAATCTGCAATAAAAAAAGTTAATTGACAAGCTACGTTTGGTAGACGATCAATTTGCGTGACATTCAGATTGTTCGCCACACATTTTCCCAAAGCACCCAACTTTAAACTGAAAAATTTGCTCAATTTTTGTACTTTAACGCTTTTAAAGTTATATTTATGTTCATTCCTGTATTCACGACTAAGAATGATGAAAACTGAAAGTAAACAACGGCTTTGTATAATACAATCTGAATTTGCTCAACAACCTAATTTGCATAAATGGTGCGTGACAAAATTTGAAAAAGTACCAAAAGTTCGAAGTCGCTATGCAAAAGGAAAGCAAAAAGCGCAAGGTATTTTAATATTTCTATGCTTCCAAACATCTCTTTAGTAGAACTGACTATGAATTCAGAGTAGTCCGGTCTGGACTTGCGAAATAGATGCGAGCAAAGAAAGGGCACTTTCGCATGTTTTCAAAAAGGGCTCAAACGAGTGCTAATGTATTAAGTTTTTTAAACCTGTAGATCAAAGCATATTAAAATTTACATGCGATTCACACCATTGATAGACCACTTAACTTAAAAGTAATTATGGTTTTTTCTCGCATGTGGTGGTTTTCGAGCAGCGAGCTCGTCAACTTGTGCAATTTTCGATAGTGACAACATGCAAATTAAGGCCTTTTGTCGCTTTGAGTGTTATGAGCTCTAAAAAATATATTTTAACGTATTTCCAAAAACCAAAGTCGTTTCATTTACTAATGACCCAAGATAGTTTACTGGGCAAAGTTTGAGGGGAAACTTTTTTCCGACCCGAAATGCAGTGGACCGCTTTTACAGACACTGCCTCTTAATTCTTGTGCTTCCAACCTTTCACCTTAGTTAAGTTTCACGTTAGTTAAGCCTTGTTTAAAGTCCTTCGCTGTTAGGCTTGGCCCATCTATATATTAAATAAAGCAAAACAAATAACATTAATACACATGTAAAATGCAACACCTGACATGTAACGTCACCAAAGAACAATTACGCGCCGGTTTTATTTTAACTAATTATCAAATGTTATAGACATGTGTGTAGTAAATTACCGACCATCTTTTTCCGAGTGATAAGCGTGAGAATTTTGTTGTGGGAGTGCCAGGATTTCCAAAGGCAACCCGATCTATTCCAAAGATGTTCGAAGTTGTATTTTTATGAACAGTTAAGGCTGATAGCTCAAATCTGTAAGTCAGGCATGAGAGATTGCTCCATAGGCGCGAGACTCACGCCAAAGGCATAAGACTTGGCAGGAACATGTAAAGATCTTTATTATTATTAACAACTTCCAACCCACAGACAAACGTGTGAGTTAACAAATCAATAACGGTAATAATATCATACATGTATAGTGTAGTCACTCTTACCGTGGGTCTGGCGAGTTTTGTGGGGGAACCGGGACAGAAAATCCATCTACTGGTAAATAAACAGAAATAACAAGTATAAGCACGCCTGCTAAAATACCTGTACATGTAGTTATTGTTAGCATTGTTTGCAAACATACAACAGTATTATTGTACGTACAGTGTAGGAGTAGTGAAGGTAAATTCAAGACTTTGTAAAACAGTAAGTCTTGTAGGATATTTTGCTGGGAACCCAAGCATTTTGTATGTTTTTAATAAAATATGAGACTGAGCCCAAGACCTCAGGTATATTAAGGCCTGGGTCACTTACGGTACATCCAAAAATTAAGGGGGGTTGGCTATCTCATGCAAAAGTTGATTTTGATATGAAGATGTCCAGAAACGGTCACGCAACTGATTAAAGTATCAAATTTCTATGTTTTTCTTTATGCTAAGTGCAGGAGAACTTAAGGTGGCTCCCAACAGTTTCCAGCACTTTCCAAGACTTTGATTTTGATGGGTCATTAAAACCACTCTTTCTCAGTTGATGACTCAGTGAACCCCATTTTTTATTGTCGAATTTTGATCAGTAGGATAAGATGCAACTTTTGGCAAATTTTAAAAAAATTCTGTAGGTGGAGTTCCGAGCCACCTTAAATTGTCGAAAATTGAGCGGTACAGTAATTAATTTACTTGTGAAAAGCTCATTTACGCATTGGTGTCCGTTTATTAATTATTAACTACAAATTCTAATTTTAAAACTTCACTAAATCTTCAATATTTCTTATTTACTTTAATTTTACCAATCCTTCTAGAAAAACTATCTCCTCCCCAACATACCCAAAAATCACCCAAAAATTCACAAAACACCCTACAGCATAGCTTCACGGGATGAGCATAGAGTTTTTGGATTGCTTGAAACGTGAACGAGATATTTCCATTAAAGCCATGTCAAGTCGCGGGAAAATGGAGTCTAGGTGAAGTCCCACCCAAAATGCAGTGCGCGCCTTGATCACTTGCTACGCTGAATTGCATGTTAAACGAAATTTACGCTTGAATGCGTGCAACCAATCAGATCACGCGTATGAACAATGGAGCATTTCAAAACAAAAACAAACGACCGCAACGTCTTTTGGGTGAAGGTAGGCCTTTAAGATCCTTTAAGGTCGCGGTGGACAGGTTCCGCTCATCAGTATGCATTTATGAAAAGAGTATGCACGAAGTGCGACGGCTGATACCGAAAATGCGCGAAATATTCACGAACGGGCTCTGTAATGTTTCTGCATCAATAATTGCACGTGCAAAGCATGTCAACGCTTTGTTCTTTCTGCATGAAGTGTTGACAAAAGCCCGTGGATTAAAATTAGTAAAATTACCATATATATTTTTTGCATTCGTGTTTGCTCGGGAAGCCTTTGGAAGCGTAAAAACAAGCAATTTTGTGTCCAAGAATTCAGCGCGGATAGAGAATTTCATGAGTTGACACTGCAGGGAGGTAAACTAGCTGTATTGTAGATTGTCATATCTGACTCAAAATTTTTAAATAGGCTTTCAAAGGGAAGATATGAGGCTTCAAATTCTAACATGGACAATTTTACTCGTTTAAAAGCTAATAACTTTTAATTAAAGTTGAAATCAAAAAATCGGAGTCAGATATGACACAATAGGCGTTTTGACGGATCAGTGAGTGGCGAAATCAACTTGCTTTGTGTTCTTCTCGAGGAGCAAACTTGGACACAAAACCACGTTTTAAAACAAACTAACTTTAGTGGCTTATAGCATTGACGCAAAGCGCGATCCCTTCAATAAAAAATAATCCTTATGCACTTCCATTGTTCGCCAATATCTCTGTAAAATGTTAGCGAAATCGGCTTTCAAACGTTCACGATATAACGTTTTTTAAAGTGACACCCCTGCTAAAATTTTGCCTTATGAATTTATTCATGGCCAGGTATCCCTCGCGACCTTAAGGTGGCTCCGTTGTAATTTCAGATGCACTCGTCTATGACAAACTTTGTCTCATAACTTTTCCGGCCCTAAAGCGATGCTTCTAACTTTGCGAAAACTTACAGCTATTCTCTAGCAATAATATGATAGAATTCGATTTTAATAGGAAAAATATATGTAGTGATAATCAGGCTTAAATTAACCCCACTTTTTTTAACAAAATCCACCCTGTGAAAAATTTTGCTGTTATATTTGTGTTAAATTTCTGGAATCGGCTTACATTGACTTAGTACATACCCTTACCAAGTTTCAGCAAAATCGTTGGAGCAGAAATGCGGAAGAATTAACGCCATCAAAACTTAGCCCGAAAATTCTCTTAAAATTTTAAATAGTTTATGCTCTATGACTAAACAATCTACGAACTCAAATTTCTGGGAGAAGCCTTCCCAGTGCTTGGTAAATCTGAATTATAAGCCGATTGCAAATCGTGCGAACCGTTAAAAAGTATTCACTAGTTCTGTAAATATTATAAAATGCTCCAAAACCTGCTCAAATCTCCAATGCTGCATTTTCCGTCATTTTTCGAAAATTATCCTGCAGTTTGGTGTCAAACTGCTTCCACGCGATTTTCAAGGTACTGCAATACTTTTACATCGATCGTTTTTTGCTTAGGAGGGCTTGCATTTGGAGAAATAGTTGTTTTTTATAAGCTGCTCCGCATCTGAGCTCAGGCGAAGCTGACAAGCAGTTTTCAGAGTTTTCTTTATGAAAACGAAATGAGCACGTGTGGAATTTATTCTAAGAATTAGCACCTTTATAAGGGGGGCGAACGAAATATGCGTGCTAGTTATCCCAGGATGGGAGGGAGCATGTACGCTCCATTAGAAGTTTCCAAGGGGTGCAATGTTTTTAAATGCGGGGACGTAGGCCCCCCTAACTAAGGTGCGAATTCTTAGAACAAATTCAACACGTGCTCATTTCGTATTCATAAACAAAACTCTGAAAACTGCTTGTCAGCTTCGCCTGAGCTCGGATGCGGAGTAACTTATAATCCCAACAACTATTTCTCCAATTGCATATTATTGCTAAATAATAGCTGTAAGTTATCGCAAAGTTTTAGAAGCATCGCTTTAGAGCCGGAAAAGTTAAGAAACAAAGTTTGTCATAGACGAGTGCGCCCGAAATAACAACGGAGCCACCTTAACGAACCAAGGAGACATTGGATGACATTGGATGGCTTTCAACTATCTGCTTACAACTAGTACTACGATTCATCTGCCTGACTTCATATTGGCTGCTTTATATCCATTTTCTTTTATCTAGTTCAAAAGACCAACTTGATAGGTTTATTACATGAATTGTGGACAGTTTAATACGTTGGGTACGCAGATGATTCCTTGATTTTGTCGGCCCGATATCTAAACTTTGTAATTAAACCGGTCGAGTCTTATTTCCTTAAAGTCACATTTTAATTTGCAGGAAACAGAAAATTAATTAGCGTCTTTTTCAGTCGTTTTTCGAATTGACAGAGTTACAAGACCAATTGTGTTTAGTTGGTGAGCGCGTTTCTAGAAAAATCTGTACGCTTGTTGCAAACAGTGCAATGCTCTACTGCGCATAAAAGCGGCCCGCGTGTTGATTAAAAAAATAAATCAAGCTCCTGCAAGGGAACTCGTGAATACGACATGCTCTATATATTGCTGGCTCATATTTTAGCTACCCTTTACTACAAAAAGGTGTCGAAATGTAGTCAAATACATTAAAGAATATACCAATCAAAGGTCAAATCGAACTGTTGCTGCAACTGGTCGTGTCCTGTGTAATAAGTTAGGTACGCAGATGATTCCTTGATATTGTCGGCCCTATTTCTAAGGCCCGATTCAGACGCCGTACTTCACATGAGCCGAATGGAATTCGAATTTAGACCGACCCAAATTAATTAATCCCGGCTGAATTGATTCAGACGCCGAACTTAATTCAGCCGAAATTCAGTAATTCCCCTAAAAATTGCGGATTTGGGTCAGCGGTGAAACATCCCTTGAAAACATGGCGGACGCTGGCAACAAAATGCAAACAAAAGCCGTTCTTCTGCGAAAAATCAGTACTGGAAAACTCAACAAAAAGAAGACTTATTAACCTATTTTGCAGCAAGGAGAAGAAAACTGATAACCATATGTGTACTCTCTCTTCTTTTGGTCATGTCTCAATGACAGTTACGCATCAATACAGCCGTTACATTTCAAACATTTATATTTCGTCGTGCTAAAACACGAACTACACATGTCACCTTTCGCTGGAACTCGTAACAGAAAGTTTTGCCCGCCAGGCCGCCATGTTTTTTCTTCAACACTCTTCTACGCATGCTTTGTGGGAAAACCGCTGGAAAAAATACATTATAATAATTTATGCATTCGATTCGGCTCTGGTGAAGTACGGCGTCTGAATCAAAGCCGGTCTACAGCCGTTATTCCCGGCTGAGCCAGGCGGGAAAAATTGCTGAGCCGACCCGAATTAGATCGGCCGTTCTTAATTGATTCAGACGCCGTGCTTCACATGAACTTAATTCATTGAATTCGATTCGGCTCATGTGAAGTACGGCGTCTGAACCGGGCCTAAGCTTTGCAATTGCACCAGTCTTGTTTTATTTCCTCCATTGGTCACTTATTATACCTCTCTTACAAGAACTCATGAAGCCCTTTAGTTATCATTGTCTCTTCTAACAGTTATGACTAATTTAAATGTGGAATCATTTCCTATGACAGATCTATATATTTATTTATTTTCGACCTATAACGTTTTGGTTTCTTGGAATGCAGGGAAATCCCGGATTTATCAAGTGTGGCTACATGTACAATTGACAAGACGCGTTGTGGTGAGTACTTTGATTCTGTGTAGCCTTCATTTTTAATAGTTTTGAATAGGAGTTAGAAAACGTCCTAGGAACTACATGTACAATGGGAAATATTAACAAAATATTGACAAAATAGATCATTTGTGTTTTGTATCAAGGCTGGTTCTATGTTACTTAGAAATGCAGCCATGCAAATAACTAATTATTTGACTTCAGTCAAACCGTTGCACAGCTGTTATCACTTTTTGAACGATACGTATCCCTTTTGTTATTTCAACGCTACCTTTACTCATCTTACAAAGAAACCAGGAATATCTTATTCAGTGATTTCTGCGATGTGAATCTTGATATTTGAAAATCCGCTAGACTTGATACACCGCCCGTGTCGACATTATCTCGCGCTTTCATGATCTTTTCATAATTAGCTGAGCTAGTAAGGCACGATATTAGAACTGATTTCCAATCGACTAAAGTCATATATTTTGACAGGAAACAGAAAACATGTTGTTTTGATTTTTAATTAATGTATTTTTCAGTCGTTTATCGAATTGACAGAGTTACAAGAGCAATTATGTTTAGTTGGTGAGCCAATTCTAGAAAAATCTGTCCGCTTGTCGCAAACAATGCAATGCTCTACTGATCATAAAAGCGGTCCGCATGCTGATTTAAAAATAAATCAAAGGCTCCTGCAAGGGAACTCGTGAATACGACATACTCTATATATTGCTGGCTCATATTTTAGCTATCCTACCCTACAAAAAGGTGTTGAAATGTAGTCAAATACATAAAAGAATAAACCAATCAAAGACCAAATCGAACTGTTCCTGCATGCAACTAGTCATGTCCTGTGTAATAAGTTAGGTACGCAGATGATTCCTTGATTTCTAAACTTTGCAATAGACCTCTTTAACTTGTACATTTTGTTTTCCCAACGTAGGTCATGTGATGTCACCCTAGAGAACTGTTTCTTTTAAATTTTGTTTTCTTCACGTGCATATGTATGCATAATTTATGAAAAGACAAAGAACAAATTCCCTTGCGAACATCACATGAACTACAATGGGAAAACAAAATGTACAAGCTAAAGAGGTCTATTGAACCAGGCTTGTTTTATTTCCTCCATTGGTCATTTTTTATACCTCTCTTAAAATACGTCATGAAGCCCTTTAGTTATCATTGTCTAACAGTTATGACTAATTTAAATGTGGAATCATTTCCTATATAACATCTAAATATCTATTTATTTTCGACCTATAACGTAATGAATTTGCTTTTGGTTTCTCGGAATGCAGGGAAAGTCCCGGATTTATCAAGTGTGACTGTGCAATTGACTTGTGGTGAGTACTTTGAGGGTCTGAATGGGGGGGTCCACATGTCGATTGTCGGTTAAAATTTCATTACTTTGTCGGTTGTCGGTTAAAATTTTCGACCTTTGTCGGTTGTCGGTAAATCTCAGTTAATAATTACAAATGCAAGATCATGCAAGTTAATTATTCACATTTATTATGTAATTTGCGCAGTTTTAAGACTTTAAACTCTAGACGAAGTGTAAAACTTGTAATAATTCATTATTTGATTAGACTTTAACCTAGTTAACTTTGTTTTTTAGCAACGTGATCGTCTACCCCACTTTTATTTGCAAATCTAGTATACCGATAAAATCACTAAAGCTTTTATTCTAGATGTGAATTTGTTTTCCTGTCGATTACAGGGCATCGAAGTAAATCAAGAGAGGTAAATTTGACAAGAGTGAAATGCCCACTTTAGCCTTTGGGATACGTAATTTTGTTAGCTACGGAAGTCTTTTTTTTCCCAAGACGTCCACAAACACTTATTACACTTATTATTCAACGGCTCTCGTGGCTTTACTGTGGGGTTTCTTTGTTTTTTTTTTGCCAAACATTTCGCTGCCATGCGTATCAATCTGCACCGTTTAATGGATCTTTAATGATGTCGAGACGCACAAATGCACGAACAGCCCTGCCGGATCGTGTAACATTCGCTCTGTTGACAAGCTCTGAATGTTCTTCAAAGTCTGATTCCTCGTTATCCGAATCTGTCTCATACTCATCAATTTGTACTTCCCTGTGATCCTCAAACACCTCAGTAACATCCCCTTCGTCCACAAATTGTATGCTAACAACGCGTTGTGGCGTGATTAGCGCGCGCAAAGCACAGTTTGATGTAAACAAACTGTTCAAACAAACAAAAGGATATTTAAAACCCATCTCATCGTTAACTTTCAATAGAAAGGATCGTTTCATTGAATAGTGTTGTTTTATCTACCAAACTTGACAAAGTAATAAACATTTTAGTCCTTAATTTGAAGATAATTTGAAGCTTTTCTTTTCTAGGGAAGAAATCCATTAAATTGCCGCGGGAAGTTTTCAACCAATCACAGGCTGACTTTTGAGACGTCAATTCGACTTTATATTGACGTCTCAAATGCAGGCAAAAGTTTAGGCAAAAGTATCTGAGAATCATGACACAACAGCAGGGCGTCTCGTCGGCTCGCTTACGAGCCGCTGTTCTAGAAATGAGCCCGCCGCTGCTCTCCGAAAAGGAGGATCCCGGGGCTTTAAAGTAATTTGTAGCGGAGCAGTCGCCGGGCCGAAGGCCAGGCTGCGCAGCCCCATACTCATAGAACCTATTGCCCGCATTTTTCATATTCATGGCTAGCGGAATGTTTCGCGGGCACGTGTGTGCCCGTGTGCCCGTCCGCCCACCGTGTTGGAACAACATCCGGGATCTTAGCAATTTTGAAAGCAAACAGAGCAATTTTGAAAGCAAACCGAGGAGTACCGGCTTTGTTTTTCGCGCGGCGTGAGCTCGGTAACTACTTTAGTTGGATTGTTGTGTTTAGTGGAGAATTAAAGTCGTTATTTCCCTACAGTTTTTCGCGGTTTGCTACTTAAGACAGGAATACTAATTAAGGGATACTCAGAAGCGGCTTTAGTGGAAAAAGAAGAGCTTTCAGGGATAAAATCTTGCTTCGAGGAACTTCATATTATCAATGCAGTAGCAATTAATACGGGGAGATGCCTTGTTTTTATTACGGATTTCAGAACCGAAGAAGTTTTAACGAATTTCCAAGCAGTCCAGTGCTTTAAACATAAAATAAATCAAATTTTCGATGGTAATTTATGTTAATATCAATTTTTGATTGACTTTTCCTTTGTGTTCTCTTAAGTTTAAGTCGTGTTGTTATCTTGAATTTCATAGAGGACAGCTCTGCCTTGATGCACTATAAATGGTACGTGTTTGCTTTTAAACATAAATTAATGGAGATTTGAAAAAAATTTTTCGAAAGAAGATTGTGTTGTCCGTTTTTATGTCTTTGTTCATTCATTACATAGATTAAAAAGCGATTTTATGTAAACAAAACAAGACTTGTCTGTCTTCACTCGCGTCGCCTTATGCAAATAAGAGCTTATGTTTGTGTATTTTTGCAATTGTGATTTCCAAATCAGTTTCTCCGGCAATTTTTGACAAGCAAAAACGGTATTTTATTCGGAAAGTAGTCGTACTAGTTATTATAGACAGAGAAAAGTTGTTTTTGTGAACTTTTGTACGGTCTAAATGTACTGTGCAGACGGTCGGGTAATAAGCTTAGGCCCAGTTCAAACTTCGAACTTCACATGTGCCGAACCATCGCCAGAAATCAGGGACATTGAAGCAGCGAATTTTCGTGCATCTTACACTGCGATGTCGCTTCATTGGTATACACCGCTGTTCCACCCTACGGGCTCAAATTCGTTTGGTGCGGCTTCGGTGCGACAAAAATGGTTGTGTTAAATAAAGTGTATTTAGGCCCATATAGAAACCACTGACCGAAATAATTCTCTCGCAGTTAAAAACAACAAGACTTTAGCTTTTGAATGAGGGATTTCCAGCAAAATTTGGAGCATTCTGTGCCCAAATATCGCAGTTCGAAGACAGCGAACTTCAAGACTTTAGCGTGGACTGTTGGTGGAAATGATTTTTACAGCTCTGAACGATTTTTGAAAGCAAAAAGCAGGGCGAAGGAACCATCGTAGAAAGTGAGAATGCGATGATCGTCAGTTCAGTCGGTGCTTCTTCTCAGACGATTGCGGCAAGTTGGCTACCCCCATCACTTTACGAACTATGGTGCCTCGAAATCCCGTTTTGAGTGAAAATCGGCATTAATGGCTTCTAAAATAGAGAGCATTGTATGAGCGAAGCTTCGGAAATATGTTTTCTTGAAAAGCAGGGCCAGTAACAATTGTGGGGAAAATCAAGCTCACAAAAACACTTGAAAAGATGTTCATAAATTTACCCGGAATGCGGCAAATATTCCAGGTAAGCTAAAAGCCAGCCAATTTGATTTTGTTTTATTTCTGCCATACAAAGCCTTCTAGTGTTTGGCGGCCATATTGCCACTGAAACTCGCGCACGCGCGGTGAACATGGCCGCTATTTCTGGCGATGCTAATGCAAATGAACAAAATCTATTGTTCTTGCTAATTTCCATTAGGTTCGGCACATGTGAAGTTCGACGTTTGAACTGGGCCTTACTGTTTTTGAGAATTGCTAAAATTGAAAATAGCCCGGTCGTTAATCTTAATTCTTGTGCTTCCAACCTTTCACCTTAGTTAAGTTTCACCTTAGTTAAGCTTGTTCAAAGTGCGACGCTGGTAGGCTTGCCTATCTATATATATTAGACAGGAAATTTTATAATTGACGAAATTTGGAATTAATGTGGCTACGTCTGGTGAAATAGAGCCCGCCAAAGGATCCGGACATTTCCTGCGCTAAAAATAAAACCAAAATGCTCTTCTTTCTGAATACAAACATCCCTATAACGTCGGACCATGTCGGTTGTCGGTTAGAATTTATTTGTCGCTAGTCGGTAATTTTTTCCTCGTTTTGTCGGTAGTCAGTAATATTTGTCGCCCTTTGTCGCTAGTCGGTTAACCCCATTCACACCCTCATATTTGTTTACCGTTGCTACGGAAACGCATAAAAAGAGCATCATCCAAAACTTTCATCCAAGCTTAACATCTGGTATCAAAATCAGCGTTATTGAGCTAAAGCAAGATTATGTATAATCGCATTCAAAAAGGGAAGTGTGACCCCCAAAAAAATACTTGGAGCCACCCTAATCCGCAACATTTTTGTGGCGGATTGGTCTTCCGTCAAAACGTATTCCTCGAATTCGTCTTACGAATTTGAAACTTTTTGAATCCGCTCTTGAATACGCTACGAGTACGGCATGTGTGGACGATCGAATCCGGATATTTTTTTAATACGCTGACGCAACAATATCGATCCAGTCTTTAACCGCACGAGGAAAAGAAAAAAGTCTTTGACCTCGGTGGGATTCGAACACACGACCTCCGGATTAGATCTTCCGTCGCTCTACCACTTGAGCCACGAGACCGTACGGGAGCAGATTGTGGGTAATAAGGCGCTCTCTCGTGTGGTCCCTCATTTCCTTACTAGGGTTAACGCTCAGTACAGGGAAATGTATGGGTTTACCTTAGCACTGTAATTTACACACAGAGTTAATTCTCTGATTCCTTGTTTGTATCACTAGTGCTATGTGACTCAACATTTATTTGTACCCTTCACATTCTCATTGCAATGAACTATCACCTGATTACTCACGATCTGCTCCCGTACGGCCTCGTGGCTCAAGCGGTAGAACGACGTAAGATCTAATCCGGATATCGTGGGTTCGAATCCCAACGAGATCAATTTTTTTTTCTTTCCCTCGTGTGGTCCCTCATTTTCTTACTAGGGCAAACGCTCATTACAGGGAAATTTATGCGTTGACCCAGGCGGTGTGCGTCACGACTTGCAATGCCCCATGGGTTAATTTGTGTAGCGGCTCATTTTCCCTTCGTCTCGACCGAGTGAGCATCTCCCTCGTTTGCGTTTTTTAGCCTGAATTTAAATCTAACGTCTTTTCTTTGGTAAAGTAATCAAATATATAAGTCTACAAACGCAAAAATAGTTCGTAAAGGCCGATTTTTCTATTCATTGACGTTGTTGATTTGCAGGGAACGGCAAAGAAATGTACCAAAATGTAAAACGCACGTGCAACACGTGGAGAGGCATTGTTTTCGCTTACTACACCTATTCTTTTGTGCCATTCTCGCTGCCGAACTTATCAATTTTGAACGGCTTCAACCAAGAAAACTAAAACGGGTAGACCCGGGTAGACCCCGAAATTCTCAAAGAAGAAAGGCTAAATTAACTGCATGTCCCAAATTATTGACGAAAAACAAAGGTGTAAAGGAATGAGAAGTCTAAGAAAAGGTGTGAAAGTTCAGTTTACGATAATGTGGCAACTGAACCTAGTAGGTTTACTTTGAGATCAGCTAAGGCAGTCATTGTGCTCGAATGTAACATTTAATTGTAACCATAACAAAGAAGGGATATTTCTCTTTAAATCTGCCTGAAAATATTTTTAATCGACATCGCTGAAATCCTTGAAAAGGAACAATTTTTTCAACTCCACGCGCCGAAATAGCTTCTTGTTTGCCGCGAGGACTATTGTTTAAACAACGGCTTTCTATTGGTCAAATCTCGTGACGCACACCGCCTGGCGTTGACCTTAGCACTATAATTTACACACAGAGTTAATTCGCTGATTACTTGTTAGGCTTACATAGCCTACCGGCCTTTTTTGGGTTTACCTTTGAACATTCAGAACTGCTTTTTTGATTAGCGAAAGTATGGATAAGATAAGATTGGCATTCTATTACACAGGAAAAGTCAGCAATTTTAGAGTTTAAAGTTTTGGTGCAGCATACTGGAAAGCACGTGGACTTTGCACGTGGGATTTTTAGGACAACAACAACAACAACAACAAAAATCTTTATTAGTTAGTTATTATAGAATTTATAATACGGGCCTGCAGGTAGCAAAAGCTGATCTTGGCAGGCCAGTGAAATTAATTACATGATTAGAAATCGCTACACACACCAATTTGTTGAAATAAAAAGAAAGGATCAAACAATAGAAGGAAAAAAAGAAGAAACAAAAAGGAAAAAAAAAAAAACAAGTGATTGAAATAAAAGAAAGAGAATTGTGAAAATATTAATTAATTACTTTTTGATTTAACTTTAGAGATAATCTCGTCAATATTAATATAGGAATCTGCTTCTTTAAGTATAGTCAAAAGTATATTCTTAATTTTGTTTTTAAATGAACTCTTTGGTAATTCTCTCAGAAAGCATGGTTCCATTTAGCTGATGGGTCGATGAGGGTAGTAGTCTGGTGGGTTTATATAGCTGTAACATGTCTGAAATATAACCCGGGGCTAATCCATTTAGGGCCTTGTCAGTTAAAAGTAATAATTTAAATGATGTTGTTTGCTTAAGGTAATTCCCTGGAAAAAGAATCTGTCATAGTTTTGTAATGAAACTTGGCACAAATATTGAACAAGTCATGAAGGTTCCAAAATTGCAACAAAAATGAGGGGTCACCGTGCTCGTTTTAGTGGTATACTGCTGACGAACACAGTGTTTAAAGGCATTTTCAGGCAATAACCGCGTGAAGCTAATATGCTCAATATTTCCACTGCATATTGATATTTCGCGTATAAGTTGACTTTATACATATGTATAATCGTCTGTATCATAGAAAACGTGTCCGAAAAGCTTCAAATTTACTGAACACTCGAACAGTAGACGGTTGCTTGGTGTGCGGTCCTCTACCCAAAATGGCTTTCTTCGTAGGATTTCTATAATCTGTGCAAAATCTGATCATAGATTTTTGCCCCCTTTTTAAATTTGCGTTGGGAACACTGTCCTGATTGAATTTATGCAGTATAAAATGGGGGTCACCGTGCTCGATTTTGCGCTAGCGCTCACAGAGTCCTTTTCTATCGTGGGAAAGGCCGGCTTTCCTCACAAAAGCCGCCATTTTTTTCAATCTGATGTCGCAATGTTTATGCGCAGTAGGGATGCGCAGTGCAAAACCAGGGAATCACCTTAACTGGTAACCAGTGTAGCTATTTAAGAATTAGCGTTATATGGTCATATTTACTGCTACATGTTATAAGGCGAGCTGCAGAGTTCTGAACATTTTGTAAGCGAACGAGTAAATATTGTGCAAGTCTATACAGTAACGAATTGCAGTTACCCAGTTTGGTAGTAATAAAAGCATGGACCAAAGTCCCTGTATCTGATATCGACAGACAGTTCCTAATTTTAGCTGTTACGTAAATGGTAGAACGATACTGTATCTAATACATATATTAGATACATGTTGTTCTAAAGACATATGTTGAACAAAAATAAACCCAATGTTCCTTGCTGAAGAAGATGATTTTATATGTTCGCCGGCGACTTGAACAAAGTTTATTGATGGGCGAGTATGGTGGTGGGGGGGGGGGGGGGTGGGGTCACACAGTACAAGAAGTTCAGTTTTGTCGCAGTTCAATTTTTAGCATGTTGTGCACTTACCACAAGTTTATCTTACTGATACAAGTTTCGATGCACGCTATAGCTTGTTGTTGATTTGACTGAGTCAGTCTAAAAGAAAAATAAAGTTGTGTATCGTCCGCATATAAGTGAAAATCAAGGCCTTGCCTCCTGAATGCAAAACACTATGGATACATCTGCGTTGGGCACAAAAACTATGACACGCATAAACCAAAGTTCACTTCTTATACTTTCTTATCGACAGCGTTTTTTCACAGATCTCATGAATAATTTATAAATATTTATTTTTCATAATATTTCAACCAAATGTATTCACGACCTGCCCATGCTTGATGGAGCATGGGGATGGCTATCAACTATCAGCAAGAAATAATCCGTTTAATGGACGATTCAGCTGCCTGAGTTGATAATTGCTGCTATATCCACTTTCTTTTATTTGGCTCAAGAGAACAAGTTGATAAGTTTATTTCATTATAATTTAGCTCCAGAACTGTGGACAGTTTAAGAGCCAATGTCAGCAAAAACCAGACATGGTCCGGCCACGCTCAAAAATTAACCTACCTTCATTTTGGGCCTGAAGGTAGATATTAATGAGTTTAGTAATGTTCTGGAGTTAATTTTTCAAAATACGAATTAATTTTGGAATAAAATGAGAAAATCGATTTCGCGGCTCCGAGTCCTGAAAACAGCCGTCCAGACAGGCGAAAATGGTCGACCACAAAAAGTCGCTCGCGTGAATCAAACGACCTCAAATTTGATCAAACAAACACTCAATTTCGAGAAAATAGATACTTACCACCTCATACAGAGCAGTTTTCATTTTCTGAAGGGTGATTTTGTCAGTCTGGCAACACTATTTTAAAGAGCAAATTTCAACTCGAGGGACAACGGTGGTTTTACCACGAAAATGAAATTCGGATTTGTGAAAAGCAGCATTCTCCAATCATCTATTTATCTATGGAAATAAAGTACTAATATGTCCCTCTTAAATCCCACATAACAATTTGTCTGGGTTTTTTGGACAGCGCTTTAGAAATCTTCATTGAACGGGAGCGTGAAATTTGATATTTTGCTACAAATTGTACTGACTTGGTGATCATCGTATTCTCAAAGTCATTCTTATCCGGGTCAAAATGAATCAATCCGTTGTTAACTAAGCCTACAATTCACTAAAACAGAAAGAAATGCTGTATAGTGACTAAGAAACTTTGGTTTTACTTCTGAAATGCAGATAGTTTAGGAATTATAACTTGCATGAAACAACTGAAAGGTCATTCTATGACCCGCAAGCCAAAAATAAATCTCGCTTACCTGTGAATGGGTTTCCTACACCTTCGCAGCAGTAAACTAATCATGATTTTGAAGCATTTTCTACACGCGGGTTATAACTGGAGATTCCTTTTCAGATTATATTCTGGACTTAAAAGCCAGGAGTGAAGAACGGAGTTGCGATCTGCAGGTGGAGCGCGACTACTGCGTGACTGGGCTAATGGCGTGACACTTTACGATAGATAGGTTTAAAACAAAATTGTGTACTTTTTTAGCGCGTTGAATCCCATAATTCTACCAAAAATATAAATTGATTATTCCTGATTCCCCTTCTTTCTTCTCCTGCATTTGCCCAATCCGTAGGCTGCGAAAACTCGACTGCAGGGCCTTGATACACAAAACTGTACCTTGTCAGCAGGGCCGTAGCAAGACCGTCCTTTCTAGGGCTGTCCGGGGGCATGCACCCCCTCCCCCCCGGAAATGTTTGAAAATAAAACACTGGAAACTGCATTTTTCAGCACTTTGGGCTTTTAAATTTCAAGTTTTTGATAGATAACAATTCTTTCGAAACTGACACTTATTTATACAAAGCACAGCACATTTCCATGATCCAAAAGGCTTAGCAAAGTATAATTACTCAATGACTGTCTTGGTCAAGGAAAGCACAACAGTTGAACAGTCACTTATTTAATTAGTACTTTCTACACTGTCTCAGCAAATCAATGAATATTGAGGTAAGTAAAACACTTCGGAATATCAATTACGAAACAAAAACTGTTTCAACTGTTTCAACTGTTTATTAATAATCACAAATTTTACATAAAGCAATATCCACTGCCCGCAGTTAGCAGATTAGCTAGTCGAGGCGGGCAGTGGTTACACGTATGTAATACATATACAGACAGAACACAAGAAAGACTAGAGAAAAAAAAACAGTAGTTAAATAAATAAACAAATAAATATAAATAAATTCAATTCAAACTCGACTGTCTCTATGTCTTGAACCAGCTGCAACTGTATGTTTCACCTGTCAGCCATCAAGGAAAGTTAGAGTGAAGTTAGACTGTCGACGGAGTTGCCTTAGAGGCAAACACAGACTTCATCGGAAGGTCGTTCTTTTAAAACTTTCCAAACAATTGCTTGCGATGATGATGATGATGATGATGATGATGCGCCGCTGGTTGCTCCCCCCTCCAAATAAATTGACCCAAACCATTTGCCAATTTTTCGTGATGCAAAAGAATGAGGTGAGCGTGGCCTCTCCCGTGATTGAACGCAGATAGGTCTTGACACGATTTAAGGCAGAGAAGGAGCGCTCGCTGATGGCGTTGGTAGCTGGCATGACAAGCATAAGCTTACCAAGGTTTCAAATCTCACTCAGTAGGAGTTCGCGATCATTTCTGAGTGACTGAAATCAGTTTTATTTTCAACATTTTATATTTGTATTTTCAATATTTTTTCCGGGAAAAAACTAGGAGGGACACGCCCCACGCTCCCCCCCCCCCCCCCCCCCCCCCCCGGTTCCTCCCCATGCTACGGCCCTGTGTCAAAGGAGTCATGTGAGCATGAGAACGTTTTAGTCGTCAGCAAGTGGAATCAAGTCAGTGGAATCAGTCTACTCTATAGCTGTCAAAAGGAGCTGTGAGTTTCACTAGTCATGGCGGAACATACTCCGGAACGCTGTTCATTCTATGCTATTCTTGGTAGTCAGTGCGGTGTTGATAGCATGGATAAAGAAGCGCGGAAAAGTATCCCGCTACTAGAATGCGCGCGCGATATCAGTAGTCACAAGGCTAAACATTCGTTCAGTGGTGCTGAAACTGAGGTGGAGCTCAACTTCGAGCGAGAGCAAAACATAGCGTTGTGGACAATTTGTCCAGGTCATCAACGTCTCTTGGTGTTAGTTGGCGGCGGAGCCCTACTAAATGCTCTGTACCCCTGAAATTGTCTTAACACAACACAACGAAGCAGTTGGAAAGCGACCAAAGGCGGAAACAGGACTGTGTAAAGCTGCTTCCCAACTTGTACTGAGGGAGACAAGTATCTTCATTGCCGCGGCACAGGTAAGTACACTTTGCGTAATGACGTTCGTTCAATGTTAACGAGAAATTAGTAATACAGAGAATAGAAATTACCACAACACTTTTCATGCTCCAAATGCAGAAAGCTGTTAGGGCAGCTACTGCAGAAAGTGACCCCAGTAAGTCCAAGAAGTGCCAGTGAGGGCGAGGCGCTCCGAGGAATACAAGAAATACCAATTTTCCTCCTAGCCCCACGCCTATTTTGCTGATTTAGTCACTATGCACGATGTTCTACCGCCAGTCCACATGGCGGTCTGAACCCTGTTCGCTACTTACTACAGATGACAATTCCACAGATACCACAACTCAGATAAGAAAGTACTCTGTGCGCCTTTGCGCGTTAAACACTGTATACACCAAATTGAAGAAACGTTGACTCGTGAAAAGCATAAACCATGAACGATGAGACCGAATGGGATTCTGGGTAGGCAGCATTGGCAAGCTAGTAATATTCTATTTCTTGATAATCAAGATGTTTTTTTTTTTGTTTGAGGGTTTAAGAGCATGGTTTATGCATCCTGTGTTAATATAATGTATATCCTGTCACAGACGAAGATTAAATTTTCCAACTTCCCAGTAAACCTTTGGGCCGCATCGTTCATGGTTTATGCTTTTCACCCGACAACGTTCTTCAATTTAGTGTATTAGCCAATACGAGCGAACGCCCTCAAATGGCCGTTACCAGAGCCTCCTTCGTGGGATCTGAGGAGCTGGGGCCTGGGTACGATAACTTATAAATGCCCGTAAGAAGTTTCTGCAGTCGCGCAGGATTAGCATGTCATATCACCCGAAACTTCTCGATCACGTTAGGGCGCCTCCAAAACGAAGAAGTCCGCTACAGATCCACTACATCATTAGCCTTTTGGTTGTACACTGTTAATCAGAGCGACTGTAAAAAACCTTGTGCCTCCCCCCTCCCTAAGTGGTTCTTTCATATGTTTTACATATGGGCGCCCCAACCCCTTTCAAAATTTGAAGGTCCTCCAGGCCCGGCTACATGACTAAAATTTGTGTGTTTTTGAGCTTCGGGATTCCTGTGGCGCGCGGCTCAAAACTCTGACATCACTGTAACAAACGTATGGGAGAATCAGTACTATCCTAAACCTCTAATAACTTTTAAGATAGAAATAAAAAGTAAAGAAATAAAAGAGAAAATCCCCAAAATAGCATCTTTTTAGTTTTGACTTTCTCGTTTCCGTGTCACGTGTCATCTCTAAGTGTCATCTATAATTAGCCGTCACGCAATGCTGTGACCTTGTTTATGCTGCTCGCTCAGTACAGTTTTGTTTTGTGCATCAAAGCTTTGACGGTGATCTTTTTACGATATTGGATAGCTAAACCAAGCGAAGATTTACAAATGAATATAAGACCTACAAAGCTTAACTCGGAAAAGTAAATACACGCAGGTAAGGTTTTGTTAATCGAAAGAGGATTTCGTGAGATAACTTTGACCTGACATTAATGGAATGTGATTACTTGATGCGACCAACAATTCTGCTATTTCACTAAAAAATAGCTTTATCTGCAATGATTTGTCTTTCATCGGTTTTCGTTTTGGTAATATGAGGTCGGGATGCTATATAAACAGATATCAAGAAACTTGGCTTCTGAGTTATATACGCAAACTGGTCGGTACCAAATACTTACATGTGGACAATTTGCAGCAAAATATCAAATTTCACGCTCCCATTCAAATAAGATTTCTAAAGCGCTGACTAAAAAACCCAGATTAAATATTATATGGGCTTCAAGAGGGACATATTAGTACTTTATTGCCATAGATCAATAGATGATTGGAGAATGCTGTTTTTCACAAATCCGAATTTCATTATCGTGGTAAAACCGACCGTTGTCGCTCGAGTTGAAATTTGCTCTTCAAAATAGTGTTGCCAGACTGACAAAATCACCCTTCAGAAAATGAAAACTGCTCTATATGAGGTGGTAAGTATCTATTTTCTCGGAATTGAGTGTTTGTTTGATCAGATTTGAGGTCGTTTGATTCACGCGAGCGACTTTTTGTGGTCGACCATTTTCGCCTGTCTGAACGGCTGTTTTCACGGCCCGGAGCCACGAAATCGATTTTCTCATTTTATTCCAAAATTAATTCGTATTTTGAAAATTAACTCCAGAACATTATTAAACTCATTAATATCAACCTTTAAACCGAAAATAAAGGCAGGTTGACTTTCCAGCCGTGGCCAGAATTTTTCAATTTTGTCTGGTTTTTGCTGACATTGGCTCTTAATAAGTTTGGTACGCAGATGATTCCTTGATATTGTCGGACCGATAGTTAAGCTATGCAAATGAAAGTACTTAAATGAAATTTTCCCCATTGGTCATTGTTATACTTCTCTAGTTATAATTTTCTTTTCAAATTTTCCTTTGATTCAAACCATTTATTCAAGTCCTTTATATTCTATTTAATGACCAAGTTACATATGGAAACATTTCGTATGTAACATTCATAAATTAATGTATTTTCGACTAATGACGTTGTTTTTTTGTTAACGGCTCTGTTTCTGTTTCTTGGAATGCAGAGAAAGTCCCAGATTTATCAAGTATCGCTGTACAATTGACAAGTTGCGTTGTGGTAACTACTTCGATTCAGTGTAGCTTTTAATTTTACTAGTTTACTTAGGAGTTTATCAAAGATGTCGTGTCAACTACGTTGGGAAATGTCAACCAAATAGTGACAAAATAGATCACTTGTATCAAGCTGGCTCTGCGTTACCTAGACCTGCAGCCATGCAAATAACTTGTTATTTGACTTCAGTCAAACCGTCGCACAGCTGTTACAGTGTATCACTTTTTTAACGTTACGTATCCCTTTTGTAATTTCAACGCCACCTTTACTGATATTTGAAACAAACCAGGAATACCTTATTCAGTGCTTTCTCTGGTGTGAATTTTGATATTCGAAATCTAGATTGAACAAACCGCCCGTGTCCACGTCACTGCTCGATTTAACGATCTTTTAAGAGTAGTTATCTGAGAAAGTGGTGCAAAGTTGGAAATGACAAGTTTTAATCTCCACTTCATTTTTGTGTTGAGATAGGTAACCCTGTTGCAATGGTAACTGCGATTGATCATGCCAGTCTCAGGCCCATGTTTTGACCAATAATGTCGCTCTCAAATAGTAAACTCCCCATCCCTTCCTCTCCCCTTCCCTCTCTCGCTCCCTCGATTCCTCCCTCCTCCCCCGTTTTATCCCACTTCCTTAACAACAAGTAAACGAACAAAATTACATTGTTTAAAGTACAACTAATTATTTCAAAATCCAAATTTGTCACCAAACTGTTTCGTTTTCGTTCGACTTTTTATCTGCCCTTCTGTTCTTCCATTCTAGTTTTAATTTCTTAATTTTAAAATTGGATTATTTTGTTGCCCGTTTACGGTTTGACACAAACGAATTATTTCCCTAAGTAGTCCTTGTGAAATAAAAGTGAAACCTGTAAAACGCCCGGAGCTGTGGGGTTAGGGAGAGACTGGAATTCTTATCAAACAGAAGGTCACGTGAGATTCCACAACCGGTTGTTGCACACCACAGCGCGAAGTTCAGCCGTTGTGGCCAAAAACTCATATTAGGGCCGCCAAGCCACTTTTCTGTTGTGAACTTGACCTGTGTGTCTCTGAAAATATTTCTGTTTTTCGTTGTGAAATAACCAGTTGGCGTGACTTAAATCTTTTGCTCTTCATCATTCAAAGCAGCGCCAATCATCATGTCTTTACTTATTTTCTCAGAAAAATCAACAGCTGGGATTGGCTTTTGTGCATTACGGTTTAACGTCAACTGATAGGGGAAGCAAACAACATATTCCAATATGGCTTGAGTCCAATCCTTGCGGGCTATTTCGGTAGTCATAGCCCATGAGCCTCGGCCCTCTCTGAAAAGCACTTCTGCTGTTGCTTTGTGCTTATCATCGAAAGAAACTTCTGTTTAAACTTAGACATATCAGCGTGCGGGAAACGCTTTTTGAAGTCTGAGATCGCCTTGGCTTTGGCCGCTGCAGAAAGCTTTGCTGCTTCTGGCGATCTCATCCAAGCCAGTTTTTTTTTTTTTTTTTTTTAATAAGTTTTATTGATTTCAACTAATTACAACTTTAACACTGATTAAACACTAATTACACTAATTTAAACACTAATTACACTAATTACAACTTAAACACTAGAAATATATTTCCAAGTACTACAGTACAATTGAAATACAATTCAGAGCAATTCATCAGTTACAATTACAAAATTTATGTAAAAGGGTTATTTATCTTAAGCGATTTGCAATACTTTCGAAAACTATTCTGAAATTCTTTTACTACAAGATTATTATCCCACACTTTATTAGATATAATATAATGTCTCAAGTATATGATAAAATGATTTTCTATAAGTTTTTTATAATCAGTTTTTAAATGTTCTATATTGTTAGTTGCAGATCCAAAGAGAAGATAGTGGTTATTTAATTCAAAACTTTGGTTTGTCTCCCGTTCAAACCAATTGGATATACCAAGCCAGTTCAGGATCTACTGCGGGCTGTTTTTTCTTAGGCTGGTAAGAATTTGGAGTAGTAAAAAACGGGAGTGGGGGTTATAATCGTGACCTCCAATTGGTAGACCAATGTTTGTATAAGGATTAAATCCACCTGGACGTCCGCCAAACATGTTTATATAAATATATTTTTAAAAATGTATTATATAAACCAGTATAATGGTTGTGCTAACAATTTGCGCACCTTCTAATCCTCAAACCATCTACTTCGAGCATCCGCTTCCGAAACCAAGCTACATCCGGCTTATCTCTTGCGCTTTTTACAATTCGTGGCATAATTTGAAAAAATCTCCATCCAGCTATTACATTCACTGTGATCTTGTCGATAAAGAACAAAACTTACTCAATGGAAAACCTTCGACTGTTTTAGCCCGATTTATATTTTACCACTTGGGGGAAATCCTTTCAAAAGATTAATTACTGGGAAAGGACACCATCAAGACCAATGTTTGTATTAGGATTAAATCCACCTGGACGTCCGCCAAAAATATTTATATAAATATATTTTTAAAAATATATTATATAAATCAGTATAATGGTTGTGCTAACAATTTGCGCACCTTCGAACCCTAACACCATCTACTTCGATTATCAGAAGCTAGCCACTATAGACAGGTCGCAAAAAAATAGAAAGGAACCCACTCCATTGTTCACGGTTCAGCTGTTGGGCTTGGTTTCATTTCTGCCGGCTTTTCCTCTGCCACCTTGGCCACAGCACTCTCTGGTTTTGGCATCGTTGCCAGTCCGCCACTAGCCAGTATCGCAGCTATTTCAGGGTTTTCATCCGCTGGCCTTACTGCGTTTAGTAAACGGCTTGAAAGAAAGATCACGAAACATGAGAAGATCTACACGCTCGCCCTTGCTAAACGAAACTCTGTATCAAAGGCTCTAGCAGACAATCGCATCAGCGATTCAGAATTTTCAATCATACTTCGCGAGGCACAAAAATACCATGAACTAAAAGCCTTGATTCGCTCTGGTGAAAACAAAACAGTCGATAAAAATAGATCGCCAGATCTTGAAAAAATAAAGAAGGAAATACGCGCCGAAGAGCGTTCTAAGTTATAAAAAAAGGTAAGTTCTTTACCCGCACAATCCAAGTCAGATTTGAAAGACTAAACTCAGGGTTTAATCTCTATTGCTCAATGGAAAAATCACGTTAAGCCAATTACGCGTAATACCAAATTACGCGTAATTCGGGGAATCCCCGTATGAACCAAAATACCGAATTACGCGATCACGCTCTAATAATAAGGGAAACCCCCAGCACGAGAAAAACAATAAAAATACCTGACGGCTTAAATAAAAAAAAATACGCCGTTAGGAATTTTATCCAAGAGCATTAAAGTGGCACTTTGTAATGTTCGAGAAGTTTCGTTTTAAATTAGTTTACCCAATTGAAGATTTGCATAGAAATATATCAACATGACTACGTTACGAGATACTGAAGTTTATGAGCGTTTTATCACACAACTGTTTATCGTTAGATGAATGGATGAAAAGGAAAAATACAAAACAGAACTAAATGTCTTAGATCTGAAACATAAACAAGTTATGCTACGTAACCTCACTGGCAGCGACTACACAGCCGAACTTTACCGAGCACAACTACCAGAAAAGCTATGTCTCACCTTTGAAGCTCTTAGTTTGACAACAGAACAGGAGTTTATTCAACAATACCGCGAAAACGAGTTTGTTAGCACTTGGATTAAAACAAACAAAATGATAAAATCGTGTCTAGATTGTGGTTGTTCATTTTCATTCGATTGTGATGTAGCAGAACTTATTTGTAGAGAATGCGGCCGCGTTGAAAAAATAGACGGAGCGGCCTTTACTCGCGAACAACTCTACAAAAATAATAATATGAAAGTAAAACCCCGTTATACTTCAAATTATACTTTTAATTATTGTCTTGACAATATACTCGGTAATGACTCATTGGAAAAATTAGGCGACAGTGAAAAGGTTTTATCAGAATGACAGAAAGAAATGGCAAAAAATAATATTCTTCCAGCATCGCTAACAATAGATATTTTAAGAGATTTACTGCGTAGTATCAGCCGTAGTAATTTATTCAAATTCTCTACTCTGTTGTTTCGCGTCATTTCCGGTAAAAAAAAACCCCGCAGTTGACACAGGACAAATAGATCAAATACACTTTATCTACTCTCGCATAAGGAATTACCTCCCAAAGAGAATTTATTATCCCTTTTTTATTTACAAAATCTTAGATCTAATTTTACCAGAAGGACCACAAAGCGAGATTTTGTCTTACATAAAACTTCAGAAATACGATACAAATCTAAAGAACGAAATTCTTTGGCGTTCAGCTGCTAATGCCGCGGGCATTAAATACTGTGCCGTAAGTTAGTAATCTAATTTCCTCTCTAAAAAGTCTTTCATAAAGCCACCATCATCGCTGGTGTTTCGGACAGTTACCTCTTGTTTAGCTTGAGTTTCGTCAGGACAACCCTCGATTTCCTCCTTTCAGTCAAATCAAGCAGTTTCCACGCAAAGACTGCTACTGGTTTTGGCCTTTCAGATGATTTAAATGCTTGTCGCATAGAAATCAATCGTTCTCTCTCCTCACCTTCATCTTGTTTTGAAAACCTCATTCTTACTTTTCCATAACAACACCAGATGTTTTTCTCTGCAATAGATTTCATTACATTCTCAAAGGCTTTCGATGTTTCAAGGGCACCAAGGTCAATGAAGCTGTTTTGATTTTTCGATTTTTTTTCTTTGCTAAATAAATAGCAAACTCCCCATGCAAGAGTTGCTTTGTTTTTTGTCTTGTATGTATTTCCTCCGTTTAGAAACTGATTATGGCCTAAACTCGGTTCTAGCTGTTTTAAAGAACACATTCTAAAGTAAGCGTCAAAAGCAAGGCCCGTTTGTATCTGATCTCTATAACAATGAGGGATATTGTTCATAGCTATTTTCCTCTTGAATGGGCATTTAAATTCTAACAAAATTATAGTGTTATCTTTACTAATAAAATATCCGTCTGGGCTACATATGACCTTTCGATAAAGCGGATGATCACTTGCAAGATTAAGAGAAATACTATATCCAAAAACGTAAACAGATTGTTTTAGTTCAAAATACTTCCGTATTAGCGGTTCAAACAGATAACCCTAAGTGCATGCAGTATTATTGAATGTATCTATGGGTTGTATTTTCCTTAAGAGCAAGCTTTTGTGTGATTCAAACGGTGAAAATCCTGTCAAGGCAGAGATCTCTGATGCACCAATAGTATTTTGTCTAGCTCGCACCCAGTCGGAGCTCTTTTGCATCAAACCTGTCTTCCTCGATTTAAGAAAGTTTATGGACACTTGAGCATTCGTCATCATTTATATACAAAGGGTATATGTTTCTTCAATTGGTAATACCCATTTCTATTATTGTATGAAGGGACGTCCGGAGGCGCTTAAAACAGGGTTAAAGGATAGTAGTATAGGGGATTATCCGCCACGGCCTCACCAAAAATAAGGGTTAACTCACCCCCCTGGAGCCTTCCTGGAATAGTTGCCGGCCCCTCCACGGAGCCTCCACCCGGGCCGACTGCAATGAGGTCCGGGTGGAGGCTCCGTGGAGGGGTCGGCAACTATTCCAGGAAGGCTCCATGGGGGTGAGTTAACCCTTATTTTTGGCGAGGCCGTGCGGGTAATCCCCTATACTACTCAGATGCTTGTTGTGACAAGTTTGAGTTTGTTTAGCATGCTGCGTTTGCCATCGGGGCTTTGCAGATGATTGTTTGTCACCTGTTTAAATTGTTTGACATATTGTGTTTGACTTCGGGGCTTTGAATTTCACTATTAACAAACAGGGCTACTGTAGAATACCCGTCCACTTATCTGCATCTCATTGAATAAGAATGGATCCTTTTGTTTTCATATGCTTCGTTCTTTAAAACGTTTAGGGATATGTAAATAAGTGGACGGGTATTCTAAAATCGCTCCTTCATTCTTGGATCTTAAACAACTTACATCTTAGTGTCATGAAGAACCATTTTCTTACAAGTCTTGCACGCCGCATACTTAGACACTGCATCTCGGACTAAGAAATTTACTGATCCTTACATTTCCATAGCGAAAACATAAACTTCAGCCGATTACTATTTATCTTGCAACAAGACTCTGAGCCAAAGAAGCCCTAATATATGTCAGGAGAGTAGATAGGAAATGCGGGTTTCAGCTCACAGCAGAAATACGCCCAAAAATTTACCCACCAATTCAACACATTCTCGGTTTCAGCTCACAGCAGAAATACGCCCAAAAATGTACCCACCAATTCAACACATTCTCGGTTTCAGCTCACGTAACATCAATCACCCCAAAAAACCCCACACGTTTCACTTCTAATTTTTTCCCATGATTTCTCACACAACTTCACTTCTTCTTCTTTCCACACAACTTCCATTCCCTCAATTGTTCACAAACATTTCAAAGTTCCACTTCCACTCTTCTCCTACAATTCCCCACAATTCTACCAATTGCAACATGTTTCACCAATTGCAACATGTTTCATCAATTCAAACACGTTTGAATTAGGGGGCCTCGGATCCCACCGGAATCGGTGATTATTATCTACTATAAGGGTGAAAAATTTTATTTCTCAAGGAAAGAAAATGTCTGATTCCGAAGAAGAAGAAATTGATTTCACTCCTGAAATTATTCGAGAAACCCTCACAACATGCCATTCTCACAAAAATCCCAGGCTGGAACATTTCAAAAATATCATCCGAAAAAATCAGGGGAAAAATCAAATTCCACTCAAAGATCTCGAATTTTATCAAGAACAAATTCTCTCCCAAATTCCCCGTGACGAAATTACAAGAAAAAAAGTCAGGGAGTTTGTCAAAGCTTCCAAATGGAAAAAAGTCAATGGCAACGATCACTCAATTTTTAATCACATAACAGGCCACGACGGGAATGAATACGAGCACCTGGAGAAGTTCCTCATTGATGACTTTAAATATTTTTCACTGGCATATGATGACCTTCATCTCAACAGAAAAAAGTTTCTCAATTGCCACCAAGTTCTTTTCGCCCTGTTGAAGAAGAACGGTTTCAGCCCCAATGAAGATGATTTCAAACTGCTCAAACACCCATCAAGCCGGGTAGAACAAGAAAAAATAATCCAAACAATCTTCAAAAAATGTGATTGGAAAGAAAATGGATCTTGAAAAAGTATTTTTCAATGAAGCCGAGCGAAGTGAAGCGAGCGAAGCGAGCCTTAGTGCGAGTGACCATGACGATTGTTTCACATGCTCAGAGGAAGAAACAAGAAGCGTGGATGAGACTCCCACCACTTCAGACGAGGAATTTATTGTCTCTGATTCGGAGATGGCGGAAGCTGAGCGAAGCGACGAAATCGAAGACTCAATTGAACTCCTTTTTGAGTCATTTGTGAATCTCCAGGAGGAACACAAGATTCTCAAAAAGGAACTCCAAAAGCAAAGCGGCCTTCTCTGGAAAATCCACCGGGAAATGAAAGAAAGCCAAGCGAAGCAAAACGGGTCAAGCGAAGCGAAACGAAAGCGATGCTAAGCGGTGTTTTGAAATAACAGACTGTGAATATTAATGTAAAACATTCATATTCAAATAACCGCTTATTACCACCAACAACAAGTCATTCATTTTATTTAACTTCATTTTTTTATTTACAATGACGACACAAAAAGTGCCACGCTGTGGCACTAATAAATAATTCACAAAAAGTGCCACGCTGTGGCACTAATCAATATTCACAAAAAGTGCCACGCTGTGGCACTAATCAATATTCACAAAAAGTGCCACAGCGTGGCACTAATCAATATTCACAAAAAGTGCCACGCTGTGGCACTAATCAATATTCACAAAAAGTGCCACAGCGTGGCACTAATCAATATTCACAAAAAGTGCCACAGCGTGGCACTAATCAATATTCACAAAAAGTGCCACGCTGTGGCACTAATCAATATTCACAAAAAGTGCCACAGCGTGGCACTAATCAATATTCACAAAAAGTGCCACAGCGTGGCACTAACAAAACGTGTCACCAATAGCGTCTTTATCTTCTCTTTTTTTGTCTTCCGTTGGCTTGCCTTCTGTCTCACCAGTAAACTTTTCCTTTATCTCGTCAAAGCATTTTTGTAAGTAAGGTTGAATATCTGGATGTTTTGTGCCAAGTTCGCGAAAAGATTGGTTTACGTCTTTTAACATCTGCTCACTGTTCATGTTTGTTTTCTACTAAAGTTGCTCGCGCAGTGTTTGCGTTTATATAGTGTGAATTGCATCATCTCATTACATCATCTTTATTTTAACTCAAACTTCCTGTGTTTTTTTTTAACTCAAACTTCCTGTGTTTTTTTAACTCAAACTTCCTGTGTTTTTTAACTCAAACTTCCTGTGTTCCAGTGTTCACATGTGATCATAATGTCTCAGAGATTTTGAACATCGCTCAGTGGAACCCAAGAATTAAATTTGTTAGAATAACCTTTCCATTTTACAAGCGCGAGTTTTCGCTTATTATCACGGCGAATAACCTTTTCAATTCGAAACACATCTTGCGTTGTTCTTTGAAGTTCCGCCTCGTAAAATGATCCAGTGATGTTTTCTCCCAACAGATCGACTAATTTATACGTTACAGGGTTTGTGTTCTTTATTTCGTCAATCACAAATATCTCTTCCGACCAGTTCGGGGTGAAACCTTTGTCAAATAATTGCCGTTTAAACTTTGAAATTCTCACCCGGTCGCCAACCCTGAATTTTGCTGGGTTGTGTTTAGCATAAATTAAATCTCCGTATAAATTAGCGAAAACCTTTTTCTCATTTTCCTGCTTGCTCGCCTCTGCGGGACTCATGGCAATGCTCGAATGAAAACGGTGGTTATATTCATCCGCTAATTTGCCAAGCTTGTCCCAGTATATTGTATTGTTGTTAGCCGAAAACATTTTAAAGAGTTTCTCTTTGAAAGACCTGTTCCAACGTTCAACCACAGATGCCTTTTCTTGATTTTCCGTTGTATACAATTTTACCCCATTCTCGCTCAGGAGATGGTTCATTGTTCCATTGAAAAATTCAGATCCTTTGTCTGTCCAAAGCATCTTCGGTTTTCTCCCTTTGAATATATCTCGGAAAGCATCAGCCACTGTTTGACCTCGCTTGTCTTTCAGGGGACGAATCCAACCGAATTTTGAGAAAACATCGATCACCATCAGCAGGTATCTGATCCCTTTATTCCACCTCGAAAATTTCCCCATCTCGACCAGATCAGCCGCCCAGATGTTGTCAATCCCATACGCAATGACTCGCCTCTTTGGGAAGCGCCGCCGGATTGGCCGGTGAAGTTCGTTTGCCAGATTTTGAGCCCAGCCTTCACTCAAAATCTTTTCCCGTTTTTTGGAGCGCCGAGGCCAAGTTTCTGTTTTGCTTGAATTGTGTTTCTCGCCAAAGCATGACCCCACTGTCTATCTTTCCAGGGAATGGCATCCAAAGCGGCAACCATTTTCCTGTCTGCTTCGTTCTTGCATTTGCGTGGATCCGCTTTCTTTGCGCAGACGGAATAATCAACATCGTGCTGCATAGCAACTGCATCTGTTTTTCCTGTGGGCTGCTGCCAGATTTCGAGAATTTTTCCCTTTTCATCGAATCTGACTTGCTTATTCAATGGGTTATAAGGGCCGGTATAATTATGCCCTGGGAGGGTGAAACCTTTCTTTGGTCTTGGCAGCTTCCCAATCAGGGAATGAACATCCAACCCGCTGCCATCCAAATCTGCTCGATCTGTTTTATATTTTCTGTTTGGTCTAATCGCCGTACTCAGTTGATTGAGCATATCGGAAGAGGTTTTGGCAAGAAATGGTTTCATCTTGTCCAGGGCAAAATCCAATGCTTTCTTTTGAGCGTTTTTGTTTCGCAACAATTCACTAGCTCCATAACGACCCATTTCAACTGTCTTTTTTCCCAACCAAGGCAGCGCATGAGCCACGCCAGTCAGCGCCAACTCTCCAAAGCCCCCACCTTGTGGGGGCAGACTCAGTTTCCCGAACTTTTCACAAATCTTGTTTTCTTGATTCCGCAGGAAGCGCAATGGCAAAAAAACATTTTTCTGCCATTTTTCGCAGTCATATATCCAGATGGTTCCACGCATTCAGTTTGTTTTTTCTCCTTCACGCAATATGATTTCATTTTCAATCGAAATATTCTTTTATGAATCTTTCATTCCTCATCGTATCAGTCAGACTGAAAGGTTTGAGAATATCATAGAAATCTTTCCCCTGCGACCATTGATGGAGGAAATAAAGGCAATAATACCCGCAAAGGACACTGTTGATGTTTTGATACTGACTGCTGTTCCAAATCACTGGTTTGGAACTTTTGAATTCCTGGGGAAATCCCATCCCAAAAGAGTCGAAATACCACGTGAATTTTTTCCCCGGAGCGCAGCACACCCAGTGAGTTCCGGCATTTTCAAGCGAATCAAGATTGATAATGCAGGGGCTGTGTTCTCGGGGCCTCGCTTCATCCCTGGCGAAAATCCCTTTGAAATTGGGAATTTTCAGAAAATCAATCCACTGGAGAAGATCAAGGTTGCTCAGGGGTTTGTTCACGAATTTGGGTTTCGCTTTGCTCACAATATTGCCCCGAGAATTGGGATATTGTTGAATGGACTTTTCGATCCCAGCAGAAGTCCCGTTCCTTTTTTGGATTTTTTTCCCATCCCGGATTTCCAGCTGCCCACAAATGGAGGAGGTGGCGCCAAAGCGGAGTGCAGCGAAGGAGCTCCCAATCTTGGCGCCCCTTTTCCTTTTGGGCGACCAACTCTTGGAGCTCCCTTCCCAAACAAATTTTTCACCATGTCCAGCGCCAGCGGGATTCCGATGGAAGCCAGCACAGTTCCCAACAATCCGCCTGATTGTTTTGCTGATGGTTTCATCACCAACTGTCCTCCTGATTTCAGGGCAGTCAAAATATCCTGTTTCTGCTTATTTGTCAACAAATGTTTATTGTCAATCAGTTTTTGAATTTTATCTTGGGGAATGAGAAATCCGCCCGTTCTCGGCTTCGCCTCGGCTCGCTTCGCTCGCTGCGCTCCCTTCCCGCTTATCTTTTTCACGACTTGACTCGCTCCTTCACTCGCCAAACCAGCCAATGCTGACAGTCCAAGTGTCTTTGCCAGGGTGGGTGCCAGGGAACGAGCCAGGGGAACAATAGCAGAGAAAAGACTTCCGCCTTGCTTCATCACTTTTCGGATTTGCATTTTCGATATCTTGATTTCAACTCCTTTTCCCTGAGATGCGGCTTTGCCGATTCGTTTTATTTAATTTGCCGTGAGCCACAGTTCATCACTTCCGCTTGTTTGTTTGCCACCCAATCTCAGGGTGATAGGGCTGTTTGTTCGGAATGCTCTTCCAAGCTTGCTTTTTTGCCCTTCCGACAGATTTACTTTATATGGGTGATATGTTGTCATTTTAAATGACAAGATATGTTTTTCACAGATCACACTTCGCTTCGCTCAGCTCGCTGCGCTCGCTTCACACGATCACCAGTTCATTTCCAATCTTATCGATTTTCACCAGTTCTTCATAGAGAACTATCGCATGTACATTGAAGTTTGCAGCTGCATCTGCGTTCAATCGATATCTGAATATCAACTGCTTGGGATCTCTTGTTGGTTTTTCCGTTTGATAAGTCAGATCGAAATAGATCAACGGGAAAAGAGAATTGAAATTGGCCAGATTCAACTGTGTTCCAGTGTTAAAATCATTTTTCCGCATTGCATAAGCCATAACATCCTGGAAAATCCTCACTTTGCTTTCACTGTCATACTCTGTTTCCGGGTAGAAAACTCCGTTTCCATATTCCAGCCGGCAGTTCAACAAGGATGAAGTATGATCATCCACTGCATTCAGCGTGAAAGTGTCCATTAGATAAGGGTTATCTTCTGCAGGGGCGTCAGTGGTTCTTTTCAGCCAGACAAAAATATGCCTCACATTGTCAATACTTGCGGATATCTGGAAAAATCCTGATGACTGCGTAGGAGCGGATTTGGAATACATCTCCCTCAGATATTTCCATTGCGTTTCTTTCAGGAATGAGCTGACAAATTTGTCATAAAGTGAATCTTTCGGTGTCAATCTTGGCACCCAAAGCAAAAACCTATTCACAACAACTCTTCCAGCATCAGTGCCGTTTGCCATGTGAATTAATTCCCCATCACCATTAAGGGTAATCTCAAATTGAAGCTGCATGGGCACAAGCATCTTATCTTCCAACTCTTCGAAAAAGGAAAAACGATTCAGGGGAATAATCGTATTAATGTTCTTTGCACCACCGTTTCCATTGTTTTGAACTGCTTGAGATTGCACCCGCCGAGCTTCAAATCCAAGATTCGTATTAGCGGTTGTTGCATCAGTATCCAAATACCAGAAACTGTTCTTGGCGACTGATCTGCTGAAGTCGTCGGAGTATTCTAGCAAATTCTTTGTGAAACAGACCTGGTGCAGATTATCAGTATCATAAATAATCTTTCCCGCAGATCGGATTGTCAGGTGATTAATCAGGGAATGAGCGCCATTGATCACTGTGATCCTGTCCGCTGCTGCATAGCCAGCGCCATCCGCCAGTTTTTGAAGTTGAAACTGTACCTCGAAATAAGCATTATACCAATCATAGAATGCGGATCGGTCATTAATCGTGAATTTATAACCATTTTTCTTTTGATGTTCAGTATTAGGTGGAGCTCTGATTACATCATCCAGCTGGAAGCGTACCAATTCATTTCTTTGAAGATATTCATTCGATCGAAAAGCCATTTTAAATCATTTTTTTCTTTTTCGAATTCCTCAATATGGCATCAGAACTTTCTCCGGAGGTTGACGCAGGGGCTGATGGCCGAGCCGAGCGAAGCGAAGCGAGCGAAGCGAGAGCTGGTTGTTTTCCTGGCGGTTTTTTGCTTCCAATTCTCATATTTGCCAGTTTTTTCATGATCAAATCACCAGATTTTTCAACTGCTTTTTTGCCGAGTTTATCCCCAGCGTGAGAAATTCCTGATTCCAAGGCTTTTTTCGCAATGGGTTTTGCGAATTTATTGAAAACGACTGATGCGATCTTCCTCATTGGTTTGAAAATATTGTCCACAATGACACCTGTTCCTTTGTGCCGGAAGACAAACCGTCCCAGCTGGGGGTGGAAAAAACGAGAGAATTCATAACTTTTCATTTTATTTGTTTTTTCAAGATAAGCGAGAACGCTGTATCGGCTCCATTCAAATCAACAACCCGCCTTTTACCGTCAGTGATATAAATCCGAATGGAGCTTATTCTGTTTTTATTCACAGGGCTGAACATCACTCTCATGGGTTCCAAAGTGAAACTATAGGAGGCCTGCAGAACAGATGTTGAAAAGGAGAAGATGATATCACTCTCTTCCCCATCCACAAGCGAATCACTTGTGAGATCGCAATGAACGTTCAACATATCAGTATCTTGACTGAGGTTTGGAACTCTGGGGCCAATGTTGACTTTGTCTTTCAGAATCTTTTTCTCAAACCCAATGAGATCGCCAAAGTTGGATTTCGTGAGATCAAGTTGCCAGTTTTCTTCCAGCGTGATTGTTACTCTGAAAGTTGTGGGAGAGAAAGCAAGATTGATTGGGAATTTTTCATTCTTTCCTGGGGTGGATCCTGTGAGGGGGCCTGTTGCGTTTCGAATTGCCGCATTCATTGTGGAATAATCCCAAACCCCAGCGGGAAAGGTGATATCGGAAAATGTTTGCCCACCGTCAGAGCTGAACCTGATCAGCTGATTTTTCAATGCCGCAGTGATGTTATACCAAGTAAAACTCATATTGATAATTCTGTTCAACCCGACAACATATTGGGAATTTGGATCCAAAGCAATGGGTTGATTGAATTTTGTTGTGAAATTTTCTGGTTTGTTTCCCCCAGTCTTGACGGAAAAGGATGACAGGACAATTTCTTTTTCGATTTCCATTTTAGAGTTTGAAATACTTTCTGAAGAGCTTCTCATGCTGGGATTTGTTGATGATGTTTTCTTTCAGGAGAAGATCGAGAATGCCAACTCCAGTGTTTCTGATCCCCTGATTCGTATTCCCAGCAAGAATGGAACCAACTATGACCTCAAGTTTCTGGAGGAGATCTGTGGGGTTGGAGAAAAAACGGATGGATCCACCCCTTCTGCTGACACCCGATCCTTTAGATAACTTGAGTTTCCCTCTATAATATTTCATGTAGTCATTCAATACTTTTCTGTTAGCCTTTATTGGCTTCACTGCCGCAGCCAATGCCTCTGCCGTTATTTCACCTTTTTTGAATTTTTTGTTCTGATAGCTGATGCGGCTGTTCAGTTGGTCTCTTTTTTTTAAAGCCGGCGTTATAATGCTGTTTTCAATGAAATTTTTTTTCTTTTCTACCGGAACATTTGGCTGAGCTAAGACTTTCTCCGTTGTGTCATAATTTGCTAAACCCATGTTATCTAGTATGTTATTAACTGCGTCTTCTTGAGCGTCTTCCTCGTCTTCCGCTTCCGCTTCTTCCTCTTCTTCTTCCATAGCATAATCAGGAACGCTCTCTTCATATTCCGATGGTTGAGCTTCTAACTCTGCCAATACTTCTTCATATGTTGGCGGTCTTTCTGGAAGTTGCTTAGCTGCTTGCGGTGCAACAGCTGCCTCATCAGCATCAAATAAACCTTCAACATCCATCTCTTCAAATGGGTCGACTTCGGGGAGATAATCAATTTCTGCTGGTTTGGCCCCACGTTTCAAGACCTTTGGCTTTTTCCGGGGAAGTGGGCCCAAATTCGACGCAATCACCTCATCCAGTTTCGCTGTGACTGGATTGAACATTTTTTCAAACCCGATTTGACTTGTCTCTTCACCCAACTTTTTCTGGGTGATGGCATCATGAACAAAGTTGATTTTTTTACCCAAAGCAGATTTGCTTTTAGCAATTTCTTGCCATTTCAATAAACTCATTTTATTAAGAATCATAATCTCAGAATCTCAGAATCTCAGAATCTCAGAATCTCAGAATCTCAGAATCTCAGAATCTCAGAATCTCAGAATCTCAGAATCTCAGAATCTTACAAGTTGCCTCATATCAAGAAGAACGTTATCTTCTCTTTTAAAAATGAAAATCCCAAATTATGATTGCCAGGACCCAATCACGAATTTCCGACAACGTTACCCTTTCATGCCGGATCGAACTTTCAGAATGTTGATCTGTGGCCCTTCAGGATCGGGGAAAACAAATGTTCTCCTGGATATGATTTTCCGCTTGCTCTTCTACGATAAAATCTTCCTCTATGCGAAAAATCTTGACCAAACCAAATATCAGCATCTGCTGAAAACATTTCGCCCAATCAGCAAAGAAGCTGGGTATGACGTTGTGGAAGCATCTCCGGATGAAATCATCCCAGTTTCTGAATTGACAGGGGAGAATCAAAAACTGGTTGTTTTCGATGATTTTGTTTCCGAAAAGAACCAAAAGCCATTGATTGATTATTTCATTCAGGGGAGGCACAAGAATTGTTCTGTGATTTATCTTTCGCAAAGTTATTTCGGAACACCAAAAGATATCCGCCTGAATTGCTCGCATTTTTGCATCTTTGAATTCCCAAGCAACAATGAAGTTTCCCTTCTCTGCAGGGAGACACAAGTCAGCAAAGAAGATTATCGTAAAGCAACGCATGATCCGTTCTCTTTCCTGTATGTGGATAAGCCGAGGAAATTCATTGCCAAAAACTTTGATGAAAGCATTTAAAATGAGTTATTCAAATGGATTGCTGTCTGAAACAAGCACTCGCGCGCATGGCGCGGGACGAGATGGAAAAGATGGATTGCCAGGAGTTGGTTTCAAGCTGACGCCAGCAGGGGACTTCGATCTTCAAAACAAAAAAATGACCAATATCGCTGAAGGAACGGGGAATTCGGATGCAATCACAAAGCACCAAGTTGACACGCTTGCAACGCAATTGCGAGCAGATTCTCTCCAGGTGGATGGGTCTTCCCATATGACTGGAGATCTTGATCTCAGGGGACAAAAACTCATCAACCCCGGGGAAATAGAAATGAATCGCAAATTGATCGTCAATCTGGACACTGATGAAAACCAGGATTTGTCAGCGGTGAATATGGTCACTCTGAAAAAATTCCACCCTGCTGCTCCGGCTCACACTCATGAAGTCACGAAGGACCTGGATTTGAAAGGGCTTTTCAACGTGAAAAACTCAAAACAACAAACATGGCATGATTTGGGAGCGCATTATAACAACCTGGTTTCTTATAATGACACCAAAAATATCTTTCTCAGCCGCAAAGAGACGTTTCCAATGGAGACGGCTTTGGATATGGGAAATCACACCATTTTTAACGTGAAAGATCCCGAAGTTGCCGATCAGGGCGCAAATATGCGATATGTGGATGCCCAATCCGCGAAAAAGCTTTCGTTGGAAGGCGGAACAATGACCGGAAACTTGGATATGAATTCGCAACAAATAAACAATATCGCAGCGCCAACTCTGAAGCATCAACCCACGTCAAAATCTTATGTGGACGGCAAGATAGGAGGTGTGGTAGCCCACACGATGGAATTAGAAGAGAAACTTAAAGAATATATCAATGAATCGCATATCACGTCAACCTCTCACCCAAAGGACGCATTCCGCTATCTGATGGAAAATGTGGATGAATCCAGCTCTGAACATCATATGACAGTGACTGGGATAAGTGATTTTCCAGATTCACCGCATCATTTCAACAAGAAGGCTTATGACTTGGAAATCACAAAAGATCTTTTAAATGAATACTCTGGGAGACTTGGATTTAATATGTTCAAACTCCCAGAGGGAGAGTTTACGATTTGTATTGAATTCTTCCCCGCGTCAATGGATGGTGTGAGTGTCGACGTTGTGAGCGCCAGTCTGAATATCAATCAGCAATCAACTAAGAAGTTTTCGGGGTATTCCAGATCCATTATCCATATGCATAAATGGAAGATCACTCCACCTGAATTTATTTTCCTGGATTTGAAATGGCGAGGCACTGCCGAGTCCGCTGAAAAAGGAAATGCAAATCTGATCATATATGGCATTGCTGGTTCTCAACCTGATGTTGCAAGCAGCGTCTTCGATTCCCCTTTTGTTTTCGAAGCAGGGAAGATGGTCATGGAAGCTGACTTGGATTTGAATGGGCACAACTTGTCTGGGAGCCGAATTGTGGAAACCGGCGTCTTTCGAAAAAATGATGATAGCAATAAATTTTTGTTTATTGGCAGCACCTCGAGGTTTCTTTTCTTCCCAATGAAAACAAAACTGGTGGAAGTGGGGTTATTTCATAGCTCAATCGAGCCGACACCGCAGATTGATCTGACTTTCTCCATGTCAGTGAATAACCGTAAATTTGAAAGAACCTGGACTGGGAGTAGAAGCAGAAGCCAGAAATTTCATATTGGGGATGGAATTGAAATCCCAAGCATGACTAATTTTTCTTTTTCCCCTCAAGATGACCTGGTGATCGGGTTGCATGAGGCAGTTTATCTTTCACTGGTTTTTGAAACAAGATAGGCATGATTGAAAAAATGATTTCTCCCTGAAAAAATGAGAAAACAAAGCATTTTTGCTTTCAATCACATCAACCCCGCAATTCGGGAAGAAGAACTGGAAGAGATCAAAAAACTTTTTCGATTTTATCACAAAAGATTTTGGTGTTTGAAACGAGCGCATGGTCGATTCAAGAAAATGAATCTGCTCATAAATTTAACCTCTTCCGGCCTGGTTGCAATCGGGACGATTGCTGGGGCAACAACAATGAATCCAATCGTGTTGGGAGTGATTTCAGGAGCAGGATTAGTTTTGAAAACCGCGAATGAAATGAAGAATCTAAAAAGCAAAATTAAGATGGCGAAATTCGCTTTCACCACCTATGAAAAAACATTGAGTGATTTGCGCTTCGCTTTGCGGGGAGGAAAATTCGACAGGGATGAATTTTTGTTTTCAATGGAAGCGATTGATGGGATTGTGATTGATTTGGGGTTGGATTTGGAAAAGTTTGAAGCTGAATGGGAGAAAAAATTTGAGGGTTGAGTGAGCGAAGCGAGCCGGGAGTGAGCGAAGCGACCGAAGGGAGCCGTTGCGAGCCGGGAGTGATTCAACTCCAAATGGAGTGAAATCACACATTCCCAAGCGAACCAAAATCTGGTTCCATAATCATTTCAACAACTTCTGCTGCTGAGAAATCTTCTTCAAAATCATTTCCATTAAAATCAAAAATCTAAAAGTTCCCCAAGAAAATCTTCTGGGTGATGACCTGATTTTTCGAGTTCAAGTAAAATTTTTATTGCAAAATCGTCATTAAAATTGAGATTCATCAATTCTATAATATAATCACTGTCTTCCATCATTCTTTCGAAATCTTCTGCTTCCATTTTTAAATAAGAAAAAAAATTATTATTTTGTTTTTTTTACTCCATATAAAATGGAGTTGAAGGAATTGAAAACGAACCAAATCACAACCGAAGAACCGCAAATGAAAAAAACAATGCATCCATTTGTTGAAATCCCTCTCCGGTTCAAAGAAAGACCAATCACTCTCAAACTTGAGAAATGCGTCTTCAAAATTCATAAGAATGAAAACGGATTTTCATTGGGAATCAATCTAGATCAATCACCCCCTGAAATCAAAGAAAAGATGAAAGAGATAGAGGGGCAGATCAGAAAGCTTGTAATGGAGAATAAGTCAAAAGTTGTTAGACAAAATTGGAGATTCGGAAATTTTTCAGAAACAGATTTCAACCTGATTAAAACGGATCGAAGCGAGATGGAAAAAGTTTGGGGAAAGTTGTGGTTGACTCAAAAAGGAAACATCAGCGTTCCATTCTCGAAATTTGGTGAAGGAGAAGTTGGGCGAAGAAAATCCATTCGGTTTGACCCGCATGATTACATTGGAGAAAAACTAACAGGGCATGTGATCTTTCGAATTTCTCGCATCTTTTGTGGAAACTGTCAATCCATTTCATGTTCAATCAATTCAGTTTTTGTAACAAAATTCAATGGAAACGTTTCAGCGTTTGATAACTTTGAAGATACTGAGGAGGCAGACTGGTAAATGAAGTGAATGAAGACTTGTAAGTTTTTTCATTTCAAAGAAATGAAAAAATAAAACGTTTTCAATGAGGTTAATTTTTTACCTTGATTTTTTTTCCCCTCTGATTTTCACTCAATTTTTCAATGAAGAAAACAAATTCAGGAGATTTCCATGTGAGATAATGAGTGATTTCCTCAGAATCAAGGAAATGAGTTTTCTTCTTGAGGATTTGATTGATAAAAACTTGGCTTGAAATTTTAAACTTTTCTAGTTCATCAAAATCAAAAATATCTTCTCCATCAACTTGGAAAAAAGGTTTATCTGTTATTTCATCCTGAATGTAAAAAACTTTTCCATCTTTCCTTTTAAATTTTTTGTTTGCTCTTTTGAGAACTCTCCAAATGTTGGCAATTGGAATTCCTGTTTGCTGGCTGGCTTCCTTAAATGTATAAAAAATATTTTTTTCTTTTCCTTCTTCCTGAATCGAAAACTTCATTTTATTTGGGGAAATATTTTTTTTTTTATTTTCCCAAATAAAATGAATCTGCGAGATTTGAAAAACTGGGCCCGTGAAGAAGGAATTAAGGGGTTCTCTCGAATGTCCAAAGATGAATTGATGGAACTTTGGGAAGAATCGCAACCTGAAAAACCGAGAAAGAAAGGAAATGTCAGCGCCCCAAAGACTTTCAAAGCCCCGAAAACCCTCCTAGATTCGAGAAATAAAAAAATTTCAGCGCCTATTTTAGTTCCGGAAAGAAGAGATTTTCCTTCCAGAACCATTCCCAGAGCGATTGAACAAGATGTGGAAACTGTTGTCGATTGGTTGAATTGGTTGGAAAGTGTGGATGATGTTGATGTTCGGAGGAGATCGAATCCCGCGATTGAAAGATTGAAGCGGCAGATTGAGAATTTGTGGGAGAAAAACACAAAAATCAACCCCCTGAATTGGAAAAATAAAAAAATTGATGTTCCTATTTTGATTCCGGAAAGAAGACCGATTTCTGCTCAAGAAGTTCCTTCAGTCGTTCAACAAAATGTTGAAACAGTTTCTGATTGGTTGAATTGGTTGGAAACTGCTGAGATTGAGAGGCAGCCTGATCCACGAGTTGAAGCCTTGAGAAGACAGATTGCTCAGTTGCGAACTGTGGAACGAGCTTCAGCATTCAATGGATTTGCGAGAGAAATGGTCATTCCAGGAAGAGCAGGAGAACTTCCCAGAGAGTTTTTCAATCGTGTGCGGCCACAAATTGGGACCTTGTTTGAACAAAATCGATTGACCAGAGTGAAATTAATTTTAACTTGCCTGATGGCTCGGACTGAATTAGCAACTGGTGATGAGATTGAAGAAGAAGCAAACTTTCACTCACGGGTGTTGACAAACCTTGAAGGCACTGACAGGTGGGAAGCTATTGATGAGATGATTGAAAGAGTGATGGAGAACATGGCGACTTTTCAAATGCGAGGATCGAATTGGAGATTTGTGAGAGTGATGCAGTTGGTCATTCCATTCGCTAAATTTCAGCCTCTGCAAGGAAGTTCCTGGATGAAGCTTCCAGCGGGGTTGAAGAATAAGAGAGCGGTGGTGAACATGAAGAATGAAGATGTGGGTTGTTTCAAGTGGTGTGTGACACGAGCTCTCAACCCAGTTGAAAAGAATGCTGAAAGAATCTCAATCGAATTGAGAGAACAAAGCAGGGAGTTAGATTGGAATGGGTTGTCTTTCCCAACACCCCTGAGTGACATTGGGAAGTTTGAACGAAGGAACCCTGGATTGGCTGTGAATGTCTTTGGGTATGAAGGTGGAACTGTCTTTCCTTTAAGAATCTCCCGGAAAGATGGACAAAAGATTGACCTGTTATGGTTGAAAAAGCATGAGGATGAACTGGAGAAAACTCATTATTGCTTGATCACCAGCCTCAGCCGGCTTTTAGGAAAGCAAGTGTCGCAACACAAGGGTGCAGTTGTGTTTTGTCGGAGATGCTTGAACCACTTTCCTGATGATGAAAAGTTGAAGCGGCATGAAGAGTCTTGCTCCCAGTTTGAAGCAGTGAAAATTGTCATGCCAAATGAAGGGAGTGTGGTGAAGTTCAAAAACTACAACAGGAAGATGGAATTTCCATTTGTGATCTTTGCTGACTTTGAAGCAAAGCAGCTGCCAATCTCATCAGTGCAGCCGCCAGGTGAGAACTCTTTCACTGAAAAGTTTCAGAAACATGTGGCTTGTTCCTTTGCGTTTCATTTGGTGACGGACTTTGTGAAAAGAAAACCTATCTTGTTTAGAGCAGAAAGTGATGAAGAGGATGTTGGGAAGAAGTTTGTTGAAGAATTGACTCAGTTTGTGTTTGATATCCAAGAGGAGGTGAAATTCCCTAAGAGGATGGAATTTGGGAGAAAAGAACGAAAACAGTTTGAGGAAGCAACGTGTTGCTGGATATGCGAAAAAGAATTTACAGTGGATGATAAGCGAGTTCGAGACCACTGCCATTTCACTGGGAAATTCAGAGGAGCAGCCCATGAATCTTGCAACCTGAATTTCAGAAAACCTAAATTCACCCCAGTCGTGTTCCACAACTTGAAGGGATATGACGCGCACTTCATTGTGAAAAGCTTGGGGTTGACGCCAGGAGATATCACTTGCCTCCCAAACAATGAGGAAAAATATATTTCCTTCTCCAAGAAGATAAAAATTGGGGAAATAGAACAAGGGATGCTTAAACCACCTAAAATAATTTGGCATGAAATTCGGTTCTTGGATTCAGCTGCATTCATGGCAGCACCCTTGGGAAACTTGGTGAGAAACTTGAGGGATGATGACTTCATTGAAACGCGAAGAGTGTTTGGAGAGAAGTGGAAGTTGTTCAAACAGAAAGGAATCTTCCCATATGAGTGGCTGAATTCAGTGGAGAAATTTAAGGAGAAAGAACTCCCTGAAAAAGAGGCCTTCTATTCGGCGTTGAATAATGAAGGAGTTAGTGATGACGACTGGCAACATGCAAAACGGGTTTGGGACGAGATGGGAATGGATAACATGGGTGACTTCCATGATGCCTATCTGAAGGCGGATGTCACTCTGTTAGCGGATGTGTTTCAGGAATTCAGAAAGGTGTGCCGGACTCATTATAACTTGGATCCAGCTTGGTTTTTCACTTCCCCTGGTTTGGCATGGGATGCAGCATTGAAAGAAAGTGGAGTGGAATTGGAACTGTTGACCGACCCAGAAATGCTGCTTTTCTTCGAACGAGGAATTCGAGGAGGAGTTTCAACGATCTTCCATCGAAAGGCAAAGGCCAACAACAAGTTCATGGGAGATGACTTCGATGAAAATCAGCCATCAAAGTATCTAGCTTATTGGGACGCGAATGGACTATATGCATGGGCCATGTCAAATCCATTGCCAGTTGGGAGCTTCCAGTGGATGACTGAAGATGAATTGGAAAGATGGAGCGATGAAAGTTGCGTACTGGAAGTGGATGTGGATATCCCCAAAGAGTTGCATGACCATTTCAATGATTTCCCACCGCTTCCAGAACGACTGATGATGGGAAAGGTGGAGAAACTAATTCCCAACTTGAGGAATAAGCGGAAAATGGTTGTGCATCAAAGACTTCTGAAACAAGCTTTGGAGTTGGGATGTGTGTTGAAGAAAGTAAGAAGAGGAGTTAAGTTCCGGGAAGAGTGCTGGTTGAAGTCATTCATTGACAAGAATGTCATACTACGGCAACAGTCCAAAAATGCATTTGAGAAAGATTTCTTCAAGTTGATGAACAATGCAGTCTTTGGGAAAACTATGGAGAACATCAGGAAAAGAAAAGATGTGCGACTGGTGTGCCAGGGACATAAATTCTGCAAGTTGGTGGCTAAACCAAACTTTGAGCATTTCACCATCTTTGATGAAAATCTTGTGGGAGTTCATATGAAACGGACTAAGATGACATTTGATAAGCCAGTTTATGTGGGACAAGCGATATTGGATGTTTCAAAGAGTTTAATGTATGACTTCCATTACAGTTACGTTAAGAAGAAATGGGAGAAAGCTCAACTGTGTTTCACAGATACGGATTCGTTGCTATATGAAATTGAAACAGATGACTTGTTTGTGGATATAGCAAAGGATGTGCCAAAGCACTTTGACACGTCAGAGTTTGCTGAAACACATCCCAGAGTTGTTGATGGAACGATAAAGCGAATGAACAAGAAAGTATTGGGTTTGATGAAAGATGAAGCTTGTGGGGGAGTGATTGAAGAGTTTGTGGGATTGAGAGCAAAGTGCTATTCCTTCAAAGTGCATGGTGGGGGTGGGACAAAGAAATGTAAGGGTGTGAAGAAACGAGTTGTGAAAAAGCGAATCACTCATGAAGACTATGTTGACTGCTTGGAAACGAAGAACCCACAGATGAGGATTATGAATTGCATAAGAAGTTCAAAACATGAGATCTTCACCCAGAGAATTAACAAGACAGCTTTGAGTGCTGGTGACGACAAACGATATGTGAGAGAAGATGGAATTAGCACATTGGCTTGGGGGCATTGGAGACTTGGGGAAGAAGCGAACGAAGTGGAGGAAGTGGAAGTGGAAGTGGAAGTTGAAAAAGAAAAGATTGAATTGAAAATGGGAAGAACGGAAGAAGATCTTAAAGCAGAGCGGCTGGAGAAGAAACGAAAACAAATTGTTCGCTTTCTGAAAAAGAAGGAGAAATTCGGAGAACGTGTTGAGTTGTTCATTCTGGAGAACAAATTTCATGTGAAAGAAGATGTTCTGTTGGGAATGGGAATGAAAATTTTGAAAGGATGGCCAAGATATGTGGTGCAGGAAGAGGAATAGATTTTCCGGAATAGATTTTCAAAATTATTTTCCGGAGTGGATTTAAAATTATTTTCCCGGAGTGGATTTTCCGGAATAGATTTTTCACCTTAATAGTAGATAATAATCACCGATTCCGGTGGGATCCGAGGCCCCCTAATTCAAACGTGTTTGAATTGATGAAACATGTTGCAATTGGTGAAACATGTTGCAATTGGTAGAATTGTGGGGAATTGTAGGAGAAGAGTGGAAGTGGAACTTTGAAATGTTTGTGAACAATTGAGGGAATGGAAGTTGTGTGGAAAGAAGAAGAAGTGAAGTTGTGTGAGAAATCATGGGAAAAAATTAGAAGTGAAACGTGTGGGGTTTTTTGGGGTGATTGATGTTACGTGAGCTGAAACCGAGAATGTGTTGAATTGGTGGGTACATTTTTGGGCGTATTTCTGCTGTGAGCTGAAACCGAGAATGTGTTGAATTGGTGGGTAAATTTTTGGGCGTATTTCTGCTGTGAGCTGAAACCCGCATTTCCTATCTACTCAGGAGAGGTACCTAACGGTGATCTAACGGGATAAATAACTGGAAGACCTACTTGGGAAAGCTATCCTAAAGGCTTCTAAATATATTTTGCAACTATTGGGAGTCGTGTTTGGCCTGTCTCTTTTTTCTACCATGTGATTATTTTTTACAGAGCGCCATCCCGCTGCGTTGCACAAGACTATACCGTAAAATGCCGCTTATAAGCCCTGGGCTTGTATAACTTGCACGGCTTCATTTCACGATGATGATGATGATGCTTATGTCACTTGATACTGTGATAGCCAGGGTTTTGTGGCTGGCAAGCAAACGTTCTTTTAGTTAATTTGGCGTACACTTTTCTGAAGAATTTCTGTTAAGGAATAAAGAAAGGAATTAAGGAGTTAATGGGTACTACCGGAACAATGTTTTGTTACCAAACTGATGGGCTTACCAAACCGGGTGGGCTTATAAGCGGGAGGGAGGCTTATGATGGAACGCACGGAGCACAACACTACTTCACAAGAATTACACGCTTATTGTACAAAAGATACGTAGTGTAGTCTCGTGTATGTCTCAATGAATTCGAGATACCTCCGTACAACTCTACAAGTAGAGCTGTTCTTTGTGTACAGAAGGTGTACTGTTGGATGCAGTAACGCCATGATAAAACAACGAAGGTTTTATCTAGATCCAAGACACTACTAAACAACAGAATAAACTAAAGAGCTAAAACTAACTGCAAGAAGTCGTGATTCCAATATAGGAACATGATTGCATTTGCATTTTTGGCTCTTAAACACTTACATCCGTGATGAAGAAACACTTTCACACAAGTCTTGCACTACGCAGACTTTAGACATTAAATCACGGGCGATTTACTGATCCTAACATCTCCAGAGCGGTAACATAAACTTCAGCCAACTACGATTTAAATGGCAACACGAGTCTGAGAAAAGAAACCCTAATAGCAGAGCTCTCGTGGGGCTAAGGCCCGCTCGCGGAGCCCCATACTCATAGAACCTATCCCCGTCATTTTGCAATGTCATGGCTAGCGGAATGTTTCGCAGGCGCGCGTCCGTAACATGTGTGTCCGTGTGTGGCGCAAGGCTAGCTTGCGGGTGCATATGACGTCGCAAAACATGCGCGTATGACGCCACACAACACCCGGGATCTTAGCTATTTTGAAACCAAAGCAAGGCTTTGTTTTTCCCGCGGCTACGGGTGTTACTAAACTGCGGATTGCAGACCGCGGAACCTGCGGAACCTATATTTTTTTTTGTCAAACAAGTAATAAAATAAAAATAAATAAAAATAAAAAAACCCGGGAGGAAGTAAAAATAGATAAGTTTATAACTAGTAGTAATCATAGCTATAGATTAAAGTGCGTCTCCTTATCCCGTGGCACCTCGTGTTGACCTAGTACCTCAGTTTTATGAATTAATTCAGCCACTATGTTGCGAGATATGTCACGCAGGTAAAAACGTCGGGCCGACATCAAACAAATTCACGCTATCGCCGTGGAATCGGGCAAAATCCTGCCGTGCTGTGTACTCCGAAAGGTATCAGATTTTTTCGACATAAAAATAGTATATTTGTCTTGATTTCATTTCGGTGAATTCCCCGATTCTGAAATCATACGCCCCAGTACGTGTACTAATACCGGAACCGGAAATGAGAAATTTCTGAGAAAGTCTGAAAAAGTGCTCCCGTGATAAACTTCTTGGAAACCGCGTTAATGGAGCATAAAATCGACGATTAGGTCACGCAACATTCAACGTGAATTTCGCAGGATTTTTCGGATAAAATAACAAGACTTACAACTACCAGTTACAAGTAAGACACAAGACTGTTGAATATAATTCCTTTATTAGCTAAGCAAATTTTAGTCACAAAAGCGAAATCTTTAGTCGCAAATGCACCCGATACAGGCGCAATTTCGAGCACAGTAAAATTAATCTGCGTTCGCCTGGCGCGACCGGTCAGTGAATTATTGGACTTATTGCTACAAGACATACAGCGAATCGCACCGTACCGTAGAACATCGCGAAAAACGACGTCGGTAGTTATATGAAAGCTTCCCAAATCAGACAGATAACCACAGCAAAATCAAGATAGAACATTCAAAACATACCAGAACGGTACTAGAAGCGAGGAAAGTCCAATTTTTCCACTGCGTACTTTTAGGCATTGAGATATTGAGCCGTACGATTCCAAAATCGGGAAATATCCGAAACTAAATCAAGACAAATAGATTATTCACATGTGACATTTCGGAACACTCAGCTCCCCAGGATGATGCCAGATTTCCACGCGCTGGGAATGCTGGATACATACAAATTTTCTCCATTCTTTCTGCTTGGTACAGATGTCACAGGACACCCAACACCAGCTTAGAAAGGAATGGCTGACTCCATTCGTGCCAAACTCTTTGTTTAAAGAACATTGTTATCACATTGTTATCACAATTTTCTCAATGTTTGTAAAAAGTATTTTTCCGCAGTTTTTTATAGTTAAATGTTTTAAAAACTCACTTCTTCGGATACTTTTTTTTTTGACAAAGGAAAAAAATGTAGGTTCCGCAGGTTCCGCGGTCTGCAATCCGCGGTTTAGTAACACCCCGCGGCTATACGGTCGATGTCACGTCAGCTCGGTAAACACTTTGGTTAGATCTTTTGCTGTGTTTAGCGGAGAAAACTGTTAGAAATTAAAGTCGTTATTTCACCGCATTTTTACGTGGTTTGCTACTCAAGACAGGGATACTAATTATTTAAGGGAAGAAGAAGCCGCTTTAGTGGGAAAAGAAGAGCTTTCAGGGATAAAATCTTGCTTCGAGGAACTTCATACGTTTTTATCAATGCGGTAGCAATGCGGGGAGTTGTTTATTTTACGCATTTCAGAACCAAAGAAGCGAAGATTTAAAGAATTTCCAAGCAGCTGTCGAGGGACTTAAAGGTAAAACAAATTACATTTTTCGATGAGAATTTATGTTGATATCAATCTGTCATTGACTTTTTCTTTGTGTTCTCGGTAGTTTTTTTGGAGAATTGTTTATAAAACGTGCTTAAATTCAGTTGTATTGATTTCTTGAATTTCATCGAAGACAGCTCGGCCTCGATGCGCTATAAATGGTACGTGTTTTGCTTTTAAACATAAACTTATGGAGATTTGAATAAACGTTTTCGAAAGAAGATTATGTTGTCTATTTTTATGTGTTTGTTCATTCATTACATAGGTTGAAAAGCGATTTTATGTAAACAAAACAAGACGGATTTTATAGTTCTATCTTCACTCGCGTCGCCTTATGCAAAGATATCTGTTTATTTTTTGCAATTTTGATTTCCAAATCAGTTTTCGGGCAATTTTTGAAACGCAACAGGTGTATTTTATTCGGAAATTAGTCATACTAGTTCTTCTAGACCGAGAAAAAGTTGTTTTTGTGAACTTTTGTACGGTCTAAATGTACTGTGCAGACGGTCGCGTAATACTGTTTTTGAGAACTGCTAAAATTGAAAAATAGCCCGGTAGTCAATCTTAATTCTTTTGCTTTCAATTTTAAACCTCTTTGATTTCACATTCCTCAAATCCTTTCATTATAAAATTTAGATAATTTACTACTAGCTGAGTTTTATGACTTGCTTTCCAAGAAGTGAAATAATAAGCAAGAGGATAAAGATAGTTAAAAAGCCAAAAACGTGCCAACCAATTAAATAACTTTGTTCTGCACCATCCTTCTTCTTTTCCTTTTGTTTCGTTGCCATCTCATCTCGGATGACACCGGCCAGTTATTGTTCACGTCATTTTTAATGTTCTGTCGTCTTTTATAATAATATATGGATAGGCTGAGCCTACAGCGTAGCTCTCTGAACTGAAAGCCAGTGATAAGCTTAACTAAGGTAAAAGGTCGATAAAGAATATAAGTATTTGACATCAAAGATTAAATTTTATTATCTTTTTATTATGTTCATGGAGCGTGTAGTAAGGCCCCATTAACATGGAAAACAGTTGTCTCCAGTATATAAGTATTTGACATCAAAGATTAAATTTTATTATCTTTTTATTATGTTCATGGAGCGTGTAGTAAGGCCCCATTAACATGGAAAACAGTTGTCTCCAGTACCCGAGACAACCCTCCGCCTGAGACAATTTTACCGAGCGTTTATATGAAAGTTTGGCGACTCCATTAAATAGGTCACGTTCTAATTAAGTTTGGCGACTCCAGTAAATTAGTCATCTGGTCCCAGGTAGGAGGCCAAAGTGTTTATTTGAAACCCTAAAAGAAATATGTGGAAAGTTAGCTCACTCTTGGGTACCCGACACCATATAAATGGGGTTTAAGTGATTGACAAGTTGAATGAGATAAGCGGATTTAAGGGTAAAATAATTTCTTCAGAAAAGAATCGAACTTATTAGCTGTGTTGTTGTTTTGCTTATTATTTCAATTCTTAGAGAACAGGTCTAAAAACTCAGCTAGTAGTAAATTATTTAAATTTTGTTATGAAAGTATCTGAGGAATGTGAAAACAATGAGTTTTAAAAATGAGAAAGGAAACATTTACAGAATTCCTATGTATATAAGTATTTAATATGAAAGATGAAATGTTATCTATTTGTTATGTTCATAGAGCATGTAGTAAGGCCCCGTTTATATGGAAAACAGTTGTCCCGGTTCCCGAGACAACCCTCCGCCCGAGACAACTTTACCGAGTGTTTTTTATGAAAGGTTGGCGACTCCGTTAAATAAGCCGAATAATAAGTTGAATGAGATAAGGAGATTTAAGGTCAAAAACATTTCTGAAGAAAAGAATCGAACTTATTAGCTGTGTTGTTGTTGTTTTGCTTATTATTTCACTCTTCACACATTTCATTTCATTTCATTTCTGTGTTGTTGTTTGAAAATTTATCTGACCTTCTTTTCTGAGTTCACAGCAACAGTTGTCTTGGTAAGTGTGAGGTATCTCATACACGTGTAATAGTTAAACATGCGACACATTGTAGTCGGCGTTTAATGTAGTTCATGACAGTGCCCGCCACAAATTTACGTAAAGAAACAAATTATCGCAACTCAAAATGACGTCTCGACCTTGTAAAAATAATATACAGAAATATAAAACGAGAATGAAAAGAAAATAAGAAAACGCAGTTTAAAACAAATCAAATTCTGATCGTTCGACCGAGAAACCGTACACTACACCAATTGACCATCGAGGGTGAGAATTAACAATAAGGTCAAAATAGGATACTCATGTCCAATAAAATATTTTAATAGTATGTAACAAAATTGCAACAAGATGCAGCCATGGATCGACAAAGAATGCAGTAGAGCCCACAAATATTCTCCTGTAAGTTAATGTTTAACTTAAAACGAATTGAAGATCAATCAAGTTGGTTCAATCAAGTTGGTTCAATCAGGTTGGTTGCCGGGAACGACGCCATTTTCATGTCGACATCCGACCTGCGATTAGTATCTGACCTCACAAAAAGTGAAAAGCGCGGCTCGGTAAGCCATAAATAAATTCGGCGCGTCCTGTCTTTTAGTCACAAGATGAGAAGTGAAGGAAGAAATAATCATTGCAGACCGCTTGGTTGTCAATTACCTCTTTATGTGCATACACCGAGTTCTCTATTGTATAAAATTTATTGAGACTAGTAGTGAGAGTCGTGTTTGGCCAACCTGTCTATTTTTTTACATCTGTGTGAATATTTTTACAGAGCTCCCTCCCGCTGCGTTGAACGAGACTAAATCCTATCATAGAACGCATGAAGCACAACACTACCACACAAGAATAGCACATGTATTGTACAAAACATACTAGTGTATCTCGAATTCACTGAGACATACACGAGACCACCTCCGTACAACTCTACAAGAGCTGTTCTCTGTGTCAGGAAATATCTTACATGCTAAAATTAAGAAAAAAGTCTCAGTAAGGAACACAACATAAGGTCCGATGGAAACTTCAGCAATGCTATTGGTCCAATTTAATAAACGAGACGGTGAGAATAGAATAAAACATTGGTACCTTCCCAAAAGTACAAAAATGGCAAACATTTCATTTGCAACGAAATGATTTCAAATCATTCCCTAAGACCTTTACTTATGGGAGCAACTTATGAAGTCCACCTTAGAACTGAAACTCGAACTCAATAAATCACTAGCTCCGTGTGATTTACCAATTAAACAGATTATAACATCTCGCTGTTCGATGCAGTGACGCCATGATAAAACAGCTCGACAACAGAATAAACTAAAGAGTTAAAAATAACCTCAAGTAATGATTCCAATATAGACACAGGATGTTCATTCTTGGATCTTAGACTACACCACGAAAAACCACTTTCTTACAAGCCTTCCATTTTTTTTTGAATAAACATTTTATTTCACAATACAAAGCTTACAAGCCTTCCATGCCATAGACTTTTTAAGGTATATTAAAAATAGGCACCAAATCACGGCCTAAGAAATTTACTTATCCTCAGTAACATTCCAAAACGTTATCAAAAACTTCAGCAGATTTCTTCTTATCTTGCAACACGAGCCTGAGCTAAAGAAACCCTAATATACTACGCCAGGAGATCAGAGCTAGTGCAACGAAGGCATAGAGAAATAAACTAATTATAATTACTATTGTCAGCATGAAACCCTGCTGAAATTTTCCCAAAGATAAAAGGACCAATATCATCGAGAAAAGTAGTTAAATAATTGTAACATGTCGCACATTCCATTGCAAGTGGTGATATTCTTAAGGCTTCTTATTCTATTCTGGAAATATATCTAATAAACTGTATCAGAGTACAACGTCATAGGAATGCTCAACCCATCTCGCAGCTTGTTCCCTTTCAGTTGTTATCAATTATCCCTGCTTATCTTTAGCTGGCTTAGCATAAGTGTTGCTTTGACCACTTAGCTGTTTTGTGATCTTGCATACGATACTCAGTTCTCCCTTAGCTGCAGCTGCCTCTGCTTCACTTGCCAATTCCTCAGTAAAGGCTCTCTTGTTCCTTCGAGCACTCCTCTTTACTCCTTTATCTTTGGACTTGTAATCTTCTTTTGAACGTTCAGTCAGTCTGGCGGACTTAACACTTCTCTCATCGATTTTCCTCCATGCCTTCGGTGTTATCCATTGCTTATCTCTCTTCATTCTAAAGCCTAGGACACTCTCCGCTTTTTCTTTTTACACTTTCGTGATGTTATCCCACGTTGTTTCAACAATGTCCTGGTCTTCTCCATCTGCATCTTCACTTTCAAGTGCACTGAAGCGATTTCTAAGTTCGATGGTAAACTCTCTTTTGACCACTGGTGCACGAAGCTTGCTGATGTCGAACACTTTGCGCCGCTGTTTGGTGGTTGATTTTGCTCGCAGTTTCAGCCTAACTTTGGCTATTACCAGATGGAGGTCGCTGCCTACATTTACCCCACGGTGGACTTTGACATCACGAAGAGATTGCTGTCATTTCTTGTTGACGATAACGTGGTCAATCTGGTCGACACTATGTCCACCTGAAGATCTCCAACTCAGTTTGTGGATGTCTCTGTGGGGTAAGATAGTAACAACTATCTTATAGCTCGTGTTAAGGCAAAATTCGACAAGCCTCTCTCCATTGTCGTTGATGATTCCACAACCATGCCGCCCCATTGCATTCTCGCTCCCAATGTTATCACTTCCAACTTTAGCATTCAAATCTCCGGTTATCAGTAGCATGTCGTATTGTGGGACTTTAGAGAATGCATGTTGCAGTTGCTCTTATCCGTTGTCCTTCCCCTCCTCCTCCTCCGCCTCGTTGGTAGGGGCGTGGTACTGCAGGATGGTCAGTCTGCAGTAATGGAATTCAAACCTTGCCCTGATTAGTCTATCACTGATAAGTTCCCATTAGGCTCGATTTCCGCCGCTTTCTCGCGACCGGTCTCTAAGCCTCCCCGAGAAGAACGGCTGGACGCGTGGGCCACCGATCGTGTCTGTGACGTAAATTCAAAGTATAATTTATGCATCGCTACTGGTCACCGGATATGTCAAACACACGTGATGTAGCGCCAGATCTTGTCAATATGAGTGCTTACCATTTAGCCAAAAAATCCGGAAATTTCGGGTCCAAAGTCAAATGGTTCAGGCAATTTTCGGAAAATCCGTTCGGAATATGTGGAGTACCTCCAGAGGTAGTCCTGTTTTTCCGTTTCGGAATGGAACGTTGGAAATTACCTTACCATTTGAATTTAGAAAATTTCAATCGCTAAATCGAGTTAACGGTCTGGGTACCAGGATGGGTAAATGGAATATTTAATTGGTAATGGCAATTTCGTCGGCTGGTCGGTAAATTTGGAAAATCGCTTACCATTATGTAACTGTCACCCCAACCGGTTTTTTTCCTACAAATGGTAAGCACCCTATGTCTATATGAATGTAAGTGTGAAATACAATGAGCTTTATCCACAGCAATGAGGCACAATCTCTCTTCATAGACTTCACTCGACAACATCTTCCTCCATCGATGAGAACGCAAAAACGACTCCGGTGATCCAAAGAGGATCTCGCAGTCTCCCCTTTCAACGGATGTTTTTGCCTCCTCGTCCTTTTGATCTTCACCAATAAACTCGGCAGCAATGCGTGTTGATTTTAGTAATTTTATTTGATCTTCCATTAGCGAAGTCATGGGTGAAATAACGATAGCAATATCGAAAATCATCGGTGGGGATTGGAAAAAAAGGGACTTTCCTGATCATGAAGGTTGAATAACGAACAAATCTTCACCGCCAACCAGCTTTTCCAGCGCTGTCCGTTTTAAGTTTTTAGAAGTTTCAAGTTTAAATCTCTCTACAACACGATCGCACTCCTTCGCATCCGCCATTTTGAAATCATGCTCTAGAAAAATAATTTATTCGCATGCTCGATTTGAGCAGGCAAGCTTCTGATTGGAGTAAATTAATAATAACAAGTTCACGCGTCCAGCCGTCTTTTCGTGGACGAGCGCGGGCTCGTTTCCTGAACAGCGGCTGGTAGTCCAGCCTAGGTTCCCATTCCATAAGAGATTTGGCTGTTTGTTTGTTTGCAATGGGGGCTACACCACTAGAGTGTGCATCGCCTTTTCCAGAGAAAAGAATAGTTGAGCCATCGCTTGTCACCTTACGTCCTGAACCAGTCCATCGGCACTCGCTCACACCGAGGATGTCGAGTTTATAGTTCTGCATTTCCTTGATGACATGTGCTTTCTTCGACGTTTCGAACATGATGCGGACATTCACGTTCCAAGACGGATCGTAATTTGGGGTCCTAGAAAACTCTTGTTCAAGCTCACGACTTCCTGTAATTTGTGTTGTTGCAGTTTCTGTAACAGGATGTTGTTTTCCGGGGTGGAGGTGTTAGCTTCACGCCCAACCCCAACCTGGAGGACCAGGTGCTACTTTTCGTCTGACCTCTCCCCGACTTCAGCCCCCGCCGGTATAGCTCACAGGGTCCTTGAGGCACATAAGCAACCTCCCCCCCCCCCACCTCGTCAAGGTAGCAGCACACAGGGAAGAAAACGTGTCTGGGTAGCTAATTTTGTCTATCCGTATCTACGAACGTAAACTGTTAAATTCAGAAGAAAACATTATTCAGAAAAAACCTTGTTTAGGGAAACAGTCACCTGGGAATTTGGGATTGACAGGCTGAACACTTCTTCATATCACTTTATAGGTTTGCTCCGTGTTTAAGGCATTCACTGTCAGTCGCGCTTCAAGAAAAAATTAAAACAATCAAAAAACGACCTCAGATCGCATTCAAACGAAAACGATGAATGAAGAAAAGACAAAGAAGTGTGCAATGCAGTATCATACCCTTCACGCTTGTCCTGTTGTTTAAACTGGTGAATCGTACTAAAAAGGCTGACCAATTGATGCAAATGGGAATTTATCGCAACCAAAACAAATTCTCCCACCTAGGCTCCACTTATTTTGCAGGATAAGTTTTGTTTTCTGATGCAATTTATAGTTACCTACTCAGCCACTTCATAGAATTAAACTTTAAACACAAATACATTCGTTCATTTCATTTATCGTTTACAAAAACAGAAAAAAAGTTGAAACTTAAGTATACGGTCTATGTACTATGCCATCGCAACGTAAATTTCGTTTTACTTTTTAGCTTCTAAAAAGACTGCCATGGACGACATAAACAAAGTTCTACAAGTGATTCATGTTGGCATTGTGGTGGCAAATTTCCTTGTCAATACCAGTCGTGTTCTGAAAGCGATCGACTTCTTAAAGGAATGTTTGGTACTCCTCAACAGTACAGCCTTGGAAAGAGTCAAGAAATTGACTATACCAATTTATACTTCATTATTTTTTCAAATTTTTGATTGTTACGCTAGCATCAATGACTACACCAAGGCAATAGAATACGGCAAGAAGCTTCAGGTAATACTTTGCGAGCGTAGCGAAAAAGAAAAAGAAGGAATAATAATCTGCAAAATGGCAAATTTATACTACCGTCATAGTAAATATAAAGAAGCACAACAGCTTTGCGAGGAAGCAATCATTATCATGATTGAAACTGGCGACAAAGCAGGAGAAGCATCATCCTACGGAAACCTAGGAAGTGTGTTTCTGTCTAACAGTAAATATGCCAAGGCTGAAGAATACCTTGAAAGGGCACTCGCGATCAGGAAAGAAATCGGCAACAAGGAAGGAACAGCATCAGATTACGGAAATCTAGGAACTGTGTTTATCAAAGTCGGTAAATATGCCAGGGCTGAAGAATATTTTGAAAGGGCACTCGCGATCAGGAAAGAAATGGGCGACAAGGATGGAGAAGCATCATCCTACGGAAACCTAGGAATTGTGTTTATATCTGTCGGTAAATATGCCAAGGCTGAAGAATATCTTGAAAGGGCACTCGCGATCAGGAAAGAAATCGGCGACAAGATAGGAGAAGCATCAAATTACGAAAACCTAGGAACTGTGTTTATCAAAGTTGGTAAATATGTCAAGGCTGAAGAATATCTTGTAAGGGCACTCGCGATCAGGAGAGAAATCGGCGACAAGAAAGGAGAAGCATCACCCTACGGAAACCTAGGAGCTATGTTTATGTCTGTCGGTGAATATGCCAAGGCTGAAAAATATCTTGAAAGGGCACTCGCAATCAGGAAAGAAATTGGCGAGAAGGAAGGAGAAGCATCAGATTACGTAAACCTAGCAAATGTGTTTATCAATGTCGGTAAATATGCCAAAGCTGAACAATATCTACAGAAAGCACTAACGATCACGCAAGAAATCGGCGACAAAGCAGGAGAAGCATCATCCTACGGAAACCTAGGAACTGTGTTTATATCTGTCGGTAAATATGCCAAGGCTGAAGAATATCTTGTAAGGGCACTCGTGATCAGGAAAGAAATCGGCGACAAGGAAGGAGAAGCATCAGATTACGGAAACCTAGGAACTGTGTTTATATCTGTCGGTAAATATGCCAAGGCTAAAGAATATCTTGAAAGGGCACTCGCGATCATGCAAAAAATCGGCGACAAAGCAGGAGAAGCATCATGCTACGGAAACCTAGGAACTGTGTTTACGTCTGTCGGTAAATATGCCAAGGCTGAAGAATATCGTGAAAGGGCACTCGCGATCAGGAAAGAAATCGGCGACAAGATAGGAGAAGCATCAGATTACGAAAACCTAGGAACTGTGTTTATGTCTGTCGGTAAATATTCCAAGGCTGAAGAATATGTACTGAAAGCACTAACGATCAAGCAAGAAATCGGCGACAAAAGAGGAGAAGCAACCTCCTACGGAAACCTAGGATCTGTGTTTAGCAATGTCGGTAAATATGCCAAGGCTGAAGAATATCTTGAAAGGGCACTCGCGATCAGGAAAGAAATCGGCGACAAGGGAGGAGAAGCATTAGATTACTTAAACCTGGGAACTGTGCTTTCCTTTCGCGGTGACTATGCCAAGGCTAAAATATTTCACGAGAAAGCTCTTGAATTAAGTCACGAGATAGGACACATTATGTTGCAGTTTAACAGCTACCTTCAGCTTACTTTTGATACTATGCAGTTAGGAGGAAGTATAGACGAGGTCTCTTCAAATCTTTTTGAAAGTATTCAAAAATGCGAGGAAATGCGCGATTTTTTAAGAGACAATGATCAGTTTAAGATATCCTTTTTTGAAGAACACGTGTCCCCCTACCATGTTCTCAGTGTACTGTTTTATGCTACTGGGAATCATAACGATGCTCTTTACATCGTAGAGCTTGGACGGGCTAGAGCCCTGGCAGACATAATGTCAGCTCAGTACTCTATGAAAAAAGATATATCAATCAACCCAATGTCATGGGTTGGTATTGAGAATATCATGGAGAAAAATGGTAACTGTACTTGTCTATACATCTCCTATTACCATCAAGATATAACGTACTGGATTCTCAGGGCAAACAGCACTATAGTCTGTCGAAAGAAACAACTCAACGATTGTATTAGTAACAAAGACGCAAAGAGATCTGTTGATGACGTATTTGGATACAAAATATTTAGAACCTTTCAAGTTTTACCTCAAGAGCAATGCGAAGATCGATCATTGTTTTCATACGCTAGCCAGCTGCCACGTGCATTATCTCAGGAAGACAGCTACGGAGCACTGCGTCTTGTAGAAGAGGAAGAAGACGAAATTGAAGTGCTAACTCGTGCTCAGTGTTACAACATGATCATCACTCCTGTGGCTGACTTACTCGAGAAAACAGAAATCATCTTTGTTCCCGATCGCTCCTTCTACACAGTCCCGTTTGCCGCATTAACGGATGAAAACGGAAAGTATCTATCAGATAAATTCCGCATCCGTATTGTGCCTTCTCTGACAACTCTGAAGCTCATTCAGAACAGTCCAGCAGACTACCACAGTCAAACGGATGCACTGGTAGTAGGTGAGCCGAGTATTGGTGAGGTGTATTACAAGGGAAAACGTGAGAAATTAATTCCATTGCCCGCTGCAAAAGAGGAAGCAAAGATGATTGGACGACTGCTGGGAGTTCAGCCCTTGTTAGGAGAGCATGCAACTAAACAGGCAGTTCTTCAAAGAATGCAGTCAGTCAGTCTGATACATTTCGCTAGTAGATATAGAAGAAGGGTTCTGGCACACTTTCAAAATCGTAGTAAGTTAACACAAAACAGAAATTGACATCAGTTGACGTTCAATTTAGCAATACATAAGATGATTGATTTTCTGCTCGATCGCATACGTAAAACAAAAACAAGTCAATTAACATGTGTTATGTTAAATTTAACAAAATGGGGAGGAATTTGATTTTAAATATTTTACGTTCGCGAACGAACAGAAAATTGGGGAACGACAATCATTTTTTGTTGTTGTTGAATTTAACATAAAATAAAATAAAATTCTGTTTTGTGTTAACTTACTACGATTTTGAAAGTGTGCCAGAACCCTTCTTCTATATCTACTACTTTTTTTCCCCTCATATTGACCACAAAAAAACATACCATTTTAGAATATTTCACTTCGATAAAATCTGGCGATGGCAACTCTCTCAAAAAATCACACTGAAAATTTCATCTCAATCTCCAATGACCAATAGCCAAAGTCATCACTCCATCATCCATCACAACTCTCTTGTCATCATCAGCACACAAAGCCATTTTCCAAATTTGCTCAGTGAAAATCTCATGCAGATGTGACCGGAGAGAAACATTTTTCATTGGAGGAAATTTTTCACCATGAAGAACGCGTACAAAATCTTCATGCGAAATCCTATTTTTCACCACATTCTTTTTTGTTCCCTTTGCTTTCTTGATTCCTTTTCCCTCATCTATCTTGATGGAATAACATTTTGGTCTCAACCCAACAAATTCACGAATGATTTTGCCTCCTGCTTCATCTTTAAACATTCCTAAAATTTTCTTGTTCTTCCCAACAGGAAAGCCATTTTCTACAGCGAAATGATCTTTCGGGTATGCCGATGTGTCAAACCATTTCTCAACATCTCCAGCAGTGTCAGCGAAGAAATCATCCGTTTCAATCTCCAAAATCAGGGAATCTGTGTCAGAATAGAGAACTTTGACTTTCTCCCACTTTTTTTTCACATAACCATAATGAAATTTGAACATGTGAATTTTGGAGAGATCGAGAATGGCTGCTCCAACAAAAATTGGTTTGTTCAAAATAACTTTTGTTTTCCTCATGTGAATAGCAGCCACTTTCTCTCCAAATTTGGTTGCGTGTTTAAAGTTGATCTTTTTCACCAACTTTGCTTTTTTCTTCCTATCATTCACCAGTTTCATGTTAATTCTATTCCTAACATTTTCCATGGTTTTCCCATAAACAGCATTGCTTGCCAGTTTGGAAAGATCTTTCTCAAAATCATTTTTGGCGGCTGTTCTCAGTTTCGTATTCCATTCAATGAAAGGTTTCATGAAAGCTTCTTCTCGAAATCCAATTCCTCTCCAAATCTTTTTCAGTTTCATTCCCAGGGAAAGAAAAAATTTCAAACTCCTTCCATCCAAAACCATTTTCTCTTTATCTTTGAGATTGGGAATCAACTTAGAGAATCCATTTACCTCCAGCAATTCCGGAGCCAAAGGAAAATCATTGTGGAAATCATGCAATTCATCTGGATATTCCAAGTCAACTTCCAGGACACATCCATGACCTTCTGAATCAACAATCTTCTCCCAATTCTTCAAAACTCCTTCACTCAACCATTCAAATCCTCCCACAGGGAGTGGTTCCACCATCGCAGTTGGATAAAGAGAATTTGCATCGAGATAAACGATGAACTTTGATGGTTGGGAAGGATCAAAATCTTCCATGAATTTGTTGTTTGCTCGAGAAAATCTGTGAAAGACTGTGGAAACTCCTCCACGAATTTGTCTTTCAAAAAAACGAACCATTTCTATATTTTCTTCGCAAATCAATTCCAACTCAACTCCTGTCATTTTCAACATAGCATCCCAAAAGAAAGAGGGGGCAGTCAAAAACCATGCGGGGTCCAATAGATAGTTTTCCATCAAAACTTTCCTGAAATTTTCTACAACATCTGCCAGGAGAAAAACATCCGTTTTGAGATAAAGATCGTGATATTCTCCCAGATTTGACATTTCAAATTTTTTCCAGACATTTTCAGCGTGAGCGAAATCTTCATCTGAAATTTCTTCTCCAGACAACTGGGAGAAAAAGGCATCTTTCCCAGGAAGCTCACAACCGAATTTTTCAAATGAATCCATGAATTCATAGGGAAAAACTCCTTTTCTGGAAAGTAAATTAACATCCTCTGGGAAAAATCTTTTCAAGCAATGCAACTCATCTTTCCCCAAATTTCCAACAAGATTTGCTAAAGAAGAATTCATAAATTTCAGGGAGTCAACAAAGCGAATTTCATGTTTCAAATCATGTTTTTTTCCCTCTTCATCTTCAAATGTTCCCCAAACAATTTTCAGGGAGAAAGAAATATATTTTTCATCATTGTTTGGGATTGCATCAATCTCTCCAAATTCATTTGTCATGTTTTTGATGAAAAGATGGGAATCATATCCATCCAAATTGTGAATGAAGACTGGAGTGAAATCTGGCACTTTCGCTTGCAAATTACAATATTCATGAGCAGCTCCGCGAAATTCTCCAGTCAGATGACAATGATCAGCAACTTTTTTTTCCACAATCTTTTTCCTGCAAAGCCAACAAATATCAGTTTTCTCAAATGCTTCCTTTTCTTCTTTCTTCCAAAGAATTCTCTTCCAATTTTTTCTCAGCATTGGTCTTCGCACATCATTTAGAATCCATTTCACCTGATCAACTAATTTCTCCAGAAATTCTCTCCCAACATCATCTCCTTCTTTTCCACGAAAGAAAACTGGGGAGAAATCAACCCCAACTCGGCTCACAGGAAGAAAACAAAAGCTGCAGGGAATATGATGTTGAATTTGCGTTGTTTTTTCCCCAATTTGCTTTTCTGTTTTCTCCAAAATCGACTCAAAATCAGCGTAGATGACAAAGGGAACGGTTGTTGCGCATGCCACTTTCTTGAATTTCATGATTGATTCTGCTGGAGGGAGAACAGCTTTCACTCCATCATCCGTGCAAAATTCTTGATGAACATCGAGTGATTCTTTGGAGTTGAATGAATTGAGGCAACCATCACAAACATGCCTTTGGTTTTTGTTCTTAGAATCTTCTCCAAACCACAAACGATTTAAATTATTCACCAAAGCGAAATGTTCATTTTCTCCGTTTTTCAGTTTGAAAAGAATCACATGATTCTCTTTCTTTTCCCTTGCTTTTCTCAAAGTCGCGATGTTCCCCTCAACAATCCCCAAGACATTCACAGAAATGTTATTTTGTCTTTCAAATCGATCAATGTCTCGCCATGAAATGGGGAATGAAATTCCTTCCCAATTGAATTCCTCCTCGCATTGTTTTCTCAACAAAGGAGTTATTCTTTGTGGATTTTTCTCCACTGGATTTTTCCATCTTCCCATGCACCACTTGTAGCATTCATCATCATTTTCATTTTGCATGTTTGTCAAAGCTTTTTTAGCAGCAAGCCAATCAGGAAGTGGAATGAATTTTCCAACAGTCATTTCATCCAGATGAATTTCTAATCTTTCAACTCGCAAGAATCTCCAGTTGCTTCTTCCCCTTTGGAAATTCCGCATGTTTTCCAACATCCATTCATTCATTTTTTTCAGCAATTGTTCCAAGTCAGTTCCTTCAAAAACTTCTTCAACCGGGGAAGAAAAGAAGGCGTCATTTTCAATGGATGTTTCCTCTGCTAAATTATGAGAAATCATTCTGCAAACCAAAACCATTTTCACTTTGAACCCAAAATGTTTCTTCAGAATTGCCATCACATTTCCTGTCACGTTCTTCAAGAATCCTTCTGCCCCATATCCGTCTTTTCCCTGGACAACAAAAGTCGATCCACCCAACCCTGGTTTTTCTTCAATATCAAATTCAGGTTTCTTCAACATCTCTCCAATTTTCGCATTCAACTTCAACAGTTTTTCCCGAGTTCTTTCCTTCAGATTCCAATCAACTCTTTTCTTTATCTTTCCAAACCAATCATTCATTGAATCAAGGGATGACTCAACAACTGTCGAGACTCTTTCTGGAAGAATTCTTTGAATAGCTGATTTCACCGCAGGAAAAGATGTTTTCTTGATGATTTTTCTCTGTGGGTTTTGCAGCTCTTTTTCCAGATCGGCTTTTTTCATCCGGGAGAATCCCACCATTCCTTCCGAACGTGCACGATCTCTTAATTCTTTCAGGGTTGACATTTTGAATGAAAAAAGAAAAAATATTTTTTCTCCATTCAAAAATGAAGTTTTCGATTCAGGAAGAAGGAAAAGAAAAACAAACTTTTTTCACATTCAAAGAAGCCAGTGAAAAAACTGGACTCCCTTCCAAGGTGATTTTCCGAGTTCTCAAATCAGGGAACATTAAGTATTTCAGAAGAGCCGATCAAAAAGTGTTCTGGATTCAGGATGAAGAAGACACACCATTTATTTCGATTGATGGGGAAGATTTTTTCACCGCAGAGGAAATTCAGGAACGATTTGGGTTATCACGCACAGTTTTTTTCAATCAACTCTGCAAGAAAAAAACACATTTTCTGGATTCACAGGAGAAATCTCACGAAGTCACTTGGGCTTCTCCCAGATTGGAGCAGCTTATCCATTACACGAGAGTGAAGGCTGCAGATGAAAAATTTCTTCATGCTCGGGCAAGAAAAGGAGCCTCCAAATTTTCCACCACCAAACAGTTTGATATGAACAAATGCGTTGAAGATTTTCAAGCCACGTTTTAAATTTTTTCTTCATTGGAGAAAAAATGTCAAGTGAAAAGAAATCCACTCCTCCGAAAGAGGCTGAAAAAATCAAAGAGGAAACGGACTGGGAAAAAGCGTGTGACGCAGAAAGAAACTTCCAAAAAGCTGTGGACATAGCCACTGGTTTTCTCCCAGTCAAAACGGAAGAGGATCGCAAGTTCATGGAAAAATGGATTTTCGCGATTTAATTTATTTTTTATCTCCTCCCAAAAAATGAATCCCGAGAAAATATCTATCCCCGACTGCTCTCTCGACAACCCCGTGAAAAAATCTTCCGGAAAAATCTCTTTCTGCCTTCTCCCATGCCTCCACGATGGCAAATGGCTCAAAGTGAAACTCCAAACCAAATTCAAGATTTTCGCTCATCAAGGTGACTCGTTTTCTCTGGGAATCACTCTTCCGGAAGAAAACATCGAATTTTTCAAAGATTTGGAAAAACATCTCAACTCTGCTGCGATGAAAAAGAAGTCGGAAGTCAAAGAGATCGGTCCGAATTTTGCTCGATTTCAGGAGGGAGATTTCACTCTCGTGAAAATCGATAAATCCGAGCAGGAAAAGATTTATGCCAAGATTTATCCCTCCAAACTCAAGCACACGGATTTCTCCTGCAGATTTTGGGAATTATGCGACGATGGGAAGAAAAAACCAATCCTGAGGCAAAAAGAACTCATTGGCGTTCCTCTCCGGGGGCAAGTTGTGTTTTCAATCAAACATCTTTTCTGCGGAAATCTGAAAGCCATCACATGCATCGTGGATGAAGTTTTGGTGGAGGAAAAGGTGGAAGCTGCCTCAGAATTCGATGAGTTTGAAGATAAGAATGAGGATGACTGAGTTTCTCTGAACTCAGGGAGAAAAATCTTTTTTCCAGAATCAAATTCTGGAAAAAAAGTGAATTTGAGAGGTAAATTCTCCGGAAAATTCGGGAGGAAATTCGGGATGGAAATTCGGGATGGAAATTCTCCGGAAAATTCGGGAGGAAATCCGTTTCAAAATTATTTTTGGAGAAAAATTTTTTAGCCAAAAATAATTTCTGAAAATAATTTCCCGCGGGCTCCAAAATCCATTTCCGGAAACGGATTTTTTTCTCCAAAAAACGGATTTCTGCTCCCAAAAGGCGTTTTTGGGCTGAAATTTCTTTCCAGAAATGGATTTCGGAATGAAATTTCTCTCCGGAATTAAAATATTTCTCCAGGAATCAAAAATTTTACGCTGAAAAATCAGCGTAAAATTCATTTTTCTGGAAATTCAGAACTGCCTTGTCTATTTTTCTTCCCCAGTTAACTAAATCAGGAAAATACACGCATAAAATCGCGTTTTATCCAAATAAAACGCGATTTTGATTTTATAATTCTTTTTTTTCTCCAAATAAAATGCCAAAACCGACAGCACAGCATTTTTCAATCTCCGACGGAAAGAAAACCAAAAATTTCACTTCCATCAATGCAGCGGCAAAAGAATATGCAATCTCAAATTGCGCCATTTCCAATGCATTGAAAAAAGGAAATCCATCCATCACCGGCAGGTTTGATTTTCTTAGATTTTTCCCAAATCCACTCCGGGGAAAAAATTCTGAAATCTGAATTCTGAAATCCACTCCGGGGAAAAAATTCTGAAATCTGCTCCGGAAAATAATTTTTGAATTCTGAATCCCCAGAATTTGATTTGCGGAATCCAACTCCGGGAAGAATTTGTTTTTCCCGAACTGACTCCGGGAAAAATATTTTTTGCTGAACTTGAAATTTCTCCGGAAACTGATTTTGGAATGAAATTTCTCTCCGGAAAATATTTCTCCAAAATTATTTTGAGGAAAATTTTTTTCCAAAATAATTTTGAATGAAATCCATTTCCGGGGGATGAAAAAAAATTCTCCGGGGATGAAAAATTTTCTCCAAAACTGATTTCAGAACGAAAAATCGCCCACAAAAACTGATTTTGGAATGAAAAATCTCTCCAAAAAACTGATTTTGGGATGAAAAATCTCTCCGGAACTAAAATATCTCTCCGGGAATAAAAAATCTTTCGCTGAAAATCAGCTTTTAATTCAAATTCAGGAAAATTCAGGAAAAATTCTGCTCCATTTCATCTAAATCCCAGTTGACTAAATTGGAGAAATGACTGGCTAAAATTGAAAAATATGCGGATAAAATGTGATTTTAATTTTTTATTTCCTTTTTTTATCCAAATAAAATGTCGAAGCCAGCAACTAAGCATTTTTCCATCTCCGACGGGAAAAAAACCAAAACCTTCTTTTCCGTGAATTCGGCAGCGAAAGAATATGGCATTTCAAATTGCGCCATCACCAATGCATTGAAAAAAGGAAATAAATCCATCACCCGGAGATCGGACAAGAAAATATTTTATCTCGGAGAACCAAAGGTGGAAGAACCAAAGGCGGAAGGATCAGCTTCTCCCCAGATAGATTTTTCTTCACTCCCAATGGATGAGGAATGGTTTGATAAATTCAAGATCGCTGTTTCATCTTTTGATGAACTTTGTCGAATGATTACCAATAAATTATTCGCGGATGAAGATATAGAATTGGACTGGAAGAAAAAAGAATTGAAATATAATGAGGAAAGTATTTGCTTCATCAAAATCATTTCCATTATCTGCAGAGTGATTTTTGAGATAAACAAAGAGAAAGCCCGAGCAGATCTGGAGGCGAATGTTGGAACTAAAAAATTTAACCCCGTGAAACGATTACAATTTGTAACATCTTTGAGGAAAAATGAAAGAACATTTCACGTTGACATATTCAATAAAATTAAGAAATTCAAATAAATTTTTCCCCTGATTTCTTGCATGATTTTTCATTTCCGGGAAATGAAAATTCTCAACCCTCAAATTTTTTCTCCCATTCAGCTTCAAACTTTTCCAAATCCAACCCCAAATCAATCACAATCCCATCAATCGCTTCCATTGAAAACAAAAATTCATCCCTGTCGAATTTTCCTCCCCGCAAAGCGAAGCGCAAATCACTCAATGTTTTTTCATAGGTGGTGAAAGCGAATTTCGCCATCTTAATTTTGCTTTTCAGATTCTTCATTTCATTCGCGGTTTTCAAGATCAGTCCTGCTCCTGAAATCACTCCCAACACGATTGGGTTCAAAGTCGCGGCTCCAGCAATCGTCCCGATTGCAACCAGACCGGAAGAGGTCAAATTCATGAGCAGATTCATTTTCTTGAATCGACTATGCGCTCGTTTCAGGCACCAAAATCTTTTGTGATAAAATCGAAAAAGTTTTTTGATCTCTTCCAGTTCTTCTTCCCGAATTGTGGGGTTGATGTGATTGAAACCAAAGATGCTTTGTTTTCGCTTCGCTCTCATTTTCTAGATAATTTCAAAAAGAAATGTGATTTGGGCCTTGTCAATATTTAATGATCGATCATCTATTCTTGCTGAAAATAATTCTCCTTCCTTATAAACAACATTTGAAAAAGAAAATAATTGAATTCTATTATCTCTGCTAACCCTCGTTCCACTTTGTGATTCTTTATCTGGGAGATATAAACTTAGTTGTGGAAAAGAAGATGTTTTCGATAAAATTTGAGAAAACGCTTTAATTAATTTGCATCGAATGGGGATGACTATATCATTGAAAAAATTATCAAAAAGTATATTTATGGCGTCTCCAGATGATTTTCTAAATCTTCCAATCAGCATGAAATTATTCTTCAAATTTGAATTGAGCAATTTGTGGCCATTCAAATCCAAGTCAGTCTCCATAACCATCTTCCCTGCTTCGAAAACAAAAGGGAAATCGAAGACGCTGCTTGCAACATCAGGTTGGGAACCAGCAATGCCATATATGATCAGATTTGCATTTCCTTTTTCAGCGGACTCGGCAGTGCCTCGCCATTTCAAATCCAGGAAAATAAATTCAGGTGGAGTGATCTTCCATTTGTGCATGTGGATGATGGATCTGGAATACCCCGAAAACTTCTTAGTTGATTGTTGATTGATATTCAGACTGGCGCTCACAACGTCGACACTCACACCATCCATTGACGCGGGGAAGAATTCAATACAAATCGTAAACTCTCCCTCTGGGAGTTTGAACATATTGAATCCAAGTCTCCCAGAGTATTCATTTAAAAGATCTTTTGTGATTTCCAAGTCATAAGCCTTCTTGTTGAAATGATGCGGTGAATCTGGAAAATCACTTATCCCAGTCACTGTCATATGATGTTCAGAGCTGGATTGATCCACATCTTCCATCAGATAGCGGAATGCGTCCTTTGGGTGAGAGGTTGACGTGATATGCGATTCATTGATATATTCTTTAAGTTTCTCTTCTAATTCCATCGTGTGGGCTACCACACCTCCTATCTTGTTATCCACATAAGATTTTGACGTGGGTTGATGCTTCAGAGTTGGCGCTGCGATATTGTTTATTTGTTGCGAATTCATATCCAAGTTTCCGGTCATTGTCCCACCTTCCAACGAAAGCTTTTTCGCGGATTGGGCATCCACATATCGCATATTTGCGCCCTGATCGGCAACTTCGGGATCTTTCACGTTAAAAATGGTGTGATTTCCCATATCCAAAGCCGTCTCCATTGGAAACGTCTCTTTGCGGCTGAGAAAGATATTTTTGGTGTCATTATAAGAAACCAGGTTGTTGTATGCGGCTCCCAAATCATGCCATGTTTGTTGTTTTGAGTTTTTCACGTTGAAAAGCCCTTTCAAATGCAGGTCCTTCGTGACTTCATGAGTTGGTTCAGGAGCATTGGGGTGGAATTTTTTCAGAGTGACCATATTCACCGCTGACAAATCCTGGTTTTCATCAGTGTCCAGATTGACGATCAATTTGCGATTCATTTCTATTTCCCCGGGGTTGATGAGTTTTTGTCCCCTGAGATCAAGATCCCCAGTCATATGGGAAGACCCATCCACCTGGAGAGAATCTGCCCGCAATTGCGTTGCAAGCGTGTCAACTTGGTGTTTGGTAATTGCATCCGAATTCCCCGTTCCTTCAGCGATATTGGTTATTTTTTTGTTTTGAAGATCGAAGTCTCCTGCGGGAGTCAGCTTGAAACCAACTCCTGGCAATCCATCTTTTCCATCTTTTCCTCCCTGGAAGTTGCTTGTTTCAGACAGCAATCCATTTGAATAACTCATTTTAAATGCTTTCATCAAAATTTTTGGCAATGAATTTCCTCGGCTTATCCACATACAGGAAAGAGAACGGATCATGCGTTGCTTTACGATAATCTTCTTTGCTGACTTGTGTCTCCCGGCAGAGAAGAGAAACTTCATTGTTGCTGGGGAATTCAAAAATGCAAAAATGTGAGCAATTCAAACGGATATCTTTGGGTGTTTGGAAATAACTTTGTGAAAGATAAATCACGGAACAATTCTTGTGCCTACCCTGAATGAAATAATCAATCAATGGCTTTTGGTTCTTTTCAGAAACAAAATCATCAAAAACAACCAGCTTTTGATTCTCCCCTGACAATTCAGAAACTGGGATGATTTCATCCGGGGATGCTTCCACGACGTCATACCCAGCTTCTTTGCTGATTGGGCGAAACGTTTTCAGCAGATGCTGATATTTGGTTTGGTCAAGATTTTTCGCATAGAGGAAGATTTTATCGTAGAAGAGCAGGCGGAAAATCATATCCAGGAGAACATTTGTTTTCCCCGATCCTGAAGGGCCACAGATCAACATTCTGAAAGTTCGATCCGGCATGAACGGGTGAAGTTGTTTGAAATTTGTGATTGGATCCTGACAATCATAATTTGGGATTTTCATTTTATTAATGAACATGACATTCTTCTTCTGAATATGAGACAACTTGTGAGATTCTGAGATTCTGAGATTCTGAGATTCTGAGATTATGATTCTTAATAAAATGAGTTTATTGAAATGGCAAGAAATTGCTAAAAGCAAATCTGCTTTGGGTAAAAAAATCAACTTTGTTCATGATACCATCACCCAGAAAAAGTTGGGTGAAGAGACAAGCCAAATCGGGTTTGAAAAAATGTTCAAACCCATAACAGCAAAATTAAATGATGTTATTGTATCGAATTTGAAACCCCCTCCAAGACTTAGGAAAAAGAAAGTCATTGAAGAAAAACCAGGCGTTGATTATTATCCAGACGTAGATCCATTTGAAGAAATGGATGTTGAAGGTTTATTTGATGCTGATGAGGCGGCTGTTGCACCGCAAGCAGCTAAGCAACTTCCAGAAAGACCGCCAACATATGAAGAAGTACTGGAAGAGTTAGAAGGTGAATCACCTATATATGAAGAGGGCGTTCCTGATTATGCTATAGAAGAAGAAGAGGAAGAAGCGGAAGCGGGAGACGAGGAAGACGCTCAAGAAGACGCAGTTAATAACATGCTAGATAACATGGGTTTATCAAATTATGACACAACGGAGAAAGTCTTAGCTCAGTCAAATGTTCCGGTAGAAAAGAAAAAAAATTTCATTGAAAACAGCATTATCAAGCCGGCTTTAAAAAAAAGAGACCAACTGAACAGCCGCATCAGCTATCACAACAAAAAATTCAACAACGGTCAAATAACGGCAGATGCATTGGCTGGGGTAGTGAAGCCAATAAAGGCTAACAGAAAAGTATTGAATGACTACATGAAATATTATAGAGGGAAACTTAAGTCATCTAAAGGATCGGGTGTCAGCAGAAGGGGTGGATCCATCCGTTTTTTCTCCAATCCCGCAGATCTCCTCCAGAAACTTGAGGTCATCGTTGGCTCCATTCTTGCTGGGAATACGAATTCGGACATCAGAAACACTGGAGTTGGCATTCTCGATCTTCTCCTGAAAGAAAACGTCATCAATCGTTCCCAGCATGAGATGCTTTTCAGAAAGTATTTCAAACTCTAAAATGGAAATCGAAAGAGAAATTGTCCTATCATCCTTTTCCGTCAAGACTGGGGGAAACAAACCAGAAAATTTCACAACAAAATTCAATCGGCCCATTGTTTTGGATCCAAATTCCCAATATGTTGTTGGGTTGAACAGAATTATCAATATGAGTTTTACGTGGTATAACATCAATGCGGCATTGAAAAATCAGCTGATTAGATTCAGCTCTGACGGTGGGGAAACATTTTCCGATATCACCTTTCCCGCTGGGGTTTGGGATTATTCCACTTTGAATGCGGCAATTCGAAACGCAACAGGCCCCCTCGCAGGAAAGAATGAAAAATTCCCAATCAATCTTACTTTCTCTCCCACAACTTTCAGAACGACAATCACGCTGGAAGAAAACTGGCAACTTGATCTCGAGAAATCCAACTTTGGCGATCTCATTGGTTTCGATAAAAAGATTCTGAAAGACAAAGTCAACATTGGCCCCAGAGTTCCAAACCTCAGCCAAGATACTGATATGTTGAACGTTCATTGCGATCTCACAAGTGATTCGCTTGTGGATGGGGAAGAGAGCAATATCATCTTCTCCTTTTCAACATCTGTTCTGCAGGCCTCCTATAGTTTCACTTTGGAACCCATGAGAGTGATGTTCAGCCCTGTGAATAAAAACAGAATAAGCTCCATTCGGATCTGGATCACCGATGGGAAAAGGCGGATTGTTGATTTGAATGGAGCTGATACAGCATTCTCGCTTATCTTGAAAAAACAAATAAAATGAAAAGTTATGAATTCTCTCGTTTTTTCCACCCCCAGCTGGGGCGGTTTGTCTTCCGGCACAAAGGAACAGGTGTCATTGTGGACAATATTTTCAAACCAATGAGGAAGGTCGCATCAGTCGTCTTCAATAAATTCGCGAAACCCATTGCGAAAAAAGCCTTGGAATCAGGAATTTCTCACGCTGGGGATAAACTCGGCAAAAAAGCAGTTGAAAAATCTGGTGATTTGATCATGAAAAAGCTGGGAAATATGAGAAGGAAACCCTCCTCCAAAAAAGCTGCTGCTGCTCCTCCTCGACCGAAGGGAGAAAGTTCTGATGCCATATTGAACAGGTTGATCTCTGGGCAAGGAATTCGAAAAAGAAAAAAATGATTTAAAATGGCTTTTCGATCGAATGAATATCTTCAAAGAAATGAATTAGTGCGCTTCCAGCTGGATGATACAATCCGAGCTCCAGCTAATGCTCAACACCAACAAAAACGTGGTTATAAATTCACGATTAATGACCGATCCGCATTCTATGATTGGTATAATGCGTATTTCGAGGTGCAGTTTCAACTCCAGAAAATAGCAGACGGCGCTGGGTATGCAGCAGCTGACAGAATCACAGTGATCAATGGCGCTCATTCCCTGATTAATCACCTGAAGATTAGTTCTGCTGGAAAGATTGTTTATGAGACTGATAATCTGCATAACGTTACTTTTATTAAAAATTTGCTAGAATACTCCGATGACTTCAGCAGATCAGTCGCCAAGAACAGTTTCTGGTATTTGGATACTGATGCAACAACCGCTAATACGAATGCAGGATTTGAAGCTCGCAGGATACAATCTCAAGCAGTGCAAAACGATGGAAACGGCGGTGCAAAGAACATTAACACGATCATTCCCCTGAATCGCTTTTCCTTTTTCGAAGAGTTGGAGGATAAGATGCTTGTGCCCATGCAGCTGCAATTTGAGATTAAGCTTCAACAGGATAATGAATTAATTCATATGGCTAATGGCACTGATGCTGGAAGAGTTGTTGTGAATAGGTTTTTGCTTTGGGTCCCCAGATTGACACCCAAAGATTCTCTTTATGACAAATTTGTCAGTTCATTCCTGAAAGAAACACAATGGAAATATCTGAGGGAGATGTATTCCGAATCAGCTCCTACGCAGTCATCAGGATTCTTCCAGATATCCGCAAGTATTGACAATGTTAAGCATATTTTTGTTTATCTTAAAAGAACCAATGATGACGCTAAAGAAGAAGATAGCCCTTATCTCATGAACACTTTCCAGCTGAATGCGGACAATGCAAACTCATCCTTGTCGAACTGCCGGCTGGAATATGGAAACGGAGTTTTCTACCCGGAAACAGAGTATGACAGTGAAAGCAAAGTGAGGATTTTCCAGGATGTCATGAGTTATGCAATGAGGAAAAATGACTTCAACACAGGGACACAGCTGAATCTGGCTAATTTCAATTCTCTTTTCCCGTTGATCTATTTCGATCTGACTTATCAAACTGAAAAACCAACAAGAGATCCCAAGCAGTTGATATTCAGGTATCGATTGAACGCAGATGCAGCTGCAAACTTCAATGTACATGCCATTGTTCTCTATGAAGACATGGTGAAAATCGATAAGATTGGAAATGAGCTGGTGATCGTGTGATCTGTGAAGCGAAAAAAAAACATATCTTGTCATTTAAAATGACAACATATCACCCATATAAAGTAAATCTGTCGGAAGGGCAAAAAAGCAAGCTGGGAAAAGCATTCCGAACAAACAATCCTGTCACCCTGAGATTGGGTGGCAAACAAACAAGCGGAAGTGATGAACTGATGCTCACGGCAAATCAAATAAGACGAATCGGCAAAGCTGCGGCTTTGGGAAAGGGAGTTGAAATCAAGATATCAAAAATGCAAATCCGAAAAGTGATGAAGCAAGGCGGAAGTCTTTTCTCTGCTATTGTTCCCCTGGCTCGTTCCCTGGCACCCACCCTGGCAAAGACACTTGGACTGTCAGCATTGGCTGGTTTGGCGAGTGAAGGAGCGAGTCAAGTTGTGAAAAAAATAAGCGGGAAGGGAGGCGGACAAACGGGCGGATTTCTCATTCCCCAATCCAAAATTCAAAAACTGATTGACAATAAACATTTGTTGACAAATAAGCAGAAACAGGATATTTTGACTGCCCTGAAATCAGGAGGACAACTGACGATAAAACCATCAGCAAAACAATCTGGTGGGGCATTGGGAACAATTCTGGCTTCCATTGGAATTCCACTGGCACTTGACATGGTAAAAAACATGTTTGGAAAAGGAGCGCCTAGAGTTGGTCGCCCCAAAGGAAAGGGAGCGCAGCGACCGCGACTGAAAGGAGAAGGTGCACCAAGATTGGGGGCGCATCCGTTTCAACCTCCTCCATTCATCGGAACCTGGGGACGAAAAATTGGGATGGGAAAAAAATCCAAAAAAGGAACGGGACTTCTGCTGGGGGAAAAAAGTCCATTCAACAACATCCCAATTCTCGGGGCGATTCTTTGAAGCGAAAGCTGAGCGAAGCGAAACCCAAATTCGTGAACAAACCCCTGAGCAACCTTGATCTTCTCCAGTGGATTGATTTTCTGAAAATTCCCAATTTCAAAGGGATTTTCGCCAGGAATGAAGCCATGCCCCGAGAACACAGCCCCTGCATCATCAATCTTGATTCACTTGAAAATGCTGGAACTCACTGGGTGTGCTGTGCCCCCGGACAGAAATTCACGTGGTATTTCGACTCTTTTGGGATGGGATTTCCCCAGGAATTCAAAAGTTCCAAACCGGTGATTTGGAACAGCAGTCAGTATCAAAACATCAACAGTGTCCTTTGCGGGTATTATTGCCTCTTCTTCCTCCATCAATGGTCGCAGGGAAAAGATTTCTATGATATTCTCAAACCTTTCAGTCTGACTGACTCGGGGGAGAATGAAAGATTCATAAAAGAATATTTCGATTGAAAATGAAGTCATATTGCGTGAAAGAGAAAAAACAAACTGAATGCGTGCAACCATCTGGATATATGACTGCGAAAAATGGCAGAAAAATGTGGTTTTGCCATTGCGCTTCCTGCGGAATCAAGAAAACAAGATTTGTGAAATCGGGAAACTGAGTCGGCCCTCACAAGGTGGGGGCATAGGTGAACTTGCGCTGACTGGCGTTGCGCATGCGCTGCCTTGGTTGGGAAAAAAGACAGTTGAAATGGGTCGTTATGGAGCCAGTGAATTATTGCGAAATAAAAACACTCAGAAAAAAGCATTGGATTTTGCCCTGGATAAGATGAAACCATTTCTTGCCAAAACCTCTGCTGATATGATGAATGAGCTGTCCACGGCGATCCGACCAAACAGAAAATATAAAACAGATCGAGCAGATTTGGATGGGGGTGCTTTAGATGTTCATTCCCTGATTGGGAAGCTGCCAAGACCAAAGAAAGGTTTCACCCTCCCAGGCCATAACTTCACCGGGCCCTGGAACCCACTCGAAAAACAAGTTAGATTTGATGAAAAGGGAAAAATTCTCGAAATCTGGCAGCAGCCCACAGGAAAAACAGATGCAGTTGCTATGCAACACGATGTTGATTATTCAGTCTGCGCGAAGAAAGCGGATCCGCGTAAATGCAAGAACGAAGCAGACAGGAAAATGGTTGCCGCTTTGGATGCCATTCCCTGGAAAGAAAGACAGTGGGGTCATGCTTTGGCGAGAAACACAATTCAAGCAAAACAGAAACTTGGGCTCGGCGCCCCAAAAAACGGGAAAAGATTTTGAGTGAAGGCCAGTGGACTCAAAATCTGGCAAATGAGCTGCACCGGCCAATCCGGAGGCGCTTTCCAAAGAGGCGAGTCATTGCGTATGGGGTTGACAACATCTGGGCGGCTGATCTGGTTGAGATGGGGAAATTTTCGAGGTGGAACAAGGGAATCAGATATCTCCTGATGGTGATCGATGTTTTCTCAAAATTCGGTTGGATTCGCCCCCTGAAAGACAAGCGAGGTCAAACAGTGGCTGATGCTTTCCGAGATATATTCAAGGGGCGAAAACCGAAAATGCTCTGGACTGACAAAGGGTCTGAATTTTTCAATGGGACTATGAAGGATTTGCTTGGTGAAAATGGGATACAATTGTATACAACGGAAAATGAAGAAAAGTCATCTGTTGTTGAACGCTGGAACAGGTCTTTTAAGGAGAAACTCTTTAAAATGTTTAGCGTGAACAACAATACAATATACTGGGACAAACTTGACAAATTACTGGATGAATATAATCATCGTTTTCATTCGAGCATTCGGATGAGTCCCGCAGAGGCGAGCAAACAGGAAAATGAGAAAAAGGTTTTCGCTAATCTTTTCGGAGATTTAATTTATGCTAAACACAACCCGGCAAAATTCAAAGTCGGCGACAGGGTGAGAATTTCAAAGTTTAAACGAAAGATATTTGACAAAGGTTACACGTCGAATTGGACAGAGGAGATATTTGTGATTGACGAAATAAAGAACACAAACCCTCCGACGTATAAATTAGTTGATCTGTTGGGAGAAAACATCACTGGATCATTTTACGAGGCGGAACTTCAAAAGACAACGCAAGATGTGTTTCGAATTGAAAAAGTTATTCGCCGCGATAATAAGCGAAAACTCGCGCTTGTAAAATGGAAAAGTTACCCTGACAAATTTAATTCTTGGGTTCCATTGAGCGATGTTCAAAAATCTCTGAGACATTATGATCACATGTGAACACTGGAACACAGGAAGTTTGAGTTAAAAAACACAGGAAGTTTGAGTTAAAAAAAACACAGGAAGTTTGAGTTAAAAAAACACAGGAAGTTTGAGTTAAAATAAAGATGATGTAATGAGATGATGCAATTCACACTATATAAACGCAAACACTGCGCGAGCAACTTCAGTAGCAAACAAACATGAACAGTGAGCAGATGTTAAAAGACGTAAACCAATCTTTTCGCGAACTTGGCACAAAACAACCAGATATTCAACCTTACTTACAAAAATGCTTTGACGAGATAAAGGAAAAGTTTACTGGTGAGACAGAAGGCAAGCCAACGGAAGACAAAAAAGAGAAGATAAAGACGCTATTGGTGACACGTTTTGTTAGTGCCACGCTGTGGCACTTTTTGTGAATATTTATTAGTGCCACGCTGTGGCACTTTTTGTGAATTATTTATTAGTGCCACGCTGTGGCACTTTTTGTGAATATTTATTAGTGCCACAGCGTGGCACTTTTGGTGAATTATTTATTAGTGCCACAGTGTGGCACTTTTTGTGTCGTCATTGTAAATAAAAAAAATGAAGTTAAATAAAATGAATGACTTGTTGTTGGTGGTAATAAGCGGTTATTTGAATATGAATGTTTTACATTAATATTCACAGTCTGTTATTTCAAAACACCGCTTAGCATCGCTTTCGTTTCGCTTCGCTTGACCCGTTTTGCTTCGCTTGGCTTTCTTTCATTTCCCGGTGGATTTCCCAGAGAAGACCGCTTTGCTTTTGGAGTTCCTTTTTGAGAATCTTGTGTTCCTCCTGGAGATTGACGAATGATTCAAAGAGAAGTTCAATTGAGTCTTCGATTTCGTCGCTTCGCTCAGCTTCCGCCATCTCCGAATCAGAGGCAATGAATTCCTCGTCTGAAGTGGTGGGAGTTTCATCGTCGCTTCTTGTTTCTTCCTCTGAGCATGTTTCACAATTTTCATGGTCACTGGCACTGAGGCTCGCTTCGCTCGCTTCGCTTCGCTCGGCTTCATTGGAAAATACTTTTTCAAGATCCATTTTCTTTCCAATCACATTTTTTGAAGATTGTTTGGATTATTTTTTCTTGTTCCGCCCGTCTGGATGGAAGTTTGAGCAGTTTGAAATCATCTTCATTGGGATTGAAACCGTTCTTCTGCAACAGGGCAAAAAGAACTTGATGGCAATTGAGAAACTTTTTCCTGTTGAGATGAAGATCGTCATATGCCAGGGAAAAATATTTAAAATCGTCGATGAGATATTTCTCCAGATGTTCATAATCATTTCCGTCGTGGCCTGTTATGTGATTAAAAATTGCATGATCGTTGCCACTGACTTTTTTCCAATTAGAAGCTTTGACGAAATCCCTGACTTTTTTTCTTGTGATTTCGTCACGGGGAATTTGGGAGAGAATTTGTTCTTGATAAAATTCGAGATCTTTGAGTGGAATTTGATTTTTCCCCTGATTTTTGCGGATGATATCTTTGAAATGTTCCAGCCTGGGATTTTTGTGAGATTGCCATGTTGTGAGGGTTTCCTGAACGAGTTCAGGAATGAAATCGATTTCTTCTTCGGAATCAGACATTTTCTTGCCGGAGAGAGATTTTTCCCCCTTTGGGAAAAAATTCCACCCAGATTTTCCCAGAGTGGAATTTTTTTTTTTTTGCCATCGCCGGCGACAGAATTTTCCTGAAGTCATCCAGAGTGAAATTTTCTCACCAAAATGGTATGTTTTTTTGTGGTCAATATGAGGGGAAAAAAAATAGTAGATATAGAAGAAGGGTTCTGGCACACTTTCAAAATCGTAGTAAGTTAACACAAAACAGAAATTGACATCAGTTGACGTTCAATTTAGCAATACATAAGATGATTGATTTTCTGCTCGATCGCATACGTAAAACAAAAACAAGTCAATTAACATGTGTTATGTTAAATTTAACAAAATGGGGAGGAATTTGATTTTAAATATTTTACGTTCGCGAACGAACAGAAAATTGGGGAACGACAATCATTTTTTGTTGTTGTTGAATTTAACATAAAATAAAATAAAATTCTGTTTTGTGTTAACTTACTACGATTTTGAAAGTGTGCCAGAACCCTTCTTCTATATCTACTTTCGCTGCTCATGGCGATGCCGAAAGAGGAGAAATTGCTCTTGCTCCCTCAGACCCCACATACAGAATACCATGCGAAGAGGACTACTTATTGACAATGGCTGAGATTTCACAAGTTCGACTGTCAGCCAAACTTGTTGTCCTTAGCTGCTGTCACAGTGCTCGTGGTGATATTAGAGCCGAGGGTGTTGTTGGAATCGCCCGTGCATTCCTAGGATCAGGTGCACGCTCAGTGTTGGTGGCGCTGTGGGCAATAGAAGACAAAGCTACCGAGCGGTTCATGTGTCGTTTTTACGAGAACCTTATTCGTGGGGAAAGTGCAAGCGAATCTCTTCACCAGGCAATGAAGTGGATGAGAAATAATGGCTTTCATGAAGTGAGGCAGTGGGCGCCTTTTCTGTTGATTGGAGACAACGTAACATTCAATTTTGGAAAGTAAAGGTTAGCCGACATTTTGTCATACAATTGGGTTTCCATTAATTGTTTTAGAAAACACTCACTGAGATCGTTGTCCGCGACAAAGCATTTATTTTAAGACTTTCTATTTCTGATGAGACTGTTTTTTTAGTCATATTTTTACTGCCCTACATAAAAGTAGCAATTGATTGGTAAAAGCTTTCTCCTACAACTTATGTATTATGTGTTGGGAGTTTAAAATGGATTTTTTTGTCTTGTTACTTTCTTCATTAATTCTATTTACTATGTCCTTATTATCACGTTCACGCTAAACAAATAATTCAAGAGACAGTGCAGTGACGATTGAGATATCGAGTTCAAAACGATATTCCTGACAATTTTCCAAAATCGTCCTAGGATTTCCGAGGGTGAAACCAACTTTCATTAAAGTAATTATGTCAAAAAGTGCCTATTTGTCTATTTTCCCACAAACTTTAGTATAGTGAATCTTGGTGAATATGACTTAAAAATATAAATAAATAAATTGTATGTTTACACATGTAAAAGACACCAGAAATTACATTATTTTCTATATTTGAAAATGATCCAAAACTATTTGTGAAGTTTGTGCAAGATCACCAACGGAGATCTGAAGTTGTTTTCAACTCTACTGCACTAATCCCTTAAAGGGAAAAGGCGCTAGTAATCGTAACATCATAACTAATTTTACACGCAATATTACCGTAAAATTGACTTTCGACAGGTGTAAAAATACGATTTTTGTCATTATTGGAAATTCTTAATATGAAAGACCGAACTTTATGTAACCTTTATAAAGACTGCTTCTTTATTATCTTTCAATCCGGCCCGGTTGGAATCCCAAGCAGGTAATACCTTGCCAGCTGTCAAAGAAAGAATATTTTTTTCTATTTTGAGGTTTCTACCAGGACCAGAACAAAGGATGGTAAATCAACACTCATTTCATTGAATAAGGAACCTGTTAAACTGAACAGTTCATCGAAATAGCAGGCGGAACAATCATGTTTTTGAAATCTTTAAAAGATGTTTAAAGATGCCCGAAATTTCGAAAAATGTACATTTACGTTTAACAGAGATTTCGAGTGTAAAACTCCACAAAGTAGGTCTTTTTACATATACCTGGTTTTCATATTATATGAAAATCCCAGATGGTCGAGAATTTTGCTGTTTCCCGGCCGTCCCAGATTTTGCCGACTAATGAAAACATGTTTCCTATCCCCGATCATGTGGGATGGTCAGGGACAAATCGGGAAAATCGGAAGCGTTTCCATTTTCCCGACGCGTCCAGATTTCTGCTAAGGTCGGCGATTTTTCCGAGATATCGGCAAAATCTGGGGCGGTCGGGAGCAGCAAAATCACCAATCGTCTGGGATTTTTCCAACATATGACGCTGAACTTACTGTTAATGAGTTGTCTCTTTTGGGTTTCCGACCGCTCTGTGCTGAATTGGTATTTTCAGTGGGAATCACCGTCTTCGATTCTATAATCGAGTTCTGGGTGATAAGGGCAGTAAATCTCTCCGACTACGCTACAAACATGTTCCGTAAATATCAAAATATGATATAATCAACAATTATTTGTTGAAATTATACATTAAGAGCCTGCTTTTTAAAATGTCACTTACTCAATCACAGTCGCACTGCACAAAGCAATCAATTCATAAGTTAAGTTTTTAAGGATCCTGGTCACGAGGATTTTGCTGCTTTCTGGTCCAAGCTGTACCAATTATTTGACTTTGTAAGTTTGTTTATAGAGAAAATGAAGCACAAAAGAAAAATTTGAAGTGATTTACTCTTAAGAAGATCACAACATATTCAAGTTTAAAGTGAATTTTCTAAAACAAGGAAAGAGCTTGAAAAGATTGCTTGCAATCCATTTGTAGCCAAAGACAACTCATAATGCTTTAATACATTAGTTGATATCCTTTTAACAAAATTATACCATTAGTTTTTAGGTTTCCGTTGATACAAATATGGTTTTTGATTTTTCGAAGTGACACTAACTAGGTGACACTGCCATTGCCATTGACATTAGCTTGATATTTTTTGTAGCTCTTAACCGGTGCGCCTTATGGTTGCCTTTTTTACGACAACTATTTTTAACAAATTAAACGATATTTAGAAAACGTACCCATTTTTACAATATTAGAAAGGCTCTTATCAGATTAAAAGGCAACTATTTTAGTACAGTAGTTGTAGTAGTGATGATACCTTATGAAGGGCGGGCGGTTACATTCACCGTGTCACTTCCGTGTTTTGTTCCGTAATAGAAGACAAATTGTACTGTCAGAGACACAAAATTTCTCGTCCTACTGGAAGGTCAGGTCTTGCTGCTTGTCCTACTTTTTAGGGTTTAAAATCAAGTTTTATTACTTTTTAGAGCGTCACTTTCAAAGTGTCCTCAGTTGTCGCTATCGGGGGTACTTAAAGGGTACAAAAGCTAGTGATCTCCAGTTATGAGTGATCCAGTGTACAATTAGAGCTTTTATTTCGTAATCAAACGACTGATTTTTATGATACATTTTTAATGTACGGGATCTTATAACTTTGTTACGTGATAGCTAGGGCCGTCTACTTAAATGAAGTCTAATTTTGTTTCTTGATAGCTGGGGCCGTCTACTTAAACGAAGTCTAACTTTGTTTCTTGAAAGCTAGGGCGGTCTACTTAAACGAAGTCTAACTTTGTTTCTTGATAGCTAGGGCGGTCTACTTAAACGAAGTCTAACTTTGTTCCTTGATAGCTAGGGCCGTCTACTTAAACGAAATCTAACTTTGTTTCTTGATAGCTAGGGCCGTCTGCTTAAACGAAGTCTAACTTTGTTCCTTGATAGCTAGGGCCGTCTGCTTAAACGAAATCTAACTTTGTTTCTTGATAGCTAGGGCCGTCTGCTTAAACGAAGTCTAACTTTGTTTCTTGATAGCCAGGGCCGTCTGCTTAAACGAAGTCTAACTTTGTTACTTGATAGCTAGGGCCGTCTACTTAAACGAAGTCTAACTTTGATACTTGGTAGCTAGGGCCGTCTACTTAAACGAAGTCTAACTTTGATACTTGGTAGCTAGGGCCGTCTACTTAAACGAAGTCTAACTTTGTTACGTGATAGCTAGGGCCGTCTACTTAAACGAAGTCTAACTTTGTTATGTGATAGCTAGGGCCGTCTACTTAAACGAAGTCTAACTTTGTTACTTGATAGCTAGGGCCGTCTACTTAAACGAAGTCTAACTTTGTTACTTGATAGCTAGGGCCGTCTACTTAAACGAAGTCTAACTTGGACTGCGGTTTAACGTTTAACTTCCAAGAGTGCAAAAAATCAAAATTCAAGACAAATCCCAAAATTTCATTTTGTAAAATATTGACAAACAAATGATACCATGCAAAAGTTCTGCCAAAGAGATTTCGTTTGAATGGCCGCACCATGGGATTTCGTAAACAGACTCAAAAATTAGAACTACACTCCATGACTCCATAATTGACTCTGGGAGTGAAAGGGTTAAGACAATTGATGGACCTCCACATCTGTCTATAAGTGGGTCAAGTTATTTTAGTTAGAGAACTGTTTTTCTAGTCTGCGCTATACGCCTTTTTGACACTGTTTTAGTAAAGATCGTGTTACCGCGGTTTTTGTTAAACATCGTCTAAACTTCGTTTAAATACACGGCCATTACTTTAAAATTAATGGACTTTCCAATTCTGGAAACTTTTGTACAGTGTTGGTCGTTTTAAAATAAACCGAAATGGTAATGATGACGCCTGAAAGACGATAATGATGACATTGCTAGTGTACGTATTGTCAATATATTAATAAAACAAGTTGTATGTTGGTAACTGCTTTAGTGCTCAGTCTTATCCAGCAAGCACAGCCCCTAACACTACCAAGATCCAAATAATGATCATCCTTACAAGCTGGAATGCACTCAATCTTCAAGAAAGAATTAAATATGAGAGTTCATAACATGTTCAAATGAATGCGCGTGCTATGATTGCGTGCTATTGTAACTCCATAAAGCTTGCGCATGACGTCACTCGCTTGCTTTATGTAGTTATAATGCACGAAGTATACGTCACCAGCATGAGCGCGCGCAAATCATAGAAGCATTTGTGCATTGTTGAGTTATATAAGCATTTGGGAATTTAAAAAAAAAACTGAAAGTGCTGAAAGAAGCATTCGCCTGTGGCTCGTGCTTGTTTGAGCATTTCTCTCGTCTTTTTAAAATTCCCGCGTGCTTATGTAACTCAACGATGCACTGCGTGACACTTACTATTCCCTTAACGTTTGTGACCGTTAACAGAATATAATCATAAGGAAGTGGAACGGCCTTCCGGTCGATGTTATCGAAGAAAAATTTACTGATTATTTAAATACATGTTTTCTATAAAAAAAATTAACATTGTTATCATCTAATTATATTCACCAATTTTTACAGTTGCTGCGTTGTCTGTACTGAATTTTAAAAGGGAGACGTTATCATCTATGCATATCCCACGCCAGTGATAGTTTGTCCTCTAGTTATTTTTACTACTCAAACTCGTTTGTAATTAATCACGATTGAACAAACAAGCGTGAGGTGGTTTGAAAGCCCAATTTACAATTGTCTGTTTAGTAACCTGTCCTTTGAGTGGAAGTGAGGCTGCAGTTCACCTTGTTTTGATACAAACCTTCCTTGTTTTTCATAAGTAAATCATGTTGTTCTTATGCTAACTAGTTTTTGTTGAACTGATTTGCATACGAAAAGCAGATGAGTTTGTATCAAAACAAAATCAACTTCAGCCTCACCTTCACTCGAAAGCCAAGGTACTACGGGTACTACGGGTACTATGGGTACTACGGGTACTATGGGTACTACGGGTACCACGACTACAGCTCGAAGTCGGTTAAAAAAATCGGCTGCGCCTCGTTTTTTTCAACCCACTTCTTGGTGTTCGGAAATCCTCATGAAACAATTTTCCTCGCGTTTGATATATAACACAGACAGCGTGTATACATTATAACGTCATTAATGTAAGCTTTGATAATCGAACGTGACCTGACAAAGCGGTAAAGGTTCTTGCTGTTGTTATTTTAGTAGAATTTGAGCGCTTTATCATCGTTTTAGAATTTGTTTTGTTATTTTTATTATTTCCTTCTTAGAAGGAAATGTAACGATAACTAAGCTACAACGCTTTATAAGATAGCGCTCAAATTGCCCACGACCAACACTGCAACCTAATGCCGATTTTGTCAGGTCACTTTTCTGCTGTAATGACCAAATAATTAACACCCAGCGATTGTGACTGAACAAAAAACAACTTGACACGAATTTTCATTGCAATAGCGTATGTATGGCGGAATTGACTCTCTCATTGTCATCTTCTCTTTGCTTTTTTAAACTAAGGTAATGAGAATATGGTGACGTTTAAAAATTACTCACAATCATGGTAAAATTGTTTGGAATGACCCACTTTTCACTTATCTCTCTCTAATCCTCTCCCCCCCCCCCCCCCCCCCCCACCCCAACCCGCATATCCTTTCTTTACAATGTTGCGTATGAATGGATTGTCTTCCTTCTTGGAAGTGGTATCTCTCTAACCTGTGGCTCGTGCTTGTTTGAGCATTTCTCTCGTCTTTTTAAAATTCCCGCGTGCTTATGTAACTCAACGATGCACTGCGTCGCACTTAATATTCCCTTAACGTTTGTGACCGTGAACAGAATATAATCATAAGGAAGTGGAACGGCCTTCCGGTCGATGTTGTCGAAGAACAATTTACTGATTATTTAAATACATGTTTTCTATAAAAAAAATTAACATTGTTATCATCTAATGTTATTCACCAATTTTTACAGTTGCTGCGTTGTCTGTACTGAATTTTAAAAGAGAGACGTATATCATTTATGTATATCCCACGCCAGTGATAGTCTGTCTCTAGTTATTTTTACTACTCAAACTCGTTTGTAATTAATCACGACTGAACAAACAAGCGTGAGGTGGTTTGAAATCCCAATTTACAATTGTCTGCTTAGTAACCTGTCCTTTGAGTGAAAGTGAGGCTGTAGTTCACGTTGTTTTGATACAAACCTTTCTTGTTTCTCATATGTAAATCATGTCGTTCTTATGCTAACTAGTTTTTGTTGAACTGATTTGCATCCGTAAAGCAGATGAGTTTGTATCAAAAACAAAATCAACTCCAGCCCCACTTTCACTCGAAAGCCAAGGTACAACGGGTACTACGGGTACTACGAGTACTACGAGTACTACGGGTACTACGGGTACTATGGGTACCACGGGTACTACGGGTACTACGGGTACTGCGGGTACTACGGGTACTAAGGGTACTACGGGTACTGCGGGTACTGCGGGTACTACGGGTACTACGGGTACTGCGGGTACTACGAGTACTACGACTACAACTCGAAGTCGGTTAAAAAAAATCGTTTGCGCCTCGTTTTTTTCAACCCACTTCTCGGTGTTTGGAAATCCTCATGAAACAATTTTCCTCGCGTTTGATATATAACACAGACAGCGTGTATACATTATAACGTCATTAATGTAAGCTTTGATAATCGAACGTGACCTGACAAAGCGGTAAAGGTTCTTGCTGTTGTTATTTTAGTAGAATTTGAGCGCTTTATCATCGTTTTAGAATTTGTTTTGTAATTGTTATTATTTCCTTCTTAGAAGGAAATGTAACGATAACTAAGCTACAACGCTTTATAAGATAGCGCTCAAATTGCCCACGACCAACACTGCAACCTAATGCCGATTTTGTCAGGTCACTTTTCTGCTGTAATGACCAAATAATTAACACCCAGCGATTGTGACTGAACAAAAAATAACTTAAAACTAATTGTTATTGCAATAGCGTATGTATATGTGGGAATTGACTCTCTCATTGTCATCTTCTCTTTGCTTTTTTAAACTTAGGTAATGAGAATATGGTGACGTTTAAAAATTACTCACAATCATGGTCAAATTGTTTGGAATGACCCACTTTTCACTTATCTCTCTTTCACTTATCTCTCTTTCACTTATCTCTCTCTAACCCTCTTCCCCCCCCCCCCCCCCCCCAACCCGCATATCCTTTCTTTGCAATGTTGCGTATGAATGGATTTTCTTCCTTCTTGGAAGTGGTATCTCTCTAACCCCACGTACTCTCCCCCCTCCACCCTCAACCCTCCCCCCCCGTCTTTACAATGTTGTGTATGAATGGATTTTCTTCCTTCTTGGGAGTGGGAGTGGTACACTTTAAATAAACTAGAAAGCACAACAAAACGTGAGATTGTCAAAAGCAGTGTTGCGTGTGCAATATATACGTCCGTGCTGTGCAACTTGTCTCGCAACGGCATTGTACAATTTGTGAGACAAGTTGTCGAAGGGATTGTTACACTGTGCTACTAAAAAAAGGTGGCTGCAACCATTGCAGAAATTAGAACTGGATTCTGCTTTATTTTACCAAACGGAAACTACTTTGCAGCATTTGTCGAACTTCATTTCGACAATGTTCCTGTAACTTGTCTCACAACACCGTTGCACTGTAGCACCCTACGTTGTACACAAATTAGTCCTCTCACCTGACCATGTGTTGTGTGAAGGCGTCAGGACCACACACGCCAATCAGCAACTCGTGTTCATGACCGGCGCTAGGAGGAGGGAGCAAGATTTCTAACAGCATCTCCATAGAAACACGGCCTTCGTGGCCTTCCCACTCGGGGGTGGGCTATGACACTGTGTAGAACGCTTGAAATCTACATGCAAATTAAAGCATCTTGTGAGATGCAGCTTTCTGACCAAATTCAATTCAATTTTCCTGAAGTACGGGTCGATTTTTGTGACTTAACATTACATATGGGTTATTGACCCGTGGGTACTTGATATATTTCCACAGAATAAAGGTGTATCCCGAGGGCACAACAATTATTTTTCAGTTGGTAAGATTTTGGAATACAAACAACAAAAAAACACTTTTGTTACAATACCATTACACGTTCGTGACGGAACTACGAGAAACTCATTCGTTACAGAGGTTACCATTAACACGCGACCCATCGCACTTCATTCTAGACACTGAACTTCAGTTAGGTGGACGTCAAACAAAGGTAAGCCGTCAACATTGCTTTTTGTTTTATTTTTTACTTCGCCGACTGGATTTCGAACAATTTTACCAAAACGAAATAGTAAAAATTTTAAAACAACCACAAGACGAAATCAATTACAGTTTTTAAGAGAATACATTTCAAGTTCATTCAACATCCGCCTGCTATTCATGATGCATCACTGAGTTGTAAATTATCAAGTTCAGTGAAATTTAAAAGTTGTAATTTTTTTGTTTAAACTGACTTAATAATCAATTGTGACTAAGGTTTACCTTCTCTTAGCCGGTAAAATTGTCGATCTTTAAGCTTTGTTTGATTGAAATCCTGTCAGAATTTTCTTTGAGTGACGTCCACTAAAACTTAACTTTATCCTTCTTTTTTAAAGGAGGAGGTTCGCGTGTTATTGGTAACGGCTGTAAGGCGTCAGTGGAATTTTACGTGATAACGTCGGACTGTAAAAATGTTTTGATAAGTTTGTAATTTTGCATTCTAAACCGCCTGTCGTTGAGAGAATAAAGATGATTAACTGGCAGAAACGAAACGTAAGAATTATAGAACTTATTGCTCAATTGTAACGCCTTAGCACAACTCGAAGGATGGAGTGGATGATAACGTTTTTATTTTTTCATTGGTAACAGAAATAGCACTGGGGTCAATGCTTCGGCAAGACGTTACATATAATGAAGTGCAATACTAGAAGAAAAAACTATTGATTATATGATTCTACCGAGTATGATCACGACCACGTTAGTTTTGTAAGAATAAAATTCTTAAATTGTAGGCAATTCTCGTCTTTACACTTCGTTGTGAGGAGGGGGAGCTTTAGACATAATTTGGCTGTTGCTCGAATGGCCCAGATGACATGTATTTGAATAAACCATTTCACCTCTGACCAGCAGATTCAGTGAGCTCGTCTAACCGCTATTTCCACAAGATGTCTTTTTCCTGATAATTTGCAAACAACAGCTTAATTAATGAACCTGTAAAACAAGGATAAAATAAAACAGGTAAACAAAACGAGTGATGTGGTTCCGTAAAATACTCTTAAAGAAAGCAAAATCTTTCTGTTTTTCTCCGATTCATAGGAGCCCCCAAGCGACAAAAGCTTTTAGAGCAAATGCCCATAACTATGACCAAATGTCTTCTTTGCAAGTGGTTTGAACACAGGAGTACCAGTAGAGTGTGATCACCCGGGTTAGTATTGTTCTGAAAAGAACTGTTGTTGCTCAATGTGACAATCTCAGACGTTTCGACAACTTTAAGGTTCCTGTATTGGACACTCGTTAGCAACGCAAACTCAGTGTGGGCGTGGCTCCATTAAAGACAACTTGTATACCCCTTTTTCATAAATGACGGTCGATTTAATAATTGTTTTATTATTTTAGCGGTGAGAGCACTAATGTGATCCGGTTCGTTTGTATTTCATGGGAACTAATTTTTCGCTTAGAGAATTATGAAGGGAATGTATTTTTTGGGATTTGCAGCAAATCGAGTACAACTTTGAACTTTGAAAACTAGAAGCTGTTTAGAAATCGCCTGCACAGCAGGCGACGGTTTATTTATAGGTCGAAATTTCCAAGAGGCGCGCGAGGGGAACATGCGTCCTCGAAAGTTCGCCCTAAAAATAAACCGGCGCCTGCTACTTTCGTAGGTTATTTAGAACTAAAAATTACGTGAACATGTACGTTATGAAAACAATAGTTATTTTCATTTTTGTAACGATGACTGGCTTTTTTTTGCCACCAATTGTTTTCGTTCTTATCTCAAGAGCTTGTGTTAACCTTTAAATACCAAAGACCAAAATGCAAATTCTCCTTAGAAACTGCTCTTAGAAGAATGAAGATCTGCCGACATTAAAAAAAGAGTCACTATCCTTATTTTAAAGATATAAGGAGTAATTCATTATTTTCTAGTTAATGGCTATAATAAGAAGAAACCTTCGAAATTCAGCTCTACGAGACACATTTGATACCTTATGGTTTACTTCTAGATAACGTTTGAAGAATTGTAAATGGGCTTTTTAAATCTGCGAACTGTCCTAAGACTTAAAATCAGGTTTTGCGTATACATCCCAGAATTCACTATTATATTGTTGAATTATAAAGAGTATTACTGTTATTGAGAAGACCTTAGATAACAACGGCCTGGACCACCTCGGACGCCTTATTGAGAATTATATAACGGAGTAACTGGTTAGCTTGCAGTTGAGGTTGGGGTTAGCATTTTATATAGTTAAATTTAGGCTTAAGCAACCCGAAAAGCTAGGTGGTACAGTGGTACGGTAGGCCATGTAAACCTAAGCCTAGCTGAGGTCACAGGTTCAATCCTGAGTGGGGATTATAGATTTTCTTTTTTACTCTTAAAAATGTATTGAAAATAAAATTCTAAGTGTCGATATTACGTTATATAATTCTCAATAAGTGTCCGAGGTGGTCCAGACCGTTGTTATCGAAGGCCTTCCCTGTTATTGCCCTCGAATCTTGGAAAGAAGTAAGTCAACCAATTTGGGGCTATTCCGAAGTCGTCTACAAAGCATGCGCTGATTAATATGGTTCATTCATGGATCAAACACACTGAAGGGACAGGCTCTACTGTGAGAGTTGGAAGTCTTTTTTTTATTCAATTACAAATACTAATTTATCTAATTAATTTACAGGAATAAAAGGAAAAAAGTTTACAATATTAGTATTTAAGAAGTAGACACACGTGAAAAAAAAATAAAAAGAAAAAGAAGAAAAAGAAAAAGAAAAAGAAAAAGAAAAAGAAGAAGAAGAAGAAGAAGAAGAAGAAGAAGAAGAAGAAGAAGAAGAAAGAAATTACAAAAGATTTCCATATATATCATTAAACCTTGCAAGTTTGTTGTTTTGAACAGCTATTTCTTGTTGTATAGTTATTTTGTCTGTTAGGAATGCAAGAAAACTGTCTAAACAGATTTTTTTATCGTGTAAGCAACTATTATATATGGAGTACTTCGCGATGAGAAGCGAATAGTTCAAAGAGTACTTTTGTTTCATATTGTTAAATATTCCGTATAGAATCATGCTTTTTGATAATGTGATGTTTTCTTTAGTTTTACTGGCCCACCAGTTTTGAAATGAGCTCCAAAATGACAAAGTTGAAGGGCAGTGTAAAAACATGTGATCTAAGGAATGCCTGTCAGTGAGACATTGAGGACATATATCATTATCGGATATTTTAGCTTTAAAGAGACTAACTTTTGTTGGAAGAATATTGTTAATAATTTTATATTGAAACATTGTTATCTTTATGTCATTTTTTATTTGAAAGGGCAGCTCATAAACTCTATGAATGTTTTCTCGGGTAAAACCATATCTTAAAATTTTACTTTCCGCAGTGGTTGGTAAAAAGACATTTTTTAACATAACAGAGTAAACAGTTTTAGTGGAAATTGTATTTGTATTATTTTCATTTTCCGACGATTGCCGATGGGTACTTTTCATTGTTATTTTCCAGGTGGTCGGAAAAAAAATTAATTAATCCAAAATAAAGAGTGAAAGGTGTTTGAAGATGAAATTTTTGGGAAAATTGATTGAAAGAAAGAAAATTACCGTCATTGTAAAGAAGGTCTTCGACACGTACAATATTTTTTTCAAACCAGCTTTTATAAAAGGGTACTTGGTTCATTCATGGTCCAAACACACTGACGGGACAGGCTCTACTTAATCTCGTTCCCAGAGCCCACGTTACCCTTGTCCAGCGAAAAAGGTGACGAGGAGCTCTGGGATAAAGCGTAAAAATTTGACGTTTTATTGGCTGATCAACTGAGCACGAGCAGTGTTATTTCCATCGACTGAGCATGAGCAGTGTAATTTAAATAACAACATGGCGGACAAAATATATAGCTTTTAGAAGTGTTTAAGGTTCTTTTTGACTTCAAAATAGTCTAAGAACGTTTTAAAATCGGGTCGACGCCTTCATCGAGTGTTTGTGATATTAAAAGAGAATGGAGGACCGTTAAAGATTCACTTTCCCTTGACTACGTGTTCGTAAAAGCAGAAGAATCGAAGAAATCTGGTGTAATGGACTTGTGTTTTCAAATTATTCTTGATCAGTGCGGAAAAATACTAATTTTGTACATGCAAACGGCAGTTTTAATTTAAATTCCACTCTTCAAGGCTTACGATAATCCCTGAGATCGGTTCCGAGTTGCAAACCAAAGGATATGAAGTGGTTTGCTTAGCGTCGATTTTAATTTTGCTCTTGCATCAGTTTCTAATTCTATATCAAGCTTTCTTTCTTTCTTTAAGATTGAAGGCGATTGAACATTTCATGTCAATTTATTATAGCCTTGTTTGTATATTTTATCCTCGTGCATTTGTGGTATATATATTTTTCTTTTTCTCTATAATGCTTTAATTTGTTAAACATATCATCGTGTTAAATAAAGGTTATTATTATTTTGTAGCCTGCGTAGCAGGCGCATGAAAATAATATAGGCGCAAGAAAGAACGGGGCGCGCGAGGGAGTCTCGCGAGGAGGAAAGTAGCGCCTGCCCGAGAGGCCCATGAAAATCGTTTTGTTTTCGCTCTCTGAGAGAGCGGAAAATTCCTATTGGTTGAGAGGCTTCCGAGGGAATAAGTGGTCGCGTTGGGCGAGAAAACTTTCACTCAAAGGAAACTTGAGATCGTTTGTAAACGAGCACATGAAATATTCCTCAGAATCCCAGACATTCTGGCGAATACGTGTGTAAATGACTTGTCAATGAATTCGTCATTCAATGCGTTAAGTTTTAAATAACCTGTCTTGGATGAGTTGAATCGCCTTTTAATAAGCTTCCTGGTGGTTTGCCTGGTGAGGCAGCGGATTTTTGTTTTCTCTTCACAAGGAGCTGTACCCGTGAGTGGCGAAGCCGTAAGCGATCGAGCGACTCGAAATCGGCTGCTTCTAATCGGTTGTCTATCTTGTCGCTCGGTTAAAAATAATTTTGTCAATTTGTTTGGAATTATTGTTTTCTTTCTGATAACATTGCATTTGTTGCATATATATTTTTCTTTTTCTCTATAATGCTTTAATTTGTTAAACATATCATCGTGTTAAATAAAGGTTATTATTATTTTGTATGAAAATAATATAGGCGCAAGAAAGAACGGGGCGCGCGAGGGAGTCACGCGAGGAGGAAAATATCGCCTGCCCGAGAGGCCCATGAAAATTGTTTTTTTTTTTCCGAAGTCGTAAGCGATCGAGCGACTCGAAATCGGCTGCTTCTAATCGGTTGTCTATCTTGTCACTCGGTTAAAAATAATTTTGTCAATTTGTTTGGAATTATTGTTTTCTTTCTGATCAGAATTATTTTTATCCGACTCTTTCGGTCAGTTCTAAATTCGACGGCGGGTTCGCGATCAGAGCTAACATGTTCTGGGGTCCCAGAAATGCTGGAATTATCTCCCTAACAGCTGAATGATGAAGGCGTTCGTGATTTGAAAAGTTCATGAATTATTTTTCGTTGCCAGCTTTAGAATTGTTTTCGCCGACGGTTTCAGTTGTTTTACAGCTCCTGAAGGATATTTTTTCTTTTAAACTACAAGTTATGTGACCCAGACAGCTGAAATTGTGTGTGTATACTGTGTAAACAAACACGGCGAAGCGACGAGCAGGACTCTCGCTATAAATTCCCCGGAGTTAAGACGGCTCCTATTTTTCTTTTACATGTCTCGCCAACATCGTTTTCGCTAGAATCTTCTGAAAGTGCCGAGGAAACGGAGCCAAACATGTCACATAATTTAACAAAAGGCTGCAAGCAGCCTATACTCATGCGCATGCGTAAGAAAGTTTTGATATATTTAAACATGATAAGAAGATGTCCGACATGGAGAAGAGTTACTAATTTCATTCAGTCATCGTTCCTGCAAACCACGTTGTTTACTATGAATGTTTTGTAAATGAAGGTTGTACCACAATGAAGCCAGTGATTCTTCTGAGTGTTATATATACCTAACGTGAACATTAGTAATGTAAGTGGAGTTGTAGGAGATGCTGTCGTGACACTTCAGTAACGCTGTTTTACCGGAAGTGAGAGTAGCCGGAAGTCACTAAACAGGAAGTCTATGAACCGGAAGTGTATATGCGTGCATAAATTTGCATGCAAACTCGTGACACCGAAAAAAAAAATTAAAATAATAATAATAATGTTACTAAAAATGTGGTTGTTGTTCATCGTGGTGTGTAAGATAGGTAAACGATTTTTCGTTTGTCTCACGATGGAGTCACTTTAAGATGTTGATCGCGACGTTTCGCGCCGTTTCGCGACCACTTATTCCCGTTTCGCGACGTTTCGCGCCGTAAACTAACTGAGAAGCTCCTTAATTTGAAACGAGGTGGACATATATCAGAAACTGTCTATAACAAGATCAGACCTAGACACAAACAACCACCTAGAATATACGGCTTACGTAAGATACACAAGACCAACATACCTTTAAGACCTGTTGTATCATGTGTCAATACTTTCGCTTATGATTTGTCTGCTTACTTAGCAGATATCCTGTCCCCACTGACAGGCAAATCAGACTATGCAGTTGCCAACTCTACTCATTCCGTGTCCACCATTAGCCGTATAAAAATACAGGACAACGAAGTCATGGTATCTTTTGACGTAGAATCACTCTTTACCAATGTGCCGATAGAAGGTGCCGTACAGGCAACCTTGCGAAAACTAGAGAATGATCCCGGTCTTGCTGACCGCACAACGCTAACACCAACACAGATTGCCGACCTCTTGAACTTCGTTTTGAGATCTACGTATTTCCAGTACGATGGATCGATTTACGAACAAAAAGACGGAGCAGCCATGGGGAGTCCAGTCTCCGCGGTTATAGCAAACATCTACATGGAAGAATTTGAAGAACAGGCAATAGCAACTTCGCCATATAAACCTAAGATCTGGAAGCGATATGTAGATGACACATTTACCATATTAGATCAAAGCAATGTCGACGGTTTCTTGCAACATCTCAACAACCAACAGCCTACCATTCGTTTTACCACGGAAACTGAGAAAGACAACACTATCCCTTTCCTAGACACGTCAGTTACAAGGGACTCAAACGGCCTTCTCACTACCAGTGTATATAGGAAACCTACTCATACTGATCAATACCTGGCCTATGATTCACACCATCCGCAGTCAGTTAAGCGTGGTATTGTGAAATGTCTGTATGACCGAGCCAAACACCTCATTACTAGACCATCAGTTATCTCCAACGAAAAGAAACATTTGTCGTCGGTTCTTGTTTCTAACGGATATCTTTCCTCGTTTGTACAAAAATCACAAAAACGAAAGGACCAACAACAAAGAAGGAATCACCGCAGGATTTTAAATCTACTCAGTGCAGTATTGCCCTATATCAAAGGTGTATCAGAGGTTCTTCGCCGCTGCCTACAACGGCGTACGCACTGTTTTCAAATCTGACACAACTCTCAGGTCACACTTAGTACGACCTAAGGACGTCCTCGACTATAATAAAAAAGGACGGTGTTGTCTACAAGATTCCTTGCGAATGCGGCAAAGTGTATATCGGAGAAACAGGGAGGTCTATGCATGAAAGGATAAAAGAACACGATAGAGACATACGGCTTGCTCGTACTCAAACCTCCGCGGTTTCAGAACACGCTAACAAGACCGGGCATTTTCCTATTTGGGACGAGGTTAAGTTTATTGACCATGACCCACACTGGTACACCCGTAGAGTTAAAGAGGCCATCCACATAAGACTTCATCCTAATAACATCAAAAGAGATAGTGGAATTGAAATTCCCGAAGCGTGGATGCCTACAATCAAGAAGCATAACAGCCGACCGATATCAAATCGGACCGGAGAGGGAACAACATCTTTTCGGAATAATAATGAGGATCGAAATGCACCAATAGCAACAAGCCAACGTGCTACATAAGCGACACGTAACCAATCGACCTCATCGCCTGATGAAGACTAGCAGTAATAGCAGTCGAAACGTCGCGATCAACATCTTTAAGTGACTCCATCGTGAGACAAATGAAAAATCGTTTACCTACAATAATAATAATAAGAAGAAGAAAAACGGAGCCCATTTTATAACTCATGCCGCTACGCGCATGAGTAATCAGCTTTCTTCCACATGAAGAGCACACAACTTCGGAACAGATATCCCGATCTGATGAGCTATTCGAACTATTTTCGGCCACAGTCCGGCATTTTCCCTCGCAGACGGCTTGAAGAGATTCATGGAAGACAGAAATCCATACCTGTTTGTAACGCACGGCTCATAAACCATTCGTAAATTTGTTTTGCACAGACAACAGAAAATATCAGCATATTCATTGTCTCATCGCCGCGCGCTCTCGACCGACATCAAAATTTTTGACTGATCACGCAACGTAATTGGATAGGGGGCGGGAAACGATTTTCATGGGCCTCTCGGGCAGGCGCTCTTTTCCTCCTCGCGTGTCTCCCTCCGCGCCTTGTTCGCCGCGCGCCCATATTTTTTTCATGCGCCTGCCACGCTGGCCAAATATTATGATTACCTCTGCCTTTGTGCTGTGTGGTACTGAAGACATTACAGTTATGTGTCTTGTGTAACTGTCAAGTCACTGAAGCCACTGGCAGAGTACTCGAATTTTGATCTGTGCACACACAATAATAAATATTATTCATGTGTCAGTTACTTGCTAAAGGGTGTAAAAGTTTCCTTAAATACTTATACCTGTCCCTTCTTTAATCAGCCAGTTGTGGAAATATATTTAAATAGCCTTTGTTGAATAATCACCCTAGCAATCATGCCTTCCCTCTTTTTCTTAACCGTATAACATGTAACCCTTTAGGATGACACTGAGGTTAGGTCAGATGTGGCATGACAAGTTATAACATCTCGCAAAGACATCAGATTTTGGTTAATTTTATGACAATAAATTAGGACACATTTTGAAGCAAACAATGTTTCAAACAGTTTCCCCCTCAATTAATTTTTATCTATTGGAGCGATAATAATAGATACCACTGGTTATTTTCTCATCACAGCCTTTTTAGCCTGTGTAGAAGACATCAGAGAAGGTAACTGGGGAGACAGGGAAAGGAAGCCTGCAATAAAGGCCCCCTTTTATTCATTTATGCAGAAGTTGGTGGCCGCAAATTCTGAATGTTTGATTCACGTTGGGCGGTAAACATAGTAAATTCCACCCGATGTCAGCCATACATAAAAGCACGCACCAGTTTCTGAGTGGTGACTGTATAGACAGTTGACATAATCCGATTACCAAGAAATTGTTGGCCATAACGCAAATAGCCCGGTTCTTGTAGCAGACACACACACACACACACACACACACACACACATCAGTTAGCTTGGCCACAGGTGGTGGGCATTTGTACCTAGCATTAGATACAGATGGCTTTAATGAAAAAAAGCTGAGAGACAGATAAATGAATCCAATCAAACGTTTAAAGTTTAGGATTTACTACATGTACTTCTGGCGGCGAAACGGATCACATCTAAATCTGACACTGGTAAACAAACCGTTTCATACTTCATAGTCTATCTCAAACTTCCAATTCATATATCATTTTTTCACTTTTACACTCACTAATGATTTCTTAGAAATTAAATTGCAACCTGCCAACCATTGGCAGAAGTAGGTCTAAACATTGGAAAACTAATACCCGATAGCACGATGCCAATGAGAGTTAAGACTGTGAAATTAGCTAGCTGATGTTACAGAATATGAATACTTAGTCCTACGTGGAAGTTTCCAGCACAAGATTGAATACAAATGGTCACAAATTCTGGCAGACAATTCTGAACGCCAGGTTGACAGCAAAATAAGCAGAAATAAGCAATATTATTCTACCTTCCCAAGTTCGAAATCAAATCTCTCGGTGACATATTCCTTTTTGATCCGTTTTAGTAAACAAAAGGAGAAAATGAAATACTTCTTTGTCTCCATTCATCCTGATTTCTCCAGCTGGCACAAATTCTGAGTGTCGTACTAGTTTTTCCAAAGAATTGTGGATGACTTCGTGTTGAACAGACTCCATTTTGTCAAACCGGATGTTAAAGAACTTACGCCTGCGCAGTTTAACCGATCACAAGAATCCTGTTTTCCGGTTTATGCTTTTTCCCAGTCCCTCGTCGCCCGTTCCGCTGAACAAGGGTAACGCGGGCTCTGGGAACGAGATTGGGCTCTACTGTGAGAGTTGAAAGTCCTCTATAACGCATGCGCTGATTGATATGGTTCAGTCCAAACACACTGACTTGACAGGCTCTACTGTGAGAGTTGGAAGTCCTCTATAACGCATGCGCTGATTGATATGGCTCATTCACGGTCCAACACACTGACGGGACAGGCTCCACTGTGAGAGAAGGCAGTCCTCTATAACGCATGCGCTGATTGATATGGTTCATTCATGGTCCAAACCCACTGACGGGACAGGCTCTACTGTGAAAGTTGTTCTATTTGACTACTGGAAAGCCTTCGACCTTATCGATCATATAATTCTTGCTGGGAAATTAGTGACTTTGGATATCTCATATGGCATCACCTGGATTATTGACTTTCTTTTAAGAACCGTACACATAGGGTTAAGCTAGAGCATGATTGCAGTCGGAATGGAGAGACATATATACCGGCAGGGGTCCCCCAAAGGATCAAACTTGGTCCTTGGTTGTTCATATTAATGATCGATGTATTTCAATACATATTTCAACTGATTTTCTAAAGCGTTGGAAAGAAATTATCGGTAACAAGGTACTTCAATAATACTGTTATTTACTTTTCACAAATTTGCTTACCTGTCGAATTACCGTGTCGGTTCGGGTTTCATTTTACAAAGATGTTTCGGTTCCCAGGCTAGTGTAATGAGGGTCCCTTACATACCTTTTGCGTGAACCGTGAATAGGGCTATTTTATTTTTTGAGAATCTTTGAATCGATATGTCCAGCAAGGCTTGCAAAGATCTGAATATTAACTAGATTTTCTGAAACGCAGAGTAGCCATAAAAATATAGCCCTATTCACGGTTCATGCAAAAGGTATAGCGCAAAAGGTTTAGCGATATAGAACGACGGGATGTTGATGAATCTATGGAACTCTTTGGCTCGCAAAATAACCACCGCTTAGGAGAAAACTGGGGTTAAACAAGAGGCTCCGAGTAGCCTATACTCATGCGCATGTGACGCTATAAAGAGGCCAGTGGTGGTTGGACATGGTGTGGAAGGCATCATGGGATGAATTATCATTTCAAGCGGCTTTCGGTTCAGTTTCAAGTGAACCTTCGAGCTGGGAGGACCTCGAGGAACTACAAATTTTCAGAATTTTAGCCGTTATGGAAGCACAAATCGGCCTAAATTGAAGTTATGCGATTACTTTTGTATAGATACCATTTTTTTTTTACAACTGAATGACTTGAGGTATCATTCTACGTCAATCGATCGATTACTCGTGCACTGACTTCAAATTTGAGCCACAACACTACAAGCACAAATCGACCTTCATTGAAGTTGATAAGATTCCTGTTATTACTTAGCAGGGTTTTAAGCCGGCTGATCGATCGAAAGTGGAATTCCAACCGAGGAATATTTTGTAATGGAAGCTATAAGCTTAAATTGCGAAATTAAAATTCAGAGGTTGGTAACCACAACAATCCGTTGTTGCATTTTATAGTCCTCTTGAGTTTTAGAATGTTATAATATTGAAATACACGACGGCAATTTTATTGTTCTGAATACTGTTGGTGCTGGATTTGTGTTGTTGTGAAGTATAAATAAATAAATAAATAAATAATAAAGGTGTAAAATCATCAAGAAATAATCAAGGGGATGAAATCCATAATTATAATAAGTTTACAAAAACAGATTTCAGTCCCATTGACCATTAAAAATCTGACAACTGTTGTGTTTTTATTATAATATCACAGATTATTCCTTGCTATAACTTCAAGAGGAAAACATGACTTACATCCTAATGGAAATAAAGCAGTGAGTAACATACATTGTTGCATCTGAACAACAACCAACAAAAACAAACTTCTAGAGAGAAATCTAATTCTGGCCATAAAGACCTGGTAGAAAATTGTGATTAGGGGGACCTCAGGCAAAAAGGAATTCAAACTTCTGGGCTTGAAAATGAAAATGCAGAGTGTTTTGGCACCATACTCTGAGTTTGTGGCAAAACAATTTAAGGTACTAAGGAACCCTTTTTTCTTTGGGCCCTCTTACTTGGAATGTAATTGGAGCACAACAATCAGGACTGTGCACATGAGAACAACTACATGTTCTTTCACTTGAGCACAAATCTCAAGGGTAATTTATATCAAATCTACAATTGATTCTGTCATAAGCAACCAGGAATTGGACAGTGATCCCTTAGGGAGAATGGTTGCTTACAAGAGTCATAGTACAGCAATAGAGAATGGTTGCTCAGAGAGAGCAAACTGTAGTTGTTATAATAATTTTAAGTAGCAACTTTCCTAACAGACAGAAAATTCTTAATGAGGTATTTATGTAAACTGTTAAACAATCCCCTCCAAACTTAAATGCCCATCAGTGGTGCAGCAAGGAAAGAAGTGTTGAAATGTTTCTATAATTTCTGAAGTAGAACTATTTTCGCAACTCCCCCCATCCTCCTTCATGGTTTTATAAGATAAATGCGAAAGTAAATCATGATTGCCACAGCCACAGGATTTTGAAATTCCCTGACTTTTCCCTGAAAATTGTAAAAATTTCCCTGACCGACTAAATTAAAAAAATTCACAAATTAGTCCTGGTAATGGCCTCCAACCTCCCCTCACAGCCAACCTCTCCACCCATTTATTTATGCTTTCAGAATGCCACATGCAGTGTACATGAATTGATAGTTTCTTAACATAACATGGAAAAAGGATTGATTTTCTTGGAAACCAAACATCAGCTTGTCGTTCAATTAGTTTTACCAATCCAACACATTTCATGTCTGTAAAATGTACCAAAATGTCACTTTTCCCTGACTTCTCTCAACGATTTAAATTTTTCCTGACTCGGAATGAAATTCTCTGACTTTTCCCTGACCTTGAAGAATTTTTTTTCCCTGACCATTTCCTGACCTGTGGCAACCATGTAAATGAAGCCCTTTGAGAAGTCCGTACACAAAAATGGGAAACAGAAACAACACCTGCTGGCTTACAGCCCCCCCCCCCCCCCCCTCTCCCCCCCCTCCCCCCCTCCTCCCTTGCCATCCTTGATAATCAAGGCATACCATAGTTAAATGGAGTTGATATTTTGATAATAGAAAACAATTAATAGAAATCAAAATAATTATAGCAATTCATAAGTGATATAAATTTTCCCCATCTATGAAGGTTATTCTATGCCACCATGCAGCACTTAAGTCTGTAATATGTTTTTATTGTCTTGAAACCGAAGACAAAAGTAAGCAGCCCGGGGCTGCTGTGCATTTCTAGCAGGCTACTGCTAGAGCACAATCCATTAAATATTGGTATAGACAATTGTTATTAATCTTAGGAATCAACAAAGAAATCTATTTAACAGACTGACTAAATCATTGATGCATTTTCTCTATACAAGTTACTTTATAATTTTATTTATATAATAACACCACATTGATAATTATCTGCCAAAATATGAAGCAAACTGGCGATACAGGGGCATTTACTCAAGAATTCACAGTTCTCAAACCAATTGTGGGTCTCAAGTTTGGTCTCAAGAGCTTTGGATTTTAAGCATTCTGTTGCTAAGAGCAGGACTTTACAAGACATGATAATAATTACAGAACAAAACCCTCACTGCCTCAAGCCCCAATATTTTGGGTCAAGCAATAAAAATGTAATTCTTGTTTGGCTGCTATTTTCAGGAAAAAGAGCAGAATGGAGGGCTCCACATTTTGCTGTTGAACCTAAAAGAAAAAGACTTCATTAGGAAGCCACTCCATAAAGAGAAAACAATAACAAGCTCATATATTGTATTTGCAATGTTCAAATCAGTCTCATGATCAGTGTGTAGATTGCACAAGAATATGAATCAAATATCATGTTTTTCCTCAGAAGACAGAAATTTTGATCTCAAAAGGTCGAAGCGACCATAAAAATTACAGTTTGAAGTCTCAGAATACTCAATACTCGAGTGCCATACTTAGCTGACTCGTGTTTTAATACTTCCAAAAATCGCCAAAGTTTGATCGCTAATAACAGAAAAAGGGTAAGAGGTACGATGGGGTTAGATGTCCTAAAATTAAAGAATGACTATTTCTGCAATAGATGGTGAAGATTTCTTGGCTAAAACCGACAAGATATCGGATCAGGAAGCGAACGCGTTGGTTGACTACATAACATAGACAAAAGCCGCCATATTGGAAAGGCCCGCGAGGAAGTCAAATAATGACGACAAAATCTATGAAGATAGTTATATTAAAATGTAATGAACAGTAACTTTAACAACCCACCTTTTAGTAAAGAAGTATTTTTCGTTTGTCTCACGATGTAGTCACTTCCGATGTGGATCGCGACGTTTCGACTGCATACTGCTAGTCTTCTTCAGGCGATGGGGTCGACTGGTTACGCGTCACCTTATGAAGCACGATGCTCTGCTGTGATTGGTTGGTTTTCAACAGCTGTGGTTGGCGCATTTTCGGCGAATTGTTCCCTCGGCGATCCGTAGTCGTACGGCTCTCCTGTTGTTGTGTTTCTTGATCGTGGGCATCCATGCTTCTGGAATTTCTATTCCACTGTCCCTGTTGATGTTGTTAGGGTTAAGTCTTATGTGGATCGCCTCTTTGACCCTACGTGTGTACCAATGAGGATCACGATCAATAAACTTTACTTCATTCCAAAGCGGGTGGTGTCCGGTGTTGTTGGCGTGCTCTGAAACGGCGGAGGTCTGGGTACGGGCGAATCGGATGTCTCGGTCATGCTCTTTTATTCTGTCTTGCATAGGTCTTCCAGTCTCGCCGATATAAACTTTACCGCATTCACAGGGGATTCTGTAAACCACGCCATCTTGTTTAGTCGGGTCAACAGCGTCTTTAGGCCGTGAAAACAGCGCGTACGCGACTTGAAAACAGCGCGTACGCCTTGTTGTTGTAGGCAGCGGCGAAGTTGTTCGGACAGACCTTTGACATAAGGTAAAACCGCAGTAGATTTGAACTCGGTCGTGGGCTCAGTATGCAGTTGAAACGTCGCGATCCACATCGGAAGTGACTACATCGTGAGACAAACGAAAAATACTTCTTTACTAGTGTGTTCACCACGATGAACAACAACAACCCTTTTTACGATATTAACCCACCTTTTGTTTTAACTCTTTCATTTGAACAAAAATGCGCCAGATCTTGAAATATCCGCACATAAAACCTTGAAATCGTGCGTGTTGCGATTCCTTTCGAAAAGACTTGTGAATAAATTCAGTGATGTGATTGGTTGATTACCCCTACCAAAATGCCTTTCGGACCGTGTCAAGACGCGTTGATCGAAGCTACCAATTTTTCTGTATTCTCTTTACATGTTTAATTTATCGATTCTCGATTAAATCCACACTCGTCTGTTACTTCCCAAACCGTGAATTATTTCTGTTAGATTTGAACACTACTTTTAAAAGCAGTGAAATCAGTAAATATGACACAATATGACACGCATTCCACAGTCCATAATCCACAGAAGTCCAGTCCCAAAGTCTGATTTTTTTTTAAATCCGATAGGTTGCAGTAACGACGCCGTTTTCCCGTGTGTTTCTGTTGTTCTTTCTTTAAAAAAGTCTTGAAATTACTCACCACAGGCAGCGAGGACTGCTCGGACACAGGCATTGTAAAGAATCGGGAGTAAAAAGGGGTATAAATTGACAATATGCTTACGAGCGCGAGAGATCGATGTTTGGCATTTTTGCTTCGGAAGAATTCTGATTAAAAATAGCTCTTATTTCTACAGAATCGCGACAAATTCGGCCTCAAGTTGTATGCTGTGTATAAAAGCAATGTTCACCTGGATGGGAGAAATACAGGACTGACTTATACACCAATGAGACCAGATGACGGAAAATGTTTGTAATGCGCATGCGTAAGAAATATTTGTCTTATATTTCAATGTACCATAAAGAAAAGAAGCAATTTTTTTTTAATATTTTAAACAAGATAACAAGACGTCTGACATGAAGAAGAGTAACTCCTTTCATTCAGTCGTTGTACCTGCAAACCACGTTGTTTACTATTGAATGTTTTGGAAATGAAGGCTGTACCACAATGAAGCCAGTGATTCTTCCAAATCTTATGTATACCAAACGTGAACAGAGTAATATATGTAGGGGTGTAGGAGATGCTGTCGTGACACTTAAGTAACGCTCTTTTACCGGAAGTGACCGTTGCCGGAAGTCACTAAACAGGAAGTGTAAATGGCGAAGACATGAACCGGAAGTGCACAATTTAAAATATGCGTGCATAAATTTGCATGCAAAATCGTGACACAAAAAATAAAAATAATAAAAACAAGAAAAACGGAGCCGAAACCTTACCTCGTGCCGCTACGCGCATGAGTAATAAGCATATGCAAATATTGACTTTGTGTACCTGCATATTTATCAAGGCTCTGATGGCTTAGAATAACAGTTTTGGGGGTGGGCAGATCTCGGAAACTAAAAGCTTTTGAAAACTAAGCATGCCGCCTTTGAACATCACTGATCGAATGTTTGAAACTGGCAAAATATGGAACGAATCGGCCGACCCCGATCCGTGACCTATGCCTGGTTTTCTCAGACAGACGCTCTTAAGCGCGCGTAGCATGATGGTAGTGGCAGCGCTCGGCCACGGCGAAATTCACTTTCACTTGCTTTTCGAATTTCGTTTGAAATTTTGTTTTACATTCTCTTTTAAAAATGCATTCAATTTTAATCTGAATTGAGTTTGACTTTGATTTGCACTTTGATTTGCACTTTGCTTTTTGTTTTACATTTCATTGCATTTGATATTAATTTTATTTACATTTTAGTTTTGCATTTTATTTGATTTTAATCTGAATCGAGTTTGACTTTGATTTCAGTTTGCTTTTTGTTTTACATTTCATTGCATTTGCATTTGTTTTTAATTTTATTTGCATTTTATTTGCTTAAAAAAAAAAATGCCCAGAAAACCCAGTGGCAGTCCTCGGCCACCATACAGGTGTTAGCAAATCCCGAAAATAACGAACCCCCGAAAGTAGCGACCTCAAAAGTAATTTCCGTTTCTAGCAAGAAATAACGGAAATGATAGATATAACAAGCTATACCAAACTGATTCGAGGTTTATTTTTAATGAGTATAATGATCTTTGACATTCCTATTCAAAGGAAAACTACATAACTCTTAAAAGTACATTACATTTGTTTTTAAAGAGTATTCTTTTCGTCTCTGAATACCCGTTACATACGTAATAGGGATAACCAAACCTTTTTTCTAGTAACAAACCTACCATACGATATATTAAACCAGTTCTTTTTAATATATGCTCGCATCTAAAAAACAGAACCTATTGACAAAGTTAACTGTAACTGCGAAAAGTACTTCTTATGCGTTCACAATGACTGCTGCTAATATAGATTATTCAAAGACTCAGTGATTCTTTCGAAAAGTTATACAAAACAATAACATGTAATAAGTTTCTCCAAATAAAAAGTGTGAATGTTTTCACATTTGTTGCGATTTTATTAACTTTGAACCGCCCATGTACGATACACGTTTTAGCTACTCGAAAGTAGCGACCCCCCGAAAGTAGCGACCCTCCGAAAGTAGCGATAAGAACAGGCTGCTAAATCCGTTACTTAACTTTACGGTAGGTAGCTAGCTGATTATGATAAATAAGCTGTTGAAATACCGTGTATAAATAAATTTATCTATTCTATTCGTCATTATTATAGCTGAGTAACCCTATTTATTTATTCATTTATATGTATGTTAATTAGCCTCACTGGCCTCGATAACAAGTGGAAAATTCAAAATAATTTTTACTCTAAAATGAGGACAGTGAGGCTAATTAACATACATATAAAAGAATAAATAAATCGGCCGCCATTATGAAAGTGGTCTATAGTACGATCTCAACTCGGTTCGGTTCGCTCGTCCCTGACAGGAGCCTGTTCACAGGCCAGTTCTTCTCGAGTCCCAGTGCATATTAAATGGTGTTGTATCAAATTACAGTTTCTTTGATTCTTCCACTAGACGGTGTCTCAGACATAATATATTTCCTTGGATGTGTAAAACTGTAACAAAATCAACATAATCATTCAACTCAATGAATTTCTCCGCTTTCCAGTCACCAACGAATTTTTCTTTGTTTCCGCTGGTCAACACTCTGATTAGTTGGTCCGATACAATTCCGTAATATTCCGTGACAGATACAAGATTTCTTTTTTGGCCTGATAGCAGAAATCCATCGCAAGTGCTGCAAAGAGAGCTACCTATCCGGGTAGGTAAGAAATTGACCTTCGCCAAACAAGCGGTAATTTTGTGAGATTTATCGACCTCGGAGCGCTATCTTCCCTTATTTTCACAGACAACACTCAGCTGAACACTATCTCAAACTGAGCCATTTTATTATTTTTAGGTGCTCTTTCCAGCAGTGTCGATGGACTTTTGCCATCAGGACCGATATCAAAATTTTAAAATATCGGTAAACAGAAAACTGAAACTGAAAATTCAACAATAAAAAGGAAATAAATATTATTAGAAAACTTTGACCAAAAGGCTAATAATGCGTCATACACGTAGGCATATCAAGTTTTTTCCTGTTGAAGGTCAGAAATCATGATAAGCGGTTCCTAAAAAAGGGGAAAAAAACCCAATCGCTTGTACAAGGCGCCGCTATCTCGCTACTTAGGTCAGTTGAGTAAATTTCATTGTGTCATTTCAGAAAAGGAAATCTTGTTTCACATTTTTATCTTGAAAGATAACTCCTGGACAATATTTTTTAGGTAGGCCACTGAATCAAATCAAGCTGCGATCCACTGAGTTGAAGGTAGGTTGGTATATTTAAGTGTTATATTTTTGGTCTGATGTAATAGACACAACAGACGCGTTGGACTATAAGCTACAACATAAGCTTTGAGATTTTCTGATTTATCAAGATACACCGGTCAAGATACATTTGACAAGTTATTTTCGTGATATTAAACGATTTGTCCGTGCTGTTATTCCAAGCATCGCACGCGGCTCAAAAAAGATATAAAATCTAGCGAATCGATGCGACATCTGTGTTGCGTTGCTTCTTAAAAACCCCCTCAGCCGGGATCCACATTTCAATAACCGTGACTGAATCATGCAATATTGTATATTTTTTTTCTGTGTTCGCACTTTATTGTTCTTCGTTCTTACATGTAGTAACATCTAAATTGATATAGCAGGAGATCTTAGCAAGCTGTGCTGAGCTTTTCTAAGAAGATCCTCATAGTTCAATAATCTATTTTGCAATTTGCGGATGGGTCTAGTTATTAAATCCATTACATGAATGGGTGACTAAGTACTAACTACTACAGAGAATACACTTGAAGTAGCTGACTCCGCCGTGACCATTGATTGCAGAAAAGCCACTCACGGTTAACGAGGTGGGGGGGGGGGGGGGGGGTTGGAGGTTGGCACTCAGCTATTATAGTGACGAGTAGGTGCGATTAAGGCTAAATTGCTAGAGCAAAAGTCATACCAGGCTAAACCCAGACCATAAAACAGTCCAACGGCCCAGAACGTAGTAAACCCCCCAAAAGACCCTTCTCTCTCTGCATAAAAAGGTTACTCTTTTCCCTTGACCAAAAACAGTGCTCACCAAAATCTTTTATCCCCAAAAAGTCACCGCAAAAGTTCTAATTTCTGATCTTAAACGTTTATTCATATTTTTAACATTTTATAGATGTGCGTTTGTAAAAATTCTGTTCACGCCAAACATTCTCTGTAATTTTTATAATGCGATAAATCGCTAGAATATTTTAATGCAGACTATCGTACGATCGTAGGACGAACAGAGAGAATAACAAGAGAATCCGCGATATTATTAGAAAGGCTGATTTGTCATGACTCATGCACGTGAAAACATTTCCTGTTGAAGGTCAAGAGTCATATTCTCGGAAAGAGGGAAAAACCCCAATCGCTTGTACCAGGCACCGCCAAGCACAGTCGCTAGCTTGTCTCTACTAGACGTCTACTTGGGTCAGTTGAATAAATTTCAAAATTCTATCATTTCGATAAAGGAAATCTTGTTTGATATTTTGATCTCTGATGGCGATGAGTGTGACTGTTGTGTAATATTTTCTTTGTAGGATAACCTGATATCAAGCGATCTAACAACTGGCTTTTAAGGTAGGTATCCTGTTTATTTATGGATCATGTATTGACGATTTGTTGCGGTTCCGTTTAGGAGAAAGACCGGCCATGAATAACGAAAAGATTTCATGAGACTTTCTCATTTTCAAAGGACATAAAGTACTTTCTAAATTACGTTTTTCTGGCGCAAATTTAGGCTTTAACTATATCAGCTTGTACTCCTCTACCTTGTAAAGACAGTGTGAAGAGCACGCTCGGTTCGCTTTGCTCGTCCCCTGACAGGAGCCTGTTCACACGCTTCTTCTCTCGAGTCGCAGTGCAAATTAACAAACTTAACCACTGTATCAAATTAAAGTTTCTTTGATTCTTAGACTAGAACGTAATATGCTTCCTTGGATGTTTAAAACTGTGTAACAAATCAACATAATATTCAACTCAATGAATTTCTCTTACCAGACAACAACGGATTTTCCATGGTTTCCGCTGGTTAACATGTCAATTAGTCCGGTACAGTTCCGTAACATTCCGTGAAGTAGATACAATTCGTTTTTCTCAACTGTTTTCTTTTGGCTTGATAGCAAAAATCCATCGGCAATCAGTGCTGCAAAGACACCTACCTATCCGGGTAGGTAAGAAATTAGTCATAATTAGTCTTCGCCAAACAAACTGTAATTTTGTGAGATTTATCGACTTTCCGGAGTGATATCCGTAGTTCCTTTATTTTAACAAACAACACTTTCTCAAACTGAGCCATTTTAATCATTATTTTTTAGGTGCTCTTTCCAGTAGTGTCGATGGATTTTTGCCATCAGACCAATATAAATATTTTAAAATATTGATGAACAGAAAACTGAAACTGAAAATTCAACAATCATAAGGAAATCAATATTATTAGAAAACTTTGTCCGTCATACACCTAGGCAGATCAAGTTATTTCCTGTTCAAGGTCAGGAATCATAATAAGCGGTTCTTAAAAAAGGGGAAAAACCCAATCGCTTGTACAAGGCACCGCTATGTCGCTACTTAGGTCAGTTGAGTGAGTTTCATTCTGTCATTTCACAAAAGGAAATGTAGTTTCACAATTTTATCTTGAAAGATAACTGTTGTACAATATTTTTGGGTAGGCTACTGAATCAAATCAAGCTGCGATCCAACTGAGCCGTTTGCTGAGTTGAAGGTAGGTTGAGATATTTAAGTGTTATCTTTTTAGTTTCATGTAATAGACATAACAGACGCGTTGGAATATATCCTTGGTTTAATTTTGATTTTCCATTGTTCTTTTCTATGCTGATATATGGTAATGAAAAAACACAAAGAAAAATCAAAATTGAACCAAGGATAAAATTGAACTACACCATATACATGTACCATAAGCATTGAAATGTAATTTCAGAGATTTTTTGATTTATCAAAATACATTTAACTTCGGAATTTAACTAGTTATTTTCGTGATATTAAACAATAGAAATTTGTCCGTGCTGCTATTCCAAGCTTTGCACAAGGCTCAAGGTATAAAATCGTGCGACTCGATGCAATATCTGTGTTGCGTTGCATCTTAAAAACCCTCTCAGCCGCGATTCGCATTTCAATATCCGTGACAAAATGATGCAATATTGTATATAAAGCAGCTGCTTCTGCCGTGACCATTGATTGCAGAAAAGCCACCCACGGTTAACGTAACGTTACAGAAGAGAAGTAAAAATGCCTTTCTTCAATTAAAACTAACATGCTGATAACGACCAAATAACCCACGGACCAAAGACCAAAGACGTTGTTTTCCTTTTCGTAAACGGACGATGCCATTTTTAACAGTCGATGCCATTATTAACATTCATCCTTTTGTAATGGTCAATGTCATTTCTGCTTTAGTTCATGCCGGATTAGTACGAACGAAGACTATCGTTATAAGATAAAATTTGGCCTAGGTAAAGCGATTGTTTAGGTCTAAGCTAGATCCGCGATCGGGTTAGATTTAGGGATAGGGTCACCCGTTATAGATGTATGATTAAGAAAAGCACCTATTTTAATTAAATTTTTCTCGGGTTTGTCGGATCAATTCAGTGGGCTGGTGATAAGGGTGGGATGTTAGCATGTGGGAGGTTTCGATTCTAGGTTATTATAATTGTATTTTTCTTTTTCTGATAGAATAAAAAATTCGATAATTGGTGAAAAACTTCTAAGTGTCGCGAAAATGGCAGTGACCGTTTCCGAAAGGGAAATTTGCATCGCAGACATGCAATGCCAGCGTTGCTTGGAACGGTCCAGGGAGACTATTCAACAAATTTACCCAAATTAATTTTATGATACTTAAAAAGTTGAATATCCTTGTAAGCTCTGCTGCTAATTTGGCTTCTAAGAGAAGGGCACTTTTGGAGAAATCACGAAAATGACTGTGTTTGTTTTTGCTCCTTGTCAAAATGGCTGGCATGCAACTTTGTAGAGCGACAATTTTCCCCTCATGTTAATGTGAGTCAAAATTGTTAACAGCAAGTTTAATAAACTGAGAGAATGGCTCTGTTCTCTGGTGGAATTTCATTTGAATTAATCTCGACGCACCCGAGAACGAGACTCCGAAAAGTTTACTACTGAAGAGAGAAATGTTTGGTCAAAACATGGGCCTGAGGCTGGCATGATCATTCGCGATTATCATGGCAACGATGCATCTGTTGGCCCTAATAAAGTTGATTCCGTTCATCCCCCAGCAGGCAACCTACCTTCACACAAAAAAATGAAGTAGGGGTTAGGTATTTGTCATTCCATCTTTGCAGCACTTTCTCAGAGAACTACTCTTAATAATTAGCTGTGCTAGTAAGGTATGATATTAGAATATCCACTGGACTAACATATTTGTAAAGGAAAACAGAGAACATTAAGCTTAATTAGCGTTTTTTAGTTCTTTTTCGAGTTGAAAATATGAGCCTATGTTGGCCTTTATGTGCCATAAAACTCAATCATCAGCCTTAGGTTTTGTTTAAGCCTAGATCTTGAAACATTAACGACTCTTTTATAAAATAATTTTCCGCTCTCTTTTCTTATTATGGTGTGTTCCTACTGTATATTGTCTGGCTTGATTTTAGATTGATTCGAAGAGTTTCAATAAAGTTGGGTTCTAGTGCTTCTATACCGAAATTGAAATAAAATAAGGAATAAAACTATTTTGCAGGCCCTGTCTTGCTTAATGAAGCAAGGAGAAATTGGATGGTCATCAACTATCAGCTATCAGCTAGTACTAAACCGTTTGGACGATTAACCTACCTGACTTGATATGTGCTGCTATATATCTGCATTCAAGAGACTAAGTTAATGGTTTATTGTGTCATAATTTACCTCCAGAACTGTAGACAGTTTAATAAGTTGGGTACGCAGATTATTCCTTGATACTGTTGACCCAATATCTAAGCTTTGCAATTGAACTATTCTTGTTTTATTTCCTCCATTGGTCATTGCTTATACCTCTCTGGCAAGAAATCGTAAAGCCCTATAGTTATTATTGTCTCTTCTAACATTTATGGAAAAGTAAATGTGAAATCATTTCCTATGTAACATCCATATCTTAATGTATTTTCGACCTATGACGTTCTTAATATAAAAGACTTTGCTTTTGGTTTCTCGGAATGCAGGGATTTATCAGGTGTGACTGTATAATTGACAAGACGCGTTGTGGTAAGTACTTTGATTCTGTGTAGCTTTTAATTTTACTAGTTTTGAATATGGGTTTATGGAAAATGTCCTACGAACTACAATGGGAAATATCAACAAAATAGATCATTTGTGTTTTGTATCGAAACTGGCTCTGTGTTACCTAGAACTGCAGCCATGCAAAACTTGCCACTTGACTTCAGTCAAACTGTTACACAGCTGTTATCACTTTTTTAACGTCGCGTATCCCTTGTGTAATTTCATTGCTAGCTTCACTTGCCTTAGAAACAAGCCAGGAATACCTTATTCAGTGCATTCTCTTCTATGAATTTTTATATTCGAAATCTAGATTGAATACACCGCCCGTTATTTTAAGAGTAGTTATAAGCGGTGCAAAGTTGGAAATGACACGTTTTAATCTCTACTTCATTTCTGAGTTGAGATAGGTAACCGGGTTGCCACGGTAACCTTGATTGACCATGCCAGTCTCAGGCCCATGTTTTGACCAATAATGTCACTCTCAAATAGTAAACTCTCCATCCCTTCCTCTTCCGTTTCCTCTCTCGCTCTCTCGATTCCTCCCTCCTCCCTCTTCCTTAACAACAAATGAAACAACAAAACTACAACGTTTAAAGTACAACTAATTATTACAAAATCAAAATGTGTCACCAAACTGTTTCGTTTTTGTTCGACGTTTTAGCTGCCCTTCTGTTGTTCCCGTTGGTTTATTGTTTTAATTTTAAAATTGGGAGGTACCTCAAGGCAAACTTTCCTGTAAGTTATAAACATTAACTTACAGGAGAATTAATTGAGTAACTTTCTGTTGGTTTTGACAAAAAAATGGTAAAAAGCCCCGTAACACGGCCCCCTTAAAGAGCGAAGCAGGCAGCAAAGTACACCGGCAAGAGGCGTCTTCGTTTATTGAAAGTTGTTTATTCCCCGCAGCCTTTACCTCAATTAAAAGTTCGACTATCTAATTTCTGTTACAGCGACATCACATACTTCCATACAACAAAGGTTACTTGTTGTGTTAGTTTGTCTGTTATTAGAAAAGCAGAACTGCATGATAAAATTTTTCTAAGTTGTGCAAGACTAGGACATAGACTTGTGTCTGAAATAGAAAAAATGAAGAAACAGTTATAATTCTTTTTCAACTTAACGTAAATATTGTTTATATGCTACGAAATTATGCCAAAGAAGTTTCAATGTCAATATATGAGTTGTATTTAAATAATAGTCTGCTGTTTTTGCACAGTTTCCCCATTTTGATGGTAAAATCGGATGTTGGATTCAGAACCGGCAATTGAGGTTATAAGATAGATGTGTTTCTTTTCATCACTTTTGAGACGGTTTTTTTCTAGATACCCGCTGTAATTTCACATTTATGCAAATGTAAAATTCTATTTGTGTTTGGGTTGGAAGGGGTATGGATATTTTAAAACAATCCTGAACCAGTTTTATTTTAAATCTTAGTCACCCAAATATGAAATTTGCCCAAACAATGAAATCAAACCATCAATCTTACAATGCTCAAGCGTCAATGTATGAATACCGTCTTTTAAATTTCGTCCTTAGTCATCATTTTCAGATAAAGCAACCTTGTTTACGTCTCCGGAAAAATCTTATGTTTTGTATTCAAATTACGTCCGTCTTTTCTGTACTGATCCTATTTTTCAGACATACAATTTAGTAACCTACAACTGTTTTATTCCTTTAAGCCTATTTTTTTTTATTTCTTTACATCTGTTGATTTTCACCTCATTTAATCTTTTCTGTATGCTGCATGTGTCTATTAGTGAAATATTTATATGTTATTATCTTTTAGCAGGTTTGTTCTTTCAAAATAAACCGTCTATCAAAATCTACAAATCCAAGAAGCTATTCAGCCAAAGTTTTGTTGCCTAATTTGAGGGAGAGAACTGTTTTGCGATAATTATATACTTTAGCGAAACGATGATCTTTTTAATAAACGATGAAGCCGTTGTTTACCAGTTTAACGAGCAGTGTCACGAGAATTGGGTGTCATTAAAAAAAAAAAGAGTTTTTCTAACCGAAAAATAATCATCGGGTTTTGCCAAAAATTACCGCCCCGGTGTACCAAAACCGTTGATGAGTGTGTGTCGTCATAGACAGACTGCGTCCGATTGAACTACATTTTCGTTTACAAAATGGACTAGAACACACAAGATTGGTTTCTCTTTTAAGAATTGGTCGATTTACTTTCTCTCGATGTTTTAGTGTTATATTGTAAATAAGTACAGATATTGTAGCATGGTTTTGACCAAAAATGGTCAAAATCCCCGTTACACGGCCCCTTTAAGGCAGATACCACGCAACTCTTAACAATCTCTAATTTCATTGGACCTAGTTATCACGCAGCTCTATTATTTTAAGGGCTAGGGTCCATTGTTGTGTTGTTTGTTCTATTGTTTTCTCAGCAAATCAGAGAAGATCTTGTAAGAGCTGCGTACTACCCCCAGATAAAGAACGAAGCAGATAGCAAAGCACGCATGCTTTGGTCGTCTTAAACTGTGTGTGTGTGTCTTTAAATCTAAAAGATAGCGGATCACAACCCTGTACAACCGGCTTGGGGCGTCGCGGTTTACAAAACGTTGTTTAGTCCCTGCATACTTTATCTCTGCCAATTAAAGGTACGACTATCTAATTTCTGTTACAGCGACATTAACATACTTCGATACAACAAAGGTTACTTGTTGTCTTAGTTTGTCTGTTATTAGAAAAGCAGAACTGATGGAATTGATCTTATTTAAGTTGTGTAAGACTGGGACATGGTCTTATGTGTCTTGAGTAGAAAAAAATGAAGAAACAGTTCTAACTCTTTTTCAACTTAACGTAAATATTCTTTAAATGCTGCGAAATTATGGCAGAGAAGTTTCAATGTCAAAATACGAGTTGTATTTAAATAATAGTCTGCTGTTTTTGCACAATTTCTCCATTTTGATGGTGAAATCGGATGTTGGATTCAGAACTGGCAATTGAGGTTATATAAAGAAGGATGTTTTTTTTTTTTCATCACTTTGAGACGGTTTTTTTCTTAATACCCGCTGAAATTTTACAAATTTGCAAATGTCAAATTCTGTTTGTGTTTGAGTTGGAAGGGGGATAGATATTTTAAAACAATCTTCAACCGGTTTTCCTTTAAATTTTACAGTCATTCAAATATGAAATTTGCCCAGACTATGAAATCAATCCACCAATCTTACAATGCTCAAGCGCGGTCAATGTGTGAATACCGTCTTTTAAATTTCGTCTTTAGTCATCATTTCTAGATAAAGCAACGTTGTTTACGTCTCCGAAAAAATCTCATGTTTTGGATTCAAATTACGTCCATCCTTTCTGTACTGATCCTATTTTTCAGATATACAATTTTACTGATCTTCAACTACTGTATTCCTTTTAAGCCACATTTTTTTATTCCTTCACATCTGTTGATTTTCTCTTCATTTCATCTTTTCTGTATGCTGAACGTGTCTGTTCAAATCATTAAAGATTAATCTGTTGTTGTCTTTCAAAGAAAAAGAAAATAGTCAAATATTTACATCTTATTGGTTGTTATTTCACTAGGCCGATTTACTAGCTGAACATTCTTTCTAGGTGTTTGTTTATAGACCGACATTTAATAGTTAAACGTGACATCTGTTTTAACTGTGACATTTAACCCGGAATTTAAGCCGCTAAAACTCAGAAGATTCAATTTACAAAAGCGCGAGCAACTTTCAAAAATGGTGGGAGACGAAGCATTTGTAATGACTTCTCTTTTATTGATACTCGCTATATTTATGCGAAGAAGGAGTTTCTTACAGAGGATGCGGTTAATTTCGGTCCTTGTAGCGGGAGATGCATGTGGCATAAATTGCAGTGGAACTACTGGTGATGGGCTGTAATGCGGTAACTGGTTCTGCACGCCGGCGCCGTGAAATAGATGGGGTCCTGGCCGAGGAACTGGGGAATCTAACGGGGCCGGAGGAATTGTAATTTGAAAGAAATGGGAAGGATTGTTGAACTCCTTTGCCATTTTACAGATTTTAAAAGTTCTGTTTCGAAAACTGAACCACGAGGCGAACTGAACCACGAAACGAGCGTCTGGCAAATAATATTGCCAGACGATTTGGCAGGCGTCTGTCACTACGCGCAATGCGATTGGCTGCGGCATTTATCAGGTGTACCATCTCGCGAGGTAGTATAACTCCCGGCGTAGCCAATCGATAAAAATCGGTACCGGTAAAAATCGATAGAAATCAAGTGATTTTTATCGATTGGTAACATAAATCGGTAGAAATCGATAAAACAATTCGGTGTGTCCAATCGATATTATCGATTTTGTTTGATTTTATCGATTTCTAACGGAAAACTTTCTTTGTTTGTTTTTCGCATAAAAATAGCTGGTACACAATGAACAAAATGTACTTATTCAATTAAACATGTTTACTTCACCATTTGTAACGTAAAGGAGTTGATTTTCACGTTCACAAGAAACACGAAACGATAAACAAAACAAGGCAAACGATAGATCGATAAATGCAGAAAAAAGTTTACATTGTCAGCAACATAGAAATAACAAAACAGTCCTTTCAATTTTCTCGTAAAAATCATCTTCAGAACTCGAGATGCACCTACCAGTTCTGGAAGCAGATGGCCTGTATATTTTGCCTTGTTGGAGACAGGAACTCTGAAATGTGGTAATGTGTGCCTTCGTATTCAACATAACTAGGGTGGGCAGTTTAATTTTTCAAATTTGCAGCAGAGAACTTGTCTTCTTCTACGGAAACATCACGACGAGGACGTTTGCGAGTCCCTTCATATTCTCAGGGGCGGATCCAGGATTTTTTTATGGGGGGTGGCTACGGGTATGTGCCTAACTATGTCTATATATTTTTTAATTGTTGCAATTAAAAATAAACCTGTTAAAACCGGGGGGTATGCTCCCCCGGGAAATTTTTAAATTTTAGTCTCCCGGAGAAGCATTTTCCTGCATTTTGAAGCACGAACTTAAGCATCTTACTGTTGCTTGAAAAATTGTATTTTGTTTGTTCAATCAACTGAATACAGATAGCTGTAGTCATGGATCGGACATCAAGTTATCAAGTTGAGTACAAAAATATTGTTTAATCTACTGTTCTGATCTTTTTCCGGTCGCCATAACACACGTGGAAACTTGTTTGCAACTCAGTGACATCATACAGAACACAATGCAGAACAGTAAGCTGGCAATGCATTGTGGGGCGATTTCAGTCGTTTGTCACGTTTCTTCTGTACAGGGAGCAACGGGAGGTAAATAAGCAAACACACATCAAAAAGGTCAAGTTAGTAAATTATTTTACTTGTTGGCGAAAAAATAAGGTTTAGATGTTCAAAGCAGCCGGGCAAAATCGTGTTCACAGCCAGTCAATTTGCCCGTGCCCGACTGCCCGGCCTTTAATGAAACCCCTGCCGATGGTCTAAACGGGGGTGGCTAGCCACCCAATCCACCCCCCCCCCCCCCCCTGGATCCGCCCCTGATTCTCCATCATCCCATAGAATTACCTTATCAGAATTTGATGCCGCCGTTTTGCCAGATAATTCAATTGCTACATTCACAGATAAAAGTATAGCTACTTTTAGCTGTGTCGTTTGAGAATGATAATCCAACACAGGTGTCTTGAAACCAGTTTCCGCAGTTTGGAAAGTCGCATCCAATCCATTTTGCTGATCTAGGTGGTTGGAAATCCTTTTTTTTTTGGTATTGACATCGTCTTAACTTATACAGGTAGCAATTATTGGGAGCATCATTGTCGACGTCTGTATTTTCATTTTGTGTGTTTTGTGTTGTAATGGTGGCAGCTGTGACGTCGCAGTCAACCGGCGTAGAGAAAGCCAGTCAAAGTGAAGCTGGGCAGTAAACGTTTGTTGTGTTGAATAAAAGACAATTCTATTCACTCGTTGTCTTTTGATTTTAATAATAGTCTGGTCGTTGGGCATTTTGACCGGGAAAAAATGGTATAAAGATGATTTTTACACCACATAAGCCAAATGTGCCATAGAACAACATACCCAAAATCCGCAAAAATCCCCTTTGGGGAAAATTTTTTATGAGTATTTGAATATTTTGAACATTTTTATATGTTTTTGAATGGAAAGGTAAAAAAGAAAGGATTTTATGGCGACTTTTGTCGGTTCATTCACCTTTATTGAAGAAAATGCAAAGTCTAAGGCCCAGTTCAAACGTCGAACTTCACATGTGCCGAACCTAATCCAAATTAGCAAGAACAATAGATTTTGCTCATTTGCATTAGGTTCGGCACATGTGAAGTTCGACGTTTGAACTGGGCCTAAGTTGCTGAAAATTGTTACTTTACTATGAACTAATTACCACATTACCTCTAGTATAAGCACAATTCTCCCCCCCCCCCCAAAAAAAAAAAAAAAAAATCCGGCAATAGTAGAGTCCTCTTAAAATAGGAGTGGGTTTGTGCGCGGGAAAGGGCCAGAAAATTTCTGAAAAAATAATTCTGGAATTGTTGATTGGCGCTGCACATTTCTCATAGAAATTAAAAATAGCAAGTTTAATTTTTATTAACTACTGAAACACAATTTCTACATTATATGTGTCGGCATTGTCTTCGTTGTCGAGGGTAACCTCCTCGGCTTTTTGACAACTTCTCCGCAGTCTCCACAGGCTGTTACATTTTAGTCCATGTTTACGACAAGAGCAACTGTTATTGCCACATGGATTTCTGGCAGAAAGTTTGCATTTACATCTCACAAACTTCAGTGCTACATCCAAGTCTGTCAGGACTGGTGTTAATAAGGTATCAGCAAGTTTCCAATCCCATTGCATCGGATCCAGGTCATTGGTTGTGAGCTTGAACCAAAGTATGACTTGCAAATGAACCCGCAAACTGTGAAAATATGCTGCTCTTTCTGTAGGTGGAAGCTTCTGTAGATCAATTGGTGTTTTGCTTGTCGACACCATCTCCATGTATTTAGCGTGCTGTAGACTGATCAAAGAATCATCTGCTCTGCCTCCATATAAGATAAGATATAACCGGATACCAGCTTTGCCAATCTGTTCCACTGTCGCCTCAGGATTGGTCATTAAGAAGAATATCTGCTGCAATTCTTCTGACTGTTTTATCTTGTTCAAAAGACTGGTTTTGCCATGCCCATATGTTTCATAAGTGGTGTTGCAACCACTCCATGCATGGATCAACAGGAGATGGGATGCAACTACTTTGCCATCTTTGTTAACAAGGTCTTGAATTTTCAACACCTTCAAACCATTCTTTGATCCCTTTGCCTCTGAATGCAAGTATATATGAGCCATATTCTGGTTCTAGTGGTACATCAAGAGGACAAACTTGTACATCCGTGTCATCTGGTACTACACTTACTTCCCTTCCTTGTCTTGCACATTCCACTATCATTGTGTCAGCATCTCCAGTACTGTTGTGCACGATCTGCAACGCGATAAACTGATAGGTCTGAAGCTTGGTTACCATTGTTTCATAAACTGTTCCATAATACATTCGAAATTCGTCATTAAATGGCGCGCACGAGCTCTGCGCGCGCACAACAAAGGCGAATTGCTGTGGGAAAAATACTTCAGTGCACGTACCTCGGTCGCGCCGCGATGTTGATTTTCTACTGAGAAGCGGGTCTAACTAGTCTCCTACGCAGCTGCTAGGGTCGCAACGCAACGAGCCAATACCGGCTGGGTAGGAAACTAGGGTCTTACACGAACTAACCATAAACGAGCAATGAGCGCTTTTCCATGAAAGATTAAGATTTCTGAACGATGTTGAATTGTAAATTATCAGCCTAAAACCCTGGCGAAACGGAAACGCAAGTTTTAAACATTTTAAATGGCGGGCAAACTAACGTTGCGTGGTCAAACGAGCTTGCAAGTATAGATGGAAATTGTTCGCAACTGGTAAAAAAGCCATTTCATTGCAATCATACCAAAGGAAACTCACAATTGACCAAGCTCCCATCTGGCGATGTAGCTCAGTGCAAAACGTGCAGGAGACTGGAGCGTCAGAAGGTATTCGTATTTGGCATTTACTTACACGTTTAGTGCTACCTGCACGCGGTGGGAGAATTCGTGCTTCTCTATGACCCTCTAATTAAGAACCAAGCAGGGAGGGTGCATATCACATTTCAATTAACGCAGCAATCTGGCGCTGTCTGTAGTCTGGCTTTGAACAAATCGCCTACTCCTATAAAAAAGCAAATGTTTTTTTGTATCTCATTTTCACATTTACATTCACAGTGATGGGAAACCGTTGTGAATTATAGTATTAGATAGGACATATAGGCATTTACGGTATCATAGACTGCAAAAAAGTCCCGTATTTTTGCGCGTCCACGCCGGAAAAAAGCTGAGTCTGAATATGGAGAGTGAGACTGGAAAAAGACGCTCTACGGGGTGCGAGGCTCGCGCATGACGTTTTGCAGTTTAGTACAGTCAACTCCTGCGTGGCGGACATTAAGCAATGACTGGCTCCAAGGGAAACAGTGAGTTTTGTTTAACATCGAGGTTCGAGGGGAAACAACGCTCACTGTTTCCCGTGGGGCCAGTCATTAAGTGTTTAGTATACCTCCAAACTCTAAAATTGTAAAAACACATTTTTTTGTGCTGCTGGCACACAAATATTCCGCACTACCTGATCACGTGCGAGTCGAAAGTTCCAGTTGTTGTTTCCCAAGGGAGTTAGTGAGTTTTGTAAACTTTTGTTCGCCCAATTGGGCGTTAGACTGTTTTGATCCATGGCACATGACAAGATTTTGTCCAATCAAAAAAGACGTTTGAGTTGGGGTATAACAACTCGCTTTAACGGACATCCCGTGATTACGAACAGATATTGGAAGTGCTGGCGAATAAGAGTTACTGAAAAACCCATCCCGCTATTACGGACTCACTACTTATTACGGACTCCAACGCGTGGTCCTGAAGAACGGGACACCATGTTTTTGTATGCCTATAAATCTGCCTTTCAAAAATCCCGTTTGATCGTGGTTAATAAGGCTTGGGAGTACAAGTTTAATCCGGTTTGCAATAGTTTTGGCTGCTATTTTATAATCAGTATTTAAAAGGGTAATAGGTCGCCAATTTTTAATGGAATAGAGTTCCGCATCCTTTTTTGGAATTAATTTAATAACCCCTCGTCTTTGTGTGACTGAGAGGCAGCCAGATTTGAAAGCGTAGTTGAGGGCGGGGATTAAAAAAGGAGAAATGTCTTTCCAAAAAACTTTGTAGAATTCGGCAGAAAATCCATACGTGCCTGGCGTCTTGTCAGAATCCATGTCCTTGAGAGCGTCAAAACACTCTTTTTCAGTTAAGACACCTTCACAAATAGTTTGTTCTTCTTTAGTCAGTAAAAGTGGTATTCACTTTGGAGAACATTGACTGCTCAAGGCAATCTGAGATTTTTGACGTATAAAGATTTTTGTAGAAAGCCACACATTCAGATAAGATATCGTTATCCGCGGTGACGAAGTCGGTATCATTAACTTTTAATTGACTAATTGTTCCTTGTTTACAGTGCCTTTTTTCGAGATTAAGAAAGTATCTGGAGTTCTTTTCGCCCTCATTGTACCACTGCGACTTTGACCTGATGATCGCACCTTTAGTACGGTACTCAAAAAGTTTTTCTAGTTCTTTCTTTAAGGTAATGATTCTCTCTGACGCAATATGATATTATAATTTCTTCACATTTGAAGCTTGATAAATGATTAAAAAAAACCTGAAAAAAAATTGGGTCGTCTTCATTAGGAGCGTAGATGTTAGCTACGGTCAGGCACTTGCTGTTGACCACGATATCACATATTAAAAACCTACCGTTCGGGTCTGAGAAAACCTGAAAGTTAAAATTGTTATTGAAGAGGATACAAACCCCCGCTTTATTGGAGCTGCAGCAGCTGAAGAGCGCTTTGTAGCCCCATTCGCTAGCCCATAAATCCGTAGTGTCTTTTGAACAATGAACCTCCTGCGGCATATATAAAGATTGTTTTTTCGCTCTCAGCCAATTAAACATCTCTCTTCTTTTGGTATTGTTTCCTAATCCCCTGACGTTAATAGAAGCTAATTTCAGATCCATTGTATTATGAGCAAAGACATAGATTGAGTTGACTGTTTTACATTTTTCACAGATAAAGGTGTCTAAAAGATCACATGCCTTACAACTATTGTTAATTAGATAGCTTTCCATGCCCTGGAGACAGAAAAACGAAAACACACACAGACTGATCGAATAAAGTCATCTATAGGCTTATGGAAGAGAAATTGCCTGCTACAATAAAGAAAAGGAGAAAAATTGTAGCTCTGTCTGTCCGCAAGAGCCACCGACCGCCTCTAAGTAATGAAAAGCTTGTAGGCAATGTTGTATTTATAGACATTTTGAACAATTTAAACAAGTTCCTGGATCTAGAGTTTAATTAAATAGCAAACGGTTTGCCGATCGGCCACAGATTACCTCTTATATACAGCTTATCAGGCTGCGACTGGCTAAAGGAAGCAGCTACTCCATGTTTCTTAGCCTCGTTAAAGGCTTCCATCTGTTTTCTGCGACGGTCGATAATGTCCTGGGGGAGATCCCGAAACATTTGAAAATCCGTGTCTTTAAGCCGGTACCCCAGTGCTAGGATCTGTTGGCAATCTTTATATCTTAGAAAACGGGCCAGAATAGGCCGCGGTTTTCCATCCTTGCTTTTTCCGACGCGATGTACGCGCTGAATTTCCACGCTTATTGCGTCCATGTGGCCAAGATCGCGTTCCAGAAAGGTACGGAGAACTTCTTCGGTATCTTCATTGCGGCCGCTCGATACTCCAACTTCTTTTATGTTCATGAACTTAATATTCTCTCGACGTGAGTAGGATTCTAGATAAAGATTTTTAGTGTGAATCTCCTTTAACAATTCCTCGTTTTTCTGAGATTTTTCCGTCAGTTCTGCAATTTGAGATTCATAGAGTTGGTGAGCCAACTTCAAAGCGTCTATCTTGTCGCTGGATTGTTTTCCAGTGAAATCGATGCTGGCTTTTAGATCTTCAATGTCTTTCTTCGCAGTTGTTTGAAAGTCTTCTAGCCCTTGGGTGCGTCTCTCTAAGCACTCAAGTTTCGTTTCTATCTTTTTCACGGCAGATTCTATAGTATCAAGCTTTTGCAGTTTAACTAGAATTGCTTTTAAGGTTGCACCAAAATCTTGTGACATACCAAGCGCTGTCATTATTTCGTCTTCTTGATCGTCTTGATCTTGCCTTGGCGAGAGCTGTTGTTTCGTTTTCTTAGCTTCAGGCGAAAGATTGGATTATTCAGAAGAGGCCGACGATCTTGTTTTTCTTTTGTTCAAAAGTTGTTCGAAAAATTCAGCCATTTGCCAATATATGAATTAAGATTGGCGGACGGTTGCAACGGACGTCTTTACGCCGCCATTACTCGACCCAAGCCGGCTCATCGATTGTATTATTCAATATGCCACAGAAAAGAACATCCCCGGCTTGCTTCTTTTTATAGACTTTGAAAAGGCATTTGACTCTCTTGAATGGTCCTTCATACTCAGCACATTAAGATCTTTCGGTTTTGGTACTTCGCTAATAAACTGGGTGAAAACTCTGTATAGCCATACTGAAAGCTGTATTCTGAACAACGGATGGGCAAGTAATTTCTTCGAGATCCAAAGAGGAGTTCGTCAAGGCTGCCCCTTGTCACCTTATCTATTTATTCTGTAGGCAGAGGTGTTAGCCATATCAATTAGGAATAATTCAAATATAAAGGGAATCTATGTTAATGATGAGGAAATTAAAATAAGTCAATATGCCGACGACACAACACTTATTCTGGATGGGTCACGTCAATCTTTCCTGTCATCTCTCAAAATGCTAGATGACTTTAGTAACGTCTCGGGCCTCAGACTCAATGATAAGAAAACGGAAGCCCTTTGGATTGGCGCAAGTATCGGAAATGAAAACATCGTATTACCTGGAAAGGAACTTAAATGGCAAAAAGACATGGTAAAAACCCTTGGACTATGGATTTCAATAAATCGCGAACTATCGGCATCTTTAAACTATAACGAGAAACTTGAAAAGGTTAAGAGAATCTTAGGGTGCTGGAAATACCGCAGACTCACCTTGTTAGGCAAAATCACCGTAATCAAGGCTTTGGTTGTCTCCCAACTGGTTTATTTACTCTCGCCTCTTTGTTCAAACTACAATGTCTTAACCGAAATAAACGACTTGCTCTACAACTTTCTCTGGAATGGTAAAGGGGATAAGATAAAGCGAAAAGTTCTGATAAATGATTTCTGCGATGGTGGCCTAAAAATGATTGATCTTATTTCTTTTAATAAATCTCTTAAGACCACGTGGATTAAAAAATATTTAGATAGCAGTAATAACGGAAAATGGAAAATCTTTTTTGATCTGGCCCTCAAAAAATGTGGCTGTCAAACGTTTTTCTCTTCTAACCTCAACATCAGAGACACCTCAGCAACAATAGCAACTTCGGACGCCTTTTTAAAAGAAATATTAGAAATCTGGGCAGAAGTAAACTTTGAACCTAAAATAAGATCCAAAGGCCACTTCTTGGATCAACCTCTTTGGCACAACTCCTTAATTAAAATAGCAAACAAGCCAGTCTTTTTTAAAGATTGGTGCACAAAAGGAATAACCATGGTAAAACACCTTTTAGCACCGGATAATAACACCTTTCTTTCGCTCAACGAGTTTCGCTCAAAATATGAATTAGATCCCCGCCCCCTTAGTTTCTACGGATTAATCTCGGCGGTAAAGTCTCTTCGGCCTGATTCTAACTTTGAAGATGTGCAGAACACGAATTATGAACATGAGACACTTTCGACAAAAATTTTACAGGTCCATAAAGCAACTAAAACAAAAAATTGATTACTAAAAAGAGTTCAATCCCAGAATCAAGCCAAATAAAATGGCAAGGAGACTGTTGCATACCAGCAAATGATAATATAAACTGGCCTGCTGCCTACGTTTTGGCCAAAAAATGTACCAAGAGCACTAAACTGATCGAATTCCAGTATAAATTTTTACATAGACGTGTTCCAACGAATAACTTTTTATTTAAAATAGGTCTGCAGACTAATGAAAACTGCAGCTTATGTCACACCTCAAAATATTCACTAATCCATCTTTTCTGGTCTTGCCATAAAACATCATGTTTTTGGAATGAAATTACTCAATGGCTTCAATACTTAAACTTATTATCCAGAGATTATATTTTGACAAATGTTACTGCTTTGGGTCTGAGGCCAGACGCTTCTCAATATGCACCTCTGATCAACTATTGCTTTCTTCTAGCACGATATCACATATGGCTTGCTAAAACAAAAGGAAACCAGCCTAATCTCATGCACTTCGTATGTCTATTAAAATCACAATATGAAATAGAATCAAAAAAGGAGACACAAAGAAATGGAAACCTCTTGCTGGATATATTAAAGATTGACTTATATCCTTATATCCAACTTTGTCTTTTTTGTCTTTTTTTTTTCCTTATCTCCTGACAGTTCAGGTCAAATCACCTATTTATTACATTCTCTTTTCTTTGCCCACTGTTGTAACAAGAAATACTCAATGTATGTACGTTAGCAGAAAAAGTGTTGTAAGTAGTGTAAATAGTAGGGTAAACAGTAGTGTAAGTAGTGTAATTGTATTGTTATTGTATTGTAGTCGTATTGTAATCGTATGGTAATCGCAATAAAAAAAAAAATGTTTTTGTATGCACTGGTAATCAGGCATTGGAGCCCGCTCGAACTTTGAAGTTGTGTCGTTTCAAAATGGTCGACACAATGACCACCAAATTTGTGACTTTTCCTAAAATTTATCTGGAAACATTTTCACGTTAGCGTCCTCTGTTCACCAACATTGACGTTTCCATAGCAACCGCTTTTTGACACCTATGTTTTACAAAATTAGCATTTTTCGCTTTAATCTAGATTATTTCAAAGTTTTTCTTATTGAATTAATAGTTTCCACTTAATTTAGCGGTAATTGATCAAATTATGTATAATTGTTCATTAATTAAGTTTAATTAACGGTAATTCTAGGAAAATATGGAATATGAAATGTCAAAATCCAGGATGGTGGATTGAAGTTCTACTAAAGGTCATTTCTCTCTATAATTTCATTATTGGTTCATATTTTGGATTGTAATTGGATTTTTGGATTTACCGAAATAGCACGTTTTTGGACTAATTCAAGATGGCGGATCCAAGATGGCGGACAATAAAATGGGAAATTTATTTCTAGTATATTACCTGTCTGTGTAATTCCATTATCTCTAAACATTTATTGTCCAAATATCATAAAAATGTCCTATTCACTTGTGAAAGCTTTTTTGAATTCATTAGGTACATGACAAGCCATAATTTGCAAAGTTAACTGTTCCAATTTTTACGAAAATGTACACATCACTTCTATGACGTCACATGCTGTTACCATAGCAACAAAGTGTACAAATTCATTGACTTTTACTCCTGCATCAATATGTGAAAGTTTGGTATGAACGCTACCATTTGTTTCAGAGATATGCCTTATAGAACGTTTCAGTTGGTTATTTCATTGTATATGACGTCATAATGACGTCACTGTTATTGTTAACAACACCAACAGTGTTGGTAAACATACGACTTTTATCAAATAGGTAGCTGTTAAAGTTTTGTTGTTATATGTTCAAAATTGATGAAAATATTGATGAAAGACTGTTTTAGCCAATAAAATCGACTTTATGACGTCATAATGACGTCACGTTACGTCATTATGACACCAAAGTATCTGAAGTTACTAGAATTGATGACAACATTATCCTTTGTAAATTTGGTGGCTATAGCATAAACGGTTTCAAAGTTACATAGGGGGGCTTCTGGAGCCCTGTCCCAGAAGGTCAAAAAAAGCCCGGTCTGGATAGGGTTAATTCCAAACAATAAGACATATTCAAATACATATAAAACATTTTCCCCAGAGGGGATTTTTGCGGATTTTGGATATGTTGTTCTACTCAGAATTCTGCTTCGTTTGATACCAAAACCAGCTTTATACCATTTTTTCCGGGTAGAATCTAATTTTACTCTTCAACTACCAGACTATAAATAAGGCTATTATAATCGATTTTAAAGGCCAAAAATTCACTCGTTAAAAATCCATAACAATCGGTGAAAATCAAGAAAAATCGATAAAACAAATCAGTGCGTCATCGATTTTTAGCGATTGATCCATTCAATCGATATCAATCAAATCAAATTTACCGATTTTTACCGATATATCGATTGATAAATCGGTACCGATTTTTATAGATTGGCTACGCCGGGAAGAAAGAATGTAAGCCATGTCGCCATCCTGTCAAGAAGATGTTTATTGAATGAAGTTTTACTATTACAGCATTGTGCACTTGTGATACTAATATATATAGATAGCCCAAGCCTAACAGCGTCGCACTTTGAACAAGCTTAAATAAGGTGAAACTTAACTACGGTAAAACTTAACTGAGGCACAAGAATTAAGATAGACGAACGGGCTATTTTCAATTTTAGCAATTCTCAAAAACAGTATAACGCGACCGTCTGCACAGTACATTTTTATAGACCGTACAAAAGTTCACAAAAACAACACAATCTTCTTCCGAAAAAATTTATTCAAATCTCCATTTGTTTACGTTTAAAAGCAAAACTCGTATTATTTAATTATAGCTCATCGAGTTTAAGCTTTCTTCGATGAAATTCAGGAGATCGATACAACTGAATTTAAGCACGTTTTAAAATCAATTCTCCAAAACTAACAATAACACCAATAAAAAGTCACTCACAGATTGATATCAACATAAATTCTCATCGAAAACTGTAATCTGTTTTACCTTTAAGTCCCTCGGTTGCTTGGAAATTCAAATCTTCGCTTTTGGTTCTGAAATCCGAAGAAAACAAACATCTCCCGCATTGATAAAAAACGTAATACATGAAGTTCCTCGAAGCAAGATATTTTTATTCCTGAAAGCTCGTCTTTTTCCACTAAAGCGGCTTCTGAGTATCCCTTAATTAGTATCCTTGTCTTGAGTAGCAAACCGCGAAATATTCAGGGACATAACGCCTTTAATTTAAACGGTTTTCTCCGCGTAGTAAATTCACAGCAAAACATCAAAAACGTGTTTTTCTAGCTGACGTGGCATTCGGCCGTGTAACCGCGCGAAAAACAAAGCCTCGCCTTGGTTTCAACATGACGTCGTACGCGCATGTTTTGCGACGTCATACGCGCCCGCGAGCTAGTCCTGCGCGACGGAGCGACGGCGGAGAGCGGGCACGCGCGCGCCCGCGAAACATTCCGCTAGCCATGACCATGAAAAATGACGGGCATGGTTCTATGAGTATGGAGCTGCGCAGCCAGGCCTTCGGCCTGGCAAGTGCTCCGCTATGAATTTGGGCCATTCCATTTAATGTCCGCAAACCCCTATTGAGGACCAGGGAAATCATAGGGGAAGGAGGGGGGGGGGAGGTTCAAGAGTCATTTCTGAAGGGGTAGCTATGTCGGTACCTTTTATCAATCAAACACATCTTCCGTTCTCTGAAGGGGGGAAATGTGTCGGCACTTTGTTCTTTCTTTCCTAAGGGGTAAAATTCATAATTGTTCCTCAATAGGGAGGGTGCAGAATTCCATTTAAAAATGGAAGGGCCCATTTTCTTTTCACCAGTAAAAGTTAATGGACATGTAACAGACATCAATTACCGGCGCTTTTGGTACCTGCATGGGTACCTATACCCTAAACTTTCTCAAACTGTCCGCTTTTATATTGGTTCGTCGCTGACTGGCGACTCCTTCGCTCGGTTTCATGTGCATGCTTAGTTCATCCGCAGTGTTCACTACACTTCTATCGACTATAAGTATATCCACCACAGGGGTGAGAGCCTTGGAGGACACTTGAAGGGATAGATGAGAGGGCCCAACAGGAAAATGGGACACCTTATTAAGACTTATATAACAGAGTAACTGGTCAGCTTTCAGTTACAGTTAGGGGTAGCAGTTTATATTATTGGTTTTCACATGACGTCATAAAAATTAAAATATCTAAAGTATACGTCCTACAAAGCTGTTTCTAACATGGTATGTGGATACAAGTGTTATAATCTTTCACAAAAAGTTTCAGGTTTTAACGATGTTTTGCTTCCCATTTACAAAGGTTTTAAATGTGTCAGGCAATGCGTTACACTATTTCAGATAAGCCACGAAAATAAACAAAATTGAATCAGCTGAAAGTCATTGTTTGCATTATAAGTACTTATAAGCCGAGTTAATGGAGCTTATAGAAAATACAATATTTTTGGATGTAATTTTTGGTGTAATTTAGACTTTGAATTTTTGGCCGCCATTTTTGTGCCCCTGAGTGGGACACAAATGTAGCTCCCATTGCGTGCCTATATTTTGACGTCAAAATCCGGGACACCCGCCATGTGCTTTGTCGAAGAAGAACTAGTCGCCATGTTTGTACTAGCGTAGTTTGCGTTTCAAAATTATTGACTTATGGACACCTTGAATTCGAAACAGTCGGTAAGTTCTGTCGTATCCCGTGTGTATTGTAATTTCGCTTGTTAAAAGTGTAATTTCTGTTCTTAGAAAACCTGCCTTATTACCTAACTGGATGTTTACCCGATGTGATGACTGGAATATTTGTGGAATTGTCAATGGAGTATTCATAAATAAATGGTTGAGTTTTTACTTTCGAATCTTTCGTATATGTGGTCACGCGAACTACGCTACAGTTTTCGACTTCCTCGAATTGGTGGAGGAGCTGGATTCATTCGGTAGAACTCTGGAAGTTTGACTTGTTTCGTACGAGTATTTGGAAGTGGCGAAGGAATTGGAATTTTATTTCTAGTGCTATCGATCGATTTGGAACACTTTAATTTTGGAATTATGGAAGGCGACCTTGAGTTACAGTTGGATTCTTCGTATCAAGAAGCGAGTAATCGTGCACTCACAACCGAATTAGGCGGTTCAGTAGAAATGGAAGAAGAAAGCGGTGCTAGAAATATTCAAGTTAATACGCGTAAAGAGCTTCAAGACGCCGAAGGTTATTTGAATGAGAAGAAACACGCTCCAAACAAGTCACGCTCTGGCTATGTTGGAAATCTCACCAGAATAAACAACGAGATTACCCGTTTGATGGAACACAGCGGCACTCAAGACGAAATTTCAAAGAAAATGGAAAATTTCAACGATGCGTGGATCAAATTTGTTGATGCGCATGACAAATATTGCAAGTGTTTGGTTGCAAGCATTGACACTTCGGCGATGGAAGAAGCTGAGAAAATTGATAAGGAGCAAATGGAGCAAAAATTAAATCTCGATTCCGCTGTGAAATTGTGGCTTCCCGTGTATCAACACAACAGTGTATTCTCAAGTTTAAGACCCAAAGGTTCGCGTAGTGAAAGTTCCAAAACAAGTTCAAAGACATCTACACGCACGATGTCCCGAAAAAAGGAAGCCCTGGCCTTAGCCCGGCTTAAGATCCGCCAGTTGAAAGTTCGCCAGCGATTGGATGAGAAGGAACAAGAAATTCGAAAGAAAAAAGAGTTAATGGAAGCTGAAATGGAGGCAGAAAAGGCTGAAGTGTCACTGCAAATTTATGAAGAAGAAGAAGTAGAAGAAGAAAGAAGAGACATTGAGTTAGTAATCAGTCATGACGAGGAACATTGGCAGCAACCTAAATCGCAAGGTGTGGCTGATCCAAAAGGTACTTCAGAGCCCTTTACAGTGGATCGAACACCACCTCTCAAACAACAAGTCCCTGCCATTCCATCTTTGCCTATGATTAATCATTTAAATAAAACAGTGTCTGGATCATTTACGCCACGCTCCAAACAGGACGCCCCTGTTGTTCCAGCCTCATCGTGTAACTCAGTTCAGCCAAATGGTTATGCAACTTTACAACCAGTCTCTCATGTGTCAAGTGACAAACAGATTAGATTTATGCCCTCATTGAATAACCCTGCCGTTGGAACTGCTAGTGTTGTTACATCATCAGTGACACCGACAAGTGCCACAGTCACAAGTTCGTCAACCGTACCCGCAGTTCAGCCTTGGGAATTGCAGCGCACTACTGCCTGCCTGCTAAGTAGCGATTCTACACCCCTGTTTGTTGATTCGGTAGTATCCAGTAGTAATTCTCCACAGTCATTGTATGGACGGCCTGTTATGGAATCGTGGTCTTCCGCTTGGCAGATGCCACGAGCTGAGACATCACAAAATGTGACATTAAACACAACACCAGCACAGCAAGTACATGTACAGCATTTCGACAGTGGAAATGAAATGGTGAAAGCACTGAGACAAGTGGTTACCTCGCCAAAAGTAGAGTACCTCAAGTTTGATGGAGATCCACTCAAATATGTGACGTTTATTCATAACTTCGAAAGGGCAAGAGAAGCAGTTGAGAGCTGTGCGAATTTACTTGCTTCTGATGGTTATCGAGTGGCAAAGGAAACATTGCGCGAGAATTTCGGGAAGCCGCATGTAATTGCAGATGCGCAAATTAAGAAATTGCCATGTCTACCTAGCTTGAAGAAGGTGGACGGACCTTCCTTACTGGAATATGGCAGACACTTAGACACTGCTGATCGAACCTTGACTGGAATGGGCGCCGAATATGTGGCTGACCTTAACCACATGAACACTTTGAGAGAACTTACTAAGAAGTTACCAATGTTCCTCCGAGCAAAATGGACCGAGTGTGCTGGGAAAATCATTGTATCAAACCGTAGACCTAAGTTTCAAGATTTTGTGAAATTTATCAAAGAAAGAGCCAAGTTGGTGGACAACGAGTTTGGACACGACATGAACAACAATGGACCCTCTAAAGAAACAATTATCATAAGAGGTAAGGGGAATCAGAGCAGACCTCCCCTGGACTTATCAACGTTCTTGACTGGAACTGGGCGAAACAGTGTTCGTCAGAATGAAAATGAAAGAGGGCCCGATTTTGGAAACAAACAAGCTCCATGTCTGGTATGTTCCGGGCGACATGAAATTTGGAAGTGCGAGAGGTTCAAAGGTTTCACACATGAAGAGAAGAGAAAAGTTGTGCAACAAGGTGGACTTTGTAACAAATGTCTTGCGAAGGGACATATTGCCAAGGAGTGCCCAAAAGTGAATTTCAAGTGCCAGAAGTCTGGATGTGGAGGTAATCACCACACCCTAATGCATCGTTACAATACAGGAACTGGAGGAGAGCCTAAAAGTGGAACTGGTCTAAAAGAAAACAAGGGCGATTCAAACAATGCTAATGTTGAACAACAGTCGCAAGCAAGACAAGGAGATGCTTTGCCTCGTTACTGGGGCCGGTAACGGTAGAGAAGCCACTGTAGCGGCCACTAGAGCCGGAGAAAACAGAGTGTGTCTTGGGATCATGCCTGTCAAAGTTCAAGGAAAAGGCAGTGACAGGATGGTTGAAACGTATGCCCTGCTTGACAGTGGTTCGGAGGTGACGTTGTGCCACGAAAGGCTAGCGAAAGAACTTAAGCTTGATGGAGATAGACTTAGTTTCACATTGACTGGAATGACGGGTTCAGCGCAGGTGGCAAGTTGCCTTGTAGATTTGGTTGTGAAGTCTATGGATGAGTCAGTTACTGTTGAATTGTTGAATGTAAAGACAGTCGATAACATGCCAATTTCTACAAGTAGCATCGCGAAGACAGAAGATCTGGCCCGCTGGCCTCATCTACAAGATGTCGACATCCCGGTGTTAAGAAACGGAGAAGTTATGCTGTTGATTGGTCTGAAGGAGAATCCTGGCTTGTTCCTTCCACTTGAGTGTAAATCTGGTGGCCACGATAAGCCGATAGCTATCCGATACAGCTTAGGATGGACAGTGATGGGTCCAATGGGGGATCAGAAAGGGAATCACAGTTGTTCAGTGAACCTTGTCCGCACAAAGCAAAGTCGCTTGACTCAAGAGGAAAACCACCCCAACATACAGCCACTTGAACATTTGCATGATGAAACTCTTCTTGATAGAGAAACTGGTTTAGTGGAAAGAAATGAAGATCTCACAATAAAGCAAGAGAAAGCTGCTAGAAGGGTGCAAGGACCATACAGCAATGAAGCAGAGCATCAAATTCATGTGAACGTCCTTCAGCGAAAGGAAGATGTTAAACATGACACTGATAACGAAATCTTGCATCGCCAACTCGAGCGACTTTGGAAAACCGATTTTGGGGACTCTGCTGTTGTAACAGATACTTTACCATCAATTGAAGACAACAAAGCCTTGAACAAGATGGAACAATCCCTACAAAGAGTAGATGACCACTTCCAAGTTGCCCTGCCATGGCGGGAAGAATCACCATATCTCCCCAACAATAAACCAATGGCAGAACAAAGGTTACAACTTCTGAAGAAACGACTGCTTAAAGATGAAGATTTGCTTATGAAGTACCGAACCACGATGCAAGAGTACATAGCTAAGGGACACGCCCAGAGAGTTCCAAAAGAAGAGTTAGATGTGAAGGAGCGACCAGTGTGGTACCTTCCACATCACCCTGTGACGCACCCGTTGAAACCAGGAAAAGTCAGAGTAGTTTTTGATTGTGGTGCAAAGTACCGTGGAACTTCCCTCAATCAGCAATTGTTACAGGGCCCTGACTTAACAAATCCATTAGTGGGAGTATTAATCAGATTTCGCCAAGAATCTGTTGCCATGGCAGCCGATATTGAGGCTATGTTTCACCAAGTTTACGTTGAGCCTGAAGACCGTGATGTATTGAGATTCCTTTGGTGGCCCAATGGAGACTTGAATGAGGAACCACAGGAGTATCGCATGGTGAAACACCTATTTGGCGCGACCTCATCGCCAAGTTGTGCGAACTTTTGCCTAAAGAAAACAGCATTGATTTATCAAGCAGAATTTGACCCTGTAACAGTCCAAACCGTGAAGAAAAACATGTATGTTGATGATTTGATGAAATCTGTCGGTTCACCAGAGATTGCAATAAGACTGTCTACACGACTAAGAGAATTGCTGGCAAAAGGTGGCTTCAGGTTGACAAAGTGGCTAAGCAATGACCGGAACTTGTTAGCTGAAATACCAGAATCTGAAAGAGCAAGTTCAGTGGTCAACCTAGACATAGAAAATTTGCCTACTGCATGTGCGCTTGGGTTGAAGAAGAGAAGCCGATGACCAGACGTGGAGTCTTGTCAGTTGTCAGTGCTTTGTTTGATCCACTTGGTTTCATCGCCCCCTTCATAATGAAGGCTAAGCTATTGTTACAAGACCTCTGTCGAAAGAAACTGGGATGGGACAATGTTATTGATGAACAAGAAAGGATTCAATGGTTACGCTGGCTGGAAGACCTTCCAAAACTACAAGCGCTTCAAATTGAACGATGTTTTAAACCGAAGAACTTTGGCGAAACAAAGAGTGTTCAGCTGCACATTTTCTCAGATGGATCACGTGTAGGGTATGGAGCAGTAGCATACTTGCGATTCGTTGACGTCTTTGACAGAATCCATTGCAGCTTTGTCTTGGGGAAGGCTCGACTGGCCCCCATCCATGAGATCACTATTCCAAGGTTGGAATTATCTGCAGCAGTTATCTCAGTTAAGCTGAATCAAATCATACGTCAAGAGTTGGAAATCAAGATAGATCGAGTGAATTACTGGACTGACTCTACTACAGTATTGAAATGCCTTAACAATGACACCAAGCGGTTCCACACCTTTGAATCAAATCGCCTCACCACTATTCGTAATCTATCGTCCACCTCAGATTGGAGATATGTCAACCGAGATGACAATCCAGCAGATGATGCATCAAAAGGGTTAAGGCTTGATGAGATGATGAAGAATAGTCGGTGGTTAAACGGTCCAGCGTTCCTTTGGAAAGAAGAATCATCTTGGCCAGAAATGATTGAAGTGCCCACCTTGAAAGATAGTGATCCTGAAGTTAGAAAAGAAAGCCGGATCTACACCGCTGCTGCTGTGCAAGATTCAATAGACAGTTTGATACATCACTACTCTTCCTGGTGGAAATTGAAGAGAGCAATCGCTTGGATGTTACGTTTCAAGACATTTCTCCAGAGCAACGTTTGCAAGCGGAAATTAGATGGCGCCTTTAATAGTGCTTCTCCTCTAACAAGTACAGAAGACACAGTTGGAAACCTAACCACACTTGAGCTGCAGAGGGCTGAGAAAGAAATTGTTCGACAGGTCCAGAAGGCAACCTTTCCAAAGGTGTTTGAGGCACTTAGCAAAATCTCGCCTGCTACAAATGAACGGCTAGTGAAGAAGACAATACAGAAAGTGGGAACCTCGATCTTCAAATTGAATCCAAAGTTAAGAAATGGGTTGTTGTCCGTTGGTGGGAGGTTGGAGAGTGCTCCTGTAGATGAAGATTTGAAGTATCCTTACATCCTACCCAATGATCACCATGTGACAGAGCTAATCATCCAGCACAACCACAGTAGCGTGGGGCATATGGGCCAGGAATCTGTCTTATCATCTCTGAGAGAAAAGTTTTGGATTGTAAGGGGACGCTCTGCAGTGCGACGTGTATTGAAAAGGTGTGTTGATTGCCAAAAGAGGAAGGCACCCACCGGAGAGCAGTTCATGGCAAAGTTACCTGAAGACAGGATTACCTCGTGCAAACCCCCGTTCACATATGTCGGCGTGGACTATTTTGGCCCCATCGAAGTAAAGCAGGGAAGAAGCAGAGTCAAGAGATACGGATGCATTTTCACGTGCTTGACAGTCCGTGCCATACACATAGAAGTTGCAAACACCTTGAATACAGATTCCATGATTAATGCATTGAGAAGATTTATTTGTCTGAGAGGATGCCCCGAGCAAATTAGGAGCGACTGTGGAACAAACTTCACTAAAGCAGACAAAGAGTTAAAAGAAGCGATTGAAGAATGGAATCAGCACAGGATTGATGGATTTTGTGCTCAAAGAGGAATTCAGTGGATTTTCAATCCCCCTGGAGCAAGCCATATGGGAGGAACGTGGGAGAGAATGATAAGGTCTGTGCGCCAAATCTTGAAGGTCTTATTGAAGGAACAGGTGGTCTGTGATGAAGTGCTTCACACTGTGCTGACGGAAGCAACCAACATCCTCAACAGTAGACCTTTGACGCGAAACAGTGATGATCCTATGGATGAAGAACCGCTGTCTCCAAACCATCTGTTGCAGCTGCGACCATGTTCCAGTTTGCCCCCTTGAATTTTCGACAAAGAAGATATGTATTGTCGACGCCAATGGAGACAAGCGCAATACTTGTCAAATCTCTTCTGGAAACGGTGGATCAAAGAATATCTACCTACCCTTCAGGAACGAAAGAAGTGGAACGAGCCAAAAGAGAATCTCAAAGTGGGAGATGTCGTTCTGTTAGCTGACGAGAACTTTCCCAGAGGTCAATGGCCGCTAGCACGAGTCGTTGAGGTCTTTCGTAGTGAAGATGGGCTTGTGCGTTCTGCAAGAGTAAAGACAAGCTGTACGGTCATGACCCGCGCAAAACGTCAAAGACAGAGGGGGGTGAAAACGACGGTGACAACTCTCGTACGACCGATTACGAAGCTGTGTCGTCTTGAACTGTCCAGTCCTTAGTTGTTCAGAATCATCTGGAGCTGTAATCTCATTTACAAGTAGCACCTTGATACCCTAGATGTACCTGGACAGCGTTCCAAAGTTGCGGTTGAAGCAGACTCTGATCTAATTTAGTTGACCAACATTGGACATGGCATTTGACATTACCAATGTGCCTTGTACTTGTGAAGATCCATTTTGGACGTTGACTTACACTGTAGCTGGGTGTATTGACATTCTTACCTAGCGACATTTATCTAAATTTATGGACAGTTTGTTTATGTTGCTTATAGTTGTAGACGTAGCTTCACAACATCTCAAGTTAGATTGCACTGGTAGCAGATGTTTTTTGTAAATGAAATAGTTTCTATAGATTTCATTTAGGGGCCGGTGTAGCTCCCATTGCGTGCCTATATTTTGACGTCAACATCCGGGACACCCGCCATGTGCTTTGTCGAAGAAGAACTAGTCGCCATGTTTGTACTAGCGTAGTTTGCGTTTCAAAATTATTGACTTATGGACACCTTGAATTCGAAACAGTCGGTAAGTTCTGTCGTATCCCGTGTGTATTGTAATTTCGCTTGTTAAAAGTGTAATTTCTGTTCTTAGAAAACCGGCCTTATTACCTAACTGGATGTTTACCCGATGTGATGACTGGAATATTTGTGGAATTGTCAATGGAGTATTCATAAATAAATGGTTGAGTTTTTACTTTCGAATCTTTCGTATATGTGGTCACGCGAACTACGCTACAACAAAGATGGTCGCTCCATACATTTCTTACTAAAAATATCTAATACTCGCTCGCCTATAACTCTTGAACGAAATGTTTTTGCGCTTCAAAAGTTGGCCAAGATGTGTAGTCTTAAACTCTCTACAATTCCATAAACATTTTGGATTCGAAATCTATTTTTTAATGCTTCTGAATTTTGATATGACTTAAGTGAAAGCCAAGAATAGTTAAATTTAGGACTAAGCAACCCGAGAAGCTAGGTGGTACAGTGATGCGGTAGGCTGAGTGGGGATTTTAGATTTTCTTTTTTACACTTAAAAATTTATTGAAAATAAAATTCTAAGTGTCGACATTACGTTATATAAGTCTCAATAAGGAGTCTTGGGCCCTCTCATCTTTCCCTTGAACTGCTTTCCGAGAGCCTTAGGTGGGAATTTTGAGTGAAGGCAGTGCCACATAGCTCGATAACCCCTCATACTGAACCTGGCCAATCTAATTCTTGTTGGATAGCCTGGTGTAAATCCTTGTCGTCGGTATTCATATCCCTTCTTCTCAGTCCATACTCTCGAAGTCTGATGTGAAAGGTCCGCATATATAGACATTTCAATTGCGTGGTACTTCTTTAAAATGACCGAGTAATGAAATCTACGCTCGAAATAATAACGCATGAGAGCCTCTTCTTTATCGACAACTGCTCCACATGTGGAACAAAACACAAACGTGGTCTCAAGCTCTTCTGAGCAATACAAGCACTTCAGAAAACCATCCATCTTCTTCGCACTGCAGTTAACCTTTACTAGGCGCGTTGCGTCAGCGGTTGACAAATGTTGGGTTCGCACGTTGTATAAATGTCATGAATTATATCACTTCTGTGTTGTGTTTAGTGAATTTTGATTTGTGTTGACGAATTCGTTGTTGTGTTTTGCAGATATGGGCCACCGTACGTTTTTACAAAAAATCTAAAAATATATTTCAGGTCATATATTCTAAATATTGAATCTTTTTTTTTAATTTCAAGGTGAGAGAACAGCGGTCAGCTCAGCGCGAGACTTTCCGTTCGTTCAAGCCATATGATCACTGTATGCATTTTGCTTTCAATATTTGATGCAACGCAAAACACAAATTCTCTTTACTGGTCCACGTACATTTCGTACAACACAAATTAGGAAAAGGATCAAGAGAACTCATCTTGGATGATTATTATCTTAATTCTTATCTCCTTTGCACTTAATAATACATTTATATTCCAATGAGAATTTTGATACTGATCACTACCATGGCTTAAAGGGTTAATTCAAAATGCACATATCCTATAGCCCGGACAGTTTCTCCATCGTCGCCAACTAAGCACATTTTCTCTGATGATAATAATATCTCTGTTCCTTTGTTCAGAGTTCAGAGCAACCCTTGTCTCTGCATGTGGGCGCTACTACAAATACGTTTAATAGTAAAACCCCAACATGAGACAGATTGTAGTCAGCGTTTAAGTAAGAAAGATGTATGTGGTAACGAGCGTCACACAAATAATACAGTTATGTAGCAAAGACCGCTACTCAAAATTTTAAATATAGAAACAATTATCGTCACCATTTTTGACAAATGAATCACTGTATTAGAATAACGTAAAAAAAAACACTACAGGGAAAAAAAACAAAACAGAAAGCAAAAGAACGTAACAACATGCAATTTGCACGAATTCGTACAAGGACCGTTCGAGTGCAAAACCACACACTACAATCTTTGGCTTGGCATTTCCTAGCAAAGATCGAATACTCTTTAGAGGTTTAAATAATTCTTTCCGTGAAAATTCTGTGAACATTTCTGACTGCCGAGCATTTTAATATTCCATTTGAAACCGTTCCCGTGAGCCTGGCCACTGATTTTGTAAGTGTCGAGAACATAGCGATTTTATAGCGTTTCAAAGTATGCACAAGCTCGGAAAATTCGTCAACTACAAAAACAAAATAATTTCTTTGAATCGCTTGGCATTTCCAAACAGAGATCGAATACTCTTGTAGGTTTAAGGTGGCTCCCAACAGTTTCCGGCACTTTCCACGACTTAGATTTTGATGGGTCATTAAAACCACTCTTTATCAGTTGATGCTATAATCATGATATCAAACGAATGCCCAATGATTGGTGAATACGTTGTTAGCATTTTTGTGACACAATATGTTACTACAGGAACAGTATAACCTGCTGAAAACACCCTTAATTTTAGCTTTAAATGTTAATAACACAAAAATGATTCGGTGAACCCCACTTTTTATTGTCGAATTTTGATCAGTAGGATAAGATACAAGTTTTAACAAAGTTTAAAAAAATTCTGTAGGTGGGGTTCAGAGCCACCTTAACTTTTCGAAAATTTAAGGTGGCTCTGAACGCCACCTACAGAATTTTTTTAAACTTTGCCAAAAGTTGCATCTTATCCCACTGATCAAAATTCGACAATAAAAAATGGTGTTCACCGAGTCATTTTTGAGTTATTAACACTTAAAGCTAAAATTAAGGGTGTTTTCAGTAGGTTATACTGTTCCTATAAAAACATATTGTGTCACAAAAATGATAACAACGTGTTCACCAATCATTGGGCATTCGTTTGATATCATGAGTGCAGCATCAACTGATAAAGAGTGGTTATAATGACCCATCAAATTCTAAGTCTTGAAAAGTGCTGGAAACTGTTGGGAGCCACCTTTTTTTTAAGTGAGGCTTTCCGTGAAAATTTTGTGAGAATTTCTGACTGCCGGGCATTTACCCTCTATTGCAAATTTTTATTGCTGCTTTGAATCATTGATTTTGCATACAACTGTTTCAACTGTTTATTATGCATATATCCGCGAGAGAATGAGAATGTTTTGTGATTCAAATAAAAACTGATACAACAATGCACGATTTTTAATTTAAACACCGCGTCATCTGCTCCATTTCTGCTTTCTAAAGGCACAAAGGTGAATTCCCTTTTATACTCCTATTATTTAAGAAAGAAAGTAAGGGGATCATGTACATGATTCACGACTACTCCAGTTTCGTGGTTTCTTGTGTACAACAATTCATTGCAAAGGATAGCATCTGATTAAAAGACCACGAACTGTCATCCTTATAATATTTTCCCTACTTTAACAAGGTTATTTTTCAAGGAAAATGCAGGTTTGCCATCATAAACTTAATGTTAAGTTTTACGTTTGACAACAACGTTGGATTCACATTTCACGGGTTTTATTATTATAAATTACGACAGAACATTAAAAACACGCGAACAATAACTGGCCGGTGTCATCCGCGATGAAATGACAAAGAAACTGAAGAAAAAGAAGAAAGGATGTTACAGAACAAAGTAATTTAATTGGTTCGCACCTTTTTTTTTTTAACTATCTTTATCGTTTTGCTTATTATTTCACTTCTTGGAGAGCAGGTTAAAAAAAACTCAGCTAGTAGTAAATCATCTAAATTTTATAATGAAAGAATTTGAGGAATGTGAAAACAATGAGTTTTAAAATTGATTAAGGAAATATTTGCAGAATTTCCAAGTATGTAAGTATTTGATATCAAAGATGAAATGTTATCTTTTTATAATGTTCATTAGTTACCTATTTACTTGTTAAATAGCTACTTAATTTACTCTTTATTCTGAAAAGCCCTTTTGGGACGAATAAAGTATATATGGATAAATGGATGGATGGATGGGTGGATGGGTGGGTGGATGGGTGGGTGGGTGGGTGGGTGGATGGGTGGGTGGATGGATGGATGGATGGATGGGTGGATGGGTGGGTGGGTGGATGGATGGATGGGTGGGTGGATGGGTGGGTGGGTGGATGGGTGGGTGGATGGGTGGATGGGTGGGTGGATGGGTGGATGGATGGATGGATGGATGGATGGGTGGATGGGTGGGTGGATGGGTGGATGGATGATGGGTGGGTGGATGGATGGATGGATGGATGGGTGGATGGGTGGGTGGGTGGGTGGGTGGATGGATGGATGGGTGGGTGGATGGGTGGGTGGGTGGATGGGTGGGTGGGTGGGTGGGTGGATGGATGGATGGATGGGTGGATGGATGGGTGGGTGGGTGGATGGGTGGGTGGGTGGGTGGATGGATGGGTGGGTGGGTGGATGGGTGGGTGGGTGGATGGGTGGATGGGTGGGTGGGTGGGTGGGTGGATGGATGGATGGGTGGGTGGATGGGTGGGTGGGTGGATGGGTGGGTGGATGGGTGGGTGGATGGATGGATGGGTGGGTGGATGGGTGGATGGATGGATGGGTGGGTGGATGGGTGGGTGGGTGGATGGGTGGGTGGATGGGTGGGTGGGTGGGTGGGTGGATGGATGGATGGATGGATGGATGGATGGATGGATGGATGGATGGATGGAGTAAGGTCCCATTAACATGGAAAACAGTTGCCCCGCTACCCGAGATTACCCCCACCAGAAACAACTTTACCGAGCATTTATATGAAAGTTTGGCGACTCCATTAAATAAGTAACGTTCTTAGTTTGACGACTCCAGTAAATTATTCATCTTGTCTCGGGTAGGAAGGCCAAAGTGTTTATATCATAAAAGTATTATAAAATCCCTAAAAGAAATGTGTAGAAAGTTAGCTCGCCCAGGGTAACTCAGGGGGAGGGTTGTCTAGAGTACCCGACACCATATAACTGGGGCCTAAGTGATTGACAAGTTGAACGAGTACCCGAGACAACTCTCCGCCCGAGACAACTTTACCGAGCGTTTATATGAAAGTTTGGCGACCTCATTAAATAAGCCACGTGCTTGACAAGTTGAATGAGATAAGCGGATTAAAGGTTAAAACAATTTCTGAAGAAAAGAATCGAACTTATGAGCTGTATTGTTGTTGTTGTTTTCCCTATTATTTCACTTTTCGCACGTTTCATTTCATTTCATTTCTGTGTTGTTGTTTGAAAATTTCAGACTGTAAGCTCAAGACTGTAAGCATTTTGCTTTTATTTAATATGAACTTCAACTTCACCATAAACGATTGCAATTCTTAATAAAAACGATGATGAACATATCTTTAATAGCCCAGACAGTTTTTCTTTCTTTTTTCTATTCTCGGAGTTAAAGAGGGGTCGTCAAAGCCTCAGACACGTTTAGATTTTCTCTGATAATAAAACAAATTATCTGATCCTCTTTTCTGAGTTCAGAGCAACCGTTGTCTTGGCAAATGGGAGGTACCTCATACACTTGTAATACTCCAGCATGCGACAGATTGTAGTCGGAGATTAATGTAGTTACATGCCAGTGCCCGCTACACAAAATTTTACATAAAGAAACAAATTGTCGCAACTGGAATGAAAAGAAAATAAGAAAACGCAGTTCAAAAGAAATCAAATTCGGATCGTTCGACCGAGAAATCGTACACTACACCAATTGGCCATCGAGGGTGAGAATTAACAATAAGGTCAAAATAGGCTACTTATGTCCAACAAAATCTATTGGCAGTAATCGGAGATTATGGAGACGCGTTCGAAGGTTTCCAGCGGAAATGAGACCCTGAAAAAAGCAATAGGGTCGGCCATTTGGAGGACCGGACACCAAAAAAACTCAAATTTTTCTGTATGCAAGGCACAGGGCAACCAACACGAAATTAAGATTGCGTTCTTCGAACGCGATTAATATTACGTAACAAAATTGCGACAAAAGATGCAGCCTTGGATCGACAAAGAATTCAGTAAAGCTCACAATATTCTCCTGTATGTTAACCATTAACTTACAGGGGATAAAAACGAATTAAAGATCAATCAAGTTGGTTTCCAGGGACGACGACATTTTTATGTCGACATCCGACCCGCGATTAGTATCTGACCTCACAAAAAGTGAAAATCGCGGCTCTGTAAGCCATAAATAAATTCGTCGCGCTTTGTCTTTTAGTCACAAGAAGAGAAATGAAGGAAGAAATAATCATTGCAGACCGCTTTGTTGTAAGTTACTTCTTTATATACATACACCGAGTTCTCTATTGTGTAACATTTATTGAGACTAATAGTGAGAGTCGTGTTTGGCCAACCTGTCTATTTTTATAAATCTGTGTGAATACTTTTACAGAGCTCCCTCCCGCTGCGTTGCGTTCCTTTTATAGAACGCATGAAGCACAACAATACCACACGAGAATTGCACGCGTGTTATGCAAACCATACTAGTGTATCTCGAATTTTACGAGACATACAAGAGACCAGGTCCGTACAACTCTACAAAAGCTTTTCTCTGTGTCAGAAAATATATTACATGCTAACAAAAAATCAGAAAAAAGCCTCAGTAAGAAACACAACATAACGTCAGATGGAAACTTCAGCAATGCTATTGGCCCAATTTAATAAACGAGACGGTGAGAATAGAATAAAACATTGGTTCCTCCCCAAAAGTACAAAAATGGCAAACATTTCATTTGCAACGAAATGAATTCATATGACTCCCCAAGACTTTTACTTATGGGAGCAACTTATGAAGTCCACCTTAGAACTGAAACTCGAACTCAATAAATCACTAGCTCCGTTTGATTTACCAAACAGATTATAACATCTAGCTGTTCGATGCAGTGACGCCAAGATAAAGCAGCTCGACAACAGAAAAAACTAAAGAGTTAAAAATAACCTCAAGTAATGATTCCAATATAGACACAGAATGTTCATTCTTGGATCTTAGGCTACACCTTGAAAAACCACTTTTTTACAAACCTTGCATACCATAGGCTATTTAAAGTATATTAAAAATAGGCACCAAATCACGGCCTAAGAAATTTACTAATCCTCTGTAACATTCCAAAACGTTATCAAAAACTTCAGCAGCTTTATTCCTATCTTGCAACACGAACCTGAGCCAAAGAAACCTTAATATACTACGCCAGTGCAACGAAGGCATAGAGAAAAAAAAATATAATTAAAATTGCTATTGTCAGCATGAAACCCTGCTGAAATTTTCCCAAAGATAAAAGGGCTAATATCATCAACAAAAGTAGTTAAATAATTGTGACATGTCACATATTCCTAGTGGTGATATTCTTTTAAAAGGCTTCTTATTCTATTCTGGAAATATATCTAATTAACTGTATCAGAGTACAACGTCATAGGAATGCTCAACCCATCTCGCAGCTTGTTCCCTTTCAGTTTTTATCAATTATCCCTGCTTATCTTTACTGGCTTAGTATAAGTGTCCCTTTGACCACTTAGCTGTTTTGTGATCTTGCATACAAAACTTAGTTCTCCCTTAGCTACAGCTGCCTCTGCTTCAATTGCCAATTCCTCAGCAAAGGTTCTCTTATTCCTTCGAGCACTCCTCTTTACTCCTTTATCTTTGGACTTGTAATCTTCTTTTAAACATTCAGTCAGTCTGGCGGACTTTACACTTCTCTTATCGATTTTCCTCCATGTCTCAGGTGTTATCCATTGCTTATCTCTCTTCATTCTAAAGCCTAGGACACTCTCCACTTTTTCTTTGTACACTTTCGTGATGTTATCCCACGTTGTTTCACTAATGTCCTGGTCTTCTCCATCTGCATCTTCACTTTCAAGTGCACTGGAGCGATTTTCTAAGTTAGATGGTAAACTCTCTTTTGACCACTGGTGCACGAAGCTTGTTGATGTCGAACACTTTGCGCCGCTGTTTGGTGGTTGCTGTTGCTCGCAGTTTCAGCCTAACCTTGGCTATTACCAGATGGAGGTCGCTGTCTACATCTACCCCACGGTGGACTTTGACATCATGAAGAGATCGCTGTCATTTCTTGTTGACGATAACGTGGTCAATCTGGTCGACACTATGTCCACCTGGAGATCTCCAACTCAGTTTGTGGATGTCTCTGTGGGGGAAGATAGTAACACCTATCTTACAGCTGTTGTTAAGGCAAAATTCGACAAGCCTCTCTCCATTGTCGTTGATGATTCCACAACCATGCCGCCCCATTGCATCCTCGCTCCCAATGTTATCACTTCCAACTTTAGCATTGAAATCTCCGGTTATCAGTAGCATGTCGTATTGTGGGACTTTAGAGAATGCATGTTGCAGTTGCTCGTATCTGTCGTCCTTGTCCTCCTCCCCCGCCTCGTTGGTAGGGGCGTAGCACTGCAGGATGGTCAGTCTGCAGTAATGGGATTCAAACCTTGCCCTGATTAGTCTATCACTGATGGGTTCCCATTAGGCTCGATTTCCGCCGCTTTCTCGCGACCGGTCTGTGAGCCTCCCCGGGAAGAACGGCTGGACGCGTGGGCCACCGATCGTGTCTGTGACATAAATTCAAATTTAATTTATGCGTCGCTACTGGTCACCGGATATGTCAAACACACGTGATGTAGCGCCAGATCTTGCCAATATGGGTGCTTACCATTTAGCCAAAAAATAACAACAGAAATTTCGGTTCAAAGTCAAATGGTTCAGACAATTTCCGGAAAATCCGTTCGGAAATTGTGGAGTACCTCCAGAGGTAGTCCTGTTTTTCCGTTTCGGAATGGAACGTTGGAAATTACCTTACCATTTGAATTTAGAAAAATTTCAATCGCTAAATCGAGTTAACGGTCTGGGTACCATGATGGGTAAATGGAATATTTAATTGGTAAGGGCAATCTCGTCGGTTGGTCGGTAAATTTGGAAAATCGCTTACCATTATGTAACGGTCACCCCAACCGGTTTTTTCCTACAAATGGTAAGCACCCTATGTCTATATGAATGTAAGTGTGAAATACAGTGAGCTTCATCCACAGCAATGAGGCACAATCTCTCTTCAAAGACTTCACTCGACAACATCTTCCTCCATCGATCAGAACGCAAAAATGACTCCGGTGATCCAAAATGGATCTCGCAGTCTCCCCTTTCAACGGATTTTTTCGCCTCCTCGTCCTTTTGATCTTCACCAATAAACTCGGTATCAATGCGTATTGATATTAGTTATTTTATTTGATCTTCCATTAGCGAAGTCAGAGGTGAAATAACGACAGCAATGGACTTAAAACTCGTCTCTTCTACAATATCAAAAATCTTTATCGGTGCGGATTGGAAAATAAGGGACTTTCCTGATCCCGTAGGTTGAATAACGAACAAATCTTCACAGCCATCCAGCTTTTCCAGCGTTGTCCGTTGTAAAACTTTAAAAGTTTCAAGTTTAAATCTCTCTACAACACGATCGCACTCCTTCGCATCCGCCATTTTGAAATTATGCTCTAGAACAATAATTTATTCGCCCGCTCGATTTGAGCAGGCAAGCTTCTGATTAACAATAACAAGTTCACGCGTCCAGCCGTCTTTTCGTGGAGGAGCGCGGGCTTGTTTTCAGAACAGCGGCTGGTAGTCGAGCCTAGGTTCGCATTCCATAAGAGATTTGGCTGTTTGTTTGTTTGCAATGGGGGCTACACCACTGGAGTGTGCATCGTCTTTTCAAGAGAAAATAATAGTTGAGCCATCGCTTGTCACCTTACGTCCTGAACCAGTCCATCGGCACTTGCTCACACCGATGATGTCCAGTTTATAGTTCTGCATTTCCTTGATGACGTGCTGTCTACGACGTTTCGAACACGATGCGGACATTCCATGTTCCAGGACGGATCGTAATTTGGGATCCTAGAAAACTCTTGTTCAAGCTCCCGACTTAATGTAGTTTGTGTTGTTGCAGTTTCTGTAACAGGATGTTGTTTTCCGGTGTGGAGTTGTTAGCCCTACGCCCAACCCCAAACCTAGAGGACCAGGTTCTGCTTTTCGTCTGACCTCTCCCCTGTAGGGCGGCACGGTGGTCTAGTGGTTAGCGCGTCGGACTTTCAACCTGAAGGTCGGTGGTTCGAGCCTGGTCTCTGCCGTCGTGTTGTTTCCTTAGACAAGAAACTTTACTCCACACTGTCTCTCTCCACCCAGGTGTATAAATGGGTACCGGCGACAAAATGCTGGGGGTAACCCTGCGATGGACTAGCATCCCATCCAGGGGGGAGTAGCAATATTCCTAGTTGCTTCATGCTACGGAAACCGGGTTAAGCTCCGGCCGTGTGGGCCATCGTGGCCCGAGTGCGACTTTACCTTTACCTTACCTGTCCCCTGTAACCTGCCCGGCTTGGTTAAACCTGCTGGGTACTTCAACCTCCGCTGGTATGGCGCACAGGGCCCTTGAGGCACACAAGCCTCCCCGCTCCCCCCCTCCCCCCCCCCCCCCACCTCGTCAAGGTAGTAGCACAGGGAAGAAAAGGAGTCTGGTTAGCTAATTTTGTCTATCCGTATTTACGAGCGTAAACTGTTCAATTCATAAGAAAATATTATTCAGAGAAAACCTTGTTTAGGGAAACAAAGTCACTTGGGAATTTGAGATTGACAGGCTAAACACTTCTTCATATCACTTTATAGCCTCGCTCCGGGTTTAAAGCATTCGCTGTCAGTCGCGCTTCAAGGAAAATTGAAACAATCAAAAAACGAAATCAGATCGTGCTCAAACGAAATTTATGAATGAAGAAAAAACGAAGAAGTGTGCAATGCAGTATCATACCCATCACGCTTCTCCTGTTGTTTAAACTGGTGAACCGTACAAACAAGGCTGACCAATTGATGCAAATGGCAATTTATTGCAACAAAAACAAATTCTCCTACCTTCGCTCCACGTATTTTGTTTTCTGATGCCATTTACAGTTACCTACTTAGCCACTTCATAGTATTCAACTTAAACACAAATACATTCGTTCATTTCATTTACCATTTATGAGAACAGAAAAAAAATTGCAAAATTAAGTATACGACCTATGTACTTTGCCATCGCAACCCCTCGAACATATACTAGAAATTTAAATTTCTATTTACTTTTTAGCTTCTAAAAAAACTGGCATGGACGACATAAACAAAGTTCTACAAGTAATTCATGTTGGCATTGTGGTGGCAAATTTCCTTCTCAATACCAGTCGTGTTCTAAAAGCGATCGACTTCTTAAAGGAATGTTTGGTGCTTCTCAACAGTAAAGCCTTGGAAAGAGTCAAGAAGTTTACTATACCAATTTATACTTCAGTATGTTTTCAAATTTTTGATTGTTACGATCGCATCAATGACTACACCAAGGCAATAGAATGCGGCAAGAAGCTTCAGGTAATACTTTGCGAGCGTAGCGAAAAAGAAAAAGAAGGAATAATAATCTGCAAAATGGCATATTTATACTACCGACAAAGCAAATATAAAGAAGCACAACAACTTTACGAGAAAGCAATCATTATCATGATTGAAACTGGCGACAAAGCAGGAGAAGCAACATCCTACGGAAACCTAGGAACTGTGTTTATGTCTCTCGGTAAATACGCCAAGGCTGAAGAATATCTTGAAAGGGCACTCGCCATCAGGAAAGAAATCGGCGACAAGGAAGGAGAAGCAACAGATTACGGAAACCTAGGAACTGTGTTTATGTCTCTCGGTAAATATGCCAAGGCTGAAGAATATCTTGAAAGGGCACTCGCGATCAGGAAAGAAATCGGCGACAAGGAAGGAGAAGCAACAGATTACGGAAACCTAGGAACTGTGTTTAATTCTCTAGGTAAATATGCCAAAGCTGAAGAATATCTACGGAAAGCACTAACAATCAAGCAAGAAATCGGCGACAAAGCAGGAGAAGCATCATCCTACGGAAACCTAGGAACTGTGTTTAGCAGAGTCGGTAAATATGCCAAGGCTGAAGAATATCTTGAAAGGGCACTCGCGATCAGGAAAGAAATCGGGGACAAGAAAGGAGAAGCATCAGATTACGGAAACCTAGGAACTGTGTTTATGTCGGTCGGTAAATATGCCAAGGCTGAAGAATATCTTGAAAGGGCACTCGCGATCAGGAAAGAAATCGGCGACAAAGCAGGAGAAGCATCATCCTACGGAAACCTAGGAACTGTGTTTAGCAGCGTCGGTAAATATGCCAAGGCTGAAGAATATCTTGAAAGGGCACTCGCGATCAGGAAAGAAATCGGCGACAAGGAAGGCGAAGCAACAGATTACGGAAACCTAGGAACTGTGTTTAATTCTCTAGGTAAATATGCCAAGGCTGAAGAATATCTACAGAAAGCACTAACGATCAAGCAAGAAATCGGCGACAAAGCAGGAGAAGCATCATCCTACGGAAACCTAGGAACTGTGTTTAGCAGAGTCGGTAAATATGCCAAGGCTGAAGAATATCTTGAAAGGGCACTCGCGATCAGGAAAGAAATCGGCGACAAGGAAGGAGAAGCATCAGATTACGGAAACCTAGGAACTGTGTTTAATTCTCTAGGTAAATATGCCAAGGCTGAAGAATATCTACGGAAAGCAGTAACGATCAAGCAAGAAATCGGCGACAAAGCAGGAGAAGCATCAATCTACGGAAACCTAGGAACTGTGTTTAGCAGAGTCGGTAAATATGCCAAGGCTGAAGAATATCTTGAAAGGGCACTCGCGATCAGGAAAGAAATCGGCGACAAGAAAGGAGAAGCATCAGATTACGGAAACCTAGGAACTGTGTTTATGTCGGTCGGTAAATATGCCAAGGCTGAAGAATATCTTGAAAGGGCACTCGCCATCAGGAAAGAAATCGGCGACAAAGCAGGAGAAGCATCATCCTACGGAAACCTAGGAACTGTGTTTAGCAGCGTCGGTAAATATGCCAAGGCTGAAGAATATCTTGAAAGGGCACTCGCGATCAGGAAAGAAATCGGCGACAAGGAAGGCGAAGCAACAGATTACGGAAACCTAGGAACTGTGTTTAATTCTCTCGGTAAATATGCCAAGGCTGAAGAATATCTACAGAAAGCACTAACGATCAAGCAAGAAATCGGCGACAAAGCAGGAGAAGCATCATCCTACGGAAACCTAGGAACTGTGTTTATGTCTATCAGTAAATATGCCAAGGCTGAAGAATATCTTGAAAGGGCACTCGCCATCAGGAAAGAAATCGGCGACAAGGAAGGAGAAGCAACAGATTACGGAAACCTAGGAACTGTGTCTATGTCTCTCGGTAAATATGCCAAGGCTGAAGAATATCTTGAAAGGGCACTCGCGATCAGGAAAGAAATCGGCGACAAGGAAGGCGAAGCAACAGATTACGGAAACCTAGGAACTGTGTTTAATTCTCTCGGTAAATATGCCAAGGCTGAAGAATATCTACGGAAAGCACTAACGATCAAGCAAGAAATCGGCGACAAAGCAGGAGAAGCATCATCCTACGGAAACCTAGGAACTGTGTTTATGTCTATCAGTAAATATGCCAAGGCTGAAGAATATCTTGAAAGGGCACTCGCGATCAGGAAAGAAATCGGCGACAAGAAAGGAGAAGCATCAGATTACGGAAACCTAGGAACTGTGTTTATGTCTCTCGGTAAATATGCCAAGGCTGAAGAATATCTTGAAAGGGCACTCGCGATCAGGAAAGAAATCGGCGACAAGGAAGGAGAAGCAACAAATTACGGAAACCTAGGAACTGTGTTTAATTCTCTCGGTAAATATGCCAAGGCTGAAGAATATCTACAGAAAGCACTAACGATCAAGCAAGAAATCGGCGACAAAGCAGGAGAAGCATCATCCTACGGAAACCTAGGAACTGTGTTTAGCAGAGTCGGTAAATATGCCAAGGCTGAAGAATATCTTGAAAGGGCACTCGCGATCAGGAAAGAAATCGGCAACAAGAAAGGAGAAGCATCAGATTACGGAAACCTAGGAACTGTGTTTATGTCTGTCGGTAAATATGCCAAGGCTGAAGAATATCTTGAAAGGGCACTCGCGATTAGAAAAGAAATCGGCGACAAGGAAGGAGAAGCATCAGATTACGCAAACCTAGGAACTGTTTCTAAATCTGTCGGTAAATATGCAAAGGCTGAAGAATATCTACAGAAAGCACTAACGATCAAGCAAGAAACCGGCGACAAAGCAGGAGAAGCATCATCCTACGGAAACCTAGGAACTGTGTTTATGTCTGTCGGTAAATATGCCAAGGCTGAAGAATATCTTGAAAGGGCACTCGCGATTAGAAAAGAAATCGGCGCCAAGGAAGGAGAAGCATCAGATTACGCAAACCTAGGAGCTGTGTCTCAATCTGTCGGTAAATATGCCAAGGCTGAAGAATATCTACAGAAAGCACTAACGATCAAGCAAGAAATCGGCGGCAAAGCAGGAGAAGCATCATCCTACGGAAACCTAGGAACTGTGTTTATGTCTGTCGGTAAATATGCCAAGGCTGAAGAATATCTTGAAAGGGCACTCGCGTTGAGGAAAGAAATCGGAGACAAAGAAGGAGAAGCATCAGATTGCGCAAACCTAGGAACTGTGCTTTTCTTTCGCGGTGATTATGCCAAGGCCAAAAGATTTCACGAGAAAGCTCTTGAATTAAGTCATGAGATAGGACACATTGAGTTGCAGTTTAACAGTTACCTTAAGCTTACTTTTGATACTATACTGTTAGGAGGAAGCATAGCAGAGGCCTCTTTAAATCTCTTTGCAAGTATTCAAAAATGCGAGGAAATGCGCGATTTTTTAAGAGACAATGATCAGTTCAAGATATCCTTTTTTGAAGAACACGTGTCTCCCTATCATTTACTCAGTGCACTGTTTTATGCTACTGGGAATCATAATGAAGCTCTTTACCTCGTAGAGCTTGGACGGGCTAGAGCCCTGGCAGACATAATGTCAGCTCAGTACTCTGTGGAAAAAGATATATCAATCAACCCAATGTCATGGGTTGGTATTGAGAATATCATGGAGAAAAATGGTAACTGTACTTGTCTATACATCTCCTATTTCCATCAAGATATTACGTATTGGATTCTCACGGCAAACAGCACAATAGTCTGTCGAAAGAAACAACTAAACGATTGTATTAGTAACAAAGACGCAAAGAGATCTGTTGATGACGTATTTGGATACCAAATATTTAGAAACTTTCAAGTTTTACCTCAAGAGCAATGCGAAGATCGATCATTGTTTTCATACGCTAGCCAGCTGCCACGTGCAATATCTCAGGAAGACAGCTACGGAGCACTGCGTCTTGTAGAAGAGGAAGAAGACGAAATTGAAGTGCTAACTCATGCTCAGTGTTACAACATGATCATCACTCCTGTGGCTGACTTACTCGAGAAAACAGAAATCATCTTTGTTCCCGATCGCTCCTTCTATACAGTCCCGTTTGCCGCATTAACGGATGAAAACGGAAAGTATCTATCAGATAAATTCCGCATTCGTATTGTGCCTTCTCTGACGACTCTGAAGCTCATTCAGAACAGTCCAGCAGACTACCACAGTCACACGGATGCACTGGTAGTAGGTGATCCGAGTATTGGTGAGGTGTATTACAAGGGAAAACGTGAGAAATTAATTCCATTGCCCGCTGCAAAAGAGGAAGCAAAGATGATTGGACGACTCCTGGGAGTTCAGCCTTTGACAGGAGAGCATGCAACTAAACAGGCAGTTCTTCAAAAAATGCAGTCAGTCAGTCTGATACATTTCGCTGCTCATGGCGATGCCGAAAGAGGAGAAATTGCTCTTGCCCCCTCAGACCCCACATACAGAATACCATGCGAAGAGGACTACTTGTTGACAATGGCTGAGATTTCACAAGTTCGACTAACAGCGAAATTAGTTGTCCTTAGCTGCTGTCATAGTGCTCGTGGTGAGATTAATGCCGAGGGTGTTGTTGGAATCGCCCGTGCATTCTTAGGATCAGGTGCGCGCTCAGTGTTGGTGGCGCTGTGGGCCATAGAAGACAAAGCTACCGAGCAGTTCATGAGTCGTTTTTACGAGAACCTTAAAGATGGGGAAAGTGCAAGCGAATCTCTTCACCAGGCAATGAAGTGGATGAGAGAGAATGGCTTTAATGAAGTGAGGCAGTGGGCGCCTTTTATGCTGATTGGAGATAACGTAACATTTAATTTTCGAAAGTAAAGGTTAGCTGACATTTTGTAATTCAATTGGGTTTCTATTAATAGGCCTTATTCGCGATAGCCGCCATGTTGGTGGCAACATAATGATGCAAATTAGCCACGTACTCTGCCAGGGGGCAAACAATGGATAAAAGAACAATTTTCGGAAGATCGGTCCTTTCTAACAGTGAAGTATCCTTGTAAATATCATATTTGAGAGCTAGATAGTGGTAGTTATGATGTTCTTTTATTAGAAGTTTGGAATGGTTGCTCTTTATCTGACTTGTATTAGTTTTGTTAACTACGCAAACTGTTTACTTGTTACTAAAACGACGAAAATAACTTAAATTTAAGTATATTAACTACTGTCACTTAAAAATGCATTAGCTCTGAAAACAGTATCAGCATAATTAACAACTGGTTTGAAATCTCCCAGGTTTGAGTTGCTTGCCCCCTCAGAAATCACGTGGTAAATTTGCATAATAATATAAATAATAAGGCCTATTGTTTTAGAAAACGCTTAGTGAGATTGTTGTCCGCAACAGAGAATTCATTTTAAGACTTTCTATTGCTGATGGGACTGTTTTGTTAGTCTTATTATTTACTGCCTTACTCCACCCAACACAAAAGTAGCAATTTATTGGTAACGGCTTTATCCTTCAACTTAAGTACTTATGTGTTGGGATTTTAAAGTGTTTTTTCTAATTATCGCGTTCATGCTAATTATATGACACGTAATCGAGTGATTTATATTATTCTCAATTATTTTGTCATACTCTATTTCTACAGTCAGTGCAGTGACGATTGAGATATCGAGTTCAAAGAGATATTTCTGTCAATTTTCCAAAATCGTCCTAAGATTTCCGAGGGTCAAACGAACTTTCATTAAAGTAATTATGATATCAAAAGTTTGCATTTGTCTATTTTTGCACAAACTTTGGTATGGTAAGTCTTGTTGAATAGAACTTGAAAATAGAAATAAATAAATAGTATGTTTATACATGTAAAAGGCACCAGAAGTTACATTATTTTCTATGTTTGAAGATGATCCAAAACTATTTGTGAAGTTTTTCTAAGATCACCAACGGAGATCCAAAGTTGTTTTCAACTCTGCTGCACTGATCCTTTAAAGGGAAAAGGCGCTAGTAATCGTAACATCATAACTAATTTTACATGTAATATTACCGTAAAATTGACTTTCGACAGGTGTAAAAATACGATTTTTGTCACTATTGGAAATTCTTATGAAAGACGGCACTTTATGTAACCTTTATAAAGACTGCTTCTTTATTATCTTTCAATCCGGCCCGGTTGGAATCCAAAGCAGGTAATACCTCGCGAGCTGTCAAAGAAAGAGTATTTTTTATACTTTCAGGTGTTCTACCAGGACCAGAACAAAGGATGGTAAATCAACACTCATTTCATTGAATAAGGAACCTGATAATCTGAACAGTTCATCAAATAGCAGGCGGAACAATCATGTTTTTGAAATCTTTAACAGATGTTTAAAGATGCCCGAAATTTCGAAAAATGTACATTTACGTTTAACAGAGATTTCGAGTGTACAACTCGACAAAGTAGGTCTTTTTACATATACCTGGTTTTCATATGATGTGAAAATCCCAGACGGTCGAGAATTTTGCTGTTTCCCGACCGTCCCAGATTTTGCCGACTAATGAAAACATGTTTCCTATCCGCGATCATGTGGGATGGTCAGGGACAAATCGGGCAAATCGGAAGCGTTTCCATTTTCCCGACGCGTCCCAGATTTCTGCTAAGGTCGGCGATTTTTCCGAGATATCGGCAATATCTGGGGCGGTCGGGAGCAGCAAATTCACCAATCGTCTGGGATTTTCCCAACATATGAGGCTGAACTTACTGTTAATGAGTTGTCTCTTTTGGGTTTCCAACCGCTCTATGCTGAATTGGTATTTTCAGTGGGAATCACCGTCTTCAATTCTATAATCGAGTTCTAGGTGATAAGGGCAGTAAATCTCTCCGACTACGCTACAAACATATTCCGTAAATATCAAAATATGATATAATAAACAATTATTTGTTGAAATTATACATTAAGAGCCTGCTTATTAAAATGTCACTTATTCAATCACAGTCGCACTGCACAAAGCAATCAATTCATAAGTTAAGTTTTTAAGGATCCTGGTCACGAGGATTTTGCTGCTTTCTGGTCCAAGCTGTACTAATTATTTGACTTTGAACACTACTTCAAAGATAAATGGAATACATCAAAACAATCTGGAATGAGAAATTATCGCGTTTTTGCGAAAATATCTGAAATTGGCGATACTTTCTGAAATCTCAGAAAGTTTCTAGTAAACAACCAATCAGAATCAACCAAGCATTGAACCATGAAAACGGCTAATATTGTCACGGCAACCAGAAAGTATCTGAATTTTCAGAAAGTTTCTCAAAAAGCAGAGAAACTTTCTGTGAATGTACCAATAGGAACTAGAGTTTGAATTATTAACAAATTAGATCGGCATATGTAATTTACAACGTAGCACGTATTCAACTGAATAATTTAAACAACTCATAAACTCTTGCGAAACGTTCCTCGGTTTAGCGCAACTAGTTTTGAATGTATTCCTCGAAGTGTTTTTTATATCTCAAGCTACATTCCTTCTACTTGCTATTGTTTAGATTGCGAACGCTTTTGAACTTAAAGAAAGTAATTTTCAGTAGTATGATCCCAATCGTGGAGCCATTTTAGAAATGTTTGCTTACTATCGCTGATACGTTAAACCTGTGTTACGAAGACAATGCAGTCTGTGTATCGATCTGTGTATCGATTTGTTGCCCTCTTTTGATGTCTTCCCATTTACCGTCACCATTAAAAGGAAATAACCGCGGAAATGTCGAAAAGAAGTACTCCTTTCCGCTTTCGGTTCTTCGCTTAATATAGCACATTAAAGAACCAACGAGATGTTTTCAACTCTGTAATAATAATTTCCAGCCATTATGCAAAACGTAAACGTTCGTTCGTTTTCAATAATTAATCCTTGAATGCATAGAACTAAAATATACTGGATTTCTTCACCTGATTCCTCGGCAAAAAACTGTTCACTCGCGCATCGCGTAGCTGCGTCGAGAAACATAACAATAATAACACAATGACTCGATGGGAACGTGTTTGATACAAATTTGGCGCTAAACAAACAGCAAATGCGTCGAGTTTAACCCAAGGGTGCTTTTAATTTCGACAGTAACGACGCTGTGTTTTTCAGACATTTTCGTCGGGAAACATATTAAAAACCTTCGAATACAGTCACCCCGCAAGGAGCTTGCAAGAAAGCACGAGCAGTTCTTTTGTTTCCGGATAAATATTAACAGAGGCCGAAATCAAGTCAAAACACTGAAGAAATTATTTGCTGTTGTTTCTCATTTGACAGTAGAAATTTTGCTAATAATGTAACCTTGTATTAGCTCTGCTTCTGTTTCATTAGCTCCAAGTAAACGCCGCTCAGGTTCCATTTGGTTTCGAAAAAGGCGGGATCTGGCCTGCAAAATTGCAAAATGTTTACAGAGTCTTTCACACATACAAAGAAAAGCAGCGAGATGTACTTAACTACAAGGGTATGAAAGATGACTGATCAGAAAGCTAATGACACATGATGAACCATTTGAGGCACTTGACAGTTACTTTGACAGTTTACGGAGCTTTAGTGCAATATGTTTTAAACAGTTTAGTCAAGAATGTCTCTGGTATTAAATGTAGAAAGTTTCTGCTGAAGAATGCAGTTATGTAATTCATGATTTGATTGTAGCAATGTGAAAAAAATAAGGGCACCTCATTGACTTTATCAACTGATCAGAACATTCAACATGTGATAACAGTTCATATTATCACGGCAACCAGAAACTATCTGAATTATCATAAAGTATCTCGATTGTAGAGAAACTTTCTCTGAATTAGCCAATAGGAACTCTGAGCTTGACAGATTTAACTGCCATTTCGACAAAAGAAAAAAATTTCTGCATGATTGCTGAAAGATGTTGTTTACATACTTGTACAACAAAACAAGCGCCTGGAACTGCCGTGAATAAAATTCACACAGGAACTGTTAAAAAACATGCAAATTTATTACAATGTTGTTACAGTTTTTACTCTTGCATCAATGCAAGCGTTTAATCTGTTTTACTTTGTTCGCTTTGTTCTTCTCTAATTCGCAGCTTGATTCAGCTTAGTGACCTCAGTGAGTCCACAATTTGTTAAAAGTAAACATGACACTTTCATCGGATGATCAAAATCTAGACTTCTGTCAGTGCTGTTCTCGACTTAATTCCCCAAAAATGAGTTTTCATGCGCAAGAGTACATTTCCATTGTTAGAAGCATAAAATAATCGAGTCTGTAAAAATTTTCTCCAACTAGAAAGAACTTGTTTATAAACGCACAGATGAGTAAGGCTTTTTAGAAGAAGACCCGGATTAAACAATTACTATCATTTCCAAGAGCGTTTAATTAGATTACACATCCCGGAAAATTTACGGTACCTGAGAAAGTTAAAGCGCGCGTTTCTCAAAAATCCAATTATTATTAAAACGTTTTTGGACCCAAATGGCTATAAATACTGTTATATGCAGAATGTTTAGTAACCAAAATGAAGTTTTGTTCTTGTACACTGCCATTAGTTAGAAACTAAATTTTAAGAAAAATAGCTTTCGGGCTCGAAATGTCTTCAGGAGTTTTGAGAAACGAATGCCATTGTCAATCATTTTGTACTTAAGAGAATATAACTAATGATTTATTTATCTTTCGTTGCATGTTTTGTTTTTGCGGTATTGTAGAAGTCATCTCCTCATGGATCGATTCCGTTGTAGCTACTTGTTGGTCTCTTTGATATTCCCCATATGCCGACACTAACAGAAAAAGTATTCTTAAATAAACTACTTTTACTTTCGCTGAGCTAATTTTGTAATAGAATAACATGAAACGAACAAACAGATGTTTCAGTGAATTAAACCAATTCTCCTGTCCTTGGTGAATGAAGAATGCTAGACATAAGCATAAGTATAAGCGCAAGCATAAGAATTAAAACTTTTCCCTTTTCTTTTGCTTCCGCTTATGCTTATCTTCGGCTCCTTATTCTAGTGAATACAAAATATACCATAAGCATACAGGACTATTATATCTTTGGACAATAAAGCACTCATTCTAGGTCCCTCGAGTATAAGCCGGCGCCCTATGGTGCGGGAAATTTCGTAAGTTAATTTTGATGAAAGATTTGCCTAAGGCCGTGCAAAGGTACCTAGTTCTTCGCGGGAAAGAATGTAAAGATTTTAAAAATGAAAATAGAGAACAGCAAACGCATCTCCTTAATCCAAGTGATCCTTTTGACTGAGATCCAGTGTGTACCTTATTATATAAAATTAACACTCGTGTTTATTCGAAATTAACGCGACTTAAATTAACGCGAATTGAAAGAAAAAGTAGTCTAAAATATAGGAAATTGACACGAACGAAAAGGTTCAATTTCCAAATAAGGAACATTAACGCGAGTGCGGAGGTCTCGTATACTATTGAGGAAGAAAATGTTAGTATTCCAGAGGTAATTGTTGGAACTGACAGTCAATCATGCGGCAAAGGGCACTCCGAGGGCCAGAATGAACTTGAATATTGTACAGTGTGAAATGTGTTAAACAAAGAAAACTGTTCTTTTAGTAGGTATAGCTAAGGATATGATTCGGAATTTGGGGCAAAATGATAGAAATTAATCTTGCGGAAATTAAAGCTCCCAGTTTAATTAAGATCGCAGAAAATAACACGAGACTTAAATCAAGGCGAATTTTTGAAGTCGCGTTTATAATTTCATGGAGCGATAATTCCCTGTAATAAGGTAGTATGTCGTTAGGCACACCCGGGTGGGTACAAGGATCCGCAAGTTTACTTCGCTTTTTTGTACTTTAGTTTTAACTCACTTTGCGTAGACTTATCTAACTTATTACCCTTGACAAGCTTGATGTCCCTCATAAGGACATCAGTCAAGGGAATTGAGGCACTAACAACTTTGCCACGAACTAAATATGGCTTGAATTCTTTCCTGTACGATTGAACAAGCCAGTCGATTTCAACGTAGCCATCGCTGACTGCCGTTACTTTACCCAGTTGGGGGCAATCTGTATAGCGGCGGTCGATTACCGCAACAATCTCATCGACCTTTGGTTGTGTGGCAGCGAGTGCTCACAGGGAGCAGAGGAGCCAAATTTGACCTTTTACGCGTTCGATCTTCGATCTTTTGTTTACGAGTCTGTTTTTCGCCCCAGCGGGACCCCGAGCGTAATCGGAGCTTTCCGTTGGGTAACCGCAGACTGCTGACTGTTGTGTTCGAGTGTTTACCCCAGCAGGACCCCAAGCGTAACCGGCACTTTCGGGCAACGACCGGAAAGCGTAAGCTTTCCGAGCGAGGCACGAAGTGCCGAGAAGAAAAAGAGACAAGGGAGGAAACATAGTACCACGTGATTCGTTGGATGTGGACCGCAACATACTGGTGACGGAAGTTGAAATTCCAAAAGTGACATGACGTCAATAAAACGGAAGTTAAGCCAACCGTTACTAATTCAAAATTCAAAACAACATAGCAGCTGATCGGAGCGGAGGGAGATTTAAAATGAAACGCGTTGCGAATGAGGAAAATCTTCCTCAGCCGAAAAAAGTTAAGGTGAACGATCGCTGGAATAAATCCATCTTTATACAATGGTAAGAACTCTTTACATTCCTATTCACGGCGAGATTAAAATGCGTATTCTGCCAAGATTTCGTTTGTGGTATAAAAAAGGACAGGCTATCACGACTCCCACTCGTCGCAAAAGTGTTTTAAAAGCCTAAAGTATAAAGCTTTCCCAGTAAGGCTTCAGAGAGGATTCGCCTTTAGATCACAGTTAAGAATTTGTTCTCTTCGATGATAAAAACCTTTTGATCTCGGCGGATTATCTCTCAGATTGATAGGAGGATTTATGCTGTCCAGAGCCGTTAGAATTATTTTATTTCTTTATGCCGTTATTCGGTGCTAGCTCTATTGGCATACATTGTGGTTTCTTTGGCTCAATTTTGTTGCAAGATAAGTACTTATCGGCTAAAGTTTGTTGTCGCTTTGAGAGTGCCAGGATCGTTTAATTTCTCAGGCCGTGATTTAATGTCTAAAGTCTGCGGTGTGCAAGACTTGAGAGAAAATGTTTCCGGCATCACGGATATAGGCGTCTTAGATCCGACTCTCAAAAAGCCGTAGTCTATAATTTCACTGCAGTGAAATCATGAATTCTTGCAATAATTTTAAGCTCCTAAGTTAGTTCTGTAGTAGAGTAGTGTGTCTCGGTGGAGCTACAGGATACACCTCCGTTGCTTTGTAATAGCGTTTGATTTGGCATCCAACAGATAATCTGCAGCATGGTTAGTGCTGTTTTGTAAATCTCACGGATGCTAATATATTCTTTAGTCCTTTCCTTAAGCAAGGAATGAACACAATTTAATGTCTTTAAGCAAGACTCGAGTTTCGGTTCTATGGCGAACCTCGTCAGTTGCTACCATGTTAAGGTCTCGTTGAATGATATGAAATCATTCAGTTAAAATGAAATGTCTGTCGCCTTTTAAAGGCTTTTGGTTATGCGCATACCTCTCGTATGACGTATTTCCGTCACCAGTATGTTGCGGTCCACATCCTACGAAAGTCAACTTTGAACGCCATAAAGAGCGATCGCCGAATGGAGTGTTTAATGGATCTCTTCATCGAAATTGTTGAAAAGCTGTCCAGAGACTGTCCATATAAAACTACATGCCGAAAATCAGAACTTTTTATTGAATCAAAAGCGAGTAATCGGGGATAAAAAATACGCTCAAATATGTTTCCTCCCTTGTCTCTCTTCTTACTGCGTAACGATCTGGTGGCGCCCACAGTCAGCAGTCTGCGGTTACCCAACGGAAAGCTCCGATTACGCTCGGGGTCCCGCTGGAGCGAAAAACAGACTCGTAAACAACAGATCGAAGATCGAACGCGTAAAGGTCAAATTTGGCTCCTCTGCTCCCTGTGAGTGCTCGCATCCTCTCACGCATTTCATGAAGGGGCTCATGATCACTCTGCAAAGTAAATGCTCAGGTAAATTTTTCACAAATCGAGGTGTATCTAATCATGCACTAGGTGCACAATATACTAAAAAATCATAAACAATAAAATTCCAAACACATGCATTACTTACTTCAGAGTCAGATGAGTGAACTTTTCTTTTTCTTTTAGACCCAAGTCCCGTCTGCTGCGTGGTTTAGAAAAAGAAAATAATTAAAAGATAACGATATTTCCCCGCCATTCGATGGCACCATAAAATTTATGCTAAATGTTAATATTACCTTAAGGTCAAATATGACTTGGTCGAAGCCACTGCTATCGTGATCCGCCTCTTCACTCCCGCTGTCATCGCCATCAGAGCCGTCCCATCCGCTAGTAGCTCTGGTAACCTACCGAAAAGAGATGAAGCACAGCAACATTTAAAGCGAAATTGATTCTTTGCTCTCACGGCGGTAGAAACTAATACGTCAGGCGATCACTGAAGTGCTATCAGTGTTAAAAATGTCAATATTACCGTTTCTTTTCTGGTATCCTTTACAGGTTGTTTCTTTTGCATCTGAAACAAAATCGATTTACTTTGTTAACTGAAACAGTAAAACCTACAAAAGAAATAACGAGTGGCTATCAAAGAAAATTTGAAGCAAAACGGCCGTTACCTTAGGGGCATCAGCCGTCGCGGCATTTTCCAATAAACGCTCCTTTAAACTGTTTATTTCTTCCTTGTAATATTGGCCCCGTTTCTGGAAAAATTCTAAGGACTAAAAAAACATTTAACTGTTACTGTGATGCAGAATATTATATTGAAACAATTTAATGTACTGCATGCTGACTAGCGTATTTTTCTACCGGCTTGTTCAAAATCTGTCCGTACTGACGTACAAAGTTCTAATTTCGTTTTCGCGCTTTTTAATATGGCTCACACAGCTAAGTCATTTTCTGAGACACTTATTATCGTTGTCAACAAGTTTGAACTGAGGATAAACATTGCTTAACATTAAGAATTTGTTTACAAAATCCCACTATGAGAGCAGAAGAGAGCAGTCACACTTATGCCAAAGCTTGTGTAATTTGCCAAAAAAATTAGTAAATCAAATCTCCATAATGCCACTGAAAATAATGTCAACGGAAACGTTATTAAGTTCGTGTATTTGTTCTTTCTCACACAAACTGAAGGGAAATCAAAACACTCACAAAAGATATACTATCATTTAGTTAGAATTTTACCTTTTGTTTCTCGTTTAAGATCCTCTGTACTTCTTTTTCACGCTCTTCCATTTTTTGTTCCAATTTTCTTTTGTCATCCAAAGCCTTGAAAAAAAGAGATGCAGAAATAAGCTAATAGTGAGGAACATGCTTACTGTTTGAATTTTAAGAGGAATACGTTACCTTCTTTAACTTCTCTCGTAAACTGGCTATGTCTTCCATTGCCTGTTTAAGTTGCTCCTTGACCTGCGTTTTAAGCAATGAAACAAATTATTTAACATAAAAATTCACGTAACTCTAATGACAAAATACCCTTTAGAAAATCCTTCACCTCGTTTGTATCCTCTGTTTCCTCTTCCCCTCGTTGGTAACTTGCCGAGGCCGTTTTCTTTGACTTCTGTAGAAAATTAGGTAATGATTTTCAAATTAACGAAGACCAAATAACTGACAATATAAACTTGCTATATACGTACTCTTTTTTCACAGTTTAATTCGCCAATGAATTTTCTCCCAGCGATAACGTCTTCCATGACACTCTCCTGATCGTCGCTACTCAGTCCTTTTAAAAAGTCGAAAAGACTCTGTCTCAGCTTCTTAACTCGTTTCCCCGCTTTGAGTTCACCCCTCTCCACCTTTCCAGCGATGGTCATTGCCAAAGAAAAGCATGACTTTCTTAATCTGGCAACACGAAAGTAGTTGTCGTAACACTGCACATAGAACAAAAAAAAGGCATCAGTGCCGAAATAAGCTATAAAGTAAAGACCCACAATCTAAATATTCCAAAATGTACCTACTTACCGTGTCGTCTCGTACTTTATACGATGTACGCCACAAACTGAGCTTTTTATTGATTAGCTTCGGTAAATCACCATAGATGTCCTCTTCACCATGAAGTCCAAATAGGTGTCGCCTCATCCCAATTACGGTTGGAATAAACGGCGGCGGCTCTGAACCAGCAACAAAAGACAGCCCGGGTGTTGGGGATTCAGATCTTGCCGGATGCATGGGAATGCAAGGTGATGGAGGAGTTGAAATGGCGTCCAGATCAGGGAGCGATTCAGGTATGGGCGAAAATACACCCAACGCATCGGAAATATTTTCATACTGATAGTGATAAGCCATTCTCGATTTTTACAGCGAAGAGGCCCTTCAAAAAATCTTACGTTACGAATTCGTCTTGTCAGGGTCAAGCATAGAATCACTCTCCTAGTAAAGCTAACATTCGATAATTAAACGCCGGTCTAAAACAAAAGATGCCCCACGTTTTGGTGTTGGATTTCAAAAAGCGCACTTTCTCGTTCGAGACATATTAGTAAACATTTGCAAAGAATTGTAAATAATGTTCTACAGCAGACAAAGGTGTTAACTTGGAGTAAGTTGAACGACTCAGAATATTTTAAAATTTGGACGCAATTATCCGGCGTAACAAAGTTTATAGATAATCTTTCTCTTTCATTCAACGATTTGGCAGCATGGCATGTTGCGTGTGACGCAGAACATATGCGAAAATATCCTCGCATGACGCGCAGTTATGTATGAGCGCATTCTTATCACTTGCGTCAGCTTTAAGCCAAACCATCTCAATTAATTATGTAGCTTTGCTCAAAACTCTTAATTATATAGTATTCATCAACACCACCTAGATTCGTTTCCTTACTTACTTGCTCAAATTGTATCCGAGCTTTGTGTCTGGTTAGTGAACAGAAGTTACGGTGCATGTGATGGATACAAATTTTCCACGTGAAATCTCATGCCACTCATGCACACGTGTCTAATTATGCGCGCCTAAATAAATTTATTTGGCGCTTATTTTCTAAGAAAGTTTCTGAGATCAGCGAAAGTTTCTGTGATGTAACCAATGACATTACAGAGAAATAATAACAAGTATTTGAGCGCTTAAATCAAATATTGTTTGGGCGACCTCAAATAGTGACGACACATCGCGGAGTTTGACGATGTTTTTTCCTCTTTGGTTGCTACCACAAATGGTAGTATTCTTGGCTTTTAATCATATCGGTTTTTTTGTCCGGCAGTTGCCTGACTTAATTCACGCGGCAGAAAATAGATCGGAATCTTTATTAACAGTAAAATATGGCGATAAAAGCATGCTTTGGAAGTCTGTGAGCGCTGGTGCTGGCGGGGATGATGGAGATGACGACGATGGTCCAGACACCCCTGGGAACGGTTGGTGGGCAATTATTGAAGGAGAAGACGAACTTTTCCTGAGAAAAATGAAAGACTTAATGGACTACATACCACCCGAAAAGCTGACCTTCTCTTACAAACAATCAATAAATGGTTTTCACGGAACAAGTTTCGCCACAACCTTCAAGAGAATACTGCGACATTTACATTCGCTTCTTACGGTAAGCTGGGCGAGTTTCATTACAAGTTTCATTTTTAAAACGTCAAAACACTAAATTGCATTTGTTTCTTGCTCTCCAGCCGGAGCTTAGCTTTGGCGCCAAAATAAACTATCAACGGACTTCTGGCGGGAAACAGTTCTTTCTTCGCTTACCGAACGGCAGGCTTAGAGCATGTGGATTAGAGTCTTCAAGTTACAACAACATATTGAGGATGATATCAATTGGTTACAAATTGGAAGTAGACTCTTTCTTTTTAGCCTGCAATGGCAAAATGGTGGGTAATTGTGGCACTTAATTATATTCATATAAAAATCTACCGTGTGGGAAAAATCACGCGACTCGATTTCCACCAAACCCAGAACAATTCATTTATTTATATATTTGTATCTGCTTTATATATCACAACTCCAAAGATTACTTTCACTCATTCTTTTATAGATTGTCCGCAAACACAAACTCTCTGATAGAAATGTATTTAGTATTACAATTTCTGATTGTTTTTGAAAGCTCCCTAGGGTTCAACGCTTGCGTTTATATTCAGCTTAGTGCTTTTTTTATCAGATGGTGGAAGGAGATGTTGCGCCAGCTGAGAGCTGTGTTGTAGTCTCTATTCGAGTTAGAGGTGGTGGGAAAAGAATTTCCAGCGAAGAAGACGTGGTACGTTTCCAAACCTTACCTACAAAAGTGTTCATTTGCCTTGTTAACATTGTTACTCTCACTTAAATTCAGTACAACAAAGTGACACATCCAACAGCCAACATTTTTAATTCAGATATATCAGTGCAGCATTAATAAAACAAACGCAAAATTCTCAGGAATGGCAAGTAACAAGTGTACCTTGTTGTATGTTTAGGATGACCTGGATGAATCCAATGAAACGTTTGAAGATGACAGTTACTGTAGTGACGCTAGCGATGCGGCAGAGTTTACTTCTGATAGCGATATCTATATTGATAAAGAGGTATGTCATTATTCCCGACCGTATTCAAAGTGTACTGCATGTGGTCATGTGGACTTTTAGTAACGCGCATGTTTTAAAACATCTCTGGCTGAATTCCAAATAGCCATCGAGAGTACCAGGTATAAAAAAATACCGTGACATTATATCTGAGACACTACCTGGCTCAAACTAAAAAAAGGGCAAACATAAAAGGAAAAACAGACCTCTTGTCACAAGCCCAATGGTTTCCTGACGGCCCCTTGCCATAATATTTATTCCAGAAACTATAATAACAAATAAAATAAATACCTTGTTCTGTTTTAGAACCATCATGGAGTCGTTAAGGACGTTAAGCGAAGAACCACTCTTAAATCAAGAGCGGAAGCCATAGAGAGTATCGCTGCAGATATGAGGAAATCATGCTGTCAAAAAAAAATGCTTAACTGATGTTATTAAAAAAGAGGAGTTCACAACCCTTAGAAAAAAGTTTTGGAAAAAAGATCAGGAAGCACAACGAGCATACATTCTCCAGTATTTTGACCTCCGCCTACGACGTGATGGTAGCATGCAATTTGTACTTAACAGCACCGGAAATGTCGTTTGCCGAAAAGCTTGGTTAACAACACTAAATATTTCCAATGGAAGGTAAATTGTGAACGATAAATCGATACCGAAGAGTGAGTGAATTGGGTGTTATTATATAAATCTCTTTGATGTAGGTTGTATTTTGATGGGTTTGTCATACGTGTTTGCTATTTCACAATGGAAAACGACCTGCATTGTTTATTTTTCCCTGTGACCAAATGATTACACTTGTAATCAGTTAGCTAATTGCAAAAATACGAGGGCAAAGTAAAGACGTTCATCAGTTAGCAAAATCGCAGCGAAGGTTTGTTCTTACTTAGCGCATGCTTAAATATTTTAGCCAATCCAAGCCTCGCATCACAGAGATGGTTCACTGATCTGCCGTCTCCTTTTTCTAAATCGGTAACACCAACAACCGCTCGTGTTTGTGTTTGACTGTTTTAGATTTTACAACTTGCTTAAGGACTTCAAGAATGGAAGAACATCCCCTGTCAGCGCAAAAAGTGCACCGGCACGACCTTCTTGCCGCCGGATGAGAGCAGAAGCTTGGTTAAGGGGTGAGATAGGCCTACTGAATATCCCTTTGCTATCATTTTTATTTTCATCTTGTTTAAGGCGCTAGCCTTTTACATGTAATTTCAATTTGTTTCACAGTCAGCACACTGTCCGACGACAGTTAATCAACCTCTTGGTGTCTGACGAGTTCATTCATCATCATCAACATCATCATCATTATTTAAAAACACGGGATCACTTTCATTTAAAAATGCTTTTCCAGTGAGCCGTGGACTACTACATACAATAATTAAAAACGTTTATAAACAACCTTATCCATTATAAGCACAACATCCTGAGTTATTATAATTATGTCTTTGTGAAAAAGATAAGAACGTTAACTTAATTTGACTTTGTCATGAAACTAGGAAACACGACCCGAGGCCGGCTTTTCCGTACAATAAGATGTAGTTATTTTGTCAATAGAATACGCGGAAACCTGTGGCGATAAGATGCCAGACGTTGACAAAATTGCACTTCCATCGTGCCTGACAAAGAAAGAGGTTTACAAGATGTACATGGAAGAAGAACGACGAAAAACTAATGATCCCGTCAGCGAAATTTCTTTCCTGCGTCTGTGGAAAAGTAACCTTAAGAACGTCTACATTCCTAAGGTAGTAACACGATTTTTTTTTCTGTTGCATAGTGCCTGCTGTATTTCTAAATTAGTATTCGTTGGTTCTTTTTTTTTCTTATCGGGACATATACATTGATAAAGAAAAAACAAATAAACAGCTGTCAATGTTTAACAGTTGTGTTTTGGTTGGAATATTAAAAGGCAAATAATGACAGCACATGAATTTTGACCCGTTAACTAACATTTAATGTTTCTTAAACAACAACAGATAGCTTGCTAGCTTGTTATAAAAAATAACTGTTTGATTTGGGCGAAAATGCAAACTGCAAGGAAATCAATTTTTAGGGGAGAACCTCATGTTTCCAGTATACACTAGTGCGACATATAATATTCCGTAATTTGAAACGCTGATACTAACAGGAAAAAACCTTTTTTCATAGCAAAGTCGTTTCACCAAATGTGGCGTCTGTGTCCTTTTGTCCGAGTATTGTCAGAAAACAGACAGCAAGACAACCCGTTTGTCTTTGATGGAAAAAAAACGTATCCACCTACGGCAACAGATGTAAGTGCAGATGATCATGAGTGTTTGCGTTTACACTGGGGTTTAATTACCAGATTCCGTTTGTCATTAAATCTATCACGGCAGTCTAGTAATTTAATTCTTTTACTTTGTCTAAACTCGATGGCGTCTGCCTTATCATATTATTTTTGTCTTTACTATACATTTTTAAATGTTTCTTAGGGCCGAAAGGAAAGAATACTACCGCCGCTGTCTCATGTCGGAAAGTGAACCAAAAAAGTACTTATCAATTATCATGGATGGAATGGACCAGTCTAAAACCAATTTGCCACATGCAACACAAACCTCCCAAGGTAAACTACTCAGTCACAGCAGTCAAACCAGATGCCAATTTTAACTAACTCTAATGTTAATGTCGCTTATCACTTCAGGTAGACGAACTGCACTTTTTGAAAACACACATAACAGGAATTATTTCTCATGGGCACCAAAGAGTGTTTACCTTCCTAGATCTCCTTCGCTGGCCCCACGATAGCAATCTGACGTTGAATATTCTGTTGAAAGTCTTCTTGAAATTAGCCAAGGTACGAAACACACAGCACACCAAATCACGGTCAGAATCCTCAGCATGCAATGCATTCATTGACGAGAAAGAGCAAAGTACTGATAACTGAAGAAAAAATCGTTTGTCTCGTTTGTGCTACAGTGAGTCAGTACTGATTTAGGCAGTTATGGTTCAGAAATAAAATGTATGTAAATAATAATTATTGCACACTTCAGTGACACTTATAATAACAAGAGGCTCCACGCAGCCTTTACTCATGCGCATGCGTAAGAAAGTTTTACGATATATTTTAAACACGATGAGAAGATGTCCGACATGGAGAAGAGTTACTCCTTTCATTCAGTTATCGTTCCTACAAACCACGTTGTTTACTATTGAATGTTTTGGAAATGAAAGCTGTACCACAATGAAGCCAGTGATTCTTCTAACTCTTATATATACCAAACGTGAACATAGTAATGTGTGTAGGGTTGTAGGAGATGCTGTCGTGACACTTAAGTAATGCTCTTTTATCGGAAGTGAGAGTAGCCGGAAGTCACTAAACAGGAAGTGTAAATGGCAAAGACTTGAACCGGAAGTGCACAATTTAAAATATGCCTGCATAAATTTGCATGCAAAATCGTGACACAAAAAATAAAAATAACAAGAAAAACGGAGCCGAAACCTTACCTCATGCCGCTACGCGCATGAGTAATAAAATCAATTTGTGTTGACTTCAAAGTTGATAACTAACAATTACTGCGATAATGAGATTAAACGGTCAATGGAATAATGAACCCCGATTTGACCAATTAATCAGTTTCAATAATTGTGATCAAAGCCTGAAAAAAAAAAAACATTCGAGGCTTTTGACGGGCCGAACTCGTTACCTTTCAAACTTTTATTGCGGCAATTACCGGTGCGTTACTTGGGTTAATTGCAGCTATAGGATCGGCTCCGCATCGTGTAAAATTTACGTTATGTTTATCGCTTACGTTTAGGATGGAAGACTACCTCCGACTTTGTTCCTTCAACAAGACAACTGTTACCGAGAATGTAAAAATAAATATATTATGGCCTTTGCAGCATATCTTGTCCATGAAGGAATTTTTAAAGAGGTATGTTATTGTGTAGTCATCGATTATAAATATCAATGACGTCTTAAACTGAAACCGTTTTCGTGACAAACATCAATCGCTTAACCTAACAAATTAGCAGCGAAAAAAACATATCCACTCTTTTTAGGTCTTTCTTTCATACCTGATGGTTGGACACACTCATGAAGATATTGATCAAGTGAGTAACGTTTAACTCATTTCAGGGATTTTACCGATGGTTTGATTATATTGCAGTATTGCAAAAAAAAAAAAAAAAAAAAAAAATGAGTCAAGTTTTTGTACTACAAACACCATCTTGCTGATGAAATATATTAACTTTCTCTCCTTTTATGTGGGTATTTAACACAGATGTTCAGCAGGATAGCCGATGCGCTTCAGCGGCATTCTGTCATGACCATTCCTGAGCTGCAGCAGTTAATTAAGGGTTGTTACAGTCCTTCTCCTGAGACAAATCTTATTCATTTTTTGTACGACATCACTGAATGGCTTGCACCTCATATTGACGATATCAAGGGCCATGTGTATCCACATTCTTTTAAATTCGCTAAGGATGATTCAGGAAAAGTGGTATGTGGTACAAACAGTGGGCCAAGGAAGAAGAATGGCTACCCCAAGATGGGCCTCTTTACATCTTGAAATCTGTTCCCAAAGGTATCCCTCCGATCATCCGCCCTCATTCTAAAAGGATCCCTTCGGCGGAGGATATGAAGTCCAAGCTATCCAAAAGCGCATGTCGGATGAGCACTAACAAATTGCATGGTGGAATTCGTTTATTAAATTGGAAGAGAAATGCAGACCAATATGGGAGGAAGCTTCGCCAAATACCCTCCAGAAGATAAAAGCTACTGACTGGCCTTTCTTAAGTCTTAAGAAACATTTATTGTCCACTGAATTGGAGGATGTTGGACCCATGGACGTTGAAGAACAACACATGGAAGAGCAATTAAACAAACTATTAAACAAACAAAATCACTTCCCACAGGTACGAAGTAAACGGTATCTGTATTTTTATGCGTTTATCCTCAGATATCATTGTAAAGACATCACGACATACTTAACTTCAAGTATATAACTCCCCCTCAGCTCGCCGGCTTTAATTTTCGCCCTATCCCCAAACCGGGAGACCTGTTCACAGAAGTTAGTAAAGAGTGCTTTTACAGACTATAAAGAAGGCTGCGTAAAAAGAAACAGTGGACATAATCTGCAGCGTTTCTGGTAAAGAAAACATAGATTCGTACAACATGCAGTTATGCTGTGATATAAAATCGACCTAGATCACGGCAACATGCATTGGTCCGAAATATTCTTCTCAACGGAAGTAATTTCCAAACATAAATTAAAAATGTCCAGTTCCTTTAAGCATGGTTTTCACTACTGAGAGCGACATAAGCATTTTAGCACAAACGGAAGAATTAATTTGCGTCATCAAGTGAAATTGATCTTATGCTTATGCTTATGCTTATGTCGGGCACGTTTTCACTGGATACTAGTGCTGTTATGATTCCGCTTATGCTTATGCTTATGCAGTATGCCGGGCACGTTTTCACTGCTTCCACTTATGTGAAAACCATGCTTTATCAGATCGCGCCCAGATTTTAAATTTCCTTTCTACACAAACTGCCGGCTTGTTTAGCTGGACACGATAGGAAAAAGTTCAGATGTTATATTTTTGTCAATTGCAGATTCAGGTAGGATCGAAAAGGAAACCAGCGGCAAGGGAGAGTGAGAAGGGGAAATCGGTCAAAAAGGTGAATGTTACCAATAAAAGTGACATCATTTCATTTGGCAACATAGTGAGCATGAAAATTCCGAAAAGATTCCGAGTATAACAGTATGCTATACGTTATGTTTCCTCTTATACAGACAAAAAAAACACAGGACACTTGCCGGGCACGTTTTCACTGCTTCCACTTATGTGAAAACCATGCTTTATCAGATCGCGCCAAGATTTTAAATTTCCTTTCTACACAAACTGCCGGCTTGTTTAGCTGGACGATAGGAAAGTGTTCTGATGTTATATTTTTGTCAATTGCAGATTCAGGTAGGATCGAAAAGGAAACCTGCGGCAAGGGAGAGTGAGAAGGGGAAATCGGTTAAAAAGGTGAAAGTTACCAATAAAAGTGACATCATTTCATTTGGCAACATAGTGAGCATGAAAATTCCGAAAAGATTCCGAGTATAACAGTATGCTATACGTTATGTTTCCTCTTATACAGACAAGGAAAACACAGGACACTTGGCAGAACGACCAGGGCAAAAAGAATAAACGTCAACTGCAGCTGAAGATAAGGCGAAAGTCAAGATCAACTACAAAGTGACACATATGCAGCCTTTTCGTGCAAAGCAATGAGAAGTCGAGCCGACTGTGAGCAACAGTCAGTCCCTCTTTCAAGTGTAATATATTTTTGAACTGACAAGAGTCGCTTAAATCAATTTTCTGATTTACAGGACAAAGAAGGATCAAATTATTGACACAATAATTATGTAAAGTGACAAAAACTCTACAGTATAAATACCAAAGAAAGCGAAAAATAATTAATGTCGGACATGTCACCGCTTTTTATTTTGATTGTATCGCAAAAGAAATTATCACGTTTGATTATTAGTGATTACAATGTGTCAGTGTTTTGAATGAGTTTTTGTCTCTGATTTGTTAGAAAAACCGTCAGTTTAGGATTGTTGCTTTTCAGTATTACAATTTAGCTCTCCAGTTTTGAACCCTAACGTTAATTCTGGAATCCCGTCACGAAGTAAGTTATCGTTATTGATTTGCGTGAAGTGTTGTAGTTTTAATTGATTTTGAACAAACGTAACTCCCAGTATTGTTGACTTTCTGTTCATGTTTTTTAAAGCCAAGGTTTTGCATCGTGTTATTTCTCTTTTGCCGTTTAGTTCGAATAATGCGGGTTTTTTTGTAATAATGTATCATATTGTATTAATTTCAGATCGAATACTACTATTAAAATTGTTATACGATTCACGAGACTCCAAAGTACTCATGTTTGTTTTCATATCTGACGGACCAAACTACAAGTGCCGTCATATAAGCTGTAAAGTCGAACACCGGATTTTAAGACCTTCTTATCGAACACTCAAAAATACAAGATAACAGACAACAATTATTGATCGAGATACAAAAATAGAAGTTGAAAAAGAATCGAAGAAAAATAGTAGAAAATGGCAAACACATTCCTGTAGCACTAACATTGTAGCGTGACAAAATTTCGATCTCAACAAGCCATAGTCATAGAACTTTGGCGCGCTCACTCATATTTGAAACAACTATTAAGACAAACTTAATAACAATCTAAACCCTTGAAGCTCGATTTTAATATTCGTGGAGTTCTTGTTCAAACTCTTGTTCCTACTGACATGTATGTTTGTAAACATTCTGCATGTAACAGTATTTATAGCCATTTGGGTCCGAAAAAGTTTTTGGATTTTTAAGAAACGAGCACTTTCTGTAGAATACATAAAAAGCTATTCCATTAACTTTCTCAGGTACCGTAAATTGTCCGTGATGTGTAATCTAATTAAACGCTCCGGAAATGATAGTGATTCTTTAATCCGGGTCTTGTTCATAAAAGTCTTATCATCTGTGCGTTTTATAAAACAAGTTCTCTCTAATTTGAGAAAATTTTTACGGAATCGATTATTTTATGCTTCTAACTGTGGAAATGTACTCTTGTGCATGAAAACTCATTTTTGAGGAATTAGTCGAGAACAGCACTGACAGCAGTCTAGATTTCGATCATCCGAAGAAAGTGTCATGTTTACTTGAAACAAATTGTGGACTCACTGAGGTCACTAAGCTGAATTAACCTGTGAACTAGAGAACAACAAAGCGAACATTGTACAACAGATTAAACGCTTGATGCAAGAGTGAAAACTGCAATATTGTAATAAATTTGTTTTTTAACAGTTCTTGGGTGAATTTTGTTCACGGCAGTTCCAGCCGCTATAAGTTGCTGTGCAGGTATGTAAACAACATCTTTCAACAAATGTGCAGTAATTTGTTCTTTTGACCCGACGGAAATTAGTTTGTCAGGCTCTGAATTCCTATTGGCTAACTCAGAGAAAGTTTCTGTTATCATAGGTTGAACTGGTAGGGTTGAATGCTTGGTTGATCAGAAGTTCTGATCGGTTGATCATGATAAAGTCAATGAGCTGGGTGGCATTATTATTTTTTTTTTTTTTCACATTGCTACAATCAAATCATGAATCATACACACCACTGCATTCTTCAGCAGAAACTTTCTACGCTTAATAACAAACTTTCTAAACTGTTTAATACATCTTGCACTAAAGCTCAGTAAACTCAAATGGTTCATCATGTCATTAGCTTTCTGATCAGTCATCTTTCATACCCTTGTCGTTAAGTACATCTCGCTGCTTTTCTTTGTATTTGTGAAACTCTGTAAACATTTTGCAATTTTGCAGGCCAGATCGCCGCCTTTTTCGAAACTAAATGGAACATGAGCGGCGTTAACTTGGAGCTAATGAAACAGAAGCAGAGCTAATTCAAGCTTACATTATTAGCGAGAATTTCTACTGTCAAATGAGAAACAACAGCAAATAATTTCTTCAGTGTTTTGACTTGATTTCGGCCTCTGTTAATATTTATCCGGAAACAAAAGAACTGCTCGTGCTTTCTTGCAAGCTCCTTGCGGGGTGACTGTATTCGAAGGTTTTTAATATGTTTCCCGACGAAAATGTCTGAAAAACACAGCGTCGTTACTGTCGAAATTAAAAGCACCCTTGGATTAAACTCGACGCATTTGCTGTTTGTTTAGCGCCAAATTTGTATCAAACACGTTCCCATCGAGTCATTGTGTTATTATTGTTATGTTTCTCGACGCAGCTACGCGATGCGCGAGTGAACAGTTTTTTGCCGAGGAATCAGGTGAAGAAATCCAGTATATTTTAGTTCTATGCATTCAAGGATTAATTATTGAAAACGAACGAACGTTTACGTTTTGCATAATGGCTGGAAATTATTATTACAGAGTTGAAAACATCTCGTTGGTTCTTTAATGTGCTATATTAAGCGAAGAACCGAAAGCGGAAAGGAGTACTTCTTTTCGACATTTCCGCGGTTATTTCCTTTTAATGGTGACGGTAAATGGGAAGACATCAAAAGAGGGCAACAAATCGATACACAGATCGATACACAGACTGCATTGTCTTCGTAACACAGGTTTAACGTATCAGCGATAGTAAGCAAACATTTCTAAAATGGCTCCACGATTGGGATCATACTACTGAAAATTACTTTCTTTAAGTTCAAAAGCGTTCGCAATCTAAACAATAGCAAGTAGAAGGAATGTAGCTTCAGATATAAAAAACACTTCGAGGAATACATTCCAAACTAGTTGCGCTAAACCGAGGAACGTTTCGCAAGAGTTTATGAGTTGTTTAAATTCAGTTGAATACGTGCTACGTTGTAAATGACATATGCCGATCTAATTTGTTAATAATTCAAACTCTAGTTCCTATTGGTACATTCACAGAAAGTTTCTCTGCTTTTTGAGAAACTTTCTGAAAATTCAGATACTTTCTGGTTGCCGTGACAATATTAGCCGTTTTCACGGTTCAATGCTTGGTTGATTCTGATTGGTTGATTACTAGAAACTTTCTGAGATTTCAGAAAGTATCGCCAATTTCAGATATTTTCGCAAAAACGCGATAATTTCTCATTCCAGATTGTTTTGATGTATTCCATTTATCTTTGAAGTAGTGTTTTTGTAAGTTTGTTTATAGAGAAAATGCAGCACAAAAGAAAAATTTGAAGTGATTTACTCTTAAGAAGATCATAACATATTCAAGTTTAAAGTGAATTTTCTAAAACAAGGAAAGAGCTTGAAAAGATTGTTTGCAAGCCATTTGTAGCCAAAGACAACTCATAATGCTTTAATACATTAGTTGATATCTTTTTAACAAAATTATACCATAAGTTTTTAGGTTTCTGTTGATACAAATATGGTTTTTGATTTTTCGAAGTGACACTAACTAGGTGACACTGCCATTGCCATTGACATTAGCTTGATATTTTTTTAGCTCTTTACCGGTGCGCCTTATGGTTGCCTTCTTTACGACAACTATTTTTAACAAATAAAACGATATTTAGAAAACTTACCCATTTTTACAATATTAGAAAGGCTTTCATCAGATTAAAAGGCAACTATTTTAGTACAGTAGTTGTAGTAGTGATGATACCTTATGAAGGGCTGGCGGTTACATTCACCGTGTCACTTCTGTATTTTGTTCCGTAATAGAAGACAAATTGTACTGTCAGAGACACAAAATTTCTGGTCCTACTGGAAGGTCCAGTCTTGCTGCTTGTCCTACCTTTTAGGGTTTAAAATCAAGTTTTGTTACTTTTTAGAGCGTCACTTTCAAAGTGTCCTCAGTTGTCGCTATCGGGGTACTTAAAGGGTACAAAAGCTAGTGATCTCCAGTTACGAGTGATCCAGTGTACAATTCTTTTTTAGTAGAAAGTAGAGCTTTTATTTCGTAATCAAACGACTGATTTTTATGATACATTTTTAATGTAAGGGATCTTATAACTTTGTTAAGTGATAGCTAGGGCCGTCTACTTAAACGAAGTCTAACTTTGTTACTTGATAGCTAGGGCCGTCTACTTAAACGAAGTCTATAAAATAAAGTCTATAAAATAAGTCTATAAAATAAGTCTAACTTGGACTGCGGTTTAACCTTTAACTCCCAAGAGTTCAAAAAATCAAAATTCAAGACAAATCCCCAATTTTCATTTTCTAAAATATTGACAAACAAATGATACCATGCAAAAGTTTTCGTTTGAATGGCCGTACCATGGGATTTCGTAAACAGACTCAAAAATTAGAACTACACTACATGTGTCCATAATTGACTCTGGGAGTGAAAGGGTTAAGACAATTGATGGACCTGCACATCTGTCTATAAGTGGATCAATTCATTTTAGATAAAGAAATGTTTTTCTAGTCTGCGCTATATGCCTTTTTGACACTGTTTTAGTAAAGACCGTGTTACCGCGGTTTTTGTTAAACATCGTCTGAACTTCGTTTAAATAAACGGCCCTGACTTTAAAATTAATGGCCTTTCCAATTCTGGGAATTTTTGTAGAGTGTTGGACGTTTTAAAAAAAACCGAAATGGTAATGATGATGCCTGAAAGACGATAATGATGACATTGCTAATGTACGTATTGCCAATATATTAATAAAACAAGGTGTATGTTGATAACTGCTTCAGTGCTCAGTCTTATCCAGCAAGCACAGCCCCTAACACTACCAAGCTACATTACAAGCTGGAATGCACTCAATCTTCAAGAAAGAATTAAATATGAGAGTACATAAAATGTTCAAAGGAATGTGCGTGCTATGATTGCGTGCTATTATTAAAGAAATAAAAAACGCGCCGAGTGCATTATTGAGTTATATAAGCACGCGGGAATGTTTAAGAACACGAGAGAAGTGCAGAGAAGCACGAGCCAAAGGCAAGTGCTTCTCGCACTTCTCAAGTGTTCTTAAAAATTTCCAAGTGCTTATATAACTCAACAATGCACGAGGAACAAGTTTTTTATTTCTTTTATAAAATAAAAAACGGTTAAAATGAACCTTACGTCACACTCGTGCTTTATCGAGTTATAGTGAACTCGGTTTAACCAATCATAGCGCGCGCATTTCCTTGAGCATTTTATAAAATTCCTTATAAAATGCTCAAGGAAATGCGCGCGCTATGATTGGTTAAACCGAGTTCATTATAACTCGATAAAGCACGCGCGTGACGTAAGGTTCATTTTAACCGTTTTTATTTTATAAAAGAAATAAAAAAAATTGTTCCTCGTGCATTGTTGAGTTATATAAGCACTTGGGAATTTTTAAGAACACTTGAGAAGTGCGAGAAGCACTCGCCTTTGGCTCGTGCTTCTCTGCACTTCTCTCGTGTTCTTAAACATTCCCGCGTGCTTATATAACTCAATAATGCACTCGGCGCGTTTTTTATTCCTTTAATAAAGCGCGGGCATTACGTCACGCGCGTGCTTTATGGAGTTATAATGCACGGAGTATACGTCACCAGCATGAGTGCGCGCAAATCATAGGGGCATTTGTGCATTGTTGAGTTATATAAGCATTTGGGAATTTCAAAAAAACTCTGAAAGTGCTGAAAGAAGCATTCGCCTGTGGCTCGTGCTTGTTTGAGCATTTCTCTCGTCTTTTTAAAATTCCCGCGTGCTTATGTAACTCAACGATGCACTGCGTCACACTTACTATTCCCTTAACGTTTGTGACCGTTAACCGTTAACAGAATATAATCATAAGTTAGTTGAACAGCCTTCCTGTCGATGTTGTCGAAGGACAATTTACTGATTATTTAAATACATGCTTTCTATAAAAAATTAACACGGTTATCATCTAATTTTATTAATCAACTATTACAGTTGCTGCGTTGTCTACATTGAATTTTAAAAGGGAGACGTATATCATCTATGCATGTTCCACGCCAGTAATAGTTTGTCTCTAGTTATTTTTACTACTCAAACTCGTTTTTAAAGCGGGAGGCGGTTTGAAAGCCCAATTTACAATTGTGTGCTTAGTGACCTATCCTTTGAGTGGAAGTGAGGCTGCAGTTGATCTTGTTTTGATGGAAATCTTCCTTGTTTTTCATATGTAAATCATGTCGTTTTCATACTAACTATTTTTTGTTGAACTGATTTGCATACGAAAAGCACTTAAGTTTGTATCAAAACAAAATCAACTCCATCCTCACTTTCACTGGAAAGTTAAGGAACTACGGGTACTATGGGTACTACGGGTACTACGGGTACAACGGGTACTACGACTACAACTCGAAGTCGGTTAATAAAAATCGGCTGGGCCTCGTCAGTTTTTTTAACCCTCTTCTTGGTGTTCGAAAATCCCCATGAAACACTCTTCCTCGCGTTTGATATACAACACAGACAGCGTGTATACATTGTAACGTCATTAATGTAAGCTTTGATAATCGAACGTGACCTGACAAAAGCAGCAAAGATTCTTACTGTTGTTATTTTTAGGAGAATTTGAGCGCTTTTAGAATTTGTTTTGTAATTGCTCTTATTTCCTTCTTAGAAGGGAATGCAACGATAGCTAAGCTACAACGTTTTATAAGATAGCGCTCAAATTGCCCACGACCAACACTGCAACCTAACGCCGCTTTTGTCAGGTCACTTTTCTGCTGTAATAACGAAATAATTAACACCCAACAATTGTAACTGATCAAAAAATAACTCGAGACGAATTTTCATTGCAATAGCGTATGTATGGCGGAATTGACCCTCTCATTATCATCTCCTCTTTGCTTTTTTAAACTTAGGTAATGAGAATATAGTGACGTTTAAAAATTATTCACAATCGGGGTCAAATTGTTGGGAATGAGCCACTTTTCACTAATCTCTTTCTAACCCCCCCCCCCCCCCCCCCCCCCCAACCCCCATCCCCCATATCCTGGCTTTATAATGTTGCGTATGAAAGGGTTTTCTTCCTTCTTGGAAGTGGTTCACCTAGGGACCAGCTCTAGCTGTACCCGCTTTGAGAGACGTGACTGTATTTTACGTTTACTGGACGATAAATGTTATCTATATAGTTAACAATGAACATGTTGTTCTGGCTTGAAAATTAGGGAGCGTAAGCAGCCGCGATGGTTACGGGAACGAGAACGTCACAAAACAATTGTTCTAATTAATAACACAACGTCTCCACACGTGCGGTTTACATTTTGCATCATTTTCTCTGCCATTCTCTGCAAAATAACGCCAAATGGCAAAAGTCCAGGTTTCGTGGTGGAAGTGAACGCACGACGGTTACTTTTTCTTTCTCCACCTCAACTTGAAATACGTACATACAAATTCATCTTCTGGTAATTCATAGTTATTAGACAAACTACAGTTGCAAATTGGAACAGTTGTGAAGTAGTTTGAAGGAACGTTTGAAAGAACATTAATGCTTTTTTAACTAAGGTTTTCGTTGGCGTTGCCGTCGTGGTTGCTCAATTCAGGTCCCTGGTTAGTTTTTCTGAACGCTTCTACACTGTTCCATTGATAGACCAATCCGTGCTAGAGGAACGATCGTACCAGACGAGCTCATATGATCATTAACTCGCCACACTTAAAATGTCCGTTCCTTGTGATATGCGTGTGAACACTAAAGCCGTGGCCTTGAATGGTCTGTGATTGATTCCTGTCGCGGAGTCCAACTGTAGACTCGATTCCATTTAGTGTGGACACAAAGCAATGATCAGCCGAGGAAAGCATGGATCATTTTCCCAGTGTAACTGAGGTCTTTTAGCATGCTGCAAAGTAAAAAATACGACATTGTTCGACAAGATGAAATTAAGCTGAAATTAAGCTAACATAAATGTCAATGCACAACTGTTGTACAGCTAAAAATGTAAAATAAACTTGAAATCACAACAAAACGTGAGATTGTCAAAAGCAGTGATGCATGTGCAATATACACGTTCGTGCAACTTGTCTCGCAACGGCTTTGTACAAATTGGAAGACAAGTTGTCGAAGGGATTGTTACACTGTGCTACTAAAAAAGAGGTGACTGCAACCGTTGCAGAAATTAGAACTGGATTCTGCTTTATACAGCAATTCTACTATATTCTGCCAAATGCAAACTACTTTGCAGCATTTATCGAACGTCATACACCTTATTCCAAAATGGCGGTCAATTTATTATTCCTTTATATGCATGTTAATTAGCCCTCTTGGCCTTATTTTCGCTTGAAAATTCTTTTAATTTGTATTTTACACATGCTGACAATGCCAAGAGGGCTAATTTACATGCATATAAAAAAATAATAAAATAATAAATGGCCGCCATTTTGGAATTGGGTGTATTGCGACAATGTTCCTGTAACTTGTCTCACAACACCGTTGCACTGTAGCACTCTACTTTGTACACAAATTAGTCCTCTCACCTGACCATGTGTTGTGTGAAGACGTCAGGACCAAACAAACAAGCCAATCAGTTTCTCGTGTTCATGACCGGCGCTGGTAGGAAGCAAGATTTCTAACAGCATCTCCATAGAAACACGGCCTTCGTGGCCTTCCCACTCGTGGTGGGCTGTGACACTGTGTAGAACGCCTGAAATCTACAAGCAAATTAAAGCATCTTGTAAGATGCAGCTTTCTGACCAAATTCAATTCAATTTTCCTGAAGTACGGGTCGA